>CM028137.1:469254285-469914642 GCA_016271365.2 Neoceratodus forsteri
GACAATAGACACATTACTGTTAGAAGATATACAAAACATGACAGCTAAAGGGGAGGTTCTGATAATGGGAGACTTCAACATGCCAGATACAGATTGGTCAATACCAGCAGGAACATCTGCCAGAACTAGACACATGGTGGATTCCCTGCAGGTGGAGGGACTCAAACAACGTATGCAACAACCCACAAGAGACAGGGCTATCCTAGATCTAGTACTGACTAACAGGGAAAGGATCACAGATCTCCAGGTAGAAGGTCACCTGGGGGCCAGTGACCATCACATGGTATGGTTCAATTTGGTCACTAGAACCAAATCATCCCATTCCAAGGCAAAAATATGGAGCTTCAAAGGAGCTTACTTTGATAAGATGGCCAACAGAGTTAAGCTAGCCCTGGCTAAAAGAAATACAGGTCATGGGGTACAGACAAAGTAGGCAAGCAATAAAGATGCAGTACTTGAAGCAACATCACATTGTGTTAGAGAGAAAAGGAAGTGCAAAAGAAGATGGAAACCACTTTTGTTCTCAAAAACAGTAGCAGAAAAGGTCAGAGCCAAAAGGCTGGCCATCAGGAATTATAAGGGAACGCAGCAGGATGAAGATAGGAAGGCATACCAAACTTCCCTAAAGGAAGCAGGGAAGGCTGTAAGACAGGCAAAGGCTCAAACTGAGGAAACACTAGCACAAACAGTAAAAGAAGGTGACAAGACTTTCTATAACTACATTAGTGAAAGGAGAAAGTCCAGAGGGGGTATTGCTAAGATCAAAGGGGATAAGGGGGCATGTGAGGAGCAGGACCATGTAAAAGCATCTATCCTAAATAGATACTTCTGCTCAGTATTTACTGAAAGGAGGGTAGGCAGGGTCCACAGCTCAGCACCATGGACACAGGGGGGAGGAAGATGTGCATTAACCCCTTCACAAAAGAAAGGGTCCTACAAGAGCTTGACAATCTCACAGTGGAAAAGGCAATGGGACCTAATGGTATACATCCCAGGGTACTAAAGGAGCTAAACGTGGAACTAGCAGAGCCATTATCAGAACTGTTTAGTGAGTCTCTGAGCACAGGAGAGGTCCTAGAAGACTGAGGAAGAGCTCATGTGATCCCACTCCACAAGAGTGGTAGCAGGGAGGAGGCAGGGAACTACAGACTAGTCAGTCTTACCTCAGTAGTGGTCAAGATTATGGAGGCAGTCCTTAAGGAAAGGATAGTGCAACACCTGGAATCCATAGGAGCACATGATCCAAGACAGAATGGGTTTACAAAAGGAAGGTCCTGTCAAACTAATCTCATAGATTTCTTTGACTGGGTAACCAGAGCGGTGGACCAAGGGGGAGCAGTTGATGTTGCCTACCTTGACTTCAGCAAAGCTTTTGATACTGTTCCACATAGAAGATTGATTAATAAGCTGGGTAGGCTCGGGGTGGGACAGAAGTTGGTCAACTGGGTGGCAAACTGGTTGACAGGCAGAAAACAGAGAGTGGTGGTTAACATTATACAGTCAGAAGAGATGCAAGTCACAAGTGGGGTACCTCAGGGATCAGTCCTGGGGCCAGTCCTCTTCAATATCTACATCAGTGACATTGCAGAAGGACTGGAGCATAAGGTTTGTCTGTTTACAGATGACACCAAGATCTGCAACAGAGTAGATGATCCAGATGGGGTGGGCAGAATGAGAACAGATCTGGATAAACTGGCAAAATGGTCGGAAGAGTGGCAACTGGAGTTAAATGCAAAGAAGTGCAAGATCATGCACATAGGGAAGAGAAACCCTGAAGTCACCTATAGGCTGGGAGGGGAGTTGCTGGCAGTCACAAGGAAAGAAAGGGACTTGGGCATCATCATCACCACGATGATTTGAAATCATCCAGGCAGACCATTAAAACAGTAGGTAAGGCTAGAGGGATGTTTGGGTGTATTAGTAGTGGTATCACAAGCCGTAAGAGGGAGGTAATAATCCCTCTTTACAAGACACTGGTTAGGCCCCATCTGGAGTACTGCATACAGAACTGGAGGCCACACATTCACAAGGACATTAACCAAATTGAGGCAGTCCAGAGAAGGGCAACCAAAATGGTGCAGGGACTGCATCAGAAAACATATGAGGACAGATTAATGGAGCTCAATATGTATACCCTAGAACAAAGGAGGGAGAGAGGTGATATGCTCGAAACATTCAAACACATTAAGGGCATTAACAAGGTGAAAGAGTTTAACATGTTTCAATATAAAAAAAATAGCAGGACTAGAGGACACAGCATGAGATTAGAGGGAGGCCGATTAACAGGTAATGTCAGGAAGTTCTTTTTCACAGAAAGGGTGGTGGATGCATGGAACGGCCTACCTCAGGAAGTGGTAGATATGAATACAGTGCAGGGCTTCAAACAGGCATGGGATAGGCATATGGGAGCAATACAGATGAGTATGAATAGATAGGCCATTGACAGAGCAAAGCCTAATGGCACATTCATAAGGCAGAAAAAGAAATGGGCAGACTGGATGGGCTTTGCGGTCCTTACCTGCCATCAACTTCTATGTTTCTTTGTTTCTATATGTATGTATAGAAAATCTATTGTGAGTTTAATGGCATTAGTGGTTGGGGGGGGTGTGGACAGTGAATGCCTCTAATCTGAAAAGTGAAGTTATTAAAATCATACCTGAGAAGGCAAGGTGAGAAAAAAATATATGATTGGAACTTACTTTACAGTAAGTAAAGTTGCTGATATCCCTATCTGTGTCCCATTGCTGTTAGTGAAAGCAAAGTATTGCAGCTGCTGTAAGACATTAAGATTTCAAACCTAAAACAAAGGGGCTCGATATGACAGACAAGCTTGGTACTAATGACTAGGTTCAAAATTCACTCCCCATGTACCTGTGGACATTTGCAATGCTAGCATTCAGAATTGTTGTTTGTTACTTATTGTTGTACTTCACCTAGGTCCACTTTGTAAATGAGCCTTGCTCAATGGTGATCCGTCTGGCTAAATAAAGATATTGGATGATTGATTGATTGAACATGACAGGCATACATTTATGGAAAACCCCATGTCAGCATTTCACCTCCCCAGCAGTGAGGGATACTGGGGAGCAGCCCCCAGTGTTCCAAAATATTTATTTTATGTTATTCTCACCTGAAAAAAAAACAGTCCCGATGTCTTTGTTTTTTAAACCTGAAAAAAAGAAAATGGTCCTTCATTGTCCCAGATGACCCCTCCCCATCGCAACCCTCCCAATGAGCACCCACCCCCACCCTATACTTACCACTGGAGGTTATAGGCGGTCATCTTCTGTGGACCAGGATACGTCTGCACACTTCAAAGCCAAACCACAAAGTGAGGACTGAATGTAAATCAATAATGTATTTCAATGGTGTTTTGAACTTATGTTCATAACTTTGTTATTTTTTGGAATGTTTTCACCAAATTTTCAACATGGTCTTTTTGGGACCCCACCTCATGAACACTGCCATTGTTGTTTCAATAGCTGGACCCAGAAGGTGATTTTGTGGTTGCTGGGCAAAATCACCTTTTAGGACTGAATAATAAAATTTCACCACCAGTGTTCTTGAGGTGGGGACCCAAAAAAGCCATGTTGAAAATTTGGTGAAAACATTCCTAAGGATGGCTGAGTTGCATGTGCTCATTGAAATTTTTCTATGCACATGAATACTTTTGGTAATTTTTAATATTATGAGTCCAAATGTTCAATATAGCCATTTTTATACACTACCTGATGAACAGTACAGCTGTCATTTTTCAATCCTGCCTGAAGCATTTTGTCGCACCTATGATGCAGAATGGTGTTTTGGCACAGATATGAAAAATTTCACCTAAGGGGTTTATGAGTTGCATTCTTAAGAAGACAATGTTGAAAATTTGGGGTCAAAATATAAAAAAATGCCAGAGTTATGACCATTCATTACAATTTCACTATGCCCGCTCATAACATTCAAAATGTTAAATATTTTCACCCCAGAGTTTCAACTTAGTCTTTTTATTACCCCACCTCACGTATTGTATGTCACAGATGTCATTTTTTTTAAATCCTAGCCAAAATGTGTTTTCGCACCTGTGGCATAGAATAGCATTGCAGTTGTGCAGAATTAGGTTTTGGCTGTGTTTTGAAAATTTTCTGTACCTGGTACATGAGGTGGGGTAATAAGATGGCTATGCAGACAATTTGGATACTGTCATCCTATAAATGAAAGCCCAGAGGGCCCTCTGCTTCCACACCTAAGTTCATATATGCTTCTACGGAGGGATGGGAGCGCAGGGTCCAAACGACCCTTCACTCCCACAGTTAAATGAGGATACTATTATATTATCTCAAAAAGTATTTAAATAAGTTGCAAAAAAATATCGTTAATGCTCCATTTAGGGTGATAGTGACAAAAGTTGGGAAATGTGGCATTAAGGTTTCCCTAACAACCCACCCTCCCAAACCAGGCAGAACAACAGGTGAGGGGTGTGCCTTGGCTTCTCAAGCTTAATGCTGTGTCAGTGACTCAGCAGGTAGCACACTTGTCGCTGAGGCAGGGAGATCAGAAGCCTGTGGGTTCTGTCCCCTCACCAGGCACTTGGGTTAATATCCCAAATACTGACACTGCAGTGCAGCATGAGGGGGGTGCTGTACTCCTGAGGTGCCATCTTTCGGATGATACATTAAACCGAGGTCCCATCTGCCTGTTCTGGTGGTAGTTCAGGTGATATTAAAGATTCCATGGCACTTCTCGAAAAAGAGTAAGGGAATTTTCCCAGTGCCCTGGCCCAATTTCTCCCCATTCACCAAAAATACCACCAACAGCTTAATCTGGTTCAAGATCAGTTGGCATTCATCTGTATCCCTCTCCCCCTGGTCGTGACTAAAAATAGGTAGAATTTGTCTAGTACACTTACCCGGTCAACAAACACTAAATTAATAAATAAATGCTCACACCATTCTCATAAAGTGTGCACATCTAACCATAGTTACAGATAGAATGGGGTGAGTGCAACATGCTATATATATATATATATATATATATATATATATATATATATATATATATATATATATATTCTGTCTCATTAAATTAGTTTCATTCCTCTATAAGCACACAAGAGTTCACAATCCCTTATCTTCTTCATTCATTCTTTGAGAAGCGAGAAAGACAAAAAAAAAAACACTTTTCCTTTCCCTTCCTCCCCTCTGATGTATATAATATCAGTATTTAGTATTCCTTTTAGTTTTCAGTTCACATCCTGAAGAAATTCAAAATTTTCAGTTTGTTTACAGATTATGAGTAGAAACCATCTAACCACATGTGCTATCCTGTAGGCTATACAATATCCTTGAAACCAGAGGAGATCCAGCCTACCTGCAGACCAGTGTGCCCTGAAGTTCAATTTACTGAGCCTTGGAGTATTGCCTTCCCAGAGAAAACTCAAAATTAGTTTGTCTATCACCTTGAAAGATTTCAGGGGTATGGCAATTGGAAGGTTGTAGAAGATGTACTGTACGTTATCTTTGGAAGCGTAAACATAGAAACATAGAATTTGACAGCAGATAAGGACTGCTTGGCCCACCTAGTCTGCCCATTTCCCTATCTAACGGATAAGCTGCAGATCCTAGTTAACCAACAGCCTACTTCCTCCTACCCCCCACTAGAATTGCCTTATGTCTGTCCCATGCATTCTTGAATTCCCCCACTGTTTTTGACTCTACAACCTCCTCAGGAAGGCTGTTCCATGTATCCGCAACCCTCTCTGTGAAGAAATACTTCCTCACACATTTACCTCTGAGCCATCCCCTTATCTTCAAATTGTGCCCCCTTGTTTTTGCACATCTCTTCTCTGAAAGATGCTACCTCTTGGACTTTGTTGATTCCCTTGAGGTATTTGAAAGTTTCTATCATGTCCCCCCTCTCCCTCCTTTCCACGAGGCTATACATCTTTAGTTCTTTTAGTCTTTCTTCATATGTCTTCTGATGCAGACCCTGCATCATTTTGGTTGCCCTCCTCTGGACATCCTCCACCCTGTCTGTGTCTTTGCGGAGATGGGGTCTCCAGAACTGTATACAGTACTCCAGATGTGGTCTTACCAACTGTCTGTACAGAGGGCCAACAACTTCCTGTTTTCTACTGGTGATGCCTCTCCCTATGCATCCCAGTATCGTCCCAGCCCTCCTTACTGCCTTCTCACATTGCTGGCCCACCTTTAGATCATCTGATATGACTACTCCCAGATCTCTTTCCAGTTTTGTTGTTGTCAGTATCTCACCCCCCATTGTGTACTTTTCCCCTGGGTTTTTGTTTCCCAGGTGCATTACTTTGCACTTCTTTGCATTGAATCTAAGCTGCCATACCTTTGACCATTCCTCCAACCTTGCCAAGTCCCTTTTCATCCTTTCCACCCCACCTTGTGTATCAACCCTGTTGCAGATCTTTGTGTCATCTACAAAGAGACATACTTTCCCTTCCAGTCCTTCTGCAATGTCACTTATAAAGACATTAAAAAGGACCAGCCCCAGTACTGAACCCTGTGGTACCCCACTAGTAGTTCTCCTTTCATCACTGTGGACTCAATTTACTATTAGCCACTGTGTCCTGTTGTCCATCCAGTGTTTTGCCAAGGCTACCACCCTAGGACCCACTCCCAGGCTGCCTAATTTGTTTATTAATCTTTTGTGCGGGACTGTGTCAAATGCCTTGCTAAAGTCTAGGTAGACCATGTCCACAGCCCCTCCCTGGTCTACTGCTTTGGTCACTCAGTCAAAGAAATCAATTAGATTTGTCTGACATGACCTTCCCGCTGTGAATCCATGCTGCCTCGGGTCCTGTGTCCCACTGGCCTCTAGGTGCTCAACAGTTCTTTCCTTCAGAAGTGATTCCATAATTTTCCCTACCACTGAGGTCAAAATGACAGGTCTGTAGTTTCCTGCCTCTGCCTTGCTCCCACTTTTGTGAAGGAGAATCACATTTTCCTCCTCCAGTCCTCAGGTACTACCCCATCCTCCCATGATTTATTAAAAAGGATAGTCAGTGGTGTTACTAGTTCTTCTCTTAGTTCTTTTAAACTTCTGGGGTGAATCCCATCAGGCCCCATTGCTTTATCTACCTTCAGTTTTAAGAGTTCTTTCAGGACCCTTTCTTCTGTGAAAGGACTAATATCAACCCGTCCTATCCAGAGTGCTTCTATTGACTGGATTAGGTATTTCCCCCTGCTTTTCCATTGTGAATACTGAGCAGAAGTATTTGTTCAGTATCCCTGCTTTTTCACTGTCATTCTTTGCCCAACCACATTCCTCTTTGTTCAGCCTCAGTATCCCTGCCTTAGTCTTTCTTTGTTCCCTAATGTACCTATAAAAGGTTTTGTCCCCCTTCTTAACAGAGTTGGCTATCTTTTCCTCGGTTTGGGCATTTGCTATTCTGACTGCCTTCCCAGCTTCCTTCTGCTTTAACTGGTACAGTTCTCTGTCCTGCCCCTTCTGTGTTTCCTTATACTTCCTGAATGCTATCTTTTTTTCCCTTACCTTCCCCGCCATTTCTTTTGAGAACCATGATGTTTTTTTCTTTCATTTTGATTTGTTTATTTGCTTCACACAAAGACTTGTTGCCTCTGTGATGGCAGTTTTGATGTTTCCCCATTGTTGCTCCACCCCACCTTCTTGCCTGTTTGCTAATGCTTATCTGAGGCACTATCCCATTTTGACAAAATCAGCCCTCCTGAAGTCCAGTACCTTCACTTTTGTGTGGCTTGACTCTACAGCTAAGTTTATCGTGAACCACACTGTTTGATGGTCACTTGTTCCCAGATGGCTACCCACTTCAAGATCAGAGATCCTGTCTCCATCCCCATTTGAGAGCACCAGGTCTAAGATTGCTCTTTCTCGAGTGGGTTCCAAAACTATCTGTCTGAAGCATGCCCCCTGTAGGGCACCAAGAATGGCCCCACTCTTGGACGTGGCTACAGAAAAGGTGCTCCAGTCAACATCTAGCATATTCAGGTCCCCCATCAGCAATATCTCCCCTTTCTCTGCCATCCCAAGGATGCCTTCTATCATTTCCTTGTCCATTTCCTCCCCCTGAGACGGGAGTCAGTATACAACCCCTGTGTGGATTGTGGAGCCATTTCTAGTCTCCAGGGTGACCCACACCACCTCTTCTCCTCCCTGTTTACCCTTTAGTTCTGTTGCTTTTATCCCTTCCCTTACATAGAGAGCTCCTCCTCCTCCTCTTCTTCTCTCCCTGTCCCTCCTGTAGATTGTGTACCCTAGTATGTTGACATCCCAGTCATGGTTGTCTGTGTACCATGTTTCTGTGACTGCCACTTTATCCAGGCATACATACATAGATACATAGTGTCGGCAGATAAGGGCCTATGGCCCACCCAGTCTGCCCATTTGAGCTTGTAAGTTCAGTTTATTTTTTCCAAGAAGTCTGTTGCCCCTTAACCCTGACCTCTAGAATTCCTTTCTGTCTATCCCATGCATTCTTAAATCCAGTGATTGTTTCAGCCCCCACCACTTCCTTTGGCAGGGTGTTCCACTTGTCCACCACCCGTTCTGTGAAGAAATTCTTCTTCACGTTTCCTCTGAATCATCCTCCCTCCAACTTCATCCCATGCCCTCTGGTCCTGGAACATCTTTTTCACTTAAAAATAGTGTATTCCTGCACCCTGTTTCTCCCTGTAAGATACTTGTATGTCTCTATCATATTCCCTCTCTCCCTCCTCTCCTCCAGGGAGTACATGTTCAGTTCCTTCAACCTGTCTTCACAGGACTTGTGATGCAATCCATGCACCATCTTTGTTGCCCTCCTCTGAACCTTCTCTACCCTCTTCCATCAAGGCCACCATCTCAGGGAGCTTTTTACCTAGACTACAGGCATTGGTACTCATTACCCTCCATTTTTTATGGCTTTATTTCTTTTTGCCCCATCCCTGTCCCTACTGCCTTTGTCTTTGTCTCCATTTACCCCTACCCTTCTCTCTATTGACTGCTCTATTTTGGTGTTTGCCTCACTAATTACCCAGATTTTCTGGGGGCTAGTATTTACCTTCTCCTCTTCAGTGCCTCCCCCTTGGCTAGTTTAAATGCTTGCCACTGAAGCATTTAAACCTATCACCTAGGATCCTGGTTCCCCTCCAGGACAGATGCAGACCATCACACCTGTATAGGCCTGCATCCCTCCAGGTGGAGCCTCAGTCCCCAATGAAGCCAAATTCCTGAGCTCTGCACCAGCTTTTCAACCAGTCATTGTATCCCATGGTGCGGCGTGCCCTAGCCTCATCCATGCCATAGACAGGTAGCACTTCCAAGAAAGTTACTGTGTGTGCCACTTGTCTAAGGCCCCTTCCCAACTCCGCAAACTCCTGTTGCACTGCTCTGATCCCATTCTCAGCCAGGTCATTCGTCCCTAGGTGGATAATGACATCCAGCTCCCTCCCCCTTGTCACTGCTCCCACGATCCTGAGGATTTGTTTCCTGTTCCTCCAAGCCTTGGCACTGGGCAGGCATCTTACCTCCCTTTCCCCTCCCTCCCCCAGTTCAACCCCCCCTAACAATTGAGTCCCCCACCAGGAGTTGTTTCCTTCTCCTATGGGGTCCTGGGCCACCTTCTTGTGGGTCTCTATTGTGGAGGTTCTCAGCATCCTCCTTGGTCTCCACTGCAGGTGCCTCCATAGAAGAACCATGCTTAGCCAGAGTGGCAAATGAATTGTGGAGAGGCACAACTGGAGGGATGTGCCTCTGTTCCACTACCCTCACTCTCCCTTAGCCCACTGTGGTCCAACCACTCCTCTTTTTTGGCAACCTCTGTTGTAGTGGCGGTGGCCTGGGTGGTCTCTGGATGGGGGAGCAGGTTTCCTGAATCCTTGCCAGGTCAGCATGGAGACTAACAACATCCTCCCTCAGACCAGAGAGGTGCCTGCAAATAGGGCAGCAACACAGTTTCCAGAATGTCTCCCGGAAGACTGCTGCTCCACAGCCAGTGCATTGCACCACTCCCCACATGTCTGTGTCCCTTCTAGTTACAGATGCTTTTTGGTTTTTTGTTCTTGTTTTATGTGTGCAAGCTTGTGAGTGTCTCCACCAGTGTGCTGAGGCTTTAAGGATATGAACAAGTGTATGTTGTTAGCAGTTTTGAGGAAGTGATGTCAGAGCCCCTGCTGTAAAGGAAGTTATGCATTTGGGGCAGGTGGGGTGAGGGGAAGGGCAGTGGGAGTAAACCTATGCTGTCCAGAAACAATCACCTACAACTCTTACCCTCCACCCCGGATAGTGCCTTCCTTCCTTTCAGACACCTATTTCACAAAGGCTAAATTACAAGTCTGGTCACAACTGACTGCAAATATCTCCCAGCTACAGTTCCTCCCTGGCAAATTAAAGTTAAAACTAAGAAAAGTCCACCCCCAAAACAGATTCAATACTAGTTACTTACACACTTCCAAAAAGTAATATTTCAGTTCAGTGTAGTCTAGAAAATAACCTCCTTGATTTGAGGAAGCTGTGGCTGCTTTCTCACTGTCCCTGTCTTCAATGTGAGGAGACTGCAACACCTCTGAGACAAAAAAAAACTTTTCAGCAAAAAATAAATAAATTAAATAGCGTCAAACAGTAAATTTTGCTTAGCCTAATGATAAAAAGTCACAAAAATTTAAGCACCACCTGTAATAATTTCACAGAAGATATACCGTGAAAGAAACTCTTTGCTACAGAGCAAAATAAAGCAGTAACAGAAAATATACCTTGCAAAAGACAATTTGAATCAGAAGATTACAGCAGTAATCTGTTAGCACACACCTGTAGGCATACCTTGTAACAATGCAGCAGAAGGTATACCCAGCAACAGCAATGTGAATCAGAGAAAAATAAAGCAATAAAATGTAAGCAACAAACAATAACAATCCCTGTGTGTACAAAATAAAAACAACAACACACAGTAAATCTGCCTAGACAAAAGTCTTAATCCTTTCACTTACTCTGGTAAGGTTCTTAGTTCTGTCCTTTCAAGCAAGCTAGAAGGAAAGAGCTCAGGTGAAGCTAGGTGCCTTGGCCAGCAAACCTAGCCTTCCACCTCCAAGATATCAACTAACCTGACCTTTTAACCCTTCTTTCTGTTGGAAGTTGATGGCAGTTTGCCAGCTCCACCCCCAGATACACACCTAATCCCCAGGAAGAGCTGTGGGAGGAAAGCTCCTTCAATGTGAGATGGAGACTGCAACACCTCTGAGACAAAAAAAAACACATTTTCAGCAAAATAAATAAATAAAATAGGGGCAAACAGTAATTTTGCTTAGCCTAATGAAAAAAGTCACAAACATTTAAGCACCACCTGTAATAATTTCACAGAAGATATACCCTGTAAGAAACACTTTGCTACAGAGAAAAATAAAGTAACAGAAGGTATACCTTGCAAAAGACAATTTGAATCAGAAGATTACAGCAGTAATCTGTTCGCATATACCTGTAGGCACACCTTCTAATAATTCAGCAGAAGGTATACCCAGCAACAGCAATGTGAATCAGAGAAAAATAAAGTAATAAAATGTTAGCAACAACAGTAACAATCCCTGTGTGTACAAAATAAAAACAACACCACACAGTAAATCTGCCTAGCCAAAAGTCTTAATCCTTTCCCTTACTCTGGTAAGGTTCTTAGTTCTGTCCTTTCAAGCAAGCTAGAAGGAAAGAGCTCAGGTGAAGCTAGGTGCCTTGGCCACCTCAGAACATCCTCAGAACTTCTACTTTGCCTTTGAGGGATAAGCATAGAGGGAGCCATCTCTGCATTTTGGCCCCATTGCTTTGATGATGGGGTTGTAGTTTTCCTCTCTCTGGTCTTTCCACTGCATTGGAATCTTTATCCCGAGGTACATGAAACATCGTGGGGCCCATACTACTTAGCTATCCTGTACACTTTGCTTGATACATGCCAGATTCAGGGTGGACATGGTGATCTGTTTGCGATTCATCCATAGGCCAGATTGGGAGGTGAACTCCTTATGAATTTCAAGGAGGAGGGGTACAGACTCACTTGGGTTAGATACCATTAATAGCAGGTCATTTGTATAGATATTTACTAAATATTTTTCCCTTGGACCTCTATGCCTTAAATATCCTGAAACTGTAGGAATTTCCTGGTGAGCAGGCCCAATGCCAGGAATAACAGGAGGGATAGAGGGCATCACTTCTGTGTCCCTTTTTGAAGAACAAAAGGTGTAGATATGTTTCTCTTTGTCAGGACCTTCACTGTGGGGGAGTTGTATAGATTTTGTACTCAGTCCCTAAAGTAAGACCAAACCCCTATGCCTCAAGTGCCGAGTGAAAGTAGTCCCACTCTATGGAGTTAAAGGCCTTGCAAAAGTCTACTGCTAGGGCCATCATTGGGACAGTGGAGCATGAGGCCAGCCATTTGAGGTTCAACACTGTTTGTAGGTTGTCTGCCTTAGTTCTGCCCTTGCTGAATCCAGCCTGTGAGGGATGAATGACCATCACCAATACCGAGTCCAGCCAGGTGGATAGTATTTTGGTGGTGACCTTCATATCTACTTGTATTAGGAAGCTGGACCAGAAGTTGGAGAAGTTAAGGGTGTCTGATGACTTTATGGTTATTAGGGTAATAATGGCATCCCTTATTGTGGGAGGCAGGCATCCCTGGTTGCCTGCACTATGTAATGCCTCCAACAAGGGGGTAGATATTTCATCTATAAGCAATTGGTAGAGCTCTCCCAGCATGCTGGCAGCTCCTGGCACCTTCCCCTTGGCCAGTCTTCCTAGGGAAGTCTTTACCTCTTCCAGGGAAATTGGCTTATCCAGAGCCTCTGCTGCCTTGGAACTCAGCTGAGAAAGAGCCAGCTGATCCAGAAAAGGGTGGCCCCCTCACTGGCCTGACCACCTACCCTGGGTATATTAGAGGTATACAGATTCTTGTAGAACTGCAGAATTACTTCATTTATTTCCAAGGGTTTCATCACTATCAGGCCCTTGGCTGGGCGTAGGCCCAGGATTTGTGAGTTTGCCCTTTGTGTCCTGAGATGATAAGCTAGTAGCCTGCCCCTTGGTCCCACTACTCCCAGAACTTATGCTTTGATCTCAATAGGTGCCACTCCACTTTTCTTTGTGCTGTTGTATTTATCTTGTATTTTAGTCCTGTAATTATAGCTTTTAGTTTGGAGTCTGGGGGTGGGGCTGCAGTGTGTTTGAATTGTAGTTCCAGGGTTGCCAGCTTTTGATTTAGGTTGTCCAGCTCAGCTCTCCGTTTCTTGTTCCTGGAGGTTGCATAGGAGATTATGCAGCTTCTCAAGTAGGCCTTGAAGGCCTCCCAAACTGTGACCACTCCCATTTCCCCATTTCCATTAATTTTAAAATAGGATTTAGCCTGTTCGTGAATCCAGGGTTCAACCCCTAGATCTTTGAGCAGCATGAGGTTGAACCCCCATCTTGTAGATGAAGGCTGAGCCTTGACTGGAAAGAAAGACATCCCAATGGGAACATGATCCAAGATTACTATAGGGTCTACAGATTTATCATGCACTCCCTGTGCTGCAGCCCCATCCACTAGCCAGAAATTGATTCTACTGTACATGTTGTGGACCGCTGAGTAATACAAATAGTCCCTACCCTTCAGGTTGCCCCTATGCCAGGGGTCTATTAACTCCCATTCATCCATCAAACCCAACATTGTCTCTTTGGCTTGGTGAGGGGAGTCTGGCACTGGCTTAGTTTTGTCTAAGAAGATGTTCCACACTAAATTGAAATCCCCACCTAGTACAAGCATTGCATCCTCCACTCCTTCTTTTGCCTCTGCTACAGCCTGTTCTATCTGTGGGAAGAAGTTCTGTACATCCTGGTTGGGTGCATACAGGTTGACAAATATCACCTTTCCCCCCTCATGTAGAGAACTGTGTCACTATCCAGTGTTCTTGATTATCCGTTTGTACCCACTTTTCCACCCATGGACAAGCCTTCTGTATCAGGATGGCTACCTCTTTGGTTTTGGCAGAACTATGAATTACCCTGCCAACCCACATTTGTTTTGAGCTACTTTACCATCCTGGCTGTGAGGTGTGCAATTCTGAGTCAAGGCAATGTCTGCTTTCATCGATTTAAGATGTTACAGAACCTTGGTATGCTTGACTGGGTGATTAAGCCCCTTCACATTCCAGGAGACACTCCTCACCCACTTCTCCATGTTGTTCAGTGTGTTTCATAGAAACATGAAACATAGACGTTGACAGCAGTTTCCAATTTCTAACATCCCTATGCCACTTACCTCCTTTAGTCAAGCGTGTACTACTGTAGATCCCACCCTCGGCTGCCTTCTTATGCTGTGCTCAAGCAGATGTTTGCTTGGAAAGGACTTGCACCTGAACTCCTCTTGTGGCATATATGAAATATAGTGCAAAAACAGGTGAATGACTATTTTTAAAGTAAAAATTCAGCCCCTACCTCCGGTTGTTACCTTGCCTTAAAGATTCCCCAATGTATGGAGTTAACCAAAATGAATGATCTGTTCCACTATAAGCTTTACAATTCTAGAAAGTAATTTATTTATTTTACTGAAGTTTTGGTAACTGGGTAAGTCCACTGAGACAATTACAGTCCCTTTTTCAAGGTTGACCTGGGGTCGAGAATCAACCACGAAGGAACAAGTGCAACAAACAATGCAGTTCTCATGTTACAAAGCTGGTAATAGGCAGAATACATGCCAAAACAAAATATTGCAAGTATACCAACAATTGACTAAAAAAAAAATTCTCTTCACAAGCGATGCACAAAGTCTATGCCCTGATGCAAGCCTAAGTAGAGGAGAAGACTATATACAGGGCAGTTCTAGAACAAAACTTCATAGTAAACATATGAGTAATATAAATGGAAATGGCTAGGATCAGAGATTTTACATACATTACACTCATATTATGTTTAGTGGAGCAATAGTGGACAGGGAAAAGAATAAGACAGGAGGAGGCAGCCATAGGTAAGGTAGAGGATTTTCTTGGTATGCACCCTTCAGCGAAAGCAAGAGCAGGTAGCATAGGTAAGCAGAAAGGCAGACAGATGAGACTGAAATTGTGAGAGGGAGGAGCAGGACAGAATGGAGGGAGGGGGTTCCAGTCAGTTAGATCAGCATACAAAAGGAGCATCTGGATACAGCAAGACGTGTTTTGGGAATGATTAGAAGGGGGGAGAGAGGCAGAGCGAAGTGTGCGTGGTGCTTGCCTAAGGCATATAAATTCTCTGAGGCAAGGAGGGGTGAATTTGTGGACAAGCTTGAACATGAGACTCAAGGTGGAATATCTGTTTTGCTTCATAGGAGGACCACCCCCGAGATGCGAGAACATCACAATGGTGAGAGCGAGCAGGAGCCCACCAAGGTAAAACAATCGACCCTGTGGTATGCCTGAGAGAGGAGGGATGGAGAGGAGGAATTAATAAATAGAAGGAGGGGTGCAGCATAAGATAGGAGGGAAAGAAGGGATGCAGAGGCTACTTTTTTGCAAGAGGCAAGTGTGAGATGCAGACTAATGCAATAGAGGAGTCCGAGTTTCTGGTTGAGATATTTGATAGTGATAGAGACATGGGAGTTGTATGAGAGGGCAGGGTCCAAGGTAAAATCCAAGTATTTGAAGGAGTGGACTACCTCTAATGAGTCGCCCTTGATAGTGGAAATGCTAAGGGTAGGTAGATTAGGCTTTTGTGCAGGCCAATGAGCAAAATTGTGTAAACACTTTCTTTTTTATTAAATCAACACAAAATGACAGGGCTGTCAGTCCCTTGACTGTAAGCTGTTTGTTGTATAATACAGATGCTATATACTAGAGTCTAATTGGCAAACTGGTGTACCCACTACAGAACCTGTGGCGATAGTGGGAGCTACTCGAAACAATGGGTCATAAGGAAGAGCCTTATCCTGCCTCACCTCCTAGGTGCCACATTGGGAGATTAGCTGCTTCTATTCAATAAGCCATTCCTAACTGAAATTTTATGAAGTTTTGTCATGCCCTAACATCTATCCTTACTGCTGCACACCCGACTCCCTCCCTAGGCCTTGGGAGGTTGGAATCCACAGGATCTGGCAGTCTACTTGTGGGCAGGGGTAGAGAACCATATTTTAATATGCCACTAGAGTATTAGTTCTCCCACCTATGTCCATGCCAAAGCTACCTGTGTGATTTGGCTCATTACTTCTGGGACTACCCCTCAAGAGGTAAGAGAGGTGGGGGAGGGCACAATGGAGCTGAGACACTTAGCCATGCCACATGCATCTCCTGCCAGGACCTAAAGTATATTAATTCAGAGGCCAAACTGCTTGGGACTGCAGTGAGCGGGGGGCGGGGGGTGTCCTAGGATATGTAGAAAGAAATGAAGCCTGCACAAATTTTAGAGATTTCGCTTTCCCCAGGATATGGCTCACTGTGGCTGTGAAGGCAGCGATCCATACAGCCATGCAGCCCTCCTCTGTTATCATTTCTGCCTCCATTTCTAGATGTCTCTGGCTGCTTTTGTGCTGTGTAAAATTTCCATTTTATAGGGCCTGAACTGCTACTAATATCTGCCCCTGTGGAGGGGGAGCGATCTAACAAGCTGTCACTCAGTGGTTCCACTAGAGTTATCCTCCAGTGTTTAAGTGGCTATGTCAGCAGGACCCTACTTACTGTTTCCTTGCTGCAGTGTGTACCTCCCCACCAATCCCCTTAATCCTCCTCCCATTGTTACCCACATGTATCACCCTTAAACTCTACATTTTGGTAGGAGCCCTAGGGAGTGACCCATACAGTATAAAACATACAATAAAAAATAAACCCTTCAGTTTTAACAGTGTGCAGTCTACCATCTTGCTTCACTTTTCCATGGTTCCATGTAATGGTTTCTCAGGGTTTGTTCATGCTGCGTGGAGGATAGTGGTAGTTGGTGCTGCTCAGCCTTTACCCAACGCTGCTGCCTCAGCAAAGGTCTTAGTTCCTGGGTGGATTAACGCCATTGAAATGTCCACACTGTCCATTTTTTCCTCTCCTGCCTTCTCCATTTCTTCTGCCTAGGTACCAGTCAGAGGAATATTCAAACCATCCTCTGGGGTGTCTGTCTGGAGTTGCATTTGATCAGCGCTGTTGCTGCTGGAGTTGTCCATTGGGAACTTGGCTGGTGGGGATGCCTGTAGATACATCTCCCTATCTCTCCAATTCTCTTTGCTCCGGAACCTGTGTTTTGCTCTTTGGGGTCAAGGAGTGTGGGTGTTCTTCTGCTTTTGGTGAGAAGATTCAGCATTTTCCTTAGGTGCTGTGGCAGGGGTTAGCTGATTTCCCTTGCTGCTCGATGATTCAGTGTGTGGAGGAGCCATTTTGCAAGCTGCTGGCTTGTTATTGCTGCTGTCTGCCATTTGCTGCATACCTTGCTGACCAGTGTTGTTTGCTCCAGCTCACTTACATGGTTCCAGAGCTTTCTGGATGTTGTAGTGCCCTGAGGTCGAATTAACCCTTGTCCATTTAGCCATCTGGACACATCTTGGGGTGAGTCTCCAACAAAGTTTCTGCATTTTTTGAGACTCACAGACTAGTCAGCCCTTTGAATCTGTATTGATACCTGAGTATGTCTCTGAGTTTAGCTTTGAGAGGGCCATAGGCTTTGCACTTCACAGCCACCTCCTGAGAGAAATCTCTGTACACTGAGATCCTTGCCCTATTCCACATGAGTTCCCCCAGCTTCCTTGCCATATGTAACATTCTTTCTTTTACTGAATATCAAAGAATGTATGCTATGATCAGACTGGAGGGGGCTCTCTGTGCAGCAGATTGGTGCCTGGTTCTATGTGCTGTCTCTTCCTCCACTGGGCCCCTCCATCTGGGGCCCTTGAGCCACAGGATAAAGTCATTTAAGAATCCTTCCATATTCAACCCTTCCATACCTTCGTGGATGCCCAATATCATTAGGTTGTTCTGGCATCCCCAATTATTTTTGGTCCTCTGTTCTGCCCCAAAGTTTCTACATTCTTAGTTTCTGCTGCTCCAGCCATCTGAGGGCTGTCTACTGTTGAATGTCTAATAATTCATTGGTTCTCTGCTCTGACATATTCATTCTATCCTACAGCTGTTTTATGTCATCTGATGTACCTTCAATAGCTGTTTTGACCACAGCCATGTTGGACATCAAGAACTCCAGCATGTGTGTTATGTATTACAGCCTATCTGCAACCTGGTTGTCTGGAGCTCCACTTTCAGATGAAGCCATGGCCCCTCCACAAATGTTGCCACTGCAAACCGAATGTTGTTTTATAGTAAGGAATATCCAAAGTCAAGTAATGTGATGACAGCTGTCAATTTTGTAGTTTTAGTCCTCCACTGCACCGCAAGTGTTGTCTAGTGTCAATTCTGTGCCGTAATCCATTCAGCATTTCAAAACTCCTCGCTCTCTAAAACTGCACTCACACTTGGTGCTTCCAGCATGCTCCCTCATGATCAGCCCAGAATCATTCAATCTTCATTTATGCCATATTAGTTAATCAGATCAACCTCAAAGGTGAGTCGCTATGTAGCTCCAGAGTGCCAATGTCAGTGTGCTACTTTAATACTCTGTACTGAACTGGCAGACATTGTAATCCTTAGAAACAGAGTAACGTGGGTAGGGTGGCCATCTTGTCACGGGTTAAAATTGTTTATGATAGCGATAGGGTCAACACAACTGTATAAACACACATCCACTGAGGAACAGTGGATGTATATTTGTGCACATGTGTTTTGACCCACAATAAAACTTATTACAGTTTTTGCAACTTTCTGACTCTTGGAGAGCTTTTTCTATGGCGAGTGCTTACATTTCATTTGGTGATTTAAAGGTTTCCACCTATTCAAGTATATGTCCCAGGTCACTGCAGGTGACAAGGGGGTTACTTTTTTCTTCATTTATAGAAACATATAGAAACATAGAAGTTGATGGCAGATAAGGACCGCAAGGCCCATCCAGTCTGCCCATTTCTTTTTCCACCTTATAAATGCGCCATCGGTCTTTGCTCTGTCAGTGGCCTATCTATTCACAGTCATTTGTATTGCTCCCTTATGCCTATCCCATGCCTGTTTGAAGCCCTGCACTGTATTCATAGATACCACTTCTTGTGGTAAGTCATTCCATGCATCCACCACCCTTTCTGTGAAAAAGAATTTCCTCACATTCCCCCTTAATCGGCCCCCCTCTAATCTCATGCTGTGTCCTCTTGTCCTGCTATTTTTCTTATATTTAAACATGTTAGACTCTTTCACCTTGTTAATGCCCTTAAGGTGTTTGAATGCCTCGATCATATCACCTCTCTCCCTCCTTTGCTCAAGGGTATACATATTGAGCTCTGTTAATCTGTCCTCATTTGTCTTCTGATGCAGTCCCTGCACCATTTTGGTTGCCCTTCTCTGGACTGCCTCAATTTGGTTAATGTCCTTGTGAGGTGTGGCCTCCAATGCACGCAGTACTCCAGATGGGGCCTAACCAGTGTCTTGTAAAGAGGGATTATTACCTCCTCTTACGACTTGGGATACCCCTACTAATACACCCTAACACCCCCTAGCCTTACCTACTGCTTTAGAGGTCTGCTTGGATGATTTCAGGTCATCAGTGAGATGATGCCCAAGTCTCTTTCTTCCTTTGTGACTACTAGCAACTCCCTCCCAGCCTATAGGTGGCTTCAGGGTTTCTCTTCCCTATGTGCAAGATTTTGCACTTCTTTGCATTAAATCCCAGTTGCCACTCTTCTGATCATTTTGCTAGTTTATCCAGATCTCTTCTCATTCTTCCCACCCCATCTGGATCATCTACTCTGTTACAGATCTTGGTGTCATCTGCAAACAGACAAGCCTTACCCTCTAGTCCATCTGCAAGGTCACTAATGAAGATGTTGAAGAGGACTGGCCCCAGGACTGATACCTGAGGTACCCCACTTGTGACTTGCATCCCTTCTGACTGTATACCATCTACCACCACTCTCTGTTTTCTGCCCGTCAACCAGTTTGCCACCCAGTTGACCAACTTCTGTCCCACCCTGAGCCTACCCAGCTTATTTATCAATCTTCTTTGTGGCACAGTGTCAAAAGCTTTGCTGAAGTCAAGGTAGGTGACATCAACTGCTCCCCCTTGGTCCATCGCTCTGGTTACCCAGTCAAAGAAATCTATGAGATTAGTTTGACAGGACCTTCCTTTTGTAAACCCATGCTGTCTTGGATCCTGTGCCCCTATGGATTCCAGGTGTTGCACTATCCTTTCCTTAAGGAGTGCCTCCATAATCTTGCCCACTACTGAAGGAAGACTGACTGGTCTGTAGTTCCCTCCTCCTCCTACTACCACTCTTGTGGAGTGGGATCACATGAGCCCTTCTCCAGTCTTCTGGGACCTCTCCGTGCTCAGAGACTCACTAAACAGTTCTGCTAATGGCTCTGCTAGTTCCACCTTTAGCTCCTTAAGTACCCTGGGATGTATGCCATCAGGTCCCATTGCCTTATCCACCCTGAGCTTAGCAAGCTCTTGTAGGACCCTTTCTTTTGTGAAGGGAGTAGTGCTCACCTCCCTCCCCCCTGTGTCCATGATGCTGAGCTGTGGGCCCTGCCCTACCTTCTCTTCAGTAAAGACTGAGCAAAAGTATCTATTTAGGATAGATGCCTTTACAGGGTCCTCCTCCTCACATGCTCCCTTTTCTCCATTAAGCTTAGCAATACCCCCTCTGGACTTTCTCCTTTCACTAAAGTATCTATAGAAAGTCTTGTCACCTTCTTTTACTGTTTGTGCTAGTGTTTCCTCAGTTTGGGACTTTGCCTGCCTTACTGCCTTCCCTGCTTCCCTTAGGGCAGTTTGGTATGCCTCCCTATCTTCATCCCGCTGTGTTCCCTTATATTTCCTGAAGGCCAGCCTTTTGGCTCTGACCTTTTCTGCTACCGTATTTGAGAACCAAAGTGGTTTCCTTTTTCTTTTGCACTTCCTTTTCTGTCTAACACAATGGGATGTTGCTTCAAGTATTGCATCCTTAATGCTTGCCTACTTTGCCTGTACCCCCTCACCTGTGTTTCTTTTTGCCAGGGCTAGCTTAACTCTGTTGGCCATCTTATAAAAGTCAGCTCCTCTGAAGTCCAATATTTTTGCCTTGGAATGGAATGATTTAGATGTAGTAGCCAAATTGAACCATACCATGTGTGATGGTCACTGGCCCCCTGGTGACCTTCTACCTGGAGATCTGTGATCCCTTCCTTGTTAGTCAGTACTAGATCTAGGATAGCCCTGTCTCTTGTGGGTTGCTGTACCAGTTGTTTGAGGCCCTGCCCTTGCAGGGAATCCACTATGTGTCTAGTTCTGGCAGATGTTCCTGCTGGTATTGACCAATCTGTATCAGGCATGTTGAAGTCTCCCATTATCAGAACCTCCCCTTTAGCTGTCATGTTATGAGCTTGTTTAGGGCATGGTCTTTGTGTTTTTATAATTTAAACCCATTTGGTATGGTAGAACCATCTTTCAAGGACCTCAGATTTACCTGGAGGATGGAGGTGAGACTGCCAAGATCAGGGTTCCTGGAATAGGTGACAACATCATCTGCATAAAGAAGTACATTTGCAGACTAACAGGCATCAGCAGGCAGTTTATGAATAAGCCAAATAGTAGGCAGCCCAGAACAGAGTCTTAAGAAATGCCAATGGATACATTCCTAATATCACACAAAAAAAATCTATCCTCACACACTGAGTACACTTAGTACAATAACTCTGGAATGAGGTAACTTAGTCTGGTGACAGGTGTAGGTCATACAGTTTACTGGGAAAGAGTTTATGACAACCAAGTCAAAGGCTTTTGTTAAGTCCATATAGATGGTGCTAGCCTTTTCTTCATTGTCAAGAGCCTCAAGAACAAAGTTGGAATACTTAGTGCTGCATCGGTGCTATGTTTTGTCTAAATTCCATGCTGTTGTAGACACTGTATTTCATGTTTTTCAAGGTATGAGACATATTGTTTGGGCTCTGGCCTAGCTGTGCCACATAGGATTTGAATTCTGGCACCTTAATTTTGCTTCCCACAAGCATTGCACCAGAGAGTGATTACGTAAGCAATAATACCCAACGGGGTGGGCATTATTGGGAAATACCAGACCGCCCAGGGGTGTAATGAGGCCCGACACCACAGGCGGAGGGAATTATAGCCCCTTGAAGGTCCAGTATTTCCCAATAATGCCCACCCTGGAGGTTATTATTGCGCTTAGAAAATGGCCCATCAGAGAATGTTACTCTGAGAAGAGGCACTTAGACTGGCTTTTATTTTTAGCTGGGCATCTATTGAAAAATAAATGCCCAGTTTGGAGCCTGTCTCAGCCAATCAGGTTTAAGAATTGATTGTTGCCATTTTCTAATGAGGGTATCAGGCAGGACGTTTGCATTTTCAACCCTCTCTGCATGAGTTACCATTACCCAATCAAGTGGTGTTGCAGTGCTTGACTTATAATTAGTTCTGCTGTGCTCTGTGACAACGTGTAAAAAATGGACTGGCAATCCTGTCTCTGCACCTGGTACTTAACTTTGTGTTCCAGTAAATATTAAAGTCACCAGTTACTATGAATTACTAGTTCTGATTAAATTATTTATGATAGTTAGAAATGGACTCCATACCAACTTGTTGTTTATCAGGTGGGATATAGACTGTCAAGTGGATAAGAGATTTTTGACATTGCCACAGCAGCAGTTTAATGGTCAGGTTTTCACAATCCATACTCATTTCCTTTATTTCAAGTTCCTAGGCTTGAAAGTGGTATCTATGATAGATCAGGCTACCCCAACCTTGCTTGCCTTGTCTTTCTTCTCTGAATATATTAAAACCTAGTAATGAGATGGCAGAATCAGGTATTTTGGAGTTAAGCCAAGTTTCAGTAAGGAAAATAATATCTGGTTGCAGTAATGCCACCCAGGCTTCAAATTGAGCAAGTTTAGGTAAGAGGCTACCACTGTTTATAGAGAATATATTCAGTGTCTCTTGACTCACAGAGACATGTCCAGGGCTATCTGGAGGGCCTTGGTTGGGATGGACACTGCCTGACAGCAGGAGTGGCATTAAAGTTAGATTTCTGGAGGTTCTAAGGGAGTGTTTCAGTCTCCAGTTTTTTTTCCTCTGAGAGAGAAGGGAGTTACTGGCAGTCCAGGAGATATAGCCATATCATAGGATCCCAAAACATTCCCCTAACACCACCTGTAATAGGTCAAATTTGTAGTGTTCATAGGGCTGTGGGATTTTGGAACCAAGGGGCAGTTCATTAGGATCATGTGGCTGTGGTTTCAGCATGAAGTCCAGTAAGAAGACCACTAAAGATACAAAGTGCCCAGGAGGTCCAGGGAACAATACAATGGGTATGTGGGTCAACAGCAGTAGCATTATGATCAAGACCCCTGGAATTCTGCGGTTCTGCGGGTTGCGGAATTTGCCGCAGAATTTGCATCATGCCACAGAATATATATAGTGCCGCAGAATTCATTGTTTTTGGTGAATTTTCATATAAATATACTGTTTTTCCATAGTGTCAGGCTTTCTTTCCCACCTCGTTTATCCTGAAACCCCTCCTCTATGCTCAGCAAATGATGTCATAGATGTCATCACATCATATTTAGCCAGTGACAGGACTGCATTTTGCCAGAGAAATGAATAAATCATGCCGCAGAAATCAGAAAATGCTGCCGCAGAAGTCAAGGAGCCCTGCCGCAGAAATCAGAAAATTCTGCCGCAGAACACCAGGGGCCCTGATTATGATAAACATGATAACAGTAGAAACTGGGTCACAACAATTATTGAAATTAGATTCATCCAGATAGTGGAAGGGGAGGCAGGGCCTCAATATTGGCGGACTAAAGGCAACAGGACACTCAGTCCATCCAGACAGGATGTAAATGTAAATGATGGTTATGTGTGGCATACAGGGGAAATAAACCCATCGAGGAGGCTAACCAAATCATAAAGCTATTAGTTTTATTGCCATTGCATATGCTGGTATCGGGTATACAGAAAAATACATAACTGCCAACCACTTTGATGAGGACAATGTCCCATCCTATTATATACATATCTATATATGTGTGATATGCCATAAACTGCATGAACATAAATTATTTATTTGGATGGCTGGATATCATCTCAATTGACCTCACAAGTTTTCATGCAGTCCATGGCATGTACCATTTATACAATAACAGGGGCTGGTAAGTTTGTTGTTTTTTATGCCATTCTTTACTGGCAGGTTTGAACAAAAAGCTAGGAATAAAGAAAGATTTTGTTCAGAACATTATGGTACGAGAATGGAAATATCCATTGTTCTCTCAGCTGGAGAGGAAATACATGATTTATTTTCATTCCTGCTCCCCTGCCCATGCAAATAAATACATTGATTTGTAATATATGTATTTTTTTACTTACTGGCATTGTATAAACATATAATTATAATTACCAGTTGCAGTGTTTATCAATCTGCCAACCATGTTTCACAAGTCAAAGTATTCGGCATCACTGATATCAGCTGGCTACCCAGTTATTATGGAGCTCTGTAATAAATGGATAACTTGTTGATATTAATCAAACATAGTTTGAATTTCCTAAACACATAAAATGCTAGCACCAGCTTAAATAAACATGATTAACAATGATCATTTTATTAAAGAAAACTGGCTGTAAGCTTCTGTGCTGTGCTTAATCACCCCACACACCCTTGCACTTGAGGCAACATGCAGGATTCCTCACCTCCCCTTCCCACATCTCTCCAGCACCAATCATTCATGGAGTCAGTCTGTTTCTTTGGGGTCTGATGAAAGTGTCAGACACCCCCCAAAAAGAAAATTACTTACCACAATATTCCACCACTAAGACACAAACAAGTGGCAAAAACAGAGATAACATTTTACTTCTCAACAGTTGAAGCTGCACAGACATTCTGCAGTCTGTATGGAGCATATAGAAAAATGATATCTAGCAGTGTTGATATACACTGCAAGCCAGTAAATTATACAAAATAAATCATGTACTGATGTACTACTTGTCATTTCTTTTTCACACACTGTTGATGTGTGATGCCTTTTTAAGCCCCTCAAGCTTCTTTCACAGGATTTAAGTAGCATCACATACCTCAGGCGTGTGAAAAAACTCATCATAATGCACATCTGGGAATGTATTATTCTATATATATTCGCTGCAAACACTGCATTGAGACACCAGTTAGAGTTCAACTTAATGTCACAAAAGAAGGAAAATGTGGCATTTGGGTCTCCAGCTCCTGCCCTCCAAGCAGCAAAAGGACAAGACCAGACAAGCAACTACAGACAGCCATTTTTAGGTAAGACAAACAGCGATTGTGGAGACTATTGGACTACCACTATTAGTGTAGTGCAAAGGTACAGAGAATACAGCATAATTTTGTTGCTTGCTTGCTGTGCTGTACTGTAGCTGTGCTAGGCTACTTTCATCTAATGCTTGCTGTCGATTTAGGTGCTGTTAGTTCACGTGAGTTGGGTGGCTCTGTCCCACACACCTCCCTTGTTTTTTTAACATGGGGAGTTTGGAGGGTGAAGACCCCAAATTCAAATAAAGTAATAAAACATAACCGACAGGCCGACATGGCACAAAGTGTGCCTTAAGTGGACAAGCAGAGTAACATGAGTACTATGCTAATAGTGGAGGTCTGACAGTCGTCCAATATTTTACATAATTGCCAGACAAACAAAAATACATCTGTTTCTTGATAACACAAAAGACATCCATCATCAGTGTGCAATGCTTCTGCAGCCATGGCTACATGTGCATGCTACAAGTCATACATACCCACTTCTGGCTGCAGATTGAAATCCGCAATACTCAGATTACAGCACTAGTTCTGTCTGTAGAAATTTGGGCCCTTGTGGGGCAAGCACTTCTGCAGACACATATGCACATGCAAAGGGAAAGACATACACACCCACTTCCAGCTGTAGAAGTTCTTGCACATAGAAGGTCTGCAGTATCATAGCCACAGATTCGAATACACAGTACCAGCAAGCCCAGTGGGGGAGTGATTGTGCTTCCACCCCCACACCAGCTATCTATGTTTGGGAATGGACAGGATCCTTTGCTGGGCAGGCAGGGTGAGGAATGATTCAGCACACTATGGCAGCTCTCCTTCCTCAGAGAATTCCAGTTCTGCTTCTGATACTGCCACCTGGCAGACATTAGTAAGACAGCACTCAAAGAGGGAAGAGCTGGAGCATGACATTAAGTCACATATGGCACTACACTCCAACTTGAGAAGAAAACCAATGTGAACAATGGCTGGACCGCTACATGCTGACACCCCCCTACAAGCTCTCTCACACACAACATGACTGGTAAGCCACCAACCTATGATCCTGTGCAAGTGGTGGATAATCAGTTAGTCAGTCAGAAGAGTGGTGACAGGGCTGGGGGAGTGCCATTGAGAAGACCTAGGAGGGGGGAGAATAAAATACTAATTAAAAAAAATCCTCAATTCCCAAATTAAAACACATCTTCTGTCTGCAGAGGAGAAGGCTCCTGCAGAGCTGACACTCCTACAGCCACAAGTATACATATTGTACTCACTGCGAAACATACACAATGTGAATGTCCAGCAATATTTTTGTGCTCTTCTTGTATGAGTGTTCTTCAGGAATTATTGTTTGGCTGCCTGTACAGTGCCTTACACTATGCTGTGCAACTCAATACGTACAGTAGGTATGACTAGGGATGTAAGTTTGTCGTGGATGAGGTTTTAATGACTCATTGTTTGTTCATGAAATCATTAATAAACAGTAGTAAATGTTGTGGCACTGTCATCATTGCTACATTCTGATGACACTAGTGAAAGTCATGGAAGTCCTGAATAAAGATCAAAAGTCATGGAATCAATGACGTGTATGACTGCCATGACAAGCTTACATCCCTAGGTATGACACTGCTCAGCATGACTAACAGTGTTGGATGTCAACAGCAACACATACTTTTTTTTAATCTATTTTTGGTGCATGTTCAAATCAACAAGGTGTACTGAATCCCTATTTGCCCATTCCTTGGTTCACAGATTGTTAGCTGACAAAGTGTTTAGAGAAAGCAGTGCATGGATGGTATTGTTTTCACAGCAAAATGGACAGAACAGTCATTTATAATCTGTGCTACAAGTTAATTGTGTCAGTTATAAATGTAACCATTTTAACATATTCATCAGAGTCACAATATCAGTCAGTGGCTGCATACAACACTGGTGAGATCATGTTTATATCCAAACAATAATTGTGTGTTGTATGTGCAGTAAGTATCACAAGGTTGAGTGCCAAGTTCACTTTTGGTTAAAGATTAAATATCATTCAAATTGAAGTATAACTGTCTGTGTTTTTGAAGCCCCAGGATACCAAGTGAAACATAAAAACTTCTGATGCTGCTTGATGGCTAAAGATTGAATTAACTACTTGTTCCCATGAACAAAAAGTTTGTATCAGTGCCCTTATTGGCAAAGGTGTGTGCTCTCTCTATACCTCTTTGCAAAAAATAACATATGTCCAAAGTTTTTATTTTTGAGGTAAAATAGTCCCTCTGCTTAATTAACAGTCTAGTAGGTCTTTTCATTTAGTGTGGTACAGCAAAATTAAGAAGCATGGCTGGAATGTCATCTCAGCCAATCACTATCTCTACCCATAGTAAAATGTGTTTTAATGTCAATACACTCAGCAATAAATAATGTGGCTTGAAAATAGAGAGAACATGTGAAATAAAAAGTAAATGAGGTATACAAATTCATTTTTTAAAATTTATCCTGAAGTCATTGGCTGCAGTTTAACTACAGGATGGCACTCCTATGACTCTGGTTCATTCCAGAACACCAGACACCTAGGTTAACAGATTTTGACCCAGTGCTTCACTGATAGAACATAAAGACAGAAACAATTTCCTGAGGGTATTCTATGAATATAAGATTATTCTTCAAAGTTGAGGAATGATGCCATAGCCACATTGCAGGATTGAAAAATACAGTACATAAATAAATGTAAACAAATACATAGTTGAAACTTTCTCATATAGAACCGTTGAAACATTACCACCATTATACTGCTGTTGATAGTTGCAGTATGCCATTTGCAGGACATTGGGGACTAGAATAACAGAACAGAACAGCATCTTCATCTTCTTAATGGCACACCATCCATTTAACTTCCTGGCACCAAAGACAGTAACAGGCATCTTCCATGTTGGTACAGACACCACACTGACACCAACGTATAGGAAATAAGAAAGCAATAATAAAACACATCTCATCAAGGGAAATTACTTACAGCAAATCAATGCTGACAGTATATTTTGAAAAAAAATGTAATACAATTAGAAACACAAAGCATAAATACAAATTATTCTCTCTTCTTCATCAAATATGACATTTTCATTTCACACAAACACCCAGAGTGTTAACGATGGACAAGTTACTGAACTCAATGGATGATTTATGGAAGAGCAAAACAATAGTTTTTATGATTTTACTATTAATGTGGTCTATAGTGCTAGCAAATAGAATTACGCAGTCAATGGTAATAATCTCTGGCCAGAGCTAACATGGGTATGTAGAGCCGTTGGGTGGCCTGTGATCTGGAGCTGGAGGGCACAGAACAGAAGTAGAGATGCAGCGAATTTAAATTCTGCTGGCAAAGTGCCTGTGAAGTGGGCACTTTGCATTGTCACTTCGCTATGCAAAGTGGCCAAGGCAAAAGGCTCACTTCGCCTTGTAATTATTACTTTGCATTGTCATTTCGCCTTAACATGAAGTAAGTCAATGTGACAACAATACTGGCAGCCCTTCATACTCACAGTCACAAAAATTAATGTGCATCCAAAAAATGCTCATGTCTTGTGTCCAGAAAACTCCCCAGTGCTGAAGAAGTGTAATGAGAGTGTAACAAGAAATGCAAAGTCTCCCAGAATTAATGGTGCATTCAAACATCATGCGTGCAGTAGTGGTGGGAGAAGTGGCCAAAATTCGTTCCGCAAAGTGATTCGAGGAGTAACGTGGAATCCACAAAGTACTCTGCAACACAAAGCAGAGTACTTGGCATTATAGTGCGTAATGCGAAGTCCATTGGAAACAATAACTTTGTGTTATTCCGCCTTCACCAAACCACTTCTCCACCAATTTTAATGCGAAGTACGTTGAAATCAATGTACTTCACCTCACTTCACCTTGTTTTTGAACTCCAAAGGCAAATTTTGCAGTGCTTTATTGGATTGCAGGTCACATGGCCACTAGATTGTTCTGCACAGCCTCAGTTCTGTGTAGTGTGTGTGTAGTGGAAGATGGAGACAGTTTCCTCTCAGAGCTCTTCGATTCAAATCCTCTAAAAGCTGTTAAAAAAGTATTTTTGAGCTATTTTTTTTTTTGCTCACAATTTAGTACATCGATTATAAGAAACCCTCCTGTGCTCATTCATTGAGTGTTTATTATTTGTGCGTGGATTTTTAATGTTAATTTAGAACAGTCAGTCTGTGTACTGTGACGTGTGCTTTGGGGGAGGGTCGTATACCTGGTGTAGGTAGATTAACTGGGAGAAAAAGGCAGCCTTTCTGTTTTGGTTATATTTTTCTTGTCACCAGAATTAATGTGCATCCTCAAAATGCTACTGTCTTGTGTCCAGAAAATTCCCCAGTGCTGACGAAGTGAAATGAGAGGGTAACAAAATATACAGTCTCCCAGAATTAATGGTGCACTCCATCCTGTGTGCTGTGGTCACACACAGTCACCAGAATTAATGTACATCCCAAAAATGCCACTGTACTATGTCCAGAAAATTCCCCAGTGCTGATGAAGTGAAATGAGAGCATAACGAGAAATGCCAAGTCTCCCAGAATTAATGGTATACTACAAATGCACAGACAGATAAAGATTGTGCATGCGCACTCAAGAGATGCAGATGCAAAGGCACAACACCACCTAACCAGTGCTCACAAGTCACAAATCCAAATCTGGAAAAGAATACCTTTTGCCGGTTGGGAGGGGGTAGTGCACGGCAGTAATATTCCACTACCAGTAAAGATACCACAAAGCAGTATAAACAATTTATGCAGGTGCAGTGGATAGCAGGTTCACACTGCTGCAATTACACTGTGGCACAATAAAAGGTATCTGATTTAATTGCATGCATCACACACACATTTCAAGTAATGCATAGCAAATTGAAAACCTTCAGTAATATAACCAAATGTTTTAAACAAACTGAAATTATACACTGCTGCACCACAACGATCAGCAAAAAAATGTCAAGAATTACTGAAAATATTACTGTGTGTACATTAACACAGTTATACAAGAAAAATATAACCAAAACAGAAAGACTACCTTTTTCTCCAAGTTAAGCTACCTACACCACAGATACGTTCCTCCTCCAAAGCACACTTCACAGTACACAGACTGACTGTTCTAAATTAACATTCAAAATTCACACACAAACAATAAACACTTAATGATATGAGCACAGGAGGGTTTCCTATAACTGATGTACTAAATCCACCATACCCCACCCACTATCGCAACCCGAACCTCCAACATAACCACTCTGCTGGTCCCAAGATCCAGGACCACCCATGGTCAGAGGTCTTTCTGCTACAGATCCCCATCCTGGTTTAACTCTCTCCCTGCTCCCATCTCCAATGCCCCCACAATCTCCAACTTCAAAACCACCCTTCAGAGCCAACTGTTTAACACTTGCAGCTGCTCCTGTCTCTAAATGTGGCCTCGATCTTTCCACACTTGACAATGGCCGCTGGGCAGCACTCCACCCCACTCCCCCACTTTCTCCCCCTGTGCATCATACCTCTGTTATAACCAGCTTGTGCTAGCTGTATCAATGTAATTGCTACTAAACTGTATAATGTATGAAATCATATGTGTAACTCTAATTCAGTGACTTGTATTCTGTAACCTAAATTTGTTATGTTTGTCCTCAGTGTGATGAGGTACCTTAGGAAATGAGCCTCTGGCTCAAAGGTTGTAAACCGATTTACAAATAAATAAAATAAATAAATTGTGAGCAAAAAAAATAGCTCAAAAATTATTTTTTTAACAGCTTTTAGAGGATTTAAATTGCAGAGCTCTGAGATGAAATCTCCATCTTCCACTACACACACACTACACAGAACTGAGGTTGTGCAGAACAATTTAGAGCCCATGTGACCTGCAATCCCATAAATCACTGGGAAATTCACCTTTGGAGTTCAAAAACAAGGTGAAGTGAGGTGAAGTATATTGATTTCAATGTACTTCTCCTTATAACTGGTGGAGACGTGGTTTGGGGAAGGCAGAATAATGCAAAGTCATTGTTTCCAATGGACTTCACGTTTCCCATTATAACGTGAAGTATTCCACTTCACGTTGCAGAGTACTTCACGGATTCCACAGTACTCCATGAATCACTTCATGGAGTGAATTTCAACCACTTCGCCCATCACTGCACAGAGGCATGCCATGTGCAACATGGCAGCTGTGCTGTGCGCATGCACACTGCTTCATGCATGCACACTAAGACATAGCAGACATCTTTGGTAAGGCAGCGTGTTTCCCGGGGTGCAATAGACATCCCTGCAAACAGCGCTACTTATCAAATTCTTTTTTTTTTTTATATTTTGACCCCAAACTTTCAGCATTGTCTTATTATGACCCCAACTCATAAGTCACATAGGTGAACATTTTCAAATCCATGCCGGATCACTATTCAGTGCCACCAACCGCAGCAGTGTGAATAGCAGCCACATAATTGCAGGAGAAGATGGGGACCATTTTCATGCACTGTCTCTTCTCGCTCTCTCTCTTGATCTGATGTGATCTAAAATCACCTGCAGGGCTTTGCCTATGCAGCCGTAAAAATGGATGGCCTTGTTGAAATCAGGGTAGGTTACATCTACCGCTCCCCTGATCAACCTCCTTCATAACCCAGTGAAAAAAATCTATCAGATTAGTTTGACATGACTGTCCCACTGTGAAACCATGCTTTCTTGGATCCAGTGACCTGTTGGATTCCATGTGTTCCACAATCCTTTCCTTAGGCAGTGCCTCCATCATCTTACCCACTAACAATGTTAAGTTGAGTGGCCTATATTTTCCAGCCTCCTCCTTGTTTCCACTCTTGTAAAGAGGGACTACATGTGTTCTCCTCCAGTCCTCTGGAACCACTCCTGCACTGAGCAACTCACTGAACAGGGTTGCCAGTAGTGCTGCTAACTCCTTCCTTAGATCCTTTAATATCCTGGTGTGTATGACATCTGGGTCCATTGCCTTGTTCTCCCTCAGTTTTGTGAGCTCCTCTGGGACTCTTTCTTTTTTAAATGGACTGGTGTTTACCTCCCACACTCCCTCCCTCCCTGCCTCCCCCTTTTGTATTTGATGCCTAGCAGTGGTCCTTGTCCCTCACTTTCTTCCATGAAAACTGAGGAGAAGTATTTATCCAGTATTGATGCCTTTTCCAAGTATCACACCACACCCCCTTTTCATCTTCTCTGAGCCTTACAATCCCACCCCATCCTTCCTTCTTTTGCTGATGGCATATCAAATGTCTTACCCCCTTTCTTCATAGTCTGTGCTAGTCTCACCTCTGTTTGCACCTTTGCACTCCTAACAGCTTTCCCTGCTTCCCTCAGACTATTTAGGTATACCACCCTGTCTTCCTCCTTCTGTGTTTATATTTTCTGAAAGGTAAGTTTTTGGACCTTACTTTCTACGTTACTTCTTTTGAGATCCACAGTGGTCTCTTGTTTCTCTTGTCTTTGCTTCTCAACCTAATGCACAGGCTTATCGCCTCAACTATGGCTCCTTTAACATGTGCCCACTGGTCCTCTACCCCCCTCCTGCTTCCTTCTTTGCCAGGGCTTCTCTGATACATATCCCCATCCTAGCAAAGTCTGCCCTCCTAAAATCCATGACCCTTGCATTTGTGTGACTTGACTGTGACCCTGCACTAATGTTGAACTACACTGTGTGGTGGTCACTGGACTTCAGTTGCCCTTCCACCTGGACTTCTGTGATTCTGTCTCCATTGACCAGTACTAGGTCCAGAATTGCCTTTACCCTGGTGGCTTCAAGCACTAATTGCCTGAGGCCTGCTCCCTGAAGGGAGTCCAGGATGTCTTGGCTCCTGGCTGAGGCCACAGCCAGGATGGTCCAGTCTATGTCTGGCATATTTAAATCCCTCAGCAGTAGTACCTCCCCTTTTGTTATCATTTCATGCATTGCTTCCTCTAGCTTCCTATTCACCTCTTCACCCTGGGCTGGAGGCCTGCAGATCAAGCCCCATGTAGTATTGCTCAGATAGTATACAACAGCTAGGATACCAACAGATACCAGACGTTCAGCCAGATAGTTGCTGTGGTTGGATAGTAGTGCTATCCTACCACAGATCTGACCATCTCAGATCCAGTGCATGGATCCAACAAATACACTGGATCCCATGGATACATTTAATGGATTCACAGATCTAAGCAATGGATTCATTTCGGATCCATGAAGCCGATGATGGATCCAACTTTGGATCCCTGGTTCTGACCCCAGATCATTCAGGATAAAACTTTGGATCCGACATCTAACTTTGGTTGGATTTCCAGTTAGATCCTAGGTCGAATATTGGCACTATCCAATGGATGGCAATCGGATCCACAACATCACTATCCAAGCAACACTATCCAGGTGTGAATTGCTGTACCATTGGCTGGCTTAAGGATTATCCACAGTGCCTCAGTCTCCCCCTGCCTACCCTGTACTCAGTAGCTTTTATTCTTTCCCTAACATACAGGGACCCTCTTTTTATCCTCCCTGTCCTTCCTGAAGGGAGCATAACCCAGTGCATTTACAGTCCAGTCATGGTTTACAGTGCACTCTGTCTCTATTATTGCCATTATTTTCAGGTCAGCCTCTGCCATTAAGGCCATCAGATGTGGGATTTTATTTCCCAGACTGTGGGCATTTGTGTGCATGACCCTTCATGTAGCACTGCCTGACCTCCTTTTATTCTTGTTTCTGTCTTCCTTTTTCCACCTCCCAACTCTGGTTATTTTCCTTCATTGCCCCCTACATCTGTTACACTCCTTATAATGGGTTCAAGTGCACCTGTCAAGATGTTGCCTTCCTGAACTTCCTTACTGACTTGTCTAACTTGTGGGGGTGGGCTTCTTGGGTTTCCCTGCTCACATCTGCAACCCCCCTCAGTTAGTTTTAATGCTCAATGAGGAAGCATTCAAACTTTTCATTTATGATTGCCGTCCCCTTCCTAGATAGATGAAGGCCATGGCAGTTGTACAGGCCTGCATTATTCCAGGTAGGTCCCCAGTCCCCAAAGAAGCCAAAACCCATCTCCCTGCACCAGTCCTGTAACCAAGTGTTGAAGCTGCTGATGAAGAGATTCTGCTGCATCAGCAGGAGGAAATATAGAATTAATGTGTGACTTAGTTTTACTTGTTTGGGTGGGGTGGGTGAGTGGGAGGGTTTTGACATACATGAGATCAGGGTATTCACAGGGGACATGAATGGTGAGGTGGTGGTACTAAGATGGGTGGGAGGAGAATTTTGTAGTACATGAGATCTGGGCAATTGTGAGTTGGCATACCTCTTAACCTTTTGTCACTTAAGTGAGTAACATAGGCCTCAAAGAGAGGAACACATCCTTGCATGTGAAGATAAATGGTCAGAAGCTCAGAACACTTTGGAAAACCATTGCAGGTACTTAAATAAAGTTTATTTTTTTATTCAGCATCTTAAAATATTATGACATTTTACATTAAAGCCTAAATTTGTGTGGACAATTCATTTTCTATGAGGGAGGGGTGAGGGACAAAGCCTTTTTTAAGGGGTAAAGTGAAGGACATCCCTCATAATCAGAAATAGTTGAGAGGTATGTTAGCTGGCACCTCATTTGCTGGGGTACCTGAAAGTGGCCTGCATCTTCTTGGAAGATAAATACAGGTAATAGTGAGTGAGTGTGTATATGGGGGGTGTTGGGTTACTGAAACAGATTAGGCAAATACAGAACTAATGTCAATAAAGTATTTTATTCAGGTTAAAGTATGTATTTTTAAATTGTACATATATGCATTTTAGTATTTTTAATATTACTAGTCAAATTGAGGCAAGTACTACATATTTGCAAAATTGATTAGCACTTCAACATGCAAAACTGCTAATTAGTTTTTGTAGCTCATTTAAAGGGTGTCCGATGCCTCCAGGAGAATTTTAAAAACCATAATATTTAGATACAATTCACCTTATATTTGACTTTAGCTCTACAGTTCTTCCTATCAGTTATTTATTACAGAGATCATATGGAGGAAAACAGGATCTTTGTTTCTTGGGAGATCATCAGCTCCTGTTGCTTATTCCCTACAAGATAGTACAATGCTCTGCTTGTGACATCACAATTACTCCCTTGACAACAGACTGTGATGTCACAACAGAGGATTAGGACCTCATCTTGGGAACAAACTGAAGGGGCAAATAAAGTCTAAGGGACGAGGATCCTGTTTTTGAAAAGTTCCTCAGTAATAAATAAGATGTAGGAGAAATCTATGAAAGATATATAATATGCAAGCTGAGTTGTGTCCAAATATTAGGTTTTCTAAAGTTTTACCAAATGTGTCAGTGACTCTTTAATATCCTGCAGTAGTAGAAAAAAATAAAATTAAACTAAAAACATAACAGTAATTGAACAGTGTTTTTGGCACTAGACATATACAGCTCATTGCAAATACACACAAAATACACACACACTCACACACTGTTACAACAGTTATGCACACATAAAGAGTGTAAGTGTGAGTAGCAAGATTGGGCAGCTGAGCTGCAATACTTCATTTTCAGTAGGATCCAGCTTTACACATTTTTACACTGTATTTAGTAGTGTTATCACAGCTCAAATGCAAAATCTCATTTTTACTCGGGCTCTGCTTTTATGCATTTTTACAATGTAGTTACCAAGGATAGATCTGTTAACATACAATACTTCCTTATCTCTGAGAGAGGGAAGGAATTTAAAGTACTGTATTAAAACACATTGCCTTTGTGTGTTTGATATGAACAGAGAAATGTAACAAAGAACTGGTGAAATAAAGCATACCCCTAGATGTTACAATACAGCGGAAGATAAGCTACCAGGATATTCAAGGGTTAAAACTTTCTCCAGTTCAGTAAACAGACCAGCAGGGGAGTGGACATGTGAGCAATAAATCAAAGCCATGCACTAAGACAGACAGAAAGCAAGTGAACCAGCTGAATAGCAGCTATAGACTTTCTACATTAAAAAAGAATGAATCACATAATTTCATTAACATGAATGGTCATGATCTGTTTCATGGATTCACTTTTTTTCAAGAGCAAAGTTCTCTATGAAAGAGTCCTTGTGTTTAAAAAAAAATATATAGTGTGGAAATCAGTCGGGCACAGTTATTGTAGGGGGCTCTAAAAATGGCTTACAAGGAAATGATATTCAAAGTATCTAACCGAAACTCACAGTTCGTCAATGAAATAGTGCAATCCAGTGCCGGTAAGGCAGACACAAAAAGACCACTGCTATAAATCCACAGAATGTGAAGAGTTGCAGTGCTGGATATGTTACTTTTTCTACTACTTTCTATTACTTTGGGAAACTTGTTCCGTGAAGCTCTGTGCAGTCACTAGCAAGGATGGAGAAGTATTAGAAAAAGTAGTACACCTTACAGTTACTTCTTTCTTTTTTTTTACAAAACAGTACAAAAGTAATAAGTAACTATAACACATTACATTTAGTTGAAAGTAATAGGTTAGTTAATTTCAAATAAATATAATCAGTTACAGTTACATATTACTTTTGTATAAAAGGAAACAAGTAACTGTAACTGTAAGATGTATTACATTTTCTAGTACTTCTCCATCTTTTCTTGTAACTGCACAGAGGTTCCTGGAACAAGTTTCCAAAAGTAATAGAAAGTAATAGAAAAAGTAACTCACCCAACACTGGAGAGTTGTGAGTAATGTCCAGTCTGAATCACTCTGGGAAGAACATAATCATCTTATCTTGTCAGTCCCCCCCAACACTAATCACAAAATGCCTGCATGGCTCCATCCATGCAGCTATAAAAAGATGCTGGTTTCGAAACTTGACAATGGTCAGAGGGTAAGCATTAACACAGTCAGTGAGACAGTGAGAAGCAAAATGCACAATAAGGTTCTTCCCCGATATATTGAAAATTGTATGAAAATTTGTGAATCACAATAATCCCAGAAAGTGAGACAGTGAGAAGCAAAATGCACAATAAAGTCCTTCCCATGATCTGCTGAAAATTGTTTGAATCACAATAATTCTATTCATTATCTAACAAATGACATAAAGCAGTTGTGTGCTATGCTAGATTCTGAGCAGCAAAAAATCAAAATACTGTACTGTATATTGTGGAAATGCTTACTCAACCCCAACCAATATATGGTACTACCACACCGATATAATAACAGATTAGTCATAACAATTTGTATTTGTATTATTGCTCATGAAACATTGATTGTCATGATTCATATCGCCTCAGTGCCTGCACAATTTATTTTAGTGGGAAAAGAAGTGGTTTCTCTTAAGAAAACATTATTTTTCTAGTGTACTGTAAGTATCACTATTATTAGGTACTCATGCAGATTAGTCAACAATGGTAAACCTGACATACATATTTCTCTTGTGGCATAGGGCATCAGCAGTGTATATGGTTACATAAGAAATCCATAGCTGAGGGCTGGCCCACCGGCACAGTGGCAAAGCATCTGTCTGCGCTGCCAACATCCTGAGTTTGGTGATGGACTAGGAAGTCAGAGGGCCAGCTAGGGGGAGAAGGATTGAGCATCCTAGAGACTGCTCACCTTATCAGGGTGGAGGGGGGAAGAGTGTTTGGCACTCTGCAGACCTCTGGAAGAGGCTGGGGATACCACCACTGCTGGTGCCACACATCTGGGGTGGATGTTGGCATCATTGCACATCCCCGCCTCCAGGAATCCAGCATACAAAAAATGTTGACTCTGTTCATGACAGCCCCCACCTCTGCTGCTGCTCCCACTGAGGCTAATGTCTACTGGGGGTGCACTGCTCCCATTGCCTCACCCTGGGGGTTAAGCCAGGGGCAAGATAGCAAATTCCTTGAGGATGGGGTGCCTGCCCACCAGCCCCATCCAGGGGGGTAAAGCCTGGGCATAGGAGGGCAATGAGAGGGGTAGGGGTCTGAGCCCTTTGAGGGAAGGAAACCACACAAAAAAAATCCATAGCTGATTAGTTATCATCACAAATATCACACATCCCATGACTGTGCCTACTACCTACCTATCAGATAAGGGATGGTCTTTCTCATGCCTATGTCCCTTTTCTTACAGACACTCTGTGCTCCCATGGAATGCCAGGGTGACAGCACAAAAATTTAAAACACAGTGGGCAAGATTTTCTAATGCTTCCGAATGTTGCAAGCCCTGGGTGTGACATATATATGGATCATGGAGCTTGTGGCATTCACCTAGCAGGCAATCCCACGCATTGACTGACACAGCTTAGACCAACTTTTTGCTAGTCTACAATCCAAGATCCAGAGTGCTACTCCTGCCTATGATTGCCAAAAATTGTACTCAAGTTTCAAAGCAAATACTGTAAATTGCTTTATTCATCATTTTGTTATTTTGATGAATAAAGCAATGTATATGCTTTGAAGCTTGGCTTGAGTGCAATCTTTGGCAATCATAGGCAAGAGTAGCACTGTGGATTTTGGATTGTTTGCTGTAGCTGGATTTGCCAACCTTCTCAGCACACCCCACTTCGTTCATGAGTGCAGGTTGCAACACAGTTTGGAGCTGGTGCTGGTCTAGCTTGCATCAATCCTGGGCCCCCTGTCATGGGGCTTGCACCAAATATTTGGTGCAGGCTGACATAGATTAGGTAAACTGCTGCAGCTGTGTCAAACTTTTTAAAATTGGATGCAGCTGTGGCAAAAGCCTTTGGCAAACCGCCAGATTTAAAGTGTTGTGACACAGGGCTTGACATAAGCCCTGCCTTACCACAACTGAACTGGATCATGCATTTAATTCAAATGTCATTATTACTCCCAACCCATCTTGATAGGTTTAAGAATATTTGATGGCAAAGGTATTATATGCAAAGAAATGCACCATGGATAGTTACCTGAAAATAACAAACTGTGTGTTCATCTAATTATGTGAATCAATGTATTTAAGGGTTAAGAGAACTCGCACATCTTGCATGTGTGCATTGCTTTTGCTTACTGAATGGCTACAAAAGATTAATGTACATGTCCTTGGATCATGCATCACTTCCTTACATCCATCAAGTAGTACAAGGTAATGTATGACTGCACAAAATGTATTGCTAAGCTGTTCATCAACTTTTGTACCCAGATTACAAAGATGCACTAACAGTGCTTCAGTCTTCTACCACCTCATTTATTGTTTTTTTTAATGATTTATTCAGTAATTTCTCAATGAATTGAAACACCAAGCAATGCTATCTAAACCCATTAAAACAGAAATACACTGTCCTGCTTTCCCTGCTGGAATTATGGGGATGGTAGGGAGGTTGGCCCTTCTAGTTCCTAGGTGGGCCTTGATCCTGTAGTTCATGCACCCATACCATTTGCAAATAAGGAGAGTGGAACTCAGTTTTAAGACAGGGGTCCTTAGTTTCAAAGGTCAGAGAATGATGCATGGTGCTTGCACAAAAAAGGAAAAAAATGACACAAGGGGCAAGCGACATCAAAACTTGAGAATACTGCAATTTTCTAATGCTGCTTGAGTCAAAGGCAGGTCTGACAGCACCAGAGTGGCTTTCACAAAGAAAAAATGGATGTGCCATGTTGGAAAGGGGCTTGCATCAAAAAATTGACTTACCATCCTCTTATTTTTTATTTTCAAAGGTGGAAGCTCTTGTCTGTGTGCTGAAGATTGCATGCAGTTGTCAGACAAGCCAGAACTGGTCTAACTGACACTAGAGCAAATAATGAGGCCCACAGCAGGTAGGCAGGCCTGTGTCACAAATGAGGCATGACTTCAGGAGCACAAGCACCACGGTAGGGACACAACAATATACCAGGGGAAGAAGCCCTAAAGGGCATCAGGTTGGCCATCACAAGGTGGCAGAGATGAGCCTAGCAACTGGCTGACAGGGCACAAAGGCAGAGCAGGACACAAATACAGTGGACAACTCACAAAGATACACAGCATGGGCATACCAGACACAGACATCATATAATGACCCGACTGAGGTCCAGTGCAGAGCATAATACTGACTCAGGAAGGCTGCAATCATGGAACTTTCCAATGAGCTGAGAAGTGACCTGCAGAGCAGCACACACAGGCCATCCCATACCACTGGATGTGAAGGCCAGTGCTACACTCTGCTTCCTAGCAACTGGGAATTTCCAGACCCTGAAAGGTGATAACATTGGCATCTCACAGTCCGCTGTGTCAAAGTACCTAAAACAATTCCTAGAGGCACTGCTACGCAGGACACAGAAATATATCACACTCCCACAGAATGCACAATGGCAGCAGACAATGAAGCAGGGATTCTACAGCAATGCACACTTCCCATGTGTACTGGGTGCAGTAGACTGCAAACACATTGCCATAAATGCACCAGCAACTGATAAGGATGCATATGTTAACAGAAAGGGGAACCACTCCATGAAGATACAAGTGGTATGTGACAGCCAGTGTCGTATCCTGGATGTTGATGTCTGGTACCCTGGGTCCTGTCACAGCACCTACATGTTTAGGCACTTTGGACTGTGCAAGGTATTTGAAAGTGGAGACATACAGGATTGATGGCTGAGAGGTAGTGGCATGAGCCACACACCAGTACAGTATGACCCTGCAGGGTTGCATAGGTGAGCCATGTGTTAGCCATGTGGCTGCATCCTGCAGTGGCACAATGTGCACAGTACAGTGACACAGATATGTGGCCCATATGCAATGTGTGTGGAGAACACGCAAGGTGTAAGTTACAAGAGGCTAAGATACAGCATGTAGATCATGTGGCAGAGGTAGGGTGTGGCAGCAGAGATGCCATGGGTGGGTGTGTCAGCAAAGGAGCCACCACAGGCAGGGCCACATGCACTGTTGGCAGGCCAGTCTTGTGCCATGCAACCACTATAGCAGTGCAAGGATGACCAGATAGAGACATGCCACCAGGGGTGAACAGTGCTTTCCATTTCCACAGGTGATAGTGGATATTCACAGCAGCCATAGCTGATAACACCACTCAGACACCCAGAGACAGAGGCTGAGAGATGGTACAATGCGGCACATGCATCCACATGGTTGGTGATTGAGACTACTGATGGGCTCCTGAAGATGTGATTCTGGTGCTTTGACAAACCACAGTGGGGGGGCACTACAATACTCCCCTACAATGGCATGCAAGATTTTCTTTGCATACTGCATAACATTGCCATAGAACACAGGAGAAGCATGCCAGATGTGGATGGTGAGCAGGGTGATGAGGATGTTGGAATCAGGGATGAGAACCCAGATGCCATACCTTCACAAGTGACCACATGGACATGGACTGCAGCAGTTGGACTCCATGCCAGAGACCAACTAGTCATCATCCACTTTACCAGAGTAAACAGGAGCAACACCAGGACAGCATGCCCACAGGTAGCATAGAATCCATATAGGCCACAGCTGCTGTTCACGAGCAGACCAGAGGGGCTGACAGGCTCTATGGTGGGCTGCAGAGGAGTAAGCCTGCCACACACTGATGGGGACCACCAACAATGCATCCAGAAAAGCAGTGGGGCCATACATCATCCCATGCACAGGCTGGTGATGCCGCACTGATGCCAAGGTGGATGTCTGTGATTGAAACAGGACCAACTGATCACAGAAACACTGACATGGGTGTTGTGTCAGCGCAGATATGTGCTGAAGGTGTTGCTGTCAGGTGCTGCCTACGGTGAATGGCAGCACTGTTGTGTGTATCATGCCCATTCTCTTGACATAGTCCCCAGGTGACAGACAAATGCATCCACCCAGCCATCTGACACAGAGGGCCACAACATACAGCATGTGAAGAGTGCCAACAGCCATTCGGTACAGCCAGGTGTAAGGTGACTACTGTGACAATACCTGTGACATGCAGCAAAGGAACACCTTGTGGCATAAAAGAGTGTGAAAGATGAAGACACCCCACATGAAGCATGAGACACAGGGTGAACGGACCAAATGCCATTAGGTCCAGGGTGCTACTGCCATCTAGCAGCAGCAGGCACTCACCAAAAGAAAGGGATGATATGAGTCACAGCACAGGCATCAACTGCAATGGTGGTAAGGTTTCAAGCTTAGCCACAACAGCTGAAGAACCAATGGAATGACCTGGCCCTATGGAAGGCAGACACCCAGCAGAGCCTCAGGGACATGGCCCAGGAGGCAAACATTGCTTTGTGGTTAGGTAATCATCGGAAGACAGGTAAGTTGCTCCACACACTGTTGCAGTCATAGTACAGTTGTCTGTGCCACAGATGTGTGACCCATACCAATCTGTATGTATCCCTTTACTGTCCTCACAGATGTGGAGCCAAGCACACACAGTGGTAACCGATGTGGAGATGCCACAACTGATGCCACAGGGACCTCACCTGCTGATGCACCAGGGACCAGCCATCAAGATAAGTGTCATGTGCAATGTAGGCACACACTGCAGGGTCCCTTATTGTACTGACTACATGCTGGGTATGTGGACCCAACATCTGGGGTACGTAGAGAATATCCCACAGCAGCAGTTATGTCTCACTGGGCACAGTGCCACTGCAATAAGAAATGGTGTGCATAATTCCTGTGCCACACCGTCAACAGGTAAGGCAGTGCAAGTACTGGAAACAGGTGCCACAAGGAGCCAGAATGCTGTGCTATTGCATACAACAGTTGTAGGATGATGCACATGGACAAGGATGGCATGAAGTGTGATGCACACATGGGAGCCAGGGGTCCCAGGATGGCTGCTGGTGTGCTGTTCAACTGTGACAAATGGGTCTTGGTAAGGGATCATGCTGGGGATATGCAGGAGTGCTGCACAGTATGGTATAAACTGGGTGACGCATGGTGGAGTGCAGTGGGTAGTGAGTCATCCCAGGGTAGCTCAGGATATCTTATCATAGGTAGGTCACCAGCCAAGGGGGTGACAACAGAGAATAGGGGATGTTGGGTGATGGCAGACAGAACATGGGTGGCAGTGGTGTACTGCAGGCATGTGGCCTAGCCCATGCAATATTACATTGGCACTTTTGTGGATGGCAGTCATGACAGTGTGGTAGGCATCGCACATGCTTGTGGGCCCCCATGTATGGGTGACATGTACTGTAGCATATGTCGAAGGGAAGTGTGCTATGCACATGCCATATATGGAGATGTAGCAGTGAACTGTGATCTGCAACCTGGCATGGCTTTACATTTAATATGTACTTCCTCCAGGGATACAGTACCACGTGTCTGAGGAAAGAATGTACCACTAGAGGGGGGCAATGCACTGTGGAGGAATGATTAGTACCAGTCCATGCAGCCATGCCACCTAGGGAGTGTATCATATGACTGAGGGTCTGCTGGGCTGTAATAGGGAGGGGTACGGAGCACAACAGAGGCTGTCACTGCATCCCCAGTTGTGAAACCTCTGTGGTGGGCTGCCCCCTGGGTACTGTTGCTGGTGCCTTATTACACAAATCACCCACCTGACAGAAAGTCAAGCAGCAGTGCTTGTAAGGCCAACATGGCAGATGCAGGGCTAATGGGGCAGGCCTACCAAGGCTACTACCACATCACCAAAGAGGCCTGTAATACTGTCCACAGTGAAACATAGAAACATAGACTTTGACGGCAGATAAGGACCACTTGGCCCACCCAGTCTGCCCATTTCCCTACCTACTGGATAAGCTACAGATTCTAGTTAACCAACAGCCTACTTCCTGCAACCCCCCACCATAATTGCCTTATGTCTGTCCCATGCATATTTGAATTCCTCCACTGTTTTAGATCCAACGACCTCCTTAGGAAGGCGGTTCCATGTATCCATGAAAAACAATTTCCTCATTACCCTTGAGCCGTCCCCCCTCTATCTTTAAATTGTGCCCCCTTGCTCTTACACATCTCTTTTTCTGAAAGATGCTACCCTCCTTGACTTTGTTGATTCCTTTGAGTTACTCGAAAGTTTCTATCATGTCCTCCCGTCCCTCCTTTCATCAAGAGTATAGATATTAAGATCTCTCAGTCTTTCTTCATATGGTTTCTGCTGCAGACCCTGTACCATTTTAGCTGGAAAGGGGATTGGCACTTGGCAGGTATAGGGATGGTGTGATCATCACAGGCTGGACAAAAGAGACCAGGGTGGGAAGACATGCACCCATGACATGGGGGTGGCTTGGATGACACAGTTGCACTGTGGCAGGAGGAACCTGGCCAAAGGCCATGTGACAATACCACTGAACAAAGGAGTGGTGAACACATGGCCCAGTGCATCAACCACCATGCCCTGTGCTAACAAAGGTCATAGAATGCAGCACAGGTTGGAGTGATGGGTGCGGTGTCAGTCCCAGGGTGATGCCCTTACGGAACGGCTGGTGTGGAAGGTGGGTTGCACCATTTATGTGCCATAGTTAATGCAGGTCAGTAAGGTTCAGCAGTTGGCCTTTTTGGGACCTCAGTTATCTAATACTGTGCATGACATGTATACATGTATATGCTGCAATCCCAGACAATGGGCTCTGTGTGACACATGGTACAGATCATAGCATACAGCAGCTCACCGACCATTCTCCCACATCACCCCCTACCCTGAAGATGTATGTGTGTGTTACACCCTCCAACACTGACAACAGCTAGTACATATCCCCTGTCAGTGCACAGGGCTTCTATTGGTCCATCTGTGATGACCAGACCTCTATGGGCCAGCATCCCATGTGGTGGTGCAGGCAACCTGGCCCTGCACCATACATGAATTGTGTACCTGTAGCTATGGAGATACAGCACATATGTGGTGCATCCCCCATGTCGACATCTGCAACCATCTGGGAAGGGTAGTATCATGGCATTCCTGACATGCTAGAGGGGTTCATGCCTAACAGGCACTGCCCATGGCTACAGCATGCCCCACTGGCTAGGTGCATGTGTTCCCCCCAATGCTCTGATACCCTGGGCATGGACCCCAAGGGTCACTATACAGTCATGGCCATATGTATGACCTGGTCACACATGTGTGGCCAAGCACCTGCAGTGACCAAATGCTGACAGTGCCCCATCCCCTTGCAGGCCACTGGTCCCACCTACTGGATGAAGCTATACCACTTCCCCCAGGTTGAAGGGGACAATGTTCCTATTGCCCTGGGTAATAGCTGAAAGGAGCTATTGGTGTGTAGTATAGGATGGAGTGGTAAACACCATTCATCCAACTGCTCCAATGGGGACCAGTGCCCTACACTGCCACAGTGCCATGTCTGCAGGATGACAGTTTGTGCTGGAATGAGTCACAGAGTTACTGAGGTCAACAAATGCAAAAAACTCTATCCTCTGTGTTTGAACCCTTAAACGGTGTTTAAATATTCTTTGAAAATAATAAATGATGTTATATCAATTATTCATAACCTGTCTTTACTGAGAAATGCAATTAAATAATCACAGTTCCATAAGGTTTTCATTGTTCTTATTCGATATGCATTTAATTCTGTTCTGGACTGGAATATGCCTTGTTCTAACCTGTAAATTTAATTTTTAATTGCTAATGTTTCAAGACCTCCAGAGTCTCTTCTTCAGTGCATTGGGCTCAGCCATTTTTATAAGAACAATTCTAAAAAATCACAACATTGTGCCCCTTATGGTTCCAAATAATTCCAATTAATGTAGTAGTTCAAAGCAACAGAACTAAAGAGTAAACAGGGAGCAGAAGAGACACTCTGGGTCACCCTGGAGACAGAAAATGGCACCACAATCCACATGGGGTTTGTATACAGACCCCCATCTCAGGGGGAGGGACTGGATGAGAAAATTATAGAAGGCTTCCTTAGAATGTCAGAAAAAGGGGAGATATGGTTGTTGGGGGACCTGAATATGCCAGATGTTAACTGGAGCACCTTTGATGCAGGCTAATCTAAGAGCAGGGTCATTCTTGATGCCCTATAGGGGCATGCCTCAGACAGCTAGTATTGGAACCCACTCAGGAGGGAGCAATCTTAGACCTGGTACTCTCAAATGGGGACGGAAAAAGAATATCAGATTTAGAAGTGGGTAGCCATCTGGGAACAAGCGACCACCAAATAGTGTGGTTCACGATAAACACACTCATGCAATCAAGCCATACAAAAGCAAGAGTATTGGACTTTAGGAGGGCTGACTTTGGGAAAATGAGAGAGTGCCTCAGAAAAGTACTAGCAAACAGGCAAGAAGGGGGGTGGAAGAACAATGGGAGTAATCAAAACAGCCATCATAGAGGCAACAAGCCATTGTGTAAAGCAAATCAACAAAACACAACAAAGGAAAAAACACTATGGTTCTCAAAAGAGGTGGCAGGGAAAGTTAAGGAGAAAAGGAAAGCATTCAGGAGATATAAGGAAACACAGAAGGAGCAGGACAGAGAACTTTATCAGTTAAAGCAGAAAGAGGCTGGGAAGGCAGTCAGAATAGCAAAGGCCCAAACTGAGGAAAGGATAGCTAACTCTGTTAAGAAGGGGGATAAGACCTTTTATATGTACATTAGGGAGTGCAGAAAGACCAAAGGAGGGGTACTGAGGCTTAATAAAGGGGAAGGAACGTGGGTAGAGGGTGACAGTGAAAAGCAGGATACTGAACAAATATTTCTGCTCAGTATTCACAAAGGAAGAGGAGGGAGGTACCTAAACCAAACAAGAGAAACACTCTAAAGATAGGGGTCGATACCAGTCCATTTACAGAAGAAAGGGTTCTGAAAGAATTAATAAAATTGAGGGTGGACAAAGCAATGGGGCCTGATGGGATTCACCCAAGAATTCTAAAAGAACTAAGGGTAGAACTAGTGACACCACTGACTATTCTCTTTAACAAATCATGGGAGGATGGGGTGGTACCTGAGGACTGGAGGAGGGCGGACGTGATTCCTCTTCACAAAAGTGGGAGCAGAACAGAGGAAGAAAACTACAGACCAGTTAGTTTGACCTCAGTGGCGGGGAAAATTATGGAATCACTTCTGAAAGAAAGAACTGTTGAGTAACTAGAGGCCAGTGGAGCACAGGGCCCAAGGCAGCATGAATTCATGATGGGAAGGTCTTTTCAGATGAATCTAATAGATTTCTTTGACTGGGTGACCAAAGTAGTAGACCAGGAAGGGGCTGTGGACATGGCATACCTAGATTTTAGCAAGGCATTTGTTACAGTCCCACACAAAAGATTAATAAACAAGTTAGCCAGCTTTGGAGTGGGTCCCAAGGTGTTAGCCTGGATAAAAAATTGGCTAGACAACAGGACGCAAAGAGTAGTAGTAAATGGAGTCCACAGTGAAGAAAGGAGGGTTACTAGCGGGGTACCGCAGGGTTTGGTACTGGGACCGGTCCTTTTTAATGTCTTTATAAGTGACATTGCAGAGGACCTGGAAGGAAAAGTATGTCTCTTCGCAGACGACACATAGATCTGCAACAGGGTTGATACACAAGATGGAGTGGAAAGGATGAGAAGGGACATGGCAAGGTTGGAGGAATGGTCAAATGTATGGCAGCTCAGATTCAATGCAAAGAAGTGCAAGGTTATGCACATGGGAAACAAAAACCCAGGGGAAGAGTACACAATGGGGGGTGAGATACTGACAATAGTCAAAATGGAAAGGGACCTGGGGGTAATTATATCAGATGACCTTAAGGTGGGCCATCAATGTGAGAAGGCAGTAAGGAGGGGTTGGGGGATACTGGGATGCATAGGGAGAGGCATCATCAGTAGAAAACAGGAAGTTGTTGGCCCTCTGTACAGACAGTTGGTAAGACCACATCTGGAGTACTGTGTACAGTTCTGGAGACCCCATCTCCGCAAAGACATAGACAGGGTGGTGGCTGTCCAGAGGAGGGCAACCAAAATGGTGCAGGGTCTGCACCAGAAGACATACAAAGAAAGACTAAAGGAGCTTAATATGTATACCCTTGAGGAAAGAAGGGAGAGAGGGGACATGATAGAAACTTTTAAGTACCTCAAGGGAATCAACAAAGTCCAAGAGGGTGGCATCTTTCAGAAAAGGAGATGTGCAAGAACAAGGGGGCACAATTTGAAGATAGAGGGGATGGCTCAGAGGTAATGTGGAGGAAGTATTTTTCACAGAGAGGGTTTTGGATGAATGGAACAGCCTCCCTGAGGAGGTCATGGAGTCAAGAACAGTGGGGGAATTCAAGAATGCATGGGACAGACATAAGGCAGTCCTAGAGCGGGGGTTGGAGGAAGTAAGCTGTTGGTTAACTAGGATCTGCAGCTTATCTGTTAGGTAGGAAAATGGGCAGACTAGGTGGGCCAAGCGGTCCTTATCCACCGTCAAATTCTGTGTTTCTATGTTTCCTTATAAGTCATTTCACCTATCTTAGTAAGCTATCCTCAGTAATTCCCATTATTGCTTCTTATTATGGAGGTCCTAAATAAATTGGGGAAAATAAAATTCTCAGTTGCAAATGTTTTTGTTCCCCGGTCACCATCATCAAAGATGTCGGCATTTGGCATGACAGTAACCCCATCTTCTTAAGAATTGTTCCTCTACCAATAGCACAGCCCAGCACTCTGAAGAAGAGACATTAGCTACTAAAATTTTAATTTACAGACTGGGCCAGCTCATATTCCAGTCCAAAACTGAGTTAAACACATATAAAATAAGAACATTGAAAAGCTTATGGAACTGTGAACATTTAATTGCATTTCTCAATAAAAAAATAAATCATGAACAATTGAAATAATATTATGTATTATTTTCAAAGACTATTTAAACACATTTAAGGGTTCAAAGACAGATGGTTGAGTTCCTTGCATTTGTGGAACTATTGGACATTTTTTGGTTTAGCAAAGGTTTTCCCTTCCTCTTCCTTCTTATTATTTAAAAAGAATTATTGGAAAGGAACCCTGGGATTGGAACTCCAGTATGTTCACAGAATTACAGCCTCTCCCTGGAGGATGCATCCTCTCCTCAAGTCTCACCCCAATGTTTGTACGATGTGCCCCCCCAGCCACCCACCCATCCCACACCCACAGTCCCCTTGGTGGCTGGTGTGCCTCACCCCAGACAGTCCCCTGGCACTGCTAACATCACAGATGTAGGGGACCATTGCCAACCCCTTCCCTCATCCCATGTCCCTCACCCCATCCACACCTCTGCTGGGTAGACCCTACATGCCATCTGTTGTGTGCCCCCACTTGGACATTGCAGGGGTCATTGCAGGATACCTGCAGTGCTGTAGAACTGTAACAGTATGACAGACATTGTGTAACATGTATATCCATTGCCTTGGTCCTAAGTTGCCACCTATGGCAGTTGCCATCCTCCATCCCCTGACAGTGGATTTCACAGTTGCTCCTGGAGCCAGTCCTTGACCCAGTGAGTGTGCTGCAGTTGCCTACTGTTTACCTCTGTTGTGAGGTACAGATGGCCATGGGACAGCTGATGAGCCTGTATGTGTCTCCGTGTCTCACACTGCCTGGCCCAAGGTGACATGTAGTCGAGTCTATGTATTTTGATCACATTACAGACCAGCCTGTATAGGACTGCCATGCAGCCTATACTGATGCTGTTCACCGTATGTCATTTCAGGTACTGGAAGGCATGATGCAAGTGGGCAGCCACTTCTGTGCCCTGGAAATGGTCATGCACTGCCAGAAGTGGCAGGAAGCAAAAGTATCCACTGAGCACACATAGTGCAGGATGGCAGAGGTGCATGAGAGGAGGCATGTGAGAGGTCCAGAGGAGGACAGAGGTGCAATGCTAGCACCCAGTAGCCCTGGTTCAGGGCCTGGAGAGGAAGCTGAAGTCACAGATGCTGAAGTGGAGGTGTCCAGCATCGATGTGGCAGAGGTGAAGCCTACCACCAAAGATGCTCCCATGGAACATTTGCCACCCGACAAGCAGGAGACAGTCAATCCTCAGTATGTGGAAGGGGAGTCGAGGAATGCAGTTTGGGATGTGGCAGTAGAAGACATGTTACTGCAGTGGTGAAACAGTCTGCGGACCTTTATGAGAACTGTTCAGACCCAGCTGCAGACTGTGGTAAATGACCTTAGAAACATAGAAACATAGAATTTGACAGCAGATAAGGACCGCTTGGCCCACCTAGTCTGCCCATTTCCCTACCTAACGGATAAGCTGCAGATCCTAGTTAACCAACAGCCTACTTCCTCCTACCCCCACTAGAATTGCCTTATGTCTGTCCCATGCATTCTTAAATTCCCCCACTGTTTACGACTCTACGACCTTCTCAGGAAGGCTGTTCCATGTATCCACAACCCTCTCTGTGAAGAAATACTTCCTCACATTACCTCTGAGCCATCCCCCCTCTATCTTCAAATTGTGCCCCCTTGTTTTTTCACATCTCTTTTTCTGAAAGATGCTACCCTCTTGGACTTTGTTGATTCCCTTGAGGTATTTGAAGGTTTCTATCATGTCCCCCTCCCTCCTTTCCTCGAGGATATCAATCTTTAGTTCCTTTAGTGTTTCTTCATATGTCTTCTGATGCAGACCCTGCATCATTTTGGTTGCCCTCCTCTGGATAGCCTCCACCCTGTCTATGTCTTTGTGGAAATGGGGTCTCCAGAACTGTACACTGTACTCCAGATGTGGTCTTACCAACTGTCTGTACAGAGGGCCAACAACTTCCTGTTTTCTACTGATGATACCTCTCTCTATGCATCCCAGTATCCCCCCAGCCCTCCTTACTGCCTTCTCACATTGATGGCCCATCTTTAGGTCATCTGATATGACTACCCCAGGTCCCTTTCCATTTTTGTTGTTGTCAGTATCGCACCCCCCATTGTGTACTCTTCCCCTGGGTTTTTGTTTCCCAGGTGCATTACTTTGCACTTTTTTGCATTGAATCTTAGCTGCCATATATTTGACCATTCCTTCAACCTTGCCACGTCCCTTTTCATCCTTTCCACCCCGCCTTGTGTATCAACCCTTTTGCAGATCTTTGTGTCATCTGCAAAGAGACATACTTTCCCTTCCAGTCCCTCTGCAATGTCACTTATAAAGACATTAAAAAGGACTGGCCTCAGTACTGAACCCTGAGGTACCCCACTAGTAACCCTCCTTACTTCACTGTGGACTCCATTTACTATTACCCATTGTGTCCTGTTGTCCAACCAGTGTTTTACCAAGGCTACCACCCTAGGACCCACTGCCAGGCTGGCTAATTTGTTTATTAGTCTTTTGTGCGGGACTGTGTCAAATGCCTTGCTAAAGTCTAGGTAGGCCATGTCCACAGCCCCTCCCTGGTCTACTACTTTGGTCACCCAGTCAAAGAAATCAATTAGATTTGTCTGACATGACCTTCCTCTGTGAATCCATGCTGCCTTGGGTCCTGTGCCCCACTGGCCTCTAGGTACTCAACAATTCTTTCCTTCAGAAGTGATTCCATCATTTTCCCTACCACTGAGATCAAACTGACAGGTCTGTAGTTTCCTGCCTCTGTCTTGCTCCCACTTTTGTGAAGGGGAATCACATCCACCCTCCTCCAGTTCTCAGGTACCACCCCATCCTCCCATGATTTATTAAAAAGGGCAGTCTTTGGTGTTACTAGTTCTTCTCTTAGTTCTTTTAAAATCCTGGGGTGAATCCCATCAGGCCCCATTGCTTTATCCACAATAAGTTTTAAGAGTTCTTTCAGAACCCTTTCTTCTGTGAAAGGACTAATATCAACCCTCCTATCTAGAGTGCTTCTATTGACCAGTGTAGGTATTTGCCCCTGCTTTTCCATTGTGAATACTGAGCAGAAGTATTCGTTCAGTATCCCTGCTTTTTCACTGTCACTCTCTGCCCAACCACCTTCCTCTTTGTTCAGCCTCAGTATCCCTGCCTTAGTCTTTCTTTGCTCCCTAATGTACCTATAAAAGGTTTTATCCCCCTTCTTAATCAAGTTGGCTATCTTTTCCTTGGTTTGGGCCTTAGTATTTCTACAGAGCTACAGGGCTTCCTGCAGGCTGTTGTTGATATTGTGGCCCCTTTTGATGACATATGAATAGCCCCGGACATGTGTGCCCTAGTGCAATGGGCATGTGCTCCTGCCCATTGGTTTGATCTTTGTAATTAGGTTGCGGTGTTTGTGTTTTTTTATTGATGTTTTGTTTCTTACTGTTAGGTTATATATATATATATATATATATATATATATATATATATATGTATATATAGTTTGCTTCAATTTCCATGGCTGTTGCATCAGTACATATTATTTGTTCCACCCTATATGGTGTCTGTGTCATTGTTCCACTGTGCTGCTGTAATTTCATAGTTGTGCCAAATATGACAGGTCATGGACACAGCACAGTAGTGTTCATGTTCCTGTCGGGGACATGCCAGTTCCTGGGTGTGTGCTGTGCAGGGCAGAGGTGTACTAGTCCTACACATGGCAGGCACACATGTAACACTGCAGACCTCTTTATTCAGACTGTACACAGCTACCTTACATGACCAGGGCACTGCCCACATGGTGACTGGCCTCCTACTACCCTGGCCAGTCGACATGTACCTCTAGGCCTCTGTATCCCACATACTGAGGGCAGCTGACCTGGGGTTCCCCAAAACTGTCTCTGGGAGGGCCTCCTCATATGTCTGTGTTCCATAGTACACATTGTTTGAGATGGAATGAGACATATAGACAGTCTATAATGGTTGTGATTTTATTTATGACCACACTGGTGACCAGACAAGGCACAAAGAGCCAATACTCATTACTTGCTGCAACTTATGGGAAGGTACATGGATTACTTACACATCATATGGTTCAGTGGTGCACATATACAGGAACCCCATGTAACTAGGGAGGGATATCACATGACCCATTGGATTGGTAGAACCGCAGGTTAAATGCCAGAGATATACCATATGGTTTGGAAGGAGCTGCAGTAGGGGGCATCACATATCCTGACAAGGTGCTATTGAGCAAGATATGTGGGACAATGGGGGGACTAAGGTTACCTCAGTGAGTGTGGATCTTGACTGCACTCGTAGACCACCCATGGGGATCTGACAGCAAGGAACAACATGGGCCTAACAGTCAGTACAGTGGAACTCGCCAGACACCCAGGTGTGTGGAGGTTGCTGAGGGGGACTAGGGGCACTTGCCTGACGTGAGGATACAGTCCATCAGCTACTTTATGGCATTATAGGCATTCCTTCTGTACTGTACATAGAATGATACTTTCTGTGGGGGGCAGTCATACCTCATATGGGAAGGTAACTCATGATCTGATCCATGCCCTGGGGGGAGCCTACCAGTGGCAATATACAGTACATCATGCTGTGGACCATGTGTGCCATGTTTCTCAAGGGCTGTGCTAGCAGTGGGGGTTGTGTGAGTATGTAGCTGCTCATGCTCTGTCTGGGGCCACCCATATGTGCTGTGGTGGGGCCCTTCTGCATTACCACAGAACTGTACTGCCTGCATGGAAAAAATTGCAGACTAAGTGGGCCAAGTGGTCCTTTTCTGCCATCAAATTCCATGCTTCTGCATTTCTATGGCCTCACACCTCCAGCACACAATTGTTAGGATGATAACAGGTGCACAGTGTGGGACGTGGGGGCTCTCAGGGTGCCTGGGGTGTTTTGATCAGGCAGTCATGAGGCCTCCATCCACATATGGTCTGACATTGCTTACTACAAACCTGTGTGAATGGCACTTCATCACCCTACTGGTCCCAGCTCAGCCATGTGGTCCTGCACATGTGCCCAGTGACTGTTCGCCTGATAGCACTGGGGCCAAGATCATTGCAGCATGATGCCCACACTGCAAAATTGATGTCTTCTACATGAGTATTGTGTCTGTGATGCTCTGCAGGTGACTATATTGCACTACTGGGGTTGGGTGGCGGGGAAGCCTAATGAAAACAGTGGCAAGTCTGTCTGCAAGGTAGACTGACAATCCTTTACAGGATTATTTATCCCCCCAACCCACACCCATTGGGTGTGTCCACTCACGTTATCCACCATGTGCTGCCAACATTCTGTATCCTGTGGTGCAACCACAACCTCACCAACACCTGGCAGTGGCATCCTGTGCCTATGTCATGGTTGCATCACAGGCAGCCTGGCCTCTCCTTGTATATTGTGCAGGCTTACATCTGGCTGCAGCCCAAGACCCACCACCCCACCCTCCACAGTGTTCATATCTGTATGTTCCAGGCTTCTTTTGTCACCCTAAGGGCCACATCAGAAATGCTTGCTATGTATAACTTTGTTCTGAACGTGCAGCATGATATGGCACAAGGGGTTCATTGTACACCTGTTGTCAGTGGTACAGTTCATCTGGCACCTATGCCATCATAGACATATGTTCCTCCTAGCTTCTCTGTCTGTGCTCCTGATCTGTGGCCTATGCCACAGTGCACACCACCTGTGTCAGGGCTGCCATGCCTACATATGTTGCAACAGTGTAGTTCTCTTCCCATGATGCACATCTCAGAGCCACATCTGACACATTTCTGTGTTGGCAGTGGGTTGACCCACTTGCCAGTGGTGGCCACTGTTATTGCCATGAGTGAAGGCTTACACCCATTCTCCACATGTGCAGTTTTAGACACGTGTACCTGGTACACAACACACACTCCGTGACCCACCTCTTCAGCTATCAGGCATGCATTTGGTACTTTACACATGGGCTGACCATGTCTGTTGGCGCACATTTTATGCATCTTTGCAGAAATGACAGTCACCCCCCCCCGGGTAATTACGTGATGTCCATAACTGCTTTGACCTGGCACCCCTACGTGTCCTGAGGTCAAGTCTTGCCTTTCTAGATCCCTCTGCTCTGGTGACTGCACCTATTACATACCTTCTGAACTCTGTAGCCAGAAGAGGTCCAGGTTGCTGTGTCTCTCTCAAGGGTAGTTTGATGCAATGAGCACTTGTGTTGCAAAATGAAGTGCAAACAGTTTGACACACCTGGTATTGACATAAGGTGACTGTTTAATGCATACTGTGTCACTGAGGGCCCCTTAAAAATCCAGCCCAGAATTCTTGAGTCCCTAGAGCATTTAAAGTACAATTGCTCCAACTCTTTATTATTTGCAGTATGCATATATTATCTATTTATTTAATACTAATTAAACAAGCGACCCATGATTAAATCCATGACCTATTAGTAGAAACCTGTATACTGTATGTCCTTGAATGTTTAGCTCAAGAAAACTCAATAAGATTCTGCACTGTCTAACTTAACAGACAATCATGTTGGAGTTACATTAGCTCATTAAATAGCTCAGTGGCAGTAGATTGACCTGCTGTGCCAGTTTCCTTGGTTTGGAAGTGAACCTGGGATGCTGTCAATCAAATGAGTTACTGGGAACATCATGCCCATGACAACATGTTCCAGCCTATGGAGGGTTAGAGGTAAAAAAAAGGGAAAAAAAGACATTGCATCTAGATAATAAATCTCAGAGTAAGTGGAGGACTAAGGACACTCTTTGTTCAATAGTATAACACTACACAAGTGATCCCTTGTACATGTATGTGTCTCCTTTCAAACATCCCAATACATCATAGCATATTAATGCAATACTTATGGTAAGGTACTTAGTCCTCCAATTAAGCCACATCCTCAAATATTCCCTGGCTGTGTGCCATGGTGGCCCTACTACTGTAGTGGTTGTTGCAGTCCCCCCCCCCCAAAAAAAAAGAAAAGTGCACAACAGCTTGTTATATCTTTTTCCACCTTGTGTTTCTCACCTCTGGTCACTATGACCAGCCCCCATGTGGACTGTTCCCCATGGCCCTATCACCCAACGTCCCTGGGACTTACCTGCTCCATGGTTGTCCTGCTACAGGACCTGACTGGAGGTGCCCAATCATTGGTGCAGGGCCTATGATTGACCAGCTATCAATCACAGCATTGGATGGTTTTTCCTCCATTTTTCTGCATTGAAGCCCAAGCTAGTGCAAAGATGCGTATGCATCCTTCACCTCCACAGAGATGCCCCTGGTGTTTGGGCATGTGGTTCCTCTCCCTTACTATCCCATGTGGCTGCCACCAAGATTCCTCTAGGTGGCAGTCAAATTATGGGGCAGGCAATCCTGCCTCCCCAAAGGAGGAGAGCTGTCCTGCAGATGCTCAGTCCCCCCTCCCCCGGAAGCCCCTGAGTAACCCTGCTCTGTTACAAACCAGGGTCACCAGTACACAGGTGATGAGGTAACTGCATCAGCATGCCACACCACTTGACCAGTCAGACATAAAATTGTATTCAGTTAAATTTCCATACTCATAGTCTCAAAAAAGAAAAACTCTGTTATTTCAGAAAATAACTATAAACCTTAACAGAAGTAAAGTATTCATGCTCACTGGTAACAGCAACAGCTTCCATACATATCAGAGTTCACTACTTCTCCATCATGTAGTGTTTGTTGCGGGTGACAGGTCACATGAAGATGACCAAGGGGTGAGAGGAGAGGGTTTGAATGATACAAAGCTTTATTCAAAATGAAATAAATAAATACAAACCTACCAAAACTTATGATTTGTTTTGATGACTACTAATACAGTTAAATATTACAAAATGGGTAAGATAGACCAATATAATCTAAGGTTTGTTAAAGTGATTACATGGTAATATTTCATTCCAGCACAAATGCTCAGGTCAGAGATACTTAACTTTCAGAGTGTTATTACCCAGTTTTAAAATGACATATCTGGGAATCCATTTTGCAACTACATGAATTCATTTCAAGGTGGATGAATCTGGGAGATAACAATGCTTCTCAGCTGTGCAATGCTGTCAACTCCACCTTGTGTTTCATTTCATGTGGTAAGCCACTGTACAGCAATAATGCGGACCATGTAGTGTCATACTGCCTAATTATGCTACACATTAGTAAAATAAAAGTGAGTATCAAAACTTGTATAATGTATCCAATATTTTTCTGTGAACTAAAGCAGCCTGTAGCTACATGCTGTGCACTCGTGCTAATACAGCTAGAAATCTTAAAGGATTTTTAATGGATATTATTTCTGGGAACTGGAGGGCAAAAACATTTAGCAGTTGTATAAGATGGAAATACTACTAGACTCAACATTTCATACCAAACACAAGATCTGAATACATATGCATTATAATAATGTATCTCTTATAGATTAAAAAAAACAACAGAATAAATAATGACATGTATCCTTGCAATTGTCTCTATTCCTCTGGGTCTTAAAAGAAACTCTTCTACGTATCTACTCAAATGTCAGAATATGGAACGCATAATCCCTTTTGGATATTATAATTTTTACACAGCATACAGTCACTGAGCTGAGCCCAGAACTTGCATTAACCATTGATAGGTGTGAAAATTTGGCTTAATTTAATTAATTGCTATCATGCTGACTCTGGAATTATAAAGAGAACCAGAGAGACTATCATGCATTTAAAATGATGTAGGTAATAAGCTGAATAATGTTACACTTAGTCCTGTGAGAGATGCTGGAGATGTTTTGCGTAATGCTCATGATATGGTTATAAATATTTTACTGTTTACTGTAAAACATGTGTTGTTTATGTGGTTGACAATTTTCTCTCACTGACAACCAGGAATATGGAGTTATCCCAACTAAAATCAACTACAAAACAGTATTTCAATGTTTAATTGAGTGGGTAAGCCTGTCTAAAATATAATTATTTGATTCTTAAAGAGGTATGTTGAATATGTTATGTGACCTCTATTTTGAAAATTAGTCCAGTGTTTAGTATAGTATCTTCAGGATTCCATAAGCAATGTAAGATAAATCCAATCTGTTTAATGTTATTTTGATTGAATTCTTTAAAAATACAACAGAAGATATTTTCATTTCATGTCTGAAAATGCAACAGAGACAAATGACCCACATTAAAGTGAAAAATACTGTATTTCAGTAGTTAGATATTTCTAATAGTGTTTGCAATAAATTGTTTCCTATATATATATATATATATATATATATATATATATATATATCTAACCTATTTATTTATATGTTTCTTTGCTGACTGGTTAGATACACTGACTGGTTCAATCGACCTTTTTCTGGCATGATGTGGATCCAGGAGGGAAAGACAGAGGTTTTGAACAATTAGGCACAACAACACATAGAACAACAATTTACACACAAAATATGTAGCAATAAGAGGTATGTATTTACACATTGAAATCTAAACTATGTAAGAAATAGCATAGTTTGCATCACAGTCAAATTGACTGACATGCAATTACAATTTATTCAGTAAATGAAAAAGATTGTTTGATATGGGTGTCTTAATGTTTAATATATTATGTTTTGGTAAACTATACAGCCTTAGACAACTTGCCATGTCCCTTGCACTGTTAGGTCAGAAACCTTCAGATCTTCTGACTCTGAAAGCTTGGCATTGTCATTTGTTAAGATCAGATTAGGGGAGAGATCCGTTACCCATTTGGGACCAAAAAGCTGGAATGCCTTTCCTTCAGATATCCATTGGTCACAGACAAAGGCTCAGTTTAAAACTAGGTTAAAACAACACCTATTTTCACAGTCTAGCTGTAACTGCTTTGATTAAGGGTTTTTGCATTCGCTTGTGCACATGCGCAAGGAAAGTTTTGGGGCAGTATGACTTTTTGGAAGTATATGACTCTCCTGTCCATTGCAGTGCTTAGTGTAGCAGGCATGACTGTACCACACCAATGGATGTGCAAGCTGCCAATGACAGCAGTTTGGCTGCAGTGATCTTGAGTTGAAAGAAAAGCACTACCGCAATCAGTGGTGGTAGCATGTGTGTAGTTAGCATATTGACATCACCCTTTTGGCCCTCCTGCATGTCTGTAGTCCTGAAAGCCAATGTCGGCAGTGCCAATCCCCCTGTCAGCATGCTCCCTCCCTAGTTCATTTGCTGATGGGGGATCCCAGTTTCTGTTGGCATAATGTGCCCTCAACCTAGCGTGGCTTACCAGGGTAACATAAACTAAAGACATCAATAAACAAATAAATAGGTAACACATACAGCAAAATCTTAACAGAGTGAAAATTATTATACCTTAGCATAATTACTGTACATGCTAGAAAGTACTAAAATACCTAAGCTTATTATTTTAAGGTAAAACATATAGAATAATGCCTGCGCAGGTTTGTGTTATGAGGAATTTTCACACACCAAGGGTGTGTAGAAAATCCTCATCTCAAAAACCTTGCATAAGCATCAGTTTTTGTAAGAACTAGAGAAGTGCCCAAATTTTAATTCACTCTCAAAGTTCCTGTAAAGTGGCCAAAAATTGCATTTGTGGAGTTTTGTAAAGTTTTCTCTGCCCTCAGCAACTTTGACTACACCTAATGCGTGACATTTTCAGTACAAAATGTGGAATTTCACCTGTCAGTGGCAGAATTGTGCCACTTGCAGGTGAAATTCCACACTTTGTGACAACATTTTGCACTTTTCAGATCGAGCCGCACTCTACAAATTGAACTATGCTTGAACATTAATTCACAGAGCAAATTTTACCAACTTTGCCCATCTCTAATAACAACAGGAGCAGGGTTTGACAGAGACAAAAACTGTAAGCTGTATTTGTGTGAGCAAGTGTTTCTTTGAGCAGCCGGCTTAGTCACACAAATGCAGTTTGCTTTCTTTCCTGGTTCAGCGAAGTGAGAGCACAAGGAAGAAAACATTGTAATAACCCGCTATTGAGTTATTATGGAATTCAGCAGGTTATTACAACATTTTATCAGAAGATAATATCCTGTTATTATAGGGGGTCACCAGTTACTATGTGATGATTTATGTCACAACATGTACAGATAAGCATTGAAAAACACATGTACTGTATTACCTTGATGCAAAAAGCATTGGTAAGCATTCTTGGTCACAAGGTCTTTGACACACAATTTATATACATTGTAAAATAATCAGAGGGGTGGCAGCATTATCTATTTGTGGTGCTAAAACAGTAAGTTAGTGTAGCATACACACTAACAAATCCACCAAATCACTGTTTCCTCTTCATTTTAAGATGCATTTATGAACTAAAGTAAACATAACTTACTAGATATGTAGTAGAAAATGTTTACTCATTGGGCTTGATTTTCAAAGGAGTTAGAATGCCACAAGCCATGGGTACAATGAACACATGGTGCACGGGGAATGCGGCATTCCCTGACTGGAAATCAGAATTCTTGATCCTGTGCACCACATGCTGCAAGTTAGACCAGTTTTTCCTGGTCTAACTTTGTGGACCTTTTTACAGGGTTTGTACCAAATAATTGGTGCAAGCTGCCATAAAGGGGCTAAAGCATCACAAATGCGTGTGACCTTTGTGAATTCAGTGCACGGTGTAGCAGTGTGTTTGGGGCAGTATAGGGTCACACCAAGCTCTGCATCAAACTTTGAGAATCTAGCCCCTTGTGTCTTTGTAGTATATACAACACTGCACTGAGAAATAGAATATGTCTAAAGGTGAACCTAAACATTTAAATGTATTTAGTAGCCAATCTATCTATAATATAATTGTTAGGTATGATCATATAGTTAAATACCTTACTCCAAATGTTACCTGCAGGTACTTCCAACTACCCCAAATTGTCCTGCAAATATCCTAATATAACAGGTAGTTGGTTAGTGTAGGGTAGTTACTACTCTGGCCTACCCGTATCAAATGAAAAGATTTTGGTTTGACCAGCCAAAACAGAGAAAACTACCCTCAAAATACTGTCTTGAGTTTCCAAAAACTATACCCATGACAGCATTGGCTGAGGTGGGTTGGACTGGTGCAGCCACTTTGAGAAAGCCTGCTACTGTTTCTAAAAATTATACATATCATGGTCACTGTTGATGCAGGCTAGACAGACTCAGCTACTGTGAATGAGCCAGTTGCTGTTCCTAAAAATATACCTGTGACGGGTACTGCAAAGGCAGGTAGGACTGGTGCAACTGCTGTGAGCAAGCCTGCTGATGTTTATAAATATGATACCCATGACTGGCATTGCTTAGGAATAAAATATAGAAAAGTGATGATTGACAAGAGAAATGGGGCAAGTGTGGCTGGTGACTGAGTAATAGTGATGTTGTTTTCAGTGTGTAAAGGAAACTATCAGAAAAACTTAAGAATGTGGTGCCCATACAAACTGTGGCAGTGATCCTGATAGACGTCAACATGCCTTCCATTGTTAGATGGATTTCTTTCAGAAATTAATACTCCAGGCAAATACTTTCGGGTTCTCAAGTGGCAAGGTTTATTGATCCAATCCTCAATCAATCAGCCTTTATTTGTATCACAGCTCTTGCAGGTTCCACGTTGTCATACCTCACGAGGTCAAAGATCTTTTGCCTACAGCAATGCCTCTGGCTGTGCTCCTCCTCTACAGCTCTCCACCCTTCTACTCTTCCTCTCTCTTGTCCTCTATCCTCTCTGCACCTCATCAGCTATCTCCTTTTTAACCTAGCCTCCAAAACTTGCTTTGTTTCTCAGATGCTTTGTAACTCTGTTTAGCTTACACTTTTGCAACCTTGTCCTATGTGTTGAATTTGTAATCTGACTTATATGTCTTATGTTTTGAATAGTAACCTGATGTGGAACCTTTGTAAAAGAGCCCTGGTGGGGTGCGCCAGAGAGCCAACTTCCAGGCAGGAAGTGTTTTCTTCAGCTCTGCACATCTTGCTCCTAGTTTACCGACTAAAACATATAATTTTAGCTGAACCTTTTATTTCATCTGAACTCAGTGAATTCTGCAGATTTTCAGCTCTCTCATGATACCAGACTTGTGATGGGGCATACTAAGCAAAACCAGCCTCATTCAGCTGCAAATCTGAGGCCTTCTACTGCATCTCAACCTCAGTCTCCTAGCTCTGATCAAGACCATGTGGTGGGGCCTGCTACCTCTAAGGACCCTCCATGGCAAGCACTCATAGAATCTGTCAGAGCGATTGACTCAAAACTTGAAAAAACACTTTCTAAATTGGAGACCCATGATGCAGTGATAACAGCACTGAACTCAACTGTTGCTGACGCAGACAAGTGATCTCTCGTAGCTCAGACTAGAGCAACGACCCTGATGAAAGAAAACCAGCAACTAAGATATTGTCTGGAGGGAGTGAAAATATAATTTGGGTGGGGAACATCAGAGTAGTTGGCCTACATGAAGGTGTGGAAGGGGTGAACCTTTTGTCCTTTATGTGGCAGTGGCTGGATGAGACCCTATCAATCCCTAAGGATTTTGAATGCACAGCTCTGCGGCAGGCATACTGAGCAACACCAAGGGTACGGCCTGCAGGCATGAGTCAACCAAGGATGATGATCCTGAAGACAATTGGTCCGGAGGTCTGGGACATCCTAATAGGGGCAACTCATGCACCTTCTCCCTTGGAGATCCATAGCCATGACATCAAGCTATTTCCTGATCTCTCCTACCAGACACACTCAAGGAGGAAACAATTTGACGCAGTTCACCAGAAGCTTTGTTCATTTGGGATAGCACACTCCTTTTTGCTACCAGCCCATCTAAGAGTCACATACGGGGGTCAGAGTTGGCAATTTACAGACCTGAAGGACGCGGGTCGCTGGGCCAAAAAAATGGCTACTGAATTTAATAGTAAACCAGGACTGAAAAATGAGGTGGTCAGCTCTGATTCGGAGGAAGGCTGAATACTAACTCTGACTTTTTCTTTAGCCATTCATTTAACTTTGCCAAATAGTTAAAAGTTAAAGACTGGGATACTGAGGGTGAAGTGATATTTTGGGAGAGGGGGTAGTGTTGTTTAATCCCTTCTCATAGTTATACTGACCCAGTTTAAAATTTTGTGCATGCTATTTCAATTTCTCATATTGTATACTGAGATCTGTTCTAAGCTAATTGTTTGTATGGAGGGTGGGTATGAGCAGGAGACAGCGGAGTTCATGGGAACCATGTCTACCTTTAATATATTTTCTTTTTGAAAGGTCACAGCACTACTGGTTAGTGCAGTTCAAATTTTGGGATATTCTACCTAATAAACGGACTATCACCTTAGCCATGAAGTGGCTGGCAGCTTGGACTTTCTTATGAGACAGTTGGTGAAATCTGCCAATTATTTTATTTTATCCCCAACTCCTGCTGGATATTATGTAAGAGCTAGAACAAAGTGATATTCCATATTTTGCTATTGTAACTGAATGAATCCTCATGCATGAGGGAAAAAAGCTATAATGTATTTTTATTAAATCAATAAAGAGAAAGTACAAAAAAAAAGAGCCATGGCTCAAAGGTATTGTAATCCTAGATATATAGAACAATGTCAAAGACTAACAGTTGTCTAACAGTTACAGCAATTTTCATTAACTGAAAAACAGAAGGCAATTGATTACAATAAAGTAAAAAGAGAGAAACAGATAGAACAGCCTTCACATTTACCTGTGTAACATATGGAGAGCAGGAAAGAGAAGAGAAGGGGTATAGAGGGGTCAGGGGTATAGAGGGATCAGTAACCTAAGTGCTAGATGTGGGGAAAGTGAAAATCTTCTGTAGTTGGTTGTAATCAGGTCCATGGCTGAAATATGAAGAAACCTAGGCTAGGAGATGGTGGTGGGAATAAAAACTAAGTAGATGCTGGGGCAAAGGGTAGGGGGGATGGGTACAGTGGAGGAGAGGGGAAGGGGTAACAGGGTCTAGAATAAAGCAAGTGGGACTAGAGATAAGCAAGGTGTAGAGCATCCCAGTTTAGCTGGAGGGCCAGCAAGGGCAGCTGCAGATGGAAGAATTGAATATGTGAACTTTGAGGAAGGAGTTGAAGGTGTGGATGGACCTACAGGCTTGGATATTGTGGGGCAGTTGGTTGTATAGCTTAGTGCCCTTATAGGTGATCGAGTTCTGGGCTTGCTTAGTGCAGTAGAAAGGGGTGTCAAAAACCATACTTGAGGCCCCTCTGGTCACCTGCACAGCGGTCACGAAGGGGAAGAGGGAAATCATGTTGGGCAACAGCAAATTCAGGTGTATCTTATGGAGGAAGGAGAACATTTTTTTGTTGGAACTGCCCTTCAAACATGGGCCAGTTAAGGGAGGAGTAGAGGGTACAGTGGTGAGTTTTCCATGGTAAACCAGTGACAAAACTGGCAATGCTGTTGTAGGTTGATCTTAGTTTTGAGTAGAGTAGCGATGTGGTGGGGGGGAGAAGATGATGGATCCATAGTCGATGGGTGGCAGAAGAAGAGAGTTAGCTAAGCAAACCCTGGTTGTAGGGATAAGGAACTTTCATATCCTATAGAGAAGACCAACCCTGTTGTGGGTCTTCTGTATGAGGTTGTTAACATTGAGATTAAAGAAGAGATGAGGGTCCAGGAGGAGCCCAAGATATTTAAATTCAGACACCTGTTCAACTGGGTAGCCAGAGTTATCAACTAATGTAAGGCCAGTGATGGTGGATTTTCTAGGGCCTGAGAAGACCATAAACTTAATCTTCTTAGAATTTAGGACCATACTGTTTCCAGAGAACTAGGAGTGCAACTTTGTGAAATCAGATTGTAGATTGCTGAACATGGTGTCAGGGTTGACGTCACTACAGTATAGTGCTGTGTTGTTGGCGTAGAGGACAAGTTTTATGTTAAGGCATATAGAGGGGAGATTATTAATGAAAAATAAGAACAGGAGGGGGCCTAGGATCGAGCCCTGGGAGACCCCATATTTGATCAGGCATTCAACGGAGAGATGACCTTCAATGGAGGTTTAATGGGATTGCCTGGAAAGGTAGATTCTTACCCAATCTATGACACTGATGGAGAGGTGAAGATCTTTGAGTGTGTTGAGTAGGAGTGCTTGGTCTACAAGGTCGAATGCCTTGGTCAGGTCAACAAATACCGAACCAGTTTATTGGCCTTTGTCATTGGCCTTAAGGATGTCGCTAGTGAACCTGACTAGGGCAGTTTCTGTGCTGTGACCAGATCTGAAGCCATGTTGAGCACAGAAGAGTAGGTTGTTGGCTTACAGGTAGGCAGTAAGTTGAGAGTGGGCAACTTTCTCAATGATCGTTGACAGGGTGGCGAGAAGGGAGATATGATGGTAGTTACCAACCTCATTTCTGGACCAGGATTTGAATAATGGTTTGATGGTGGTAGATTTCCAGGCATTGGGGAAGCTACGAGAGCAGAGGGATCTGTTTAGTTGATTGGTGATGGAGATTGCAAGAACATTGATGGACTGTTTAAGATGTTGTAGTCGATACCTTCGGCCCCTTTGCTGGGTTTTGAGTTGTTCCCTTGAATAAGTTTGAATAAGTTTGATAGTGTCTGTGGATTTTAGAGCCTTAGAGAAGAATTTGGGGAAGGCACAAAATTGGGGTCAGGGTAGATGGAGTCAAGGATGGGGAGAGATGGGTGAGACAGAAGGGTGGCTGGTTTATACTTTTCGAGGTCACCAAAAAAAGAGTTAAAGATGTTTGCCATTTCCATGAGGTTGTGGGTTAGTCTACCATCATGAAACAGGGTGATAGGGCCAGAGTTTCTGGATTTACCTAGAAGAGAGTTGAGGATACTCCAAAGCTGATGGGGGTCTGAGGATTCCCTGAATTGCTTGTTTTGTAGGAAGTCTATTTCTGCCTTTCTTACATCTGATTTGCATTTGTTTCTTAGGGACTTGTAAAGGGTGAGCTGAACAGGGTCTCTGTGTTTGTGATAATGGGCCCAGGCTTTGTCCCTCGTTCTCATTAATGAAATAATATCTGGGGAGACCCATTCATTATTTTTCCCTCTTCTTGTAATTTTTTTGAATGGAACATGTTTATCCCAGATGTTAATTAGAATGCTGGAGAGTATTTCCAGGATGGCATTGCAGTCGCCTGGCCCACATGCAAAGGACCAGTCAACTAGGCTGAGATTATGGTTAATTAATTGGATGTTCCAATCGGTTATTTTCCTGATGAAGATAAATTTAGGGGGGTGCTTGGGAAGATGAGCAGACCCTAGACAATATATGGCACAGTGATCTCTGATACAGTTGCACAAGACTCCAGTGCCGGTGATGCGGGAAGGGTGAGTGATGATGATCCAGTCGATTAGCATTTGTGTTCCTGTTTTATAATTAGATCTGGTCAATGAGGTGATAAGCTGGTGGAACCTGAGATTTGCAATGCAGGATTTAGCTGTATCATCTTGGAAAGAATCCCAGTTGATGTTAAAGTCTCTGAGGAGGATCCACTCTCTGTTAATAGGGAGAGAGTGCTTCAAGGCCAGGAGTGACTCAAGGCCAGTGTGCGGAGTTCCCGGGAGAAGGTAGGTGGTCATGAGGGTAAGGGTTTTATTTGGTCTTAGGTGAAGGTGGATGGAGAGGGTTTCAAGGAGGGATGATTCATAACTGGGGTTGAGTTCTTGTGAAGGAGAATTTGTTGGAGACAGTGAACATGCAACCACCTTCTTTTCTCTTAGTCAGTCCTTTCTGATAGAGGAGTAGTCACTAAGCTCCATCTCCCCATCAGCAATCTTGTGGGAAAGCTATGATTTGGAGAGAGCTATCACATCAAAACTGTGCATGACTACCCAGGCTTGTAAAGAGTCAAATTTAGCTGGGAGACTGTGGATGTTGAGGTGGATTACGCTTATGTTTTTATCTTTGTTGGGGCAAGGTTGCAAGGTGGGAGTACCAGAGAACTCTCGACTGGGGTTGGGATGGATGGTCCCAGAGAGAAGTAGGAACAGGATGAGGGTCTTGGAGAGATATGAAATGAGGGGATGTGACATACAATTTTCAGATCTGAGGTGTGTTATTATAGTGACTGGTGTGTACTTGGTGAGATACCAGGGGCAGTAGAAGGATAGGGGGAGGGAGGGAGAGAGGCTGCATGGGATCATCCAGGAATGGATTTTGAGGGGGCTGTGGGTGGAAAGATGGGTCAGAAGGAATTGTAAAGGTTAAAAGGCCTAAGGGGAGGGTTCGGGGGTTGGAGGTGGGATTAGAATGCACAAAGGGAATTGACAACCAATTCAAAATACTGTGAATTTCCATCATGTCTGCATTAGGTTACACAAACATCAACAATCAGTCCAATTAGCTTGTTGCAGCTTTCCTTCCTTGATTGCCAGTCTTCACGGGGCCTGGATGCATGACCCAAAACCCTCTTCCAGTTATTACCACATAAGTACCTTTTCTCAGGTTGGGAGCCCCATGAACCCACCCCCCCCACCGAGTATCAATTTTTTTCTTCCCCCTCCTTTCTATTTGCTCTGCTGGGTGCTACTGACTCCAGCCTCTGTCTTCTGTCCTCCCCCAACCCCACCTATCTACCCACCGCACTGTGCTCTTTCAACCCTTCCCCATCTTCTTCCTCCCTACTCTCTCACTCCTTTTCTGTAAATAAGCCCTTGGTCTTCAGCTCAGTTGCCCCTTCCCTGGCAACTCCAACCTTCCCCCTGGTGTCCTCCCACTGCCCTCATCTAACAGCCCTGTCATACCTGGACCTAAGGCATTGCTGCCCTCTTCTGGCAGCCTCCTGTTTCTTATTTCTGTCTATCACCCTCATCTATCTGCCCTCCTTGACTCAATCTGCCCATACTGGGCATCCTCTCCCTTCTCCACCTTTTGAACCCTTGATCCTTACCCTTGTTCTTAGGGTCATTGTGTGGGCTTCAGTGAAAACTCCTAGCAAAAGAAGGGAACCAACCCTTGCATCAGCTTATAAACCCTTTCAGGACCCCAAGGATGCCCCTCCCCTTGACCAATCCAAATCTCCCCCTTTCTTGCATCATTTATATCTGACCTCATCTGGCTCCACCCCTTCCTACCTTTCTGTTTTTCCCTATCACCTTTCCTTGGTCCCCTTCCCCTACTGTAATTACCTGCATTTCTTTTTCAAAATCCCTGACAATTTTGGTTGTCTTAATTTGGCAACCCTATTTATTCAAGTAGTGGTCATATAGGCAGGACAGGCAAGATACAATATGCCAAAGAACAAGTTTGGAAGAAAAACATAAAAAATAATACAAATAAATACATGTCATTGTGCCCAAATAATAAGAAAAGTGACACGCATGCCTGTTTGTCCATAAAGTGTACCCAAGGAGAGATTTATTTTTTCCAGAGGCACAGTTGCAACTGTTGATATATGTTTGTTAATCAGATTTGGCAGTATGCCATTTCAGACATGATGATCTAGTCATACACATCATATTCATCATATTCAGTATCAATGTATGCAGGCTGTTGCTCATGTTCAGTGTCAGAATCACATAATTCAGTCTTCTGCAATATGACTGACTGAAAATTGTCAGTATTCCTATTGATAAATGTAAGCCATTCCACATTTGTAGTACTCAGCAATGTTTTCTAACCAGTGACTATTCGTCTATTTGCACTAAATATTTCTTCTGGACAGTTGAAGGCAGGCAACTCAGGTACGTTATTGACAGATTTGTTAGATTTGGCCATATTTTTATCTCTTTTGTTTCCAATAGGGCACTCCATCTTCTTTGAGACTGATCACAGCATTGTCTGCTAAATATTCTTAAGTCAGTGTGCTGGGTGACATGGTTAACAGTCTTGAGGAAGAATCTGCTATACTGTCCCAAGAGGATACCAGTCCATGTTGTTGTAGATGAATCAGATGTTATTTCACTTTCTGACCTTGAACATTAATGCCTGAAAAGTAGCTGCAGAAGTCACTTCCCTTGATGATCATACTGATGATTGTAAAGAATTTATGGATGTGCTATCATCTGCCCCAGAGGCATACTCAGATGGTTTGTCAGTTGATGACTCCTGCAAATCCTTTAATGGTAGGGCATTGTTAAGTTTTGGTAGCAGAACATCTTCCAATATTCAGTGTATTCCCCAGCAGGAATTTAAGTCAGTTTTTAGTCAGGCTAAAAACAATTGAGCAGAGCCCATTTGCATTGATGTCCTGATAAGTAAAAACTTCTGATGAGAAACAAACATGATACATACATAAATAGTTCTAGATACAGAGTGCAACTTAAATGGCATTCTCTGTTTACATAGGTATAACAAAGTTTCAAGTACAAGGGAAGTACAAGTGTAGGGATCATAAGGCTGGAAGCTTACAGTTGTTTGCTATCAATATTATCCCCTCTGGAATGATGGTAGCAAAGGTTATACCCTGAGAAGACTAAGAAGAATCATTCTGTGACTTTTGTCCTGGGGGAGGGGGGGAGAAGTGGTTAAACAGGTTCACAGATACTGTCAGGAATTTCTAAGCAGTTGGGCATCTGTGATAAAATGCAATAGAACCCATCAGCTGAACTAATCCAACGGAGAACAATGATCTAGGGTAGGACCTGGCATTAAGCCTTGAGTGCAAATAAAAGGAAACAATGCCTTTCATGCACTTTAAGCAGAACTAGGGATGGGTGACATTTTTCTTCTGCCAGCAGAATTCTGGTGAAACGATTATTTCCCTTTTGTGAAATTTCTGTGAATAATTCAAGAAATGTCACCAAAATTGTTATTTTGTTTATTTCCATCTAATTTAGAAAGTATTTGAACAACTTGCACCACATTAGGTATGTTGGCTGTTACAGTTCTCATACAGAAATGTACTACGTTTCAGACCTCTATCTTTACAAATTACTGAGTTATATGCTACGTACTATTAGGCATTTTAAAATTAAAGTTAACAACTACGTAACCTAAAAGCTTTTGTGAAAATTGCACTAAATTTGGTGTATTTAAATTAACCATACCCATTCATATGTGTGCTAAGTTTCAGATTTCTGGCTTTAAAGGTGACTGAGTTAAACACCTCCAAATGTTCAGAAATTTTAAAATGACATTTTGCAATTATGTAAACTGCTGAATTTTAAGTCCCTATATGCTTGAACTTAGAGAACAGAATATCACCAATGTTGTTAGGTTTGTTGATCCTAAATATTAGGCTTTAAGGTGACCACCATGGTCCAGCATCAAAATGTCATCCTGCCATGCTGATGACCTGGGTTCAGAAGTGATCCCCTTGAGATCATGTTGGGAGGCAGGTCACGACTAAACCTTACAGTCTCTATTTAGCAATTTCTATGAATCATCAAAGAAAGCATGCATCTAAGTTTTCAATTATGTAGCTCCAAAGGTGGCTAAGTTGTACCCTTCATCCAAATGTCATGAAACTTTGCAAGCATTTAGGGCCTGTAACATGCAATATGCATGCCACATTTCATACCACTAGCTTTCAAATGGACCATGTTATGACTAACAAAAGAATTTCAGAAAATTACAAAACACAATGACATTTTGCAAATAATTCATGGAATTTTATGAAAATTCAACAAATTCAGAATTTGCTAATTTTGCCCACCTCTGTGTAGAACAGGATGACGTTCAGTTCCCTCCTGTCACCCAGGGAATTCAGTTTAATGCACTATAGAGCTTGCAATAGTGAGTGCCATAAGGGTAGTTGAGTATCAGCCTGGACAGCCTCTTGTAAAGAACATCTAATATGGCCAGTCTGGAATTGGAGGCACCACAGAGGAAGATGCCCATGTAGTCAAAAGAAGGGAGTATCACAGATCGGATTATTCTCTCTCTGCAGTCCTGGAGCAGCAAGAACTTATTTCTGAATGAGAACCCAATATTTGGACCTAGGCTTTTGATGAGTGTCTCAATGTGAATGTTCCCTGTGAGGAGTGAGCCAATACAGAAACTCAAATATTTGTAGTCAGTGTTACCCATAAAGTGGGACTCCAGTGGCATAGCCAAAACATTGTTTCTATTTTAAAACATGGTGTTTATTGTTTGATCAGTTGACAGTTTGAGACTCATTTCACCTGCCAGAATTACAGCAGTGCTATCTTGTTTTGACTGGAACTCCTTCTTGATGTCATCCTGGAAGATGTGAAGAAACTTTACAGTATTTGAGGAAGAATTTGACTCAGAAATACATTGTCCACACTTACACCATGTGTACAGTACTGGCTATAAAGGGCTCCAATAGGGTAACTAAAGATTCAGACAGATTCCAACTGCTGGAACTGTACATGATGTCTTCCTTACCTATTTGATTCTGCATGGTGTAGACATTTACTACTTCTTTCCATTCAAGAAGTGTTTCTAACATGGAAAATGATGGATTCCAGTAGTTTGGAACATTCTGATTCATTTTTTGTGATGGTATGTTGTTTGCCCTCTTTAGCCCTATCAAGATTTCTCATGCTTTCATGGAGTGATTGACATGACAACATATTTTCCTTGGAAAACCGTTTTTTGACATTTCTATTTCCAGTTAAGAAATGACTTATGGGAATGTGAAAACAATGATCAAGTATGATATGTGTTGGTATTTGCCATCTTTAATGGTGTTTATTTTTTTCCACCGTTATCTGACACTATAGGACCTGTAGATAGGGAATATGGGGTGAGCCATTTCCGAGACTGGATCTACAACTGCTGTAAAATATTGATTGCAGTGCAGTTTACCTCAAAGGTGGTGTCGCAATACACCTTACTTCCTACTGATCACAGTAGACCTGGGATAAATACTTCCTAAACAAAAACTGTCCCAGTGAGCTGTATAACACTTATCTAGTCAATCCCGTATTCACTGGTTCATATATCTGTCATTATAAGAACTTGTTTCACCTCAAGTTTCAATTCCTAAATAACTTCAGTACACATCAAGTCATACAACTCTGAAGCAGCCTTTTTTGAAAATTATGCTTAGCAGAGAACAATGTATTATGGTTCATCCCAAGCATGATCTTGAGAAAATCTTCCTTGGCAACAAAAGGGAGTTGAGAATTGGCCAACTGCTCTGCAATAACTCTGTTTATGTGTTGTCATCTTGGATGCCTGTGGGTAAGATTTGCTGTCCTTTTAACACTTTCATTTAATGTTAGTTGATGAGATAGTTTTTATTATTGGGAAATGCTTTTTTATGCTTTCCTCAGGAGAAGCACAACTGTGGGATTGTCCAGTGCTTGACGGTGTCAGAAAACATTCTATGGTTGATAACAAGAAGATTGCAGTGACCCATCCACTCTGCTTCCAGTTCATTACCATTATCACTATGAGCACTACTACCACCGCCAACCATGCTGCCCTTTTTACCTTGCCCACTCAATTGTGTGTTTTGCCTTGGCATGTCACATCGATACTGATGTGCCTGTGTTCCCATGCCACAATTGATGCTATCTGTCACAAACAGAATACAGCTCAAGAGTTGTCTACAGGGTCAAACTTGTACACATTCTAACATTAAATAATTACCTTTTTAATTTTTTTGCCAGGTTGTCTGGCACCATTCTTTGTGAAGTCAAGGGAATAGGTTACCACCTGTCCCTATTTTCGCAGGACAGTCCTGATTTGGGCAGCTGTGTCCTGCAGAAAAACCTTAAAAATACTAAATGTCCTGACATTATAGTAGAAAAAATATTTTCTGATTTTCCTCTAAATGTTGCAAAAAAATATAATACCTTAACTAAAATACCTTAAAAGAATAAAAAACACAAGAAACAACTAAAAAACTACAATACTTAGTCTTAATTCTGATTATTTAGAGAAAACATGTCTCTTGCATTGGTCAAGATGACATATTGCCCTGCAAAAAATCCAGATTCAGTAAGAAATGTCCCACTTTGGGCATCTTAAAAGGTGGTAACCCTAGGGAACCTCAGGAAACCCAACATTGCCATTCCTTAGTCAGAGATTCTAAAATTGTTATTCCTACTCTTCATGCATTTTGCATATGATTTTTGTTTTCAGCACTTGCCTCCTATTCTTTGAAGCAGCATCCTCTCCTGACTTCTCATCCAAATTACAGATCTCGTCTTCTCCCCAATTAGAATCTGAAAAATTAGAAAAGTCATTATGCGGGACGTACCCTGAGCTATGTTATTCACAGGCCCCACCATCCTTATCTCCACCAGCATTATCTGCCTCAGCATCTGAGCTTTAATTTGAGAAGGGTGCCTCCATGCATGCTGCTTCTGCAGCTGGAAATATCCGGGCACTTGTGGCAAATTGCTCAGTACCTGTATGTATAACCCTGGGCAGTTGTTTCTAACATTCTGCTATCCTTTCATTGCTGACCTGGCTTTACTTTGCAGGTCATTTAGTGTTGGTCATAGTGGTATTATTATTATTATTACTATCTACTGATTCATTAGTGCTATGCTAATTGGAGTCCCTAACACCATGAACTGCTGCACTTGCAGCAATATTGTTCTTCATCTTTGTAGGCTTGCAACATGAATGGGTGGTAGTAGACATGATGACTATATGATCACATACAGTCCAGTGACTAGCACAATCTTTTAGTTTGTATAAATAACTACCTACAGCAATACATTTTACTATGGGTTCTCTGTCACTCTCCATAATAAATGATTGTTTCTTGCTATGTGTCAAATAAACAAATATCTTTGCCAGTGTATCTAATAGTTGCCTTAAGACTTTTGCCTTATACAGCCATATAATACTATCTATTTTATTAACTGCTGCAGAGACTCTGGTTGGCTATGTCAAATTAATATCATTAACATTTTTAACTTACACCCTGGGCTCTTTCAAGAGGAAATTACAGCAACAACTTGTAGCAGATGCCACTTGTGACTGTTCCAGTAATCTAGCACTATCCCAGCACTTATTCTACCCATTCACCCTTTCCCCTCTTCCCCTTTGTAAGCACTCATTCATCTCCTCATTTTCTCCCTGCTGCTCCCTACATCTCCCCCTCCTACTCCTAGCCCCCCTCAACATCCCTCTTGCTTTTCGGTACATTTACACCCAATTTCGCACATTCAGGTTCTCCTACCCCTTTTCTCTCCCACCCCCCACTCCCTATTTCCTCCACCTCGCCTACTCCAGTTTGTTCTGCTGACATAGCCTAGGTACTGCCTCTCTTCCTTCTGTCCTATTTCATACCCTCTGTCCAATCTACCCTAATTGCTACTATATGTTACTCCCATTGCTTCAGACAAGGTCTTATGGGCTGATTCCTATATTGTACTGTAGTTTCTGGTATTGTATTGTCAAAGTTGTTGGACTGTTTTGTACTTCCTGCTTTATGTAGACTTGGCTATGATGTTTAGTTGTTCAGTTCTATATGTTGTTATTATAACTGCTATCCTCCCTTATACATTGTAAATGTTGTCAGCTTTCTGCTGGCCACATACCCTTCCCTCTTATGTAACATCTGGTGATGTGGAGCCTAAGTAAAGAGCTTCCAGCTCAACAGATACTTCCAAGATCCTAAATAAATAAATAAATAATAAATGTTGGAGCATCTATAGTAACAGTGGCCCTAAGATGAGTATCTTGTCCAGCCAAAAAAGGCTATCTGAATCATTAGCTGATGCAGAGACTCTGGCTGACTGCTGTATGTCAAAGTATTAACCAGATGTCAGGGCATCTAGCTGTGGCCCCTAAGACAAATGCCTTATTGACTCTGAAAAGGCTATTTGTTTAATTAACTGCTGTGGATACTCTGACGGTCTATATCAAATTATTAAACAAATCTTGGGGCATCTATCAGAGGCCTTAATACCCAGCCATAAAAGGCTATATGTTTAAGTAACTGCTGCAGTGACTCTAGCTTGCTATAATAAATTAATAAATAACAATGGGAAAATTGTATCTTTAAATATTATTTTTTAATCCCTTTTTGTGCTGCTGAGCTATACAATATTTTTTTCAGGCAAAGTCAGCCACCCTAGCACTTTGTTGATTTTTTTCCTCTCTCTTAAATCCCTCTGATCTGCTTTTTTACATTTTTTCACTAGCCTTTTGTGCTGAAGCCTGCCAGATTTGTTTTTGCTGAATTTTGGAAAGCACTGGCAACCACTAGTGCACAGGCATATGATTCTCCATCTCTGACCTATCACACTTTCCCTTTGAGTACCTCTCTCTCTTAATCTCTCTCTCAGTCTCTCTCTCTCTCTTTAATACTTTTCCTCACAGTCACCCCCCCCATTGTTTTTTTTTTGTGGCAGGTACAGCTTGGCAGCCAGCAATGCTCAGCATAGTACTTTCACTCTCCCTGCATTGACATTCCTTTATACTTTCTCCCCTCTTTTTGCATTCATGCTGTGCTTTGGGTATGTCTTTTTTATTTACATTTATTTGCTGAGGGGTTTTTAGCTTAATTACTTTGCCTAGTACAGATTCTGCCAACTACTGGCAATTTCACCAGCAGGAAAGGCTCCTACACACTCCTCGTGAGTCTCATCTCTCTCACTCCAACTGTCCAGGTCAGACTCCTCACTGCTTAGCTTCCTCTGAGTGAACAACACACTACACAGCACAGAAGGTATTATAGGGGCACAGAAGTGTCCCTATAGTTACGATGCCACTAAAGAATCAGATATCACCCCCCCTTTCTCCTACAACAGGAAGCAGTGTTCCATACATTCAGGCATCACACAGAATGTCCCTGAAGAATCGGAGCTCACCCACATCCCTCCTACAATAGGAAGCAGAGCTCCACATATTCAGGCTGCACACAGGATGCCACTGAAAAATCAGAGCTTACCCCCTCCCTTCTACAATGGGAAGCAGTGCTCCATACATTCAGGTACAGTGGAGCTGTATCATTCTTCTAGTTAGGGCTAAAAGGTTACTGTTACTGATTGAATTGAGTACTGGCAGCAGACAGCACTAGATTGTTTTTTTGTGAGTGATTCAGTGAGTGCTGTCACCAGCCATACTTTGCAACTGAGGAGTGTATTTTTAATGTCTTGCAGCTTAGCAGTGTTTATGGGGCAGTCGAAAGGAACTTTAATTGACTGGGATAGTACTTGCCTGTAATTGCACTGTTGTAACTGATCTGTGTGCATACTGCAACCTAATGTGTTTCTAAATGGTGGAGGGATTCAAGATGGCATGGGACAGACATAAGGGGTTGACTTTTGAGCAGAGTGGAGATTACTGGACAAGGAGGGCAAGTAGGGAGAGGGGTAAGGGGCAGACTCAACAGGCCAAAACAGTCCTTTTCTGCCACTAGATTTTTATGATTCTATAACTGTATTTAGGGATGTAGTGCTGCTCTTCTCCTCTTTGGGTCACCATTTGCACCCCTTCCGCCTCATCCATATGTCCCGTTCCTGCCGTGACCTCTCGTTTGTTTCCTTCAACACCTTAAATCTGTTCCATCTTGTTTCACAAGCAGCACACAGGACACCGCCGAAGAATCAGAGCTTACCCCCAACTCCCTCCTACAACAGGAAGCAGTGCTCCACACATTCAGGTAAAGTGGAGCTGGATCATCCTTCTGGTTAGGGCTAATCAACAACTGCTATACAGCAGCTGCCCCACTCACTGCTCCACCCGCCTGCACTGGGCGGGCATTTGATTTATAGTTGACCCCTGTCATGTGACATATGGAAGCCGAGGCAATCTCCCTAAATCCCCATTAGGCAGTTATACTCAACCACCACTAGAGGTCACTAGAGAGCCCTAATGTGGAGCAATATTTTGCTGCACCCTTCTCAAATCTCTAAAATAACTATACTGTCATAATCTCTTACCACAACATCCTATGCCCATCAGAACCTAGTGATCTCCCTCTAATCTGTCTCCTTGCCCCCCTCTCTTCCTGGTGCTAGCTTTGAACCTGGAGTCTGGAGATTAGCTTCCAACTGTAGGCATATCCTCTAACCTCTATGCTACTCAGTCCATCAGAAAATACCACCCCCTACCTTTGATAACACCTTCCCACCTGGTGGCCAACATTGGTATTACTCCACATAGTAGCTGCCAGCCCATTGCTCACTACTACCAAGCCTGTTCCTTACAACATCAGCAAAACATTACAATATTGAACTCACCTTACTGGCTGCAGCTGTAGCATTGACAACACCTAGCCAGTCACAATGCCCAGCGATACATCAGGTGGACTGAATTATTCACCATGTTAGCCTTGTTTCTCCTTGTGTTTTTGTGTCATCCTTACTGGACACAGTGCATAGAGCCCCTCCCTCTGCTTTCCCCTTCCCTGGCATCCTCCAGCATGTCACCACCCAATAACTCACCTCCCCTTGGGGATTCTGCTACCATCACTCTGGCATTTACCCTCGTATCCCTCCAAAAACTAGCCATGAGGGCACTCTCACTCACCTTCACATCCTGCTCATCCTGCCTCTATCTCAGACCTAAGTACCCCATCCCACTATCATCCAAGATCGTCCAAGGAAAGAGCTTAGGTTCCTCAGGCTACACCTGAAAAAATGTATCCTGCTATTTTTGCTATGCTTAGGAAATGTAGAAGTAAATCCGGGCCTGCCCACCCTATTTCCTCTCCATCGGACTTTGCATCAGCCCCATGTCTTAAATTTATGCTGATCAAGGTATGCAGCATAATAAAGAAAATTGATCTAGTTAAAATATGGATATGCAACACTAATCCTGATATATTAGTTGTGATCAAAATCTGGTTAAAATATAATACCACAGACCAGCAGATTACGCTCCTCTCCAATAACATGTTCAGGTTGGACAGACCAACAAGGGGGGAGGGGTTGCCATGTACATCAATTCTAAATACCCTGCCTCTGAATTCCTGTCACTGTCTAAACCAAGGGAATTTGAATGTTTGCCACTAAAGCTCTCTCTCCCCTCATCCAAAGCAATTAACATCATTAGCTGCTACAGCAGCAGGGGAAATAGAACTCCTTTCCACACTAAAGAACTTTATTGAATCCATTCCCAATGAATCGATCATACTTGGCAACCTGAATCTGGATTGGTTGTCACCCAGAGCAAACTCCCTAAAGGACATGTGTTATGACCTAGGTGTTGCACAGTTCATCACAGAACCTACAAGAATTAACAAAAAAAAATATTGATAAAAGTACCATCCTTGACCTGATTCTCACAAATAGACCTCACAAAATGTTACACTCAATCATCTTCCACAATGATTTAAGCAACCACAAAATTGTAGTCTGCACAAGAACACAAGAAAGACACTCCTTCTTTACTAAATTCATTATAAATAATAGCTTCCACTAATTTAACCTGGAAGGCTATCTGGCTGACCTTAGGCACACTAACTGGTAAAGCCTCTATTTGGCCAAATTAGTGGATGAGGCTATCGACACCCTAAACAGTAATCTAACTACCTTAGCTAACAAACATTTCCAGATGGTAAAGTGTAGAGTAAAAAAGGCATCACACTCCTGGTTCACCACCAAACTGAAAGCAGCCTTAGTCCAATGGGACAAACTATGGGCAACAGCAAGACAGACCAATGCTCCTGCCAACTTGGCACTGTTCAGAACCTCAACAAACGCTTGTACAAAACTAATTAGAGCAGTCAAGTCCAAATATTATGTGGAATCCCTTGTGGATGACAATGGTAACTCCGCCAAAATCTCGCGGACTCTCAAATCTGTCAAGGGCCATAGAGTTGCCCCCTTCCATCTCCAGTAAAATTACAGTGGTGACCCCAAGGATGAAATGCAATTCTGCCTCATTTTGAAGCACTCTGCAGAATGCTGCAGAAGACCTATTGAATAAAGCAATGTAACATCAATGGTAATTAGTCCCCTTTGTCATTCAAGAAAATGGGACACTGCCTGGATAAAGTGAATGCCAGTTTCTTGCATGACAAAGGGACTAATTGCCATTGAAATTACATTGCTTTATTCAGTAGGTCTGCTGCAGCATTCTGCAGAGTGCATTAAAAGTGCATTTCATCTTAGGGGAGCCACTGTACCACCAATGGTACCACATTTTCTTACCAAGGCACCATACTGGAAAAGCTAAATGCTCACTTCGCAACAGCAGGCCTTGCAATTGACTCCTTCCCAGCTGCTGGGCTCATAGACAACCCTGTACCAAAGAATACCCCCATGGACTCAAATGTTCACAACTCCTTTGGTCTCACCCCAGTGAGGTACAAGCAAATCGTGGACCTTTTAAAAATTCTGGATACAAAGAAGTGTGCTGGTATGGATGGCATCAAGGCCTCATTCCTAAGACTAGGGTGTCACCACCTAACTACCCCAATTCTGCATATTTTTACTTGTTAACTTCCACTGGAGTGATTCCCTCATGCTGGAAAACAGCCTTCATATTACCATTGTTCAAATCAGGTGACCAGTGCAACCCTAATAATTGCAGGCCAATCTCCATCCTCCCAGTCCTGTCTAAACTCCTAGAAAAAACTAGTCAACAAACAGTTAAAAGAATATCTCGAAAGTGCAAACCTATTCAACCCTCTTCAATCAGGTTTCCAACACAACCATAGCAAGTGTCAGCTTTGGCAAATGTAACAGACAACTGGTTCATAGCAATCGATAATAAACACTCAACTGAAGCTGTATTTTTAGACCTGAGCAAGGCGTTTGACATGGTTGACCACAATCTCCTGCTTGACAAAGTAAAAGAACATGGCATGAACAACGACACGATCCACTGGTTCACCAGTTGCCTCTTGAAAAGGCATCAACACATTAAAGCCAATGGACTTCTCTCCCCCACCCCCCTTGTCACTAGTAAGAGGGTCTCCCAAGGTTCTATTCTTGGACTGTTGCTGTTTTCTATTTATATTAACACTTTGGGTAACAACATCCATAACTCCAAACTACATTTTTTTGTGGATGACACCATGCTTTACACTCCCAGGCCCTCTTTGTCAGACATGGGTAAAGAGTTACAGGCAGACTTTGACCAGCTGCAGCATCACCTTCTAAACTCCAAACTCTTATTAAATGCCAAAAGAACCAAGACCATGTATTTCCTACCCCACTCCAACACAGCACTGCGCAACCAGGCCATGCCAGCACCAGTCACAACCCTGTTAGGAGACACCCTTGAGGTAGTGGATAAATTTAAATATTTAGGCATTTGGCTGGACTGCAAATTATCCTTTACTGTCCATATCAAATCTTTATCTAAAAAACTGAAACTTAGACTGGTATTCTTCTTTAGGATTAAATCCCTATTTCCTGATGACATCGGAAGAAGGTTAATGCAGGCCACCTTCCTTCTGCTTATCAATTATGCAGATATTATCTACGATAGCAGTACCACCTCAAACCTGCACAAGCTTGACATTCTATGCCACTGTGCCCTACACTTCATAATGAAAGAACCTTATGGAACACACCACTGTGCCCTCTGTTCGGCAGTGGGATAGCCTTCCCTCACAACAAGAAGTGTGTTCAACACTGGCACTTGGGCCTTGAAAATTCTGCTGAACAAACTTCCACCCTACATCATGTCACTCCTTCCTAGGTCCCACAGCAACTACTCATTGTGTAAAAACAGTTATATTCTACTAGACATTCCCAGAACCAGCATACTTCATGCCAGGACCACTATAAGCGATGCCATCCCAGCCTCATAGAATTAATTACAAGCCTCCCTCAAACTCAGAGAGCTAGTCACTGTTAACTCATTTAAATCCTTATTCATCAAGTTTTTCAAAGAAATCTGCCATTGCAGCAGTAGGTAGAACATGTGCTATACTGTGTATTTTGGTTTGTCTTACTGTGACAAGGTACCTTTGTAAATGAGCCTATGGCTCAAAGGTTTTCCAAACTGCTGTTTAAATAAAATAAAACTAAAAAATACAATGTGTACATACACACTGACTGTTCCTTTGTCAGCGCTTATCACCCCCAGCAGCCAACTACAGGGACTTCACCATCACTGGCCTTCCCATCCTCCCTAGCACCCTGTCCTACAACTTCCCTTAACTTAGTTTTAAACCCATAATGACCCACTGTCCACTGCTTGCTGACCCCCCCTGCCAAGTTCTTCTAACTAGAGCATGGCTCCACCTTATGTCTCAGCATCGTGTCCCGATGTACCTGTCCCTATAGAGACCCCTTGTGCTCCTAAAGTTCTTGGTTATTGGCACCCTCTCCAGTTATTGGTTATCTAGTCTCTGTTCAACAAAAACTAAATAAAAAAAATTAAAAATTGTTTGTCAAAATTGTGTATGGTATTTGCCTGCCTCCTACTTTGTACCTTCCATTTTATTGTACTGCCCATGTGTTGCAATTGCCAAAAATGCCATGTCTCCTGCAATGTACCTTCCATGTATTATAATGTCTATGTGGTGAATATGACCTGCCACTTCTATGTATCTTCCATGTATTATACTGTCTATTTATTGAATTTGTCCTACCAGGATCTCCTTGTAAATGAGCATGCTCAATGGAGTTTTCCTGCAAATAAACTTGAACTTGAACTAGTTAGGGTTACGTAGATAGGTTGTTTAATGTTAACCCCCAGTTCTGCAACTTAACTTTGGTATTATTTTTGAAATAGCCCACAATTTGGCATGAGCGGTCAGACTGCCATAGTCTGAAGATGTGAAAAGTTTCATGACAGCATCTTGTTCAGCTTTTGAGATATGAAGCACCAAAGAACAGATAAAACACACGTTCATTTTTGTTCTCACATACAGCCTAGATGGTGTGGAATTTTTTCATAAATTTTTCTGGGTTGAAGGGAGCCATGCCAAGGCTGTGCCTTTGGAAGATTTCATTAAAACATTTTATATGGTTCCAGAGTTGTAACAATGCGAATGGTAAAAAAAAAAAAATCACGATTGCTTATTTCCATTATTTACTTTGTGAACAGTAAAGAAAAAGCAATCGCGACTGCTTATTTTCTGGTTTAACTTCTCATGCTGACAGAAATACTGACTGTGTTAACTGCCATTTTTTTTATCTCACTTAAATTCACAAACATTAAAATGTATAAAAACTATCTCTTTAAGAAAAAAACATCTGAACCTAGCTAAATGAGACCTGTTTAGCTATGTTTAGCTAGGTTCAGCTGTTTGTTTGTTTTTCAAAAAGAACCGGAAAATAACTTTTCTGGGCACCCCAATATCCATGGTGCCCAGGTTAGTGAGAAGATCCTATGACCTACATTCTCTGTATAAGAACAGTGGGACTTTCTTGACAGTTGCAGCTGAAGCTGGAACTCATGCTGCAGGCTGCAGTGTCCGGAGTGAGCTGTAGATCACCTCTTCTGTCTGTCTGTCTCTGTCTTTCTGTGTGTGTGTGTGTGTGTGTGTGTGTGTGTGTGTGTGTGTGTGTGTGTGTGTGTGTGTGTGTGTCCATCTATTTAGTTATTTAGCAGACCTGGGAGCTAACTCCTGGTATTGCTTTATTCAACCCCTTCCCTCCAGGTTGCCCTCCCCCAGTTTACAATTTTTTTTTACATTATAAGCAGATTGGGGAGCCCACACATAGTACTACTTCTCAGGATCCCCCTCCTCACCAGGTCACCTGCACCCAGTACCCAAACTCTAGCCCGACAATAGGGGTACCCAATACTTAGTGTTGGAATAAGCTAAAATAAAGAAAACCATCCTTTTTTTATTAAATATTCCCTGTAAAGAAAAAAAATAGTCCCTCACTGATCTGACCCCCCCACCCTGACCTCCCACTCAATACCTACCACCCCACACCCCCTCACTCACCTGAACATGCCCCATGGCAAAGATCTATTCTGTGATCCAAGACATGTCTTACTGCTGGAACCACCAACTGTAATATGAGAAACTAAGGTAAGTGTGGTTCCATGCATTTCAGTGGTGTTTTGAACTTTGATGCATAACTTTGCCATTTTTGCATATTTTGACCCCACATTTTCAACATGCTGTTTTTGTAACTCCGCCTCATGGCGAATGGCAGTGTAATTATGCAAATCAGGCCCAAAAGGTGATTTCACATTTGCTTGGTGAAATTGCCTTTTGGGCAGGATTTGAAAATCTCCACTGTTCTTGTTCATGAAGCTGGGTCATAAGAAGGCTATGTGAAAATTTAGGGTCAAAAGTATGAAAAAATGGCAAAGTTATGTGCGTACATTGAAATTTTATTATGCTCGTTCATACCTTTGGTAGTTTTAAATATTTTGGCCCCAAATTTTTAACATAGCCATTTCTTTACACCACCTCCACCTGAAGACTGGAGGAGGGCAGATGTGATTCCCCTTCACAAGGCAGAAGCAGGAAACTACAGACCTGTATGTTTGACCTCAGTGGTAGGGAAAATGATGGAATCACTTCTGAAAGAAAGAATTGTTGAGTACCTAGAGGCCAGCGGGGCATTGGACCCAAAGCAGCATGGATTTACAGCAGGAAGGTCATGTCAGATGAATCTAATAGAATTCTTTGAATGGGTGACCAAAGTAATAGACCAGGGAGGGGCTGTGGATATGGCCTACCTAGACTTTAGCAAGGCATTTGACACAGTCCCGCACAAAAGATTAATAATCAAGTTAGCCAGCTTGGGAGTGGGTCCCAGGGTGGTAGCCTGGGGTTGCAAACTGACTGCACAACAGGAAACAGATGGTAATAGTGAGTGGAACACATTCCAAAGAAAGGGGAGTCACTAGTGGAGTACCTCAGGGCTCAGTACTGGGTCCAGTCCTCTTCAACACCTTTATAGGTGACAATGCAGAGGGTCTGGAGGGGAAAGGTATGCCTCTTTGCAGATGATACAAAGAGCTGTAACAGAGTTGATACACAAGGGGGGGTAGAAAGGATGAGAAGGGACTTGGCAAGGTTGGAGGAATGGTCAGACATATGGAAACTTAGACTCAATGCAAAGAAGTGCAAAGTAATGCACCTGGGAAACAAAAACCCAGGAGAAGAGTACACAATAGCAGGGGAGGTACTAACAACAATAAAAATGGAACGGGACTTGGGGGTAGTCATATCAGATGATCTAAAGGTGGGCAAGCAATGTGAGAAGTCAGTAAGGAGAGCCAGGGGATACTGGGATACATAGGAAGGGGCATCACAAGTAGAAAAAGGGAACTGGTTATCCCTCTGTACAGACAGTTGCTGAGAACCCATCTGGAGTACTGTGTGCAGTTTTGGAAACCTCATCTAGGCAAGGACATTGACAGGATGGAAGCAGTCCAGAGGAGGGCAACTAAAATGGTGCAGGGTCTGCATCAGAAATCATATGAAGAGAGACTGAGAGAGCTTAATATGTATACCCTTGATGAAAGGAGGGATGGGGGGACATGATAGAAATGTTCAAGTACCTCAAGGGAATCAACAAAGTCCAGGAGGGTAGCATCTTTCAGAAAAAGAGATGTGTAAGAACAAGGGGACACAATTTAAAGATAGAGGGGGCAGCTCAGGGGTAATGTGAGGAAATCTTTTTCACAGAGAGAGTGGTGGATTCATGGAACTGCCTTCCTGGGGAGGTTGTTGGGGCTAAAACAGTGGGGGAATTCAAACATGCATGGGACAGACACAAGGCAATTGTAGTGGGAGGTGGCAGGAAGTAGGCTGTTTGTTAACTAGAATCTGCAGCTTATTCAGTAGATAGGGAAATGGGCAGACTGGGTGTGCCAAGTGGTCCTTATCTGCCGTCAAATTCTATGTTTCTATGTTACCTCACAAATGTGATAGCTGACATTTTTTAAATCCAGCCCAAAATGTGTTTTCACACCTGTGGCGTGGAATGACATTTCAGTGGTACAGAATATTGTTTTGGTGGGGATTTTAAAATTTCCACCTACTGGGTTCATGACGTGAACTAATAAGATGGGTATGCTGGAAATGTGGAGTACAAATATGGTAAAATGCCCAGGTTATGACTGAACATTCCAGTATTTCAACATTCACTCATACATTCGCTAACGTTCAATATTTTGACTCCAAACTTTCAGCAGACCCATTTTTACACACCACCTCATAAACATGGCAGGTGTCATTTCTTAAATCCACATTTTCAAAGGGGATTCGAAGCCCAAAATGGAGATGCATAGTGCATCCCAGAAACTACGCGGAAGCGCGATATTCGAAATAGAGAGATGTGTTACATTTCTGAATACACGAACATGCAGAAATAATGTATGCAATGCAAAAAAAGGAGATGGGTACATGAATATGCTGGGCATCCATATATTTAGCCAAAATGTGTAGTACATCTGCCATGCATCCCAGAAATGTGGTGCGCAAAGATAGGCAGACAAAAGGATGGCCTAAATCGTTCAGCCACCCACATGGAACTGCATACAGGCTGTAATGAGACAGCCCATGCAGGTGCACCAGGATGTGCTCCAGGCACCCATACACAGCAGTCATGCCAGGACAGAAGTACTCAAAGCCACAGGTGCTGGCATACCACAGGCACCTCCCAGAGAGCCATCCCTACATTACACCCAGTATGTAGACACCCAGCTGCCACATACCAGTGCTGTTGTATGTGCCTCTAGCACACCAGCAGAGTGGATGGCCACACTGCAGCACATGTAGCAGGGGGCCATGGCCTGTACCCATGTGGCCTGCAGGGTGACACCCGGTGGCGGCATTCACCCAGGACGATGTCTGGGGCAATGTGCCAAGGTAGCCTGGTGGCATGTGTGGCAGCATGACACAGGCCAGGGACTGACCTGTGGCACACACCCATGGTGGTACACCATTGTTGCACAGAGGTGGGACCCACCCACTCAGATAACTGGTCACTCTCTGCACATTGCCATATCTTGTAGTTATCACCATGTTCCTCTCATACAGGGGTGTGTGGGGCACTGCAGGTGACTGTATGCTGCATAAAGAGCTGGTATGTCACATGCATGCAGTATGCCAATCAGACTGTTTCACCCTCTGCCCTCCCCTGTTACTTTTCCAGGTGGGCCCCCTGTGGCCAATGTCCAGGTGGGCTCCCTGTACCCCAGTCTGAACCTGTACATGGCTACTGGTAATAGAACTGTACTCAGGCCAATGCAGTCCACCCACCCACCCACACACAAACATTTCACTACACCTGCTCACTAGGCAGCAGTACCTCCTGTTCACCTTTGTGGGGTGGTTGAGCAGCCCTGCAAAGCTGGAACTGAGCATACCTGGGGCTATGCAAATGGCCTGCATACATTCCAGTAATGAGCTGAGCATGAGGGGAATGGGCCGAATGTGCAGTGAGTCCATTTGCATATCCTGGTTGAATATTGCAATTTTGCGCACTACACATGTGGCCACCTATCATGTATTTCCCCAAGCTTTGCATAGGGCTCAGGTCACCTGCCATGCCAAGCATCTCCCACTACAGAACTGTGCATGTTCGGGATATTCAGCCAGACGTGTGTGATGGCATCTCATGGTGTATCTTCTGAATATACCATTATTTTGTGCTGTTATATCGAAGTTGCACAGTGCGGGCACTTGCATGATGTAGCCTGGAACTTTTGAATATAAGGCCCTGAATGTGTGAAGAGTGACTGTGTACTGAATGTGTAAAGAATGAATATGTACTGAATGTGTGAAGAGTGAAAGTGTAAAGAGTGAATGTGCCATGCCGTGCACTTCTGTAGACAGGCAGATTCTTCCAATAGTGCATGGCCCAAAGGGCCTTCCACATCTGCACCTGTTCAGGTATGTCCCAAATGTATGAGGAAACAGAATTGGCTGAGGGAGGTTTTTCTTTGAAAGAGCAGCAGGATGGGTCTCACCACACATCTGGTAAAGTATTTTACTGTCCAGTAAAGCATTCCTGAATGTAAACACCAGGTTGATGAGTTGCTTAGTGTGGGCTTTGTCAAGGGTTTTCTAACAGAAGGCAATTATAGATCCATCATTGTGGCACACCCTATTACCCCTGTAATATACACCCTCCTGAAGATTCACAAGAATGCTTAGAAGCCACTGGGTAGACTGATAATCTCTGGTAGGGGGCGCCTCACTGAACCTTCTTCTATGTTCCTCGATTGCCAGTTATAGCCCTTTGTGAGAAGTCCTTGGTCATATGTGAAGGACTACACAGACATTAATCTCAGGGAAAATTTAGATATGGATCATGATAGCTTTTATGCACCTATGGATGTGGAGTCCCTCTATATGGTTATACCCCATGAGGGGGGGTATAGTGGCATTTGAGCATTTCTTGAGAACTGAATGGGAAACAGTAGAGCTTCCCACTTGATACCTTCTTGAGATGGCAAAATGTACACTGGAAAAGAATGTTTTCTTGTTTCAGAATAAACATTTCTTACAGGTGAGGGTTATGGCAATGGGGGACCACAATGGCTCCCAGAAAGGCACATTTATTTGTGTAGAAGTGGGAAATTGATATCCCTTACAGCACCACCACAAATCCATAAATAGTGGATTTGTGGTGGCATTTATTGATGACATTTTGGTAATATGGAAGGCACTGTGGAGAAATTGTTATCCTTTGTGTCATGGTTAGAGGACAACAGCAATAGCCTGTGTTTTAAGTACACTATACATCTATACATTAGAGGAGTATAATATTTTTCAATTTAAAAATATATAGGAACCAGGAGAGGAATGTTTGCACTACCTTACACCAGAAACCTGATAGGAACAGTTTACTTTGATATGAAAGCTGCTCTCTACAACATGTAAAATTCAACAGTCCAAAAGGGGCAGCTAATATGCACCATGAAGAACTGTTCAGAAATTCTGGACTTTGAATCCAAAAGGGGTGCTCATGTACAACGGTTTAAGGAATGTGGCTGTAGTAAACACAGTATAGCCACAACATTACAAGCCATAAACAAAATGGATAGGAAACACATGTTAATTCCCAGTAGGAGAAACAAGAGTACACCACATGCCTGCCCTTTTGTTACAATGTATTCCACAAGATCAGAAAAAATTAGAGAAATCATTGTGGGAAATTGGTCAATTTTAAACCTGGAATCTAAACTTGCTGATGTGGTTGAATGAGGTCCCGAGGTTGTTTTCCGTCATCCTAGGACAATTAAATACATGGTAGTTTCCAGCTTCCTTCCTGTCCCTGAACCTGGTAGAGGATGTTGCCCCCCCTCCCAGAACGCAAAAATGTGGCAAATGCATTTATTGTAATTATGTGAGATCATGCAAACAATTTTGAGCATCCCAGGACAGGAAAACAGGTGTAAATAAAAGATTTCATTACCTGTGATACACTAAGGGTGGTATATAGTATCTATTAGTTTGCAGCTGCAGAGCTTTTAATGTGGGTCATACCACAAGTTCATTTAAACTTTGCACAGGTGAGCATGTATGTGCAGTAAAACAAGGAGACCTAATATTTGCAGTCACAAAACATATTAGAAATGCATCTACATCACAACACAAATTTGAGTTTATTGGTATAGAAAAAGTGCAAGTTGATCTGGGGAGGGTGCTATGAAAATTGATAGGGAGAAGGGAGAACTTCTGGATCTTTGAACTAGGAGCCAGGGGAGTGGGAGGACTTAATGACAATATAGAATTGTCAACTTTCTTAAAAATAAAAATGTAAATAAGCACTTTTCGTGGATGGAATCTTAGTTATTGAACATGCCGCTTTATGATATCTATACCGTGTAAGCAGATAAAGATGATTCAGTGCTGTTCTGAAGGATTGCTGTCTATATCAAGTTGTGTGCCTGATGCATGTTTAACTAGGTTGTGTAATAAGAAAAAAATATTATTTGTTCAATAATGTAATTTATTTTAAAACAAAACATTCCATAGTAGGATACATTAAATCAAATCAAACTTTATTTTTACAGCACCCAATCCAAAAGGCTCTAGGTATTTTACATTAGGTGCAGATCATTTTGAAACAATTCAGATAGATGGAATAAATAAATAAATAGGGTAGGTTGTAATAAAACATACAATAACAGTATAAAACTCTAAAACTCTAGAATCCCCCAAATTTCAGTCTTACTTGAGATCAAACGCTTGTCTGAACTGATGTGCCTTATGGCCATGTTTAAAACTTTCTACAGAGGGTGCCTCACACAAGAATCATGGCAGAGAGTTCCACAGGACAGGCCCTGTGACTGCAACAGCACAGTCACCATATGTTTTGAGCCATGCTCTGGGACCCATGACTTACATAGAAACATAGAAACATAGAAGTTGACGGCAGATAAGGACCGCAAGGCCCATCCAGTCTGCCCATTTCTTTTTCTACCTTATAAATGTGCCATCGGCCTTTGCTATGTCAGTGACCCATCTATTCATAGTCATTTGTATTGCCCTTTATGCCTATCCCATGCCTGTTTGAAGCCCTGCACTGTATTCATAGCCACTACTTCTTGTGGTAAGCCATTCCATGCATTTACCACCCTTTCTGTGAAAAGAATTTCCTCACATTCCCCTTAATCGGCCTCCTCTAATCTCATGCTGTGTCCTCTTGTCCTGCTATTTTTCTTATATTTAAACATGTTAGACTCTTTTCACCTTGTTTATGCCCTTAAGGTGTTTAAATGTCTCGATCATATCACCTCTCTCCTCCTTTGCTCAAGGGTATACATATTGAGCTCCGTTAATCTGTCCTCATATGTCTTCTGATGCAGTCCCTGCACCATTTTGGTTGCCCTTCTCTGGACTGCCTCAATTTGGTTAATGTCCTTGTGAAGGTGTGGCCTCCAATACTGCACGCAGTACTCCAGATGGGCCTAACCAATGTCTTGTACAGAGGATTATTACCCTCTACGACTTGTGATACCCCTACTAATACACCCTAACACCCCTAGCCTTACTCTACTGCTTTAGAGGTCTGTTTGATGATTTCAGGTCATCAGTGATGATGATGCCCAAGTCTCTTTTCTTCCTTTGTGACTGCTAGCAACTCCCTCCCAGCCTATAAGTGGCTTCAGGGTTTCTCTTCCTATGTGCATGATTTTGCACTTCTTTGCATTAAATCCCAGTTGCCACTCTTCTGACCATTCTGCTAGTTTATCCAGATCTCTTCTCATTCTGCCCACCCCATCTGGATCATCTACTCTGTTGCAGATCTTGGTGTCATCTGCAAACAGACAAGCCTTACCCCTCTAGTCCATCTGCTAGGTCACTAATGAAGATGTTGAATAGGATCTGGCCCCAGGACTGATCCCTCTGGAGGTACCCTAATTGTGACTTGCTATCTCTTCTGACTGTATACCATTTACCACCACTCTCTGTTTTCTGCCAGTCAACCAGTTTGCCACCCAGTTGACCAACTTCTGACCCACCCGAGCCTACCTAGCTTAGTTATCAATCTTCATGTGAACAGTGTCAAAGCTTTGCTGAAGTCAAGGTAGGGCGATATCAACTGCTCCTCTTGGTCCACTACTTGGTTACCCAGTCAAAGAAATCTATGAGATTAGTTTGACAGGACCTTCCTTTTGTAAACCCATGCTGTCTTGGATCCTGTGCCCCTATGGATTCCAGGTGTTGCACTATCCTTTCCTTAAGGAGTGCTTCCATAATCTTGCCCACTACTGAGGTAAGACTGACCTGGTCTGTAGTTCCCTGCCTCCTCCTGCTACCACTCTTGTGGAGTGGGATCACATGAGCCCTTCTCCAGTCTTCTGGGACCTCTCCGTGCTCAGAGACTCACTAAACATTCTGCTAATGGCTCTGCTAGTTCCTCCTTTAGCTCCTAAGTACCCTGGGATGTATGCCATCAGGTCCCATTGCCTTATCCACCCTGGAGCTTAGCAAGCTCTTGTAGGACCCTTTCTTTTGTGAAGGGAGTAGTGCTCACCTCCCTCCCTCTGTGTCCATGATGTTGAGCTGTGGGCCCTGCCCTACCTTCTCTTCAGTGAATACTGAGCAAAAGTATCTATTTAGGATAGATGCTTTTACAGGGTCCTCCTCCTCACATGCTCCTTTTCTCCATTGTTTAGTAATACCTTCTGGACTTTCTCCTTTCACTAATGTATCTATAGAAAGTCTTGTCACCTTCTTTACTGTTTGTGCTAGTGTTTCCTCAGTTTGGGACTTTGCCTGCCTTACTGCCTTACCTGCTTCCCCTTAGGGCAGTTTGGTATGCCCCTCTATCTTCATCCCGCTGTGTTCCCTTGTATTTTCTGAAGGCCAGCCTTTGGCTCTGACCTTTCTGCATTGTATTTGAGAACCAAAGTGGTTTCCTTCTTCTTTGCACTTCCTTTTCTGTCTAACACAATGGGATGTTGCTTCAAGTATTGTATCCTTAATGCTTGCCCACTTTGCCTCTGTACCTCCTCACCTGTGTTTCTTTTTGCCAGGGCTAGCTTAACTCTGTTGGCCATCTTATCAAAGTCAGCTCCTCAAGTCCCATATTTTGCCTTGGAATGGGATGATTTAGATGTAGTAGCCAAATTGAACCATACCATGTGATGGTCACTGGCCCCAGGTGACCTTCTACCTGGAGATCTGTGATCCTTCTTTGTTAGTCAGTACTAGATCTAGGATAGCCCTGTCTCTTGTGGGTTGCTGTACCAGTTGTTTGAGGCCCTCCCCTGCAGGGAATCTACTATGAGTCTAGTTCTGGCAGATGTTCCTGCTGGTATTGACCAATCTGTATCTGGCATGTTGAAGTCTCCCATTATCAGAACCTCCCTTTAGCTGTCATGTTTTGTATATCTTCTAACAGTAATGTGTCTATGTCCTCCCTCTGGTCTGGGGGCCTGTAGACAACCCTCAGTTCTTATGGCTGTCCCATTTCCTGTTTCCAGGGTGACCCACAGTTCTTCTGGCTCCTTATGTGTATTCTGAATTTCTGTAGCTTTGATATTTTCATTAACATACAGGCCACTCCTCCCCCTTTTGCACCTCGGTCTCTTCTGAACAATACATAGCCAGGTACTGAAGTCTCCCAAGTGTGGTTACTGGTAAACCACGTCTCACTAATTGCTACTATGTCCAGTTTAGCCTCTGACATTATTGCCTGCAGGTCTGGGATCTTATTTCCCAGGCTGTGAGCATTTGTGTACATGATTTTCCATTGGCCAGATTTTGGTGTGTTAGTTGTTGGGTGAGGTTTGGCATTACCCCTGTGCATCGTATGGGGGAGACAAACCTTTTTTCTTACCTGGTGGTGCAAATGAACGGCAAACACACTGAATTCCAGTTTGACCACTAGCTGAGGGGGGAGGGGTGTTCTTCCCATTCAACGTATGGGGTGCTGCACCCCCCTCTCCCCATTTGCTAGTTTAAATATGCCTTATGCCTCTGCAGAAGAGCGAGGTGAGCTCATAGAGTGGGCAGGCATCAAGTGGTCAGGCAAATAGCCAGGACCTGATCAATATAGGGCCTTGTAGGTGAGCAAGCCCACCTTGAAGGCAATCCTCCATCTGACTGGCAGTCAATGTAGCTCCTACAAGACTGGTGTTATATGAACAGACTTAGGAAGGCCTGTTAACAGTCTTGCCACGGCATTCTGCACCAACTGCAGTTTATGGAGGTTGCCCTCAGTGACCTTGAAGAAAGGATTGCTATAGTACTCAAGTCTAGATGTCACATAGTCATGTACCTGTGTTGGCAGATCATCAGGCAGGATTAATGGATGGATCCTAGCAAAATTTCTCAGTTGATAAAAACTGTTATGGATGTCGGAGAGAAGAAACTTATGCAACAACTAGGAATCAGACATCATGTTTTTCTAAATGTTGTGTATTTTTAATTCAGTCATCACATGCTATTGGTGGGTTGCTAATTAATTCACATGAATTGCACTATAAATGTATGGTACCAGTGAATGTTCAACAGATTGCTCTGATGAAGTTTGGTGTGTTCTGAGTGAAATATAAACAGTTTCAAAGTTGAAGCTGTGATGTTATTATTGCTGCGCTGTATGGTATTTTACCATGGTTAAGTGGTGTTTGGCTTTTATTGCACTGTGTCACTTTAAATAAATGGTAAGCTTGCCATTTCAACAGGACAATTTGTGTGTGACTGTGAGTTACAGGTGCTTTCTTCTTTCTGTGAGCTTATTTTCCTTTCCACAGAATTAAACATGGTGTGTATGGGGAGGGCAGTAAGCCTTTTAATGCTTTACAGCCAGTGTCCAGAGTGTGATAGAGAAGCCTCAAGTTGAGGTTTAGCCAGTTTAGGCTGTTGTATAGCATACTGGTGTGTGTGTGTCCTTTTTCACACCATGCACAAAGCATCAGGCCATACTGAGGATGCTTGTACGGCGAAAACTGTTGAAGGCTGTGGGTTCCTCCGGTGCCCCTTGTTGTAAGAGAAAACTTGCACTTATGTGAGCAATAAATACATTTTTCATTGTCATTTTGTGTGTTGTGCTTTGATGGGTGGTGCTGGAATGTTTGCTCTGCCCTATTGAGGAGACCCCTGACAGGAAATCACCCTGTCACTCAAATCAGTGACATCTAAGGTGTGGCACCTTTAAGTGTGGATTTTCTTGTTTTTCAGTATTTTGCAAAAACACAGCTAGGTTACATACATGTAATGACCCATTTAATAGGCAGTATGCCCATCTAATGGCCATCACTAGGCTGCCTCTTTTCACTACCCTTAGCGTGCAGTCCAATTCCTGGGACAACCAGGTAATTTGGTAGTTATGGAGACAATAGCTATGGGAGAAGTACAGACACAGTTTACTGTTATTTATATTGCCAAGCAAGAGCAGGTAATTTATCTTGTTCAAAATAGGGGGCAGAAACTATATGAGCAGTTCTAGGCACATTTGTTTGCAATTTTTTGTGACTATCTAGCATAGGCAAACAATGTAACAAAATAAGGAGCGGTAACTCTGTTAGCAGTTAGATAGGCACAGTTGACTGATATATCTTAAAAGAAGCTGGGGTTGCACTGGCTGTGGATTGTACATTTAATCTCTAAAACTAAATAGTAGGCAAAAAAAAACACTGGTCAAAGCCAATATGGCTACAAAATAATGGTATTGATACAGCCGAAAAAAGTAAGAGGCTGATTCAGGCAGTGGAAAGCTGAAAATTTCATTGATGTGTGAACAGAGTCTGATATGCAAGGCACTTTGGGCTGTGTGCTATGGGAAAACTGTTCACCTACAGAAGTGCAAGGACTGGCACATTCACTCTTTACACAATTGCTTGTCAAACATTCAATACACATTCAGTCTTCACACAGTCACTCTTCACACATTCAGAACGCACTCTTCAGACATTCACTCTTTACGCCTTCACTCTTCAAAGATTCACTCTGCATACATTCACTCTTTATACATTAACTTTTCACAGATTCATTCTTGACACTTTCACTTATATATTTTTTTTATTTTGACCCCAAATTTTCAAGTTAGTTATTTATGACTACTCATATAAACATGACATGTAGCATTTATGGTATATTGGCTAAAAAACTACCTGAAATGTTATTTCACACCACAAGTGTGAAAAGACATCTTCTTCAACTTCATCTTTATTTATAAAGCACAAGTCACCAGGTATCCAAGCGCTGTACAATATGTAAAAATAGGGATAAAAGATGAAAGATAAATAACTAAAACCACAAATAAACAGCAAAATATCTAGTCATAGTACAGATTTTACATTTAGACCAGGAAGACAAGCTCAGATAAATATGTTTCCAAGGCTGATTTAAAACTCTGTATAGTCAAACACTCTCTTACCAAACAAGGTAGAAAATTCCACAGGGCTGGGGCTGCAAAACTAAATGCATGGGTCTCAGATGTCTTTAAGCAAATCCTGGGAATCTCCAGCAATCCCTTGTTGGTGGAGCAGAGTGGACGGATGGGGAGGTAGGGGGAAAGGAGATCTTGCAGGTAGACTGGACCTTTCCAATGTAGGGCTTTATAGGTCAGTAATTAGATCTTGAAGGTGATACACCACTGAACAGACAGCCAGAGCAGACTGCAGAGTACAAGTGTGATATGGCAAGATTGAGGTAAGCCAGTCAACAACCTGGCAGCCACATTCTGCACTAGCTGCAAGCAGTGAATATCAACCTCCAGCAGCCCTAGGTACAGAGAATTGCAATAGTCAAGGCGGGAGGTCACAAAGGTGTGGACCAAAGTAAGGAGGTCATCAGGGGGCACTAGGTGCTTAATCTGAGTGATATTCCTCTGGTGATAAAATGAGGACTTGACCACTGATGATTCCTGAGTCTTAAAGGTCAATCCATCATCAAAAAATCATACCAAGATTCCACACCTGCTCAGAGGACATCAGCTGGCTGCCGCCAAGCCACAGCCCAGTCAGCTGTCCAGCCCGTGTCCCTTCCACCCGATGACCAGGATCCACCACCAGCACCTCAGTCTTATCTGGGTTCAGCCTCAACCAGCTGGCATTCATCCAGTCCTGGAATTCGGCAAGGCAGCTGTTGAATGCCGAGATTGGATCTTCATGACCGGGTACTAAGGACAGGTAGAGTTGAGTATCATCTGTGTAGCAGTGAAAACTCAGCCCATACCACCTCACAATGTCTCCCAATGGCAGCATGTACACCACAAATAACATGGGTGACAGCACAGAGCCCTGCAGTACTCCATAGGGTAGGGAGACTGGGTCTTAGGAAAAAAACCCGAACACCACTCTCTGAGACCTACCCCAGAGAAAAGATTGGAGCCAATTGAGGACTGTCCCAGAGAGTCTGCAGAAGAACTACAGGTGCCCTAGCAGTACCTCATGGTCCATGGTGTCAAATGCTGCAGAGAGATCAAGGAGGACTAAGATGGAATGCAACCTCCAAACTCTTGCTATTAGGATATCATTGAGTACCCATATCAGTGCTATCTTGGTGCTATGCCTCTTCCAAAATCTGGACTGAAGAGGATCATAGATATTATAGGTGGTCATATGACCGTCAAGCTGCAGCACGACCACATTCTCAATAGCCTTTCCAATGAAGGGGAGGTTAGAGACTGGCCTGTAGTTAGAGAGACAGTCAGGGTCAAGAGATGGCTTCTTAAGTATAGGAGTCACCACGGCTTCCTTTAAGGAGTTTGGGAACACTTCTGATCTTAGCAAACACTGGACAACCTCAGCAAGGACCGGGCCAATGATCTCAGTGCACCCCACCCGGAGACAGGTAGGGTCTGGGTCCAAGCTACAGTAGTTCGGCTGCAGCTCTGGGATTATTCACACGACATCCTCGCTTTCAAGCTGGTCAAAGTCAGACCAAACAAACTGAGGAGTGGCAACTTCCTACTGACCCTCACACCTCCCAATAGAGGGGGCTGCACAGGTTTTGGTTCTGATATCGGCAACCTTAATGACAAAGAATCGAGTAAACTCGTCACATTTCACTTATGACAATACTCTCCATGACCAAAGACAGATTGGATTGCACAACCTGTCAACCATATGGAAGAGCTGAGCCAGTCAATTCTGAGCAACGGCAATCTCCTTGGACAGGAACTCTGCCTTCTTATGGGAGACAGTTAACTGATAATCCTTATAATAGGACATTAATCTAAGCCTGTTAGTATCAAGACCTGACTTCAGCCAGCACTGCTCCAACCATCACCCAACATGTCTCATCTTGTCTAGGTTTTAACAAATGACATATGTTGCATTTATGAGGTGGTATGGAAAAACTAGTAGGTTGAAAGTTTGGAGTCAAAATATCGAAAATTAGCAACATTCTGAGTGAACGTTGAAATACTGCAAAGTTCAGTTGTTAGCTGGACATTTTACTGTATTTGTACCCTAATGATGTATCTTCCAATGAAAAGAGGATCTTCGACCTGGGACACATTCAGATGACTGAGGATATGTGGGGCATGTGGAGGGTATGGGGGTGGTGACTGCTGAGTGGAAGGTCGAGGTGGCAGGAGTCAGATTGCTGAGGGTCTGTTTTCTTTGTTACAGGTTTAAAGACCAAAAAAAAAAAAAATTGAGGGACAATTTTTTTTGCAGCTCACACAGTGAAAATTAATACAGAATGGTGACTGAGGATGTGCGTTGCCAATAGACACAAGGGAAACATTACCATACAAGGTGGGTGGTGACTGGAGGGTGAGGAGTGCCACTAGTCAGCAGGGAAAGAGTATCATACAATGGAGACAGTGATTGTAGGGCAGGGGGTGCCAACAGAAACCAGAGAAAGATTACCATTCAACCCGGTCAGCAATCGTATGGTGAGGGGTGCCACTAGATACCAGGGAAGGATTACCATACAACATGGATGGAGTTAGTAGTGTGCAGGTGCCACTAGACAACAGGGAATGATTACCATAAAATGGAGACGAGATTAGAGGGTGGAGGGTGGCACTAGACACCAGGAAAGGATTACCATACAATGGGGATGTAGACCAGAGATTGGGGGTGCCACTAGACACCAGGGAAAGATTAGTATTCAATGGGGACAGCAATCTGAGGGTGTATGGTGCCACTAGACATCAGGGAAACATATAAATTATGGGACTGTGATCAGAGGCTGGGGTGCCACTAGAAACCAGGAAAACATTATTACATAGATAATAGATAGGTAGAAGGATAGAGCTGCACTTGTACTGGTCATGCTAAGCAGTATTACTGAAGACAGATGAGTAGAGACACAGTACAACTGGCTAGGTAGATACATTTCAGGGTGACCAAGGAATGGTGTTGGTAGATTCTGGCATGTGGGCCACTCATGAATGGGGATACAAACCAATCCTTGGTGAGGTCTGAATGTGTGTGGGCTACCAGTAGGTGCTTGAACTGAGCAACATGGCTGGCTAACTACCGATGGTTCTACGTGAAAACACCAACAGCAAAACAGTGCCGATAATAACAGCAAGTGCACATCACAAAACGATGATCAGCACTACAGCAAATAGCAAAAACAGTGACCAGTGGCCACTGTCTGTACTCTAAGTGCAGTGCAACATGTGGTGACGTTTTATGTGGGGAGCTACGCCCCCTGCCCCCATATCTTATATAATCATCCCTGGGGGATGATGACAATTGGGGATGAGGAAAACTTGGGAGAGGGCTGACACAAGTCAGAAGGGGGAGAACATTAGGGGAGGGCAACCTGTGGTGTGTGGGAACAAAGTTGGGATGATGGGCAGAATGGGACTTGAACAATGACCCAAAAAACACACAGAAATCTTACAGAACCCCCCCCAAAAAAAGCTATCCACAACCAGTCCTGAATCTGGGTCTGACAGCCACACAGGTGGTGACTCTAGCCATTAGGCCACGTGGGCAGCTTGCAACACTCCTGACCAACAACCCCCACCCATATATGTGCAGTGTCAGTGGCTCAGTAGGTAGCACACTCACCTCTGAGGCCGGAGATCAGAGGGCTGTGGGTTCAGTTCCCACATCTGGCACTTGGGTTAATATCCCAGTACTGACACTGCAGTGCAGCATGAGAGGGGTGCTGCACTTCTGAGGTGCCGCTCTTCGGATGAGACGTTAAACCGAGGTCCCATCTGCCTGGATTGGTGGTAGTTCAGGTGGATGTTAAAGATCCCATGGCACTTATCGAAAAGAGTAGGGGAATTTCCCCGGTGTCCTGGCCAAATTTCCCTTGTTCACTAAAAATACTACCAACAGCTTAATCTGATTCAAGGTCAGTTGGCATTCATCTGTATCCCCCTCCCCCGGGTCGTGCCTGAAAATAGTCAGGATTTGTCTAGTGCACTTACCTGGTCAACAAAAACTAAATAAATAAATATGCTGCACAAACATGTAAATGAAAGTGCTATGAAAGCACTGAGCTTACACTTCACTATTAACCCCCTATAGCCCATTTTAAAGTCACAATTATGACCTCAACAAAATTGACTAGACATAATTAACTCGCTCAATTCACAGGGTACCACAACTGACTGTAGGTTGAGTATTGGTAGACTCCTTTCACTGTCCTTAACTGTCAGCCCTTTGCACAAGGACTACAAAGGAGGGCCATTACAGATGGCTGCCTTTACATGAGACAAGAGTCTGTTATTGGGTCCTGGGTTGGTCTTGGGTGGGGCTGACTGATGCTGGTCTCAGGGCTGTGATGGTGTGTGCCAGTGTGGTGATCTGATGGGGTTGAGTTAAGGGTAGGCTGCAAGCGACTCTCTACAACCCCCATCTTATTTGGCAGGCAAGGGGGTCCCTTCAGCTACTATAATGAACATTAGTTTATTCTAACTTTTCCTCAAGTGAGTACACATTGCTATATATCACAGCTGATCTTGTAGATTGTTTTTATTCAGTTTAGTATATTTGTATATATTGCTTTTTTTCTTCAGATGTCACATATCATTCTTAAATTGTTTTAAACCTTAAGGCCTGAGTCTCATTTGAAAGGGACTGGTGTAAAAGTGCTTGCACAGCACTGTTGAATTGATCTCTTGCTTGTGATCCTTGAGATGTGCTCAATGGGGGTTGCAGACCACTCTTGTGCATTTAACAATCATTTGGGGAATTTGACCATGAGCGCAGGTATCACAATGTAAATGGCATGCTGAACCATTCTCAAAGCACGGTGGCACTCTAGTTTGCAAATCTCAACTTTAGCGACACTCCCTATCTCTAGAACTGTTGAAGGCAGGTAGTACTGTAGATATGTAAATAAAATGTGAATAAGAACCATTGAGCCAGAATGAAAAAAGGGATCTGTGAGTGATCAGAGCAATGGAAGCAGCACCCTGCAGAACAGGACAAAGGTGGGGATTCCAATGGATAATGGAAACATTATTTAGGCTGGGGTTTGGGAGGAGGCACTGGACTTCAAGGAGGGCCAGAAATTGCCTGTGGTGAATATGGACACTGCAACCCAGAAGCTGGACAGAGTATATAGGATGGGTGGGTGAGGAAACAATTAAAGCAGTAGTGCCTATGCCCACAGCCTCTGACCATGGCGCAGTGCTACGCAACTGGCAATGTGCCATATGCAGAAGGCTATGGCTCTCAAACATAAGTTGTTAACATGCACAAACTCTAGTTTCCTACAGTAACATCTTGTGACCATCATTTGGGTCGTGCCTGAATGGCATAAGAGTTTCTTCTGTGGTGACTAAGACATACTTCTGTGAACATCCACAAACTATAGTCTGCAGTGGTAAAGATATTTCAATCACTGTTTTGCACATCAACATTTTGTAACTAAAAATTTGGATTACTACATTTATCTATGTGAATTCTTATTTTGTGGTATCCATTGATTTGAAAAATGTAATAAAAAAAATCTGTTTGTTATGCACCCAAAATGGCATGCATTGAACCACATTGCTATGTGCCATTTACTTGGTCTAAGAAAACAATGCAGGGATGTCCCTCCCATCTAGCACTCAGCAGCATGGAAAAGAAGGGATAGCAGTAAGGTGGGAGACCAGGCTTCCATTCAGAAGCCTGGTTCAGCTGTGCAGTGCATTGTCTTCTCGGGGGAGGGGGGACATGGTATCTGGCACTCCATGTGCTGACTGCCATATTCTCTTAAATGGCCTCATTCTTCAGTGTCATCATGAAAGGGCTATGGTCTGTAGCAGAGGAGTCTGACTGAAGCCTTTGGAAAACAGTAATAAGGGTTTACTCCAGTTATGGCAACCTTCTGGTTAGGATAGCCTAAGCCCCCCCCCAACACTGTGCCAGTAGTGTGCAAATGGCTTAATGCATGCTGCAATTTGCTGTTGCAGACTCTGAATTATCACCTCCCTGCCTTCAGATCTATCTGGCAGTGTAGCTCTGTGTGCTCAAGTGCAACTGGTGCTTTGGAGGGCAACATGGCAAGGAGGGCTGTTAATACAGCTGCAGACATACAATATATGCTCATAATCAGGCCACTGTTTTTTGGTTTTTACCGGAAAATCCAGTAAAATTCCGGAATTAGGGCTGCCTGAAGACCAGTAAAAATGAAGATATCATGGAATCTGGCATTTTCTATCAGATCAGTAAATCTATAAAAAAATGACTTAAACCAATGTGCTACATATCCTGTAGCACAGGTCCAAAATAGGATTTTGTATAGAGACCTATATAAGCATGAGAAAACTAATTTTCTAACATTAATATAATTAGGTTTGTTGTAAGATGGAAATGAATCAACAGGCTGGGGTGTCTATGCCTGAACAAAAATCAATCAATACAAACAGCTGTAAAATCCAGCATCTAAAGCAAAAAGCAGGTGCTGCTACTTGAAAATGTAGGTTCTGCCTGGCATGGCTCCAATCAGTAAGACATTTGCACTTGTGATGCCCTTTTTTATGTCTCTGATTAAAGCTTTTTTGCACACTCTGCCTTGGGTACGGTTACTACCTGTTCTGACTTTGGCAAGACAGTCCTGATTTTGGCAACTGTATCCTGCCAAGAAACATGAAAAATGCTGCATGTCCTGGTCTTATAGTAGATAAATATTTTCTTTCTTACCTCTGAATGTTGCAGAAAATAATATTTTAAATAAAATATCTTACATTTTTATTTATTTAAAATTTGGTAACCAGGAAGGGCACACTGAGCAGAAGCTCATTTCTAAGGGAGACCAGGGGAAAGGCAAAATGGGGGTAGTGCAAATATAAGGACTGATTACAATATAAATAAAGCAATTCAAGTAATAAAAAACATAAGATGCATACAATTACAATAAAGAGAGTGGTAGGTATTGGTGAGAGGCTTGAATAAATACCCAGCAGTTTAAATAGGCAGCGAATACAAGAATCAACTATAATAAGGATGGGGGAAGGGAAGAGTCACACAAGAGGGAGCAAGGCCAAACGTGAGGTAAGCAATATGAATCAGATGGGAGTGGAGAAGTAAAGTGCATAAAGAGATGAGTAAAGCAGGGGTAGAGAGGGCCTCACCCTGGCTGCCATGAGGAGGAGGGACAGGAGCAAGGGGAAGGGGAGTGAGTGGGAAAGAGTGCATTTTAATTGGAGCAGAGATGGAGCTAGACAAAGGGAGCTTAGAATAGAGTTCCAGAGGGAGGGAATATGGGAGGAGAAGGCTGCCTGCCCCAAAGTGGCTAGAGGACAGGGAAGAGAGAATGCACTAGAGTCCCTGGAGCATAGTGGATATAAGGAACGGGATGAAGTGGAGAGGAGAGAGGAAATGTAGGAGGGGAAGGATCCAAACCTGAACTTGGAGACATGGGTGATGGCATGATGCTGGTGGTGTAGGCAAAAAAAGGGAAGAGAGAGAGAGAGAGAGAGAAGTAGAGGGAACAGTGGTCAGTGGGGGGGGGGCATTAGAGCAAAATGGCAAAAGGCAATATAGAGGGAGTCCAATGTAGAGAGGGATGAGTCAGGAGCTAACCAAAGACCGCATCAGCATAGTCAAAAACAGGAAGGATCATTTTTGCAAGCAGCTCTCATTGGATAACAGGAGAGAGGGAGTTTTTGTTTTTATACATGGCTTCTAGCTCGGGACAATGTTTAGACTGGATATAGTAAATATTCAAGGAAAAATCAAGTTGACTGTCCAACTAGGCCCTGAGATATTTGAAGGTGGGAACTACATCAACAGTACTGTCATCAAGGGTGAAAAAGGAGGGAGGGGGGAAAGAGTTTGTCTAGCTTCTGGGAGGTACCAAAAGACATGGATACCGTTTTCTTAGTATTTACCAAAAGTTAGTTTGCCTGGAACTAGTGTCACACCCTCAGAAAGTCACTCTGTAGCTAAGACTCCACCTTATGGGTTGAGGATCCAGAAGCACAGAAGACAGTGTCATCAGCTTATATACAGATGTGGAAGGAGAGGCATACAAAGAGAAGGTCATTTAAAAAGAACAAGAAAATGACATGACCCATAACGGAGCCTTGGGGGACACTGGCTTGAATGGTAAAGGAATAAAATGTGTCACCAGTTTGGACACATTGCATGCAGCCCATCAGATAGGACTTAAACCAGTACACAGCTGGGATTCTGAGCTCAGCAGAGAGAATTTTGGATAGGAGAAGATGATGAGACACAGAGTCAAAAGCTTTAGTTTGGTCAAGAAATATGGCTGCAGTGATGTGACCTCTGTCCATGCCAGCTATTATAGCGTCAATGACTCGGAAGAGGGAAGTAACAGTAAAGTGATTTTTTTCTGAAACCAGAATGAAATGGTGAGAGGAAGTCAGAGGAGTTTAGGAAATCAGTGAGACTAGAGAATACAAGGGTCTCTTGCCATTTAGCCAGGGAGGGAATGAGCGATATTTGTCTATAGTTGCCAAGAGTAGATTGATCACCCCTTTTATGAAGGTGAAACATCCTGGCTACTTTCCATGCTTCAGGAACAATACTTTGAGTGAAGGAAGTATTTAGCAAGTGGGAGAGAGTGACAGCAATAGCCGGGGCCGAGATCCATAGAACTGTGACAGGGCAGAAAAAGAACCTTTCCCATTTTTATTATGCAGAAAGAGTTGAATGCAGTGATCTCTCTCCTATCCTCTCCTTTCCTGTCGCTTGTGTGTCTGATTGCACAACCAAATGTTCTCATGAGAAGCAGAGACTGATCACTCTGATGGTCTCACAATTCTCTGCCTCTCTCTGGCTTCACTTGCTGTTTCTGTCTTTTCTTGGATTGTATCAGTTCACCACCATGCCGTTTGGTTTGCATGGCACACCTGCTACATTCCAGTGGTACATGGATATAATTTTATCCCCTGACACTGGTTATTGTGCTGCGTACCTGAATGATGTCATGCTGTACAGTCCAGACTGGAAAAGCCACCTGGAACACTTACAAGCAGTTATCCAACCTATCAAAAAAAGCAGGTCTGACAATTAATCCTACCATATATGCATTGGGCACGCAGGAAACCAGATATTTGGGCTATGTTTTGGGAAACTGAGAAGTAAAGCCAGAGATTTCTGTGATAGAAGCTATAGCTAACAGTCCTATTTCTAAGATAAAAAAATATCAGGTCATTTTTAGGGCTAGCTGATTATTATAAGATATTTGTTCCCAGCTTTGCCTAGCTAGCTACTCCCCTCACTGAACTCACAAAAAAAAGGTCCTGAATAATGTGAAATGGACCCCAGAGTGTGATAAAGCTTTTCAGGCTATCAAGGCCACATTATGTTCAGCCCCTGTTTTAAGAAGCCCAGACTTTGAGAAACACTTTTGTTACAGACAGATGCATCGGAGGTAAGCCTAGGTGCAGCTTGAATCAGAACATATATGGGAAGGAACATCTCATTCCATAGCTCAGTAGCAAATTGCATGACAAAGAGAAAAGGTACTCCACCATTGAAAAGGAATGCCTTGCAATTAAGTAGGCAATGGAGTTCCTTAAGTTCTATTTGCTATGAGATGACTTTGTACTTATAACTGATCATAATCCTCTCTCTTGGCTTAATCAAATGAAGGATAAAAATTTCAGAATCACAAGGTGGCACCTGACACTACAGGCATTTAAACTCCAAGTAATGCACAAATCTGGAAAAGAGAATGTCACTGCTGATTTTCAGTCACAATATGGATCAGGAATTAAGATTTCCAAAGGCTGAAAAAAGTGTGAGTTTAAGCATCACTGTTTGCTGTACTGGTTGTGTTGGAAAAAGAGATATTACATATGCAGAGAACTGTAAAATGTCATAAGGTAATGTTGGAAGAGAATTAAAAGCAAGTTTTGGATACTTGTTTTTTAAACAGGTTCCCTTTTAAAGATGGGGTATGTGACAGGGTTGAATAAGAACTTGTCCTAGTTGTTTTGCAGAAAGAGTTGAATGCAAGGATCTGTTCTATCCTCTCCTTTTCTGTCTCTTGTCCTTCTGGATATGCAACAAAATGTTCTTGTGAGACATAGGGACTGACCACTCTGACTGTCTCGTGATTCTCTGCCTCTCGCCATCTCTCTAGCTTCACTTGCCATTTCTGTCTTTTCTTGCCCCTTGCATATCTACAATTATAAAAACATATGTGAATCTTTAAGTGGTACTCAGATCCCTTGATTTTAAAATGTATACAATTATACTGTTGAAATTATTGCAAAAGTATTTTGAATTTAGGGGTTAACCTGAGATGCAATTTGAGCTTCTCTCAAGCTTGTTTGCAAACTCTTTTGGGGAGCTGTCAGCAGGAGACCAGCTTGGGGCACTGTTCTATTTGCAAGCCTGTTCTGCAAAGAAACTGACAAGAACTCTGATATATTTGCTGAGAAACAAGGTGTTCTCTTAAAGAGTTCACAGACAAATATTTGTTATAAAAAGAGCAGCAATATTTTTGCTGGAGAGACTGAAACTTGGAATGACATATACCCTCAGACAAAGGACTTTATTGTATCTGTTTGTATTGCCTTTGTATATAACTATCCTGAACAATTTTTATTTTTCATTTTACTGTTATTGATAATAATAATACAATACTTGCAAATTTTGCAACTGCTCCTGGTCTTCCTATGCTTCCCGATCTGTGCTTCAATGACAAGAAGGTGGGGGTCAAGGCCATCTGGGCTGGATTTGTGGAGATTGAGTGAGAGGAGGTCATGGAGTACTTTTTGTACATTGATAGGAGAGAAGGAAAAACACTTGATGGGGAGGTGGCAGGAATGGCCAGAAGTACAGGGACCAGGCTAGAGGGGTGGGTACAAGTGATGAAAAAGGAGTTGAGTGTAGTGGCTATGAGGAAGGAGTCCAAGACAGGCAAACTCTCTACCAACAGTGTGGGAAGGGAAGGTTTGGGAGGGGGTCAAAGGGATTGAAGAGCCCACCCAAAGTTGGAGGGGGAGTTGTGGTTTTTGTTGCAGGGCAGTTTTGAGGTATTGTGCTTTCCCAGCTCTAATAGCCTTCATTCACATATTTCTTAGGGACTTGAAAAGGTGGAGATTGGAGAAGGATGAGAAGGTGGCTTTGTAACATGCCCAGCAAGGTCACAGGACTTAATGAGCTGGACGATATCAACAGAAATCCTGGGGTGGTGGGAGTGTCTGACTTTGCAACTTCTAGTGGGTGATAGGAAACAATATTGACAAATGAAAAGAACTACAACACTTGGTCCTAATTCCGATTATTTGGAGAAAACAGTCTGTTGCATTAGTCGAGGTTACATATTGTCCTGTGAAATATCATGTTTCAGTAAGAAACGTCCCATTTTGGACTTCTTAAGTGATGGTTACCCTGGGCCCGATTCCAAGACATCCAGCATAACTCGCACGCAGTTGTGAGTTACACCAGTCACCACTATGCCAGGGACCCTATGCTGCATTCCAGAAGTGGCAAGGTCCCAGCAATTGCAACTTGCGAGATACACATGCGTGTGGTGGTAGCCCACACATGGTGTATCAATGCCGCAAGTTGCATCTCACAGCCAGCGACAGGTGGCTCCCCAGAGCCCCCTGTCCCGATCCACTGCAGAACACATCGGGGGCATGGGGGGGCAAGGACAGATGGCACAGGCATCTGGAGAGGCACAACTGACAGGGAACCGTAGGGTCTCTCACAATCAGGGGTTTGAGGGTGGGGGGTGCTAGTGGGGGCCAGGGGAACAGCATGGCACCATTGCTGTGGAACTGTGAGGCTGCATCTGATGGTACCAGCCATCGGATGCCAGTTATGACAGCTCTGAGCTGTTGGAAGTCAGCCACAACACTGCATGTCCTGGAATCGCAATTGCAGGTTGTGACAGCAGGCCTTCTGGAAGTGGGCAAAGTTGCTGTCACAACCCACAGTTGTGCCAGGCATTGCGGGCTGCGGCATATGTGTGGTAGTACCTTGTGAATGTCTCAGCCCACAGCTGCAATGGTATAGATGCCCTTCTGGAATAGCAATGGGCGTATCGCATGGCGTAAGTCGCAGGATATGCCATGGGGATTGGTGTATCACACCTTATGTCGGTGTGGCCCATCTTGGATTGGGCCCCCTAACCTTGATTTTGTGTCCTTTTTGGAGAAGTACACCTGTAGCAGCAGCAAGTAGCTTGCAGCTATCAAAAGAGACCACATCATTTATGGTGAGTGCTCTAACTTTCTTCTATTTTCAATAATTAGTGTTGTGCCTACAGTATGTCACTGAAGTCATGAAGGCCATAGATTCCTTGTTTTTTCCTATTTTATGGAAAACTCTATAGCTACATTTTTCATGACAACCCCATTATTTTTGGCATTTTCCATTACAACATCATGATTTGTAGCATTTTCCATGGAAAACATTAGTCTTTGTTGCTTTTGTTTATTCTGCAGCCTCTGTTTGGAACGAAATCCCAGACCAAAAAATGCTGACCCTCACTTGTTATTTTTTCAGGTGCAAGTGTTCTTGAATTTTAAAAATATATAAATGTTTTCTTATGTTTTAACATTCTTTTAGTGTGAATGTAATTTGTGTATATCATTTGCACTTTATTTGAAGTTAAATATTTTGAATTGTAACAATTTTCTGGACCTTTGATCCTGCCCCCCCAACAAAAAAAATATCTATATTACAGTGTACTTACCCAGTGACAAAATAAAAATGAAACTGGCAGATCCGTAATTTTGTGTCTTGCCACTGCAATGTGCTTGTCTCCTGTCAGCACCATTATGGGATTCTGAGGCTACCATGTGAGCCCTTGTCTCCCAGATCTTAACACAATTCACTGCCTTCTTCTATTGGACCAGCCTAACAATGCATTTTTTAAAACATTTTAATCTTTGTAATTTGCTTGTAAGGTAATTTGTCAAAATAAAGGTACAATCCATGGCTTTTCATGACTTTTGCTATAGTTTCCATGATTTCAGTCATTTTGACCATGACAATACCGTGATTTTGTCCAACTTTTTAAATGACAAAAAAAACAACAGCCCTAAATACAGCTGTTTGGAATGTTTGTTATTGAGCTTGTGTATGTTCCACACTCCTCGCTGATAATATGTATAATTTATTTTGAGTGTAGAGTCAGTATGTAAGAGTTTCATGGTTAAGAATTAATGAATGTGGTTAAATAGAGAATAATGGATATGCAAGTGTGTGTGTTATGACTATTTTTTTAACACCCGAGATGTCTGATGACCCATAAACCTCGAACGTGAAGCTCGAGAAGTTTATGTGGTCATCAGACACCGAGGGTGTGAAAAAAGTAGTCATAGGCAGACACTTGCCTATCTATTATATTTTATAATTGCTAGTAATTGCTGTAATATAGTAAACCTTTTCCTTTGCTTTTTACTTTAGCGCTGCAAGAGCAGTTAGGTTGTGGTCAGTTCCCGATGTGACTGAGTGCTGTTGACGGAGCCCCAACCATAGCGCTAGTTCACAGTGCCAGTACTGCAGGATCAACCAGATATTTATTCGATTGTTCTGAAGGCAGGATCAACTAATTAAATAGTTAAAACAAGAAATACTTTATTTCTGCATTGATTTGTTGCCAGACTGTCAGCATGGGTGCTCCCGGTATCAGAAAAATGGAGCCACCATGTTGCTCGGGTTTTGCATCCGACCCACAGACCAAGTAACTGCCAATAAGGTGGCACACTAGCATTAAGTGACATGAAACACCAGGGAACCGAAAGGATTTTTAAAGCAAAATGCCATACTAACCCGTTTTTGGGTTATTACAGTATTTGACAATACCTGTAATCAGGTTGATTAATTGGGTCACCAGTAATTATGATAAGTTTAAAACACACTGCTATTTTTATCATTGTTTACATATTGTGGAAGGTGTAAGAGGTCTGAACTTCACCTTCAGGTTCTTGGCAATATTGGGAATGCAAATAATCACAAACAGGTTGCATTCGAGTAATAAACAAGTTTATTACTACGAAAGGGATAAATCACAGTTGCCCTTAGCAGTTCTTACCAATACAAACCGGGAGCCAGTGCTAAGTGTTCCCTACACCTCGAGGTTTCTCTGTAGTATCTTGGGATCTCTCGGGTCTCCGAGCTGTAAAGCCTGTGCATAACATTATATACCTGTGATAATTACTATGGTTACTAAAAGATATAAACATTTCTAGTTACAGAGATGAGCCCTATTGGCTAAATTAGAGGTGGCTCCATGGTCCAAGATAACATTATATAATTCTGTAAAGTCATCAGTTTTAGAACAAAGACGTTCTTATACAGAGTCTTACATAACAAGGTGAAGTGGTGCACATCACCAAAGGATGGCAATGTTGCCTTACATATTGCAATTACTTCAAGGACAGGTGTTTTGGCATCTGACAAGTAAGAAATAGACAGAAAATATATGGTATAATATGCATGCATTAGCAAGCAAAGTGAGTTACAATAATATGCATTCATATTCTGACATCTACTCTTGTACGGTAGATGCCTTTAGCCCTATGTATTAGTATAGCCTATACCTAACCATTAGCTGTCTACGGTGTACCCCTGAGGGTATCAATTAGGGTGCAGGGACCTCGTGTAATAAATCTCCCTCTTGTTGCCTCCAAGGGCAACACAGGCAAAACCAAGGAATGGACAGGAGCAGTGGACGTCTACAAGCCTGACGCACGAGCCTTGTAAAGGAACTCAAGCTGCTCACGGTGTTGGCGCAGTGCACGTCATAGGCAGCAAAGCATAATAATCAAAGTAAATATTAAAAATGCTTGTATTATAACAAAACCTTTAAAAGTGATTTCTAACCAGGTGTTAGTCAATGCGTTGTTCATATTTCCATCGTTGATCAGGTCAAGAACAGCTTCATTGGCTTTGGTTATATTATTGCTGATGTGGATGAGGTGTGTGTCCTTTCTATCTAAAAGGGATTTCAGTGTAAGTGTAAGTGGATCTATGTGTACATTAAAGTATGGCAAGTATTCTGAGAGTGTGAGTAAGTAATCTGGGTTACCATCAATAATGTCTGCATCCATAAGGGGAATGGGGTTATTACGGTATGTCCAATAACAGTTTTCTGATGGGGAACAAAACAAAAGTTGGGGTAATCAATTGAACAAGTAACAGAACCATATGTATAAGACTTAACATTTGTTACTATTCAATACTCTCCGTCAGAGTTATACTGTGAACGTACAGTAGGTAGTCTCCATTTTTGCAACTGGACAGGGCATGTGTAGGTCGTCTTCGAAATCCGTGTTGACAGGCGATGAGCCTCCTCACGATAGGACTGGTAGAGCTGATCTGGTAACAGCGTCAATTCAAAAGAGTTGGTGCCATTCTCAGTGATGTCATCATCCATGGTGAAAGTCCAATCAATGCTGTCTGGAGAGTAGCCACAAACAGGGCGTATAACATCAAACACATCACATCGGCACAAGTAGATATATTGCTTTTTCGCACAGCAGTCTGTGTGTGGTGCCACCCAGGCATCCAGGAAGGAGTGGTAGACCAGTAGAGGTGGGAGATCCAGGCGTTCTCTGTAGATGTTGTCGTCTAAATGCCCAATCGAATGCGCCAGTGCCAGCTTGTCGAACAAGGCTGTGGTGGGATCAAAACGTGGTAAGGAGACAGTAAAAGAGACAAACATGGTATCTGTTATGGAACATTTCTTAGCAGAAAAACAAGGACCAGTATTAGGGTGTCTGGTCACAAACCCCAAGTTTCGTGCTGTGGAGAGAGGAATAGACAAAGTCTGTTGCATACATAAAGAAACACAAGTTGAAAGTTTACATTTAGGACAATACCATTTAGAGATGCGTCTGTCATGTATTATGTCAGGATTCTTCCAGTTTCTAAATCATGGAAGAGGTTGTTGATGGTAGTGAGGATGTATGAACCATATGCAGAACAAAGTATTTCTACCAATGTATTGTTTTCAGCTTCTATTGTTCTGTTGTATAAGTGTTAATCTTATCTTTCGAATCAGTGAAGGCTTTTGCAATGTTGTGCATGTTGTATACAGTGTATCTTTCTTCCTGACTAAGGCCATCCACACCATGCAATATGGTGGTAGAACATTATTAACCAAACCAGTGGAGAACTTGTCAGAATGACTCTTGATAGCAGCAATGTCTGCTTTGTTCCAAATGGACATAGTAGTACCAAAAGACCTGTGACAGTACCAGTAGCACCTGTACATCAGAACTGTCAACTTCACGCTTTACTACGCTTATGATTAAGAGTACCAGGAGGGGTTTTCCTCCTACAGTTACCTCTGTGTTCAGTAGAATAAACCCCAGTAAAGGGATCCTTAGTACGAATCTGAAATGCAGCTAAACTGTCAAACAATAATGTGCTATAGAATGCAGATGTATTGGTATTATGACACATACCAAATTCTTTCATATTCCAGTAAGTAAGGTTAAACAAAACAGGTATATGCATAAACTGTAAATTATTAATCAAAGAACCTGGGAGGGCAGTGGCTGTGAGACCACTACGGGGGACCAGGGTTATGTCTTGGACATTCCAAAAGCTGTTTTTCAGTAGGAGGCAACACAGAGAGATACATGGCTGTAGAGGCCATGTGGTGTACAGCACAGAATCTGCGGGCAGAATCCTGGGAGAGAGAGTTATAATAGGAAGGATCAATCAGAGCAGTAATGTTGTACAAACCAGAGTGTCTTAATGTAGTTTGTAACAAGGACAGTGAACCATTTGGGGATAATTTAGCGTTGGGCCAACCCTGAAAAGTTACCTTGGAGAGTTTGGCCACTGGGAGAATTTGTCCTTGTGATATGGTTTGCCACTCAATTTGAAGGGTAGATTTGTCAGGAGCAACGACCGAGGCAGTAAGGTATGCATCGGAACCTTCCTGAACAGTAATCATAGTATCTGGTATTTTGATGGAAACTCCCTCTGTAGGGGGTGCTGGAGGATCCAGGTGTCGAAGAAGGTCCGTTACCGTGCCTTGGGCAAAAGGGATCACTCCTGCAAGGAGGAGAGATAGGAACAAGATAGCCATCTTGTCAATATATCTGGAAAGGAAGATCAAAGATTAGTACATTAGTACAATTCTGCCCAATGGGGTTAGGAAAAGTAAGTTTAAGTTCCTTTGTACAGTTTCAACTGGTTTGCATGTAACCATTTGTCAGTCAATTTATTGCTGTGGAGGAGTCTAACTTGATAGACTGCTGGACTGAGCTTGTTGACAATGGGGTAAGGGCCTTCCCACTTATTGGAGAAGGAGTGGGTGGGATGTGCAAATCAAAGTACCATTACCTGATCTCCAACCTGCCAATCCACTTCTTGTGCATGTTTGTCAAATTGTATTTTGGACTGTTGCTGGTTTTGCCCATGCAGGTTGCAGCATACAAGTGTGTGTGTATGAGGTCTTTTCTGAGCTTTTCTACATACTGATCCACAGACGCACGGTCTGCAGTGGGGGTGTGTAGGTCAAAGAGCAAGTGTTCAGGCAATCTCATTTGTCTTCCAGTCATTACCTCGAAGGGTGTAAGCTGGGTGGTGGCTGAGGGTGTACCCCTAATTGCCATAAGGAGTAAAGGCAATAGGGAATCCCAGGTCTTGGGATTGTCCTCAATGAATTTGGAAGGCATTTGCTTAATCCATCTGCTGGCTCTTTCTACTTGACCTGAGGATTGAGGGTAATAGGGTATGTGGAACTTTTGCTGAACCCCAAGGAGTTCAAGGGACTCTTTCATCAGCTCACCTGTAAAACTGGTTCCTTTGTCGGAGTCTACCTTGAGAGGCAGGCCCCACCTGGAGAAAATCTGTTCTACCAGGATTTTGGCAGTTGTTTTTGCGGTGCATGTCTTAGTGGGGAAAGCCTCAACCCACTTAGAGAATAAGTCGGTTACCACAAGGGCATACTTGTTGTTCCTGCTGGTATTGGTCAAAGGACCAATGAAATCAATTTGAATGGCATGCCAAGGGCCAGTGTGTCTTTGTGGTAAAAGTTTGGCATTTTGTTTTGTAGGTATGGGATTGTTTTGTGCATAAACAAGGCAATTGTCAATGTATTGTTTAACATCTTTGGTAATACCAGGCCACCTGGCGGTGGTCTTGAGATGTTGGAGGGAATTTTCTGCCCCCTGGTGTCCACCAGTAGGAGTGTCATGTACCTGGTGCAAAAATTCAGATCTCAAATGTCTGAGGACTACCCACAATTTGGTGGTAGTATCCTCTGGTTGGAACCAAATGAGTTTATTGTCAGGGGATAAGTGTAACTTACCTTCATGCCTGTGATATGGGTTATGTGTAGGGAGTCTTTCTTCAGTACCCTTGTCCAGGAATCTGAACACTTCTTTGAGTTCAGTGTCCAAATGCTGGACTGCTGAGAGGTCCAGGGGGGAAAAAGATTCAGATTTCTTTTTGAGAGATGCAACATGTACAGCTGCATTGGCTTCTGGATGATCCATCATCCAGATGTCCCCCCCTCGGGCCCCTTCCTTAGCAAGGGTATCTGCTGTGTCATTGAATGCATGATAGGGATCATGTAGGGAGTGAGCTTTAACCTTGTGCACATAAAGTTTGTATGGGTGTTTCTGTGCCAATGCGTGTATGTAGATTACCAATTCTTTGTATTTCACTGGACTTCCATCAGAGGAGAGAAAGGAGTTCTTCTGCCAGAAAGGGAGAAATTCTGTAAGGGAACAACAAACCCAATTAGAGTCTGTGAAAATGATGGTATCCTGAGTTCCATGTTGGATAAACTCAAGTGCACAGGCCACCGCTGCCATCTCTGCATACTGCGATGAAGCTACACTACAGCATTTAGATATCCTGACAGTGTTCCCATAAGGATACACCACCAAAATACCCATCCCTGCAATCTGTTCTCCCTGATAGTACGATGCTGAACCATCAGTGAAAACACGGCACAAAGAGGTACTTTCCAGTATCTCAGGGGTGGCAGGGAGGAATGGACCCGGATCTGGGAGGTCAGGTGACTGCAGCATACAGTCATGGGGTTCCCCCTGAAAAAGGAGACCATGAGCTAGCAGAGATGGAACTTTGGTCTGGTGGACCTGGATATCCCTATCCTGGAGGAGAAGTGACCAATGTGTCAGCCTGGTGTTGGAGACTGACCCATCCTTCACTCTATCTTAGAGCAGAAAGGTAGTGGGCATATGATTAGTGTTAAGAATCAGTGGTGAGTACCCAATGATATACAGGAAGTGCTTGATGGCCCAGTAGGTGGCCAGAAGATTCCTTTCACAAAGGCCGTACTTCTGTTCCACTGGGGTCAAGAGCTGCGATGCATATGCAATAGGTCTCAAGGTGCCATGCACCTTCTGGGCCAGCACTGCTGACATAGCAATGTCAGAGGTGGCACACTCCCGATGGAATGGTAGTGCTGGGTTGGGGTTTGCCAGCGCTGGGGCGGAGGCCAAAGCCTGCTTCAGTGACGTCACAGCCTGAGTATGAACAGGGCCCCAATTCCATGGAACGTCCTTTTTGAGTAGATCATACAGAGTAGCGGCTTTTTGAGCAAAATCACAAATAAAATCTCTGGAATAGTTTACCATACCTAGAAACCTTCGAAGAGTTGCCACACTGGTGGGTAATGGCAAGTCTTGTAATCCCTGAATCTTTTTCCAAGTAGGGCTCCGGCCTTTGTCAGTTATTTTCAAACCCAGAAAGAGTACCTCTTTCTGACATAATTGTGCCTTTGCTGGGTTGCACTTCAGACCTGCTCTCTGAGTGAGAGTCAATAGTTCGTCCAAGAGATCCAGATGTTGTTCCTGTGTGGCAGTGGCCAACAACAGGTCATCTACGTGTACTAAGAGACATTGGGGGGCTGAGAAACTTTGTAAGGCATCCATCATGTGAGATGGAAGAGGGATGGGCTATTATGGAATCCCTGTGGCAAGCAAGTCCACGTGTACTGTCGTCCTTCAAAGGTGAAGGCAAACTTATATTGACTCTTAAGGGCTAATGGTAATGACCAAAAACCATTGGAGATATCCAGGGCACTGAACCATTTCTGATCTGGTGTTAAAAGTAGAAGCACATCTGGTGCCGATGCCACAGTTGGAGAACAACTGGGAGTAACCTGATTCAGTTTCCTGTAGTCAATACTAAGTCTCAAGGTGCCTGTGGGTTTCTTCACAGGCCAAACAGGAGAGTTGGCAGTTGAAACACATGTTCTGATTACTCCTTGTTTGAGGAGTGACTTGATCATTTCTCGGAGAGAGGGTAAGGCTTCAGTGGGAAAAGGGTATTGCCTTTGTCTCTCATGTGCTGGGCCTGGCATCACGATAATAGTATGCATTCTGCCACAATCATGCTTGTTAACTGAAAACGCTTCCAAATGTCGTTGCAGGATAGGTAGGAGTTTTGGGAAAAGTTCATGGTTCTTGAACAAATCTATGACGTCATACTCTTTGTTGTTAATAGATATTGTTGCCACAGCATGTGAGTCAGGAATTAAAACAGTATGGTATTGACCCTAGATCTGTATCAGCAACATGTTTGCTAGATCCACCACACAGCCGTGCGGTGCAAGGAAGTCAATCCCGATGATACTAGGATGATCATGCAGCACCATCAGTTGGAAAGCATGTGAGGCCTTCAAATGGCCTAGCTCTACCAGTAAGGGTAGAGAATGGTATGCAGGTAGCCTAGTACCATCAACTCCTGACATATTGGTCTTCCATCCGGTAGACCAAGGAGACGTGTCTGGGTGCTCATCGAGTAACACAGATACAGCTGCACCTGTATCTAACAAGACAATTAGTTGGCGGCCCCTGACCTCGGCCTCGGTGCAGGGCCTTCCATTTGTGTCCAAGACCAGCTTGTTTACAATGCGGACTGGGGCCTGTAATTGTCAATCTGTATTGCTGGAGGCATGCAGAGGTTGGGCCTGACTTGCATGGATGACTTCACAGTGTTGCACTGATGCGATATAGGGAGGAGCTTCCGGGTTCAGGCCTGTGTGGGCCTGAGAGCTCGTACTTCCGGTGTCTCCATGACCAGTAGTGGCATGGGTCACTGGTTGTACTGCTGCAAGGGTCTGTGCCGGAACAGCATCCGCTACGGAGTGCACTTGCCCCAGGAGCTCCCGAAATTTTCGATTTTCTTCAGCTATCTCTTTGTATGAGGGACCCAATCTTTGTAATGGTTTCCCTCTGCCCTTGTGCCTTCTGTTTTTAGGCCAATTCCGGTTCCCACCCCACTGTTGCTGTTGTTGGCCCTGCTGGGGGTTTTGCTGGTTGCTGGCTGGAGGGGCCGATGGATGTTTGGGCTGCTGTTGCTGGGCCTGCCCTGCCACGGTGTAATGTGTCGTGGTCCCGGAAGTGGATTCCACGGCGACAACCTTTTTGGAACTGGAACCCAAATCCCGGATGTATAGTTGATACACCCTCTCTGTTTTCCGAAGCATATCAGCAAACCTATCCGTATTTGGGTATGTGGTTGGTTCTACCTTTTCTCTTACAGCTGGGATCATGTTCCTAAGGAACAAGGTCTTATATTCAATAAGATCTACATCCACAGCTTCTTGTGCCAAATGCTTCCCTGCTCGGTAGGCCATCCAGAGTCTCTGGTGGTAGGTCGCTGGACTTTCTTTAGCATTTTGCTTCACGGGGTATGCCAGCATTACTCCAACCACACCAGGGCTGTGAGCGGAGATGAGCTCAGCTGCGACTTCGTCAAAGGTAGCGTTCCCATCCTGGTGAACTGCTTCGGGGAGTTTGGCCCATAAACCAGGATCGATGGTCTGGCGTAGTATTTGGACCTGATATTCTGCGGCGAGGCTAAGCATCTTGCATTTGGAGTGCACCTTTTCCAAATGGCAGCTGAGGTTGTCGGCGGGCTCATCCGACCAATGCTGTCAGCAATTTGCTGAACAGAGTAGGCCATTTGTAGGGGATTAGTTGGTGGTCGATCAGGCAGAGGTAATGCATCTCGCGCACCGTCCAATGCTGCGCGAGCTGCAGCTTCAGCTGCAGTACGAACAACACCATCCTGAGTGCAAGCTTCTTGGAAAATTTGTCGGATTTGACTTTTAATGGCTTTCATACTTCTTTCAGGAAGGGGAACATTACCTAATGCTCTATCAATCATGGTTTAAATCACTTGCCTGTCTTCCACACTAATAACGGCTACCGGAGGCGCCATCGGGACCAGGCTTGGGCCTACTCCCCTCCATCATGGGCGCCGCCATGATGGCGTTTCCCATGATGGGCGTCACAACATCGTCGATGTGTGACCTGGGGAGTTGTGGGCGGGGACCCGCCATACTGTGGATGGCTGCGGGGGAATCTGGGCCATAGTAGGGGTGTGGCTGGGCATTGTACTGTGAGACGTCATCATCAGATAGCTCCCCTTCTGATGACGAGTGAAAGGCAGGGGCTACGCCTCCCATTGCCTTAACGTGGCCAGCCAAAACTTCTCGCTGATGGCGCAGTTTATCTATCTTAGCTTTACATTCATCATGATTCACACTTGCAACATCCATATCAACCTGATTCTGTTTCTGCTTCTGCAAAACACGGTACGTGGCGCTCAATTCGTGATTGTCCCTATAGGCTATTTCTAAATCGTTACGTACCTGGTTGATCTCGTCCTGAAGTTCACCCATTTCATCGCTCAACTGTGCATTCGCAGCACTCAACAAATCATTCATTTGCACAACCTGACTCTTATCCTGTCTCAAACTTTCACACTCCTGTTTCAGAGTACACATTTCTTGTTCACCAGCCTGTGTGGAATGATGCAATAGTGAATCCTTTTCATTACGCAGAGATTGGAGTTCTGACTCCAGGTTCTGCTGTATTTGAACACATTCTGTTTCCTGTAAACCCATCTCTTGCTTAAGAGATGCGATCTGCAGGTCAAGGGTATGAAACCTCGCTTTGGAGGCTTCCAAAGCAGCATAGAGAGCGGCGACCATCAACCCTTTAGCGCAACGCTTATTGGTTGATTGTCGCGTCTCTGCATACTGGGTTGAAATCCCCAGTACAGGGTTTTTGGATTGACTTGCATCCCGTGTGAAGTCAGCCCATCCTCGATGGGAGGTAAGAAAGTTAGAGACATCGGGTCTCAGTTCTGCGCAGATATCTGATACTGTGGCCATTGTGTGGGAGGGAACAAAAATTCAAACTGTGAAAAAGACCGCGTGTTGCATATCGATCCACAACATGAGTACTTCAAACACAGCTGGGCTACTGTATAAGTTGTAGACTTGCAATTCAAAGCTGCTATGGAGTGGGTCGAGACGGCATCGACCACACCCAAAAAGTCAGCCAGACTTTGCAAGTATCTACAAAGTGGTAGAAAAGGCGGAGAGGTGTTGCGGGGAGTGTACACCTGCAGGTCCCGATGGGGAAAAGGAAAATCTACAGCAACAAGTGAAAACTTGCAAAACACCAAATATTGCCTGCACCACGGTCGCCAATTTGTAAGAGGTCTGAACCTCACCTTCAGGTTCTTGGCAATATTGGGAATGCAAATAATCACAAACAGGTTGCATTCGAGTAATAAACATGTTTATTACTACAAAAGGGATAAATCACAGTTGCCCTAAGCAGTTCTTACCAATACGAACCGGGAGCCAGTGCTAAGCGTTCCCTACACCTCGAGGTTTCTCTGTAGTCTCTTGGGATCTGTCGGGTCTCCGAGCTGTAAAGCCTGTGCATAACATTATATACCTGTGATAATTACTATGGTTACTAAAAGATATAAACATTTCTAGTTACAGAGATGAGCCCTATTGGCTAAATTAGAGGTGACTCCACGGTCCAAGATAACATTATATAATTCTGTAAAGTCATCAGTTTTAGAACAAAGACGTTCTTATACAGAGTCTTACATAACAAGGTGAAGTGGTGCACATCACCAAAGGATGGCAATGTTGCTTTACATATTACAATTACTTCAAGGACAGGTGTCTTGGCATCTGACAAGTAAGAAATAGACAGAAAATACATGGTATAATATGTGTGCATTAGAAAGCAAAGTGAGTTACAATAATATGCATTCATATCCTGACATCTACTCTTGTATGGTAGATGCCTTTAGCCATATGTATTAGTATAGCCTATACCTAACCATTAGCTGTCTACGGTGTACCCCTGAGGGTATCAATTAGGGTGCAGGGACCTCGTGTAACAAAGGCTACTTCTCTGAAAGATACTGGTGGTTTTCCTGTCATGGAGGACCACCCTCATTTTAAAATTCAATAATTGGTTCTTTTTTTCAAAATGGAATATGTTTTTTTGCTCAGGTATGGATTTCTGATCTTAGTACTTTGAGGTTTCATGCTGCTATATAAGGAAACACCACAGTATTCCTCCAAAACAAGGCAGCTGAAAAATCTTCCAGTTCAGGCATTGACTGAAAGAATGGTGCACTGAAGAGTGGTTTAATTTGCTGGAAGACGGGGTGCCTTTTGGCAAGATAAACAAATGTTTAAATGCCTTAATTAAAGTTACACAGCACATTTATTTTAAGTCATCCTTTTAAATGAGATGTTCTGAACTGATGTAGTAATGTATTATTTGGCAGGTATATAAAAGGGTATTTAAGGGGGAAGATATTATGAATTGCTGGGACACAAAACTAAGTAAAGGGAGCTGAAATTTTAATACTTACACTTGTGTATTATTTGAGTGAGACAAAATAAAGTCAAGTAACATAGTTATTTAAGGATGGATAGGATTCTAGTTCTTTCATGTCTTACCCACATCACAAGCAGGTATTCCATATCCTGAGCAGGCATGTACTAATTTGAAGGTGTTCTCTACTCTACCTACTCTACTACCCAGGGTATCTTGTGATTCCCTTAACAAGAAGACATTTGTTCAGCCTGACCTTAAAAGCTTTACTGTCTTCATGTCTACAGTCTTCACTCCACTTAAAGGCTGTTTCATGGAATCACCTCCTTATGGTAGAATAAGTGCTTCCAAATGATAGCCCTGATTTAACCTCTGACCTTTAGTGCTTGTCCCCATGTCATTCTGGAAGGTCACCAGAACAAACATCTCTGTCTGTTCAGTCTTGCTGATGCCCTTGATTATGTGGAGGACTGAACTCCCTTCCCTTCTCATTCTCATCTCCTCCGGTGTAAACAAGTCAATGGCCACCCATCCCTCCTCAAAGCTTTTATCTTTCATACCCTTGATGCTTTTGGTGGCCCACAGTTGCACCATTGCTGCCCACTCCTTCTTGATTTATCCAAAAACTCTGCAAACAACTCATGACAGTGGGTGCACATTAATTGTCATAATTCAGGCATTTGCCTATCATAATGCCAGGTCATTTTTCCTCCTTCACTGTAGCAAAAGGAACCACCCACAATGTGTAAATTCTATCTTTGCTTTTAATTCATAAATGTTGTAATCTGGATTTTGATACACTGAGTCTGAGATACTAGGAATTTAGCCAATCAGCCAGCTTATTCAAGTTAGACTGAAGTTTGCCCTATCCTCAAGTGAGTGTACCCTGGCCAGCCTAGTGTCATAAGCAAACTTAAGAAGCTGACTAGAGACCTCAGCTTCAAAATTGCTTATATGTTGAACAGCAGTGGACACAGCACCAAACCCCAAGGGATGCTACTGAGTAACCCTCTCCACTTAGAATAGTGCCCATTGACCACAACCATCTGCTTCCTACTTGAAAGCCACTTAGCAGTCCACCTTTGGTATGGCACATGTATACATTATTAAAGAACTTTGCACAGAAGTGTACATATGCCACAGTGTCAAAGGCCTTGTTGAAGTCAAGAGAGACTATGTCATTGGTGCTATCCACATTTACCTTACTAGTTCCTCATTTGACAAAGGTGATCAGGTTAGTTTGCTGCAATTTGGCCAATAAAACAATGCTGTGAGGGTGGAAGAAACTTAATCTTACTCATTATTCACTCCTTTGCATTGGCTTCCAGAATATTGCTCAAAAGTGATGTCAGCCTTATTGGTTTTTAGTTGCTGAGGTCTGACTTTTAAGGGTTGCAGTGGGTGGAGCCCTGCAGACCTATTGCTTTCAAAAAGGACTCTGCATTCCTTGCATTCTTTTCAAATGAACTTGTTGAACTGGTAACACAGTCACCTCCATGATGGTGATGAAGCGCACCGCTCCATATCAGCAAGAAAACAGCACTCTGAGTTGAGAGTGTCCTTGACTCCCTGTAATATTTAACATTCAAGTTGGTAAACAGTTTCAGCTGAGAAATGACTCATTCAGTAATTTGTTAACACCTCATATATTTACTTTTAAACACTTTACAACATACCATTCCCTTATAGCATAAAACGGTCAGCTAGCTAATCTGGAATTTGTAGAGATTCTGCAGGTGAGGGCTGTTGGGACTGAATAGCTATATATTTACTGGTTAGTGGTTATAAACCACTGCCAGCAAGTGCCCAACAGCTCTATGGAGCTCCATAAATCACTGGCACAACAGTACCCCAGCATCACCCAGAACAAACGCCAAACAAGCCGTCCTTTCGCTGGACATTTAGTAACGCTATAGCATTGCCCACTCAGCACGAGTCACAAGCATGTTTGCCATAACAGTAACCCTCAAAAAGCGGCTAAAAAGACAAAAAAACCAAAAAAGCATTTCATTTATTTTTATAAAAAAACAGTAAATATTAAAAATTAAACATGGAGATGTGTGTTTTAATGGGGATTTTATGCACCACCTTGGTGTGTGATGCCCATATAAACCCCTCAGGCTTTGACCTCGGGGTTTATGGGACATCACACACCTCAGGGTGCAGAAAATCCCTATAAACCAGACTTCCCCATGCATTATTCTATATATCACCTACAGAAACTCTTACAAATTCCAAACTAGCCAGCTGACTGCTTTATGCTGTAAAGGAGTGGTATGTTGTAATGTGTTTATGAATAAATATCTAAGCAACACAAGATGCTGGTTTAACTGTTTTGACTGCCATATGAATCAAACTGAAAGAAAGGGAACCGTTGCCCTCCTTGAGTAAAAAAAATAAATAAATAAATAAATAATGTAAGTGTAACCATCCTGTTATCTGGGGTTACTAGAATCCCAGTAAGACATAGTGGCAAGCTGGGAAGGCAGCTTGTGAAATTCCAGTTAAATGGATTTCACAAAGTCTCACTCTGTTGTCAGTCTCAGCTGAGACTGAGGGATGACATCATTTTAGAACTGTCACAGCTGCATAAGCCACACTGGAATGTTGCAGCTAGGGAAGTTATGATAGAATGCTGGGGAATTTGAAATGAGTCAGTAGTACTTCAGTAGTGGGCTCAGTAGAGACAAGAGGTGTGCTGCAGCTGCAGGCCCTCAGAGCCCTTAGCTCTGCTAAAGAGCTATATTTGTGTTGAGGTGTATGTTCTCACCTGAAGAGGAACACAATAAGAGCCAAGTGAAGTGGTAGAGACTGCTTTCAAAAGGTTCAAGGCCCACATCCCTGCAGGGATGGAGGGAAAGATTCAGCCTGCTTCCAGGAGCAATCCCCTGGCCCGGCTAGATAAAGAAGAAGCTGCCTGTGAGGATTTATGCTGAGGCACTGGATGTTTTTGTGAGATTTCTTTGAAGAGAAAAAACCTGTGGGGCACCTGCAACCAAGGGGTGAGTTTGCTCTGCTAAAGCGCCAATGTGTTTTCACCTGGGACAATGCGAATTTAATTCACTGTTACTGTGGGGTCAGGAAAAGACAGCCAAGTACAGTTAAAGTTGTGGGAATTGGACTGCTTAACTCTGTGGGGGTCAAGAGAAATGGACACAGCCACTCCTTAAGTATGTTTCAAGTTCAGCACATATTGGGATGGAAGAAACAGTAGCTTAAATGTGACATACATTTAAGGAGAATCTACAAAGTAAAGTGTTTTTAGAGATGAGGTGTTAAAGTTCAGAGGAATGGCCTGGTATGATTTATGGGAGCAAGAGGTGGGAGACCCCCCCATCTGATGTGACCAGAGTCATCTCTACAGGTTCACTTTGAGACACCTGTTTGCTTTCTCTCAGGTACTTGGCCAGTGCCTGAGGAAAGTACCCAGGCATAGGATTGATGATGAAGATTCCCTGATAGAGCCAGGAGAGCTTGTGTGTGGTATGGGGAGCCTCAAATAATTATCCATGATAAATAGGAGATAGTCCAAGGGCTGTCAAGGGAGCCGAGCCAGGGAAACCAGAGAAGAGTCAAGTTTGGGCTGAGTGCCCTGAGTGTTTCTAAACCCAAGGGTTTAAAAGTTTAGAAGATGAATGTCTGTCTCAAGAGAAATCTGCATTGCCAGGAGTGTAGCCCTGTGGGGGTCCGTCTATGCTTTATTGTTCCCTTTTGTTGTGAATAAAAGCCACACTTTAGAATCCCAACTACTGTTTTGGACATTTCAGTTATTGCTTCCTGTGTCCGGAGTTACTTGGGGGGGCCCCTGTGAAGAGTAGCCAAACCTAATCACCATGCCGAGTGACATCTTTCTTCCCAAGTTTCCACTTATAAAAGTGGAGGCACAGTGTCATTGGACCCAGGCCCCTCAACCTGTTCACTAGCCACACAGGCAGGGGTAATAGCTCTCTCAGTTTAGCGCCGACTGGGGGTTACATAAGCATGTCTGTTTTTAATCTCTCCCCATTCTGCTGTGCTGGGCAGCAGGTAAGAGAGATGAAAGAAGAGCACCCAGGTAACACAGCTATTAAATAATAAAAATGGAGCAGCGGTTCACAATGTCACAACATGCAGATGCAATTCTGAGAAAAAAAAAATGCTATTAGTTCTATTAAGAAAGCTCCCACGTATTCTTGAGCAGTTTATGCCATTTTTGGAGCTTATTATACATTATTCTTCAACAATTTATATCAGGGGAGGGTCACTAAACATTGGCATTCGAGCCCTGTGAAGGTCAAACTGTGGAAGGAACCAGATGCCCAAAGTACAGAAACATTCCAAGAGGATCTGAGAACCTAGGAAAAATCAAAGTTAAGCCAACGGAAGGAAGAATTCTGCACACATTGCATACAAAAAGTTTGTTGTCACTTAGCTATTTCACCTTTAATGTTTTCCGAGACCCGGGGGAGGGATTCACAAAACAATCCGAAAGTGAAAAACCTTCCCTGAGTCCCCAAAAGTACCGTAGCTGTATAAAAAAGGGGAAATTGTTCTGAGTGCTATACACAAAACTTCTGCAGCTGCAGAAAAAATACACTACATACTTTGGAAAAAAGTGCAGCTGTGGATGTTCCTGAGGAAAAAGGCATTGATAAGTATGGTACATCCCCTTTTCGGCTATTCTCAGTCAGTGCTTTTCCACAGTTGCAGAAAAAATGTTGCACACATGAGAGTGAGGTATGACACTCCCTGAGCAAAATGCAGTGCCCCGACAATTGAAATACAATTCAGTGGAGGTCGGGCATAAGTAATAGCAAACCAGTGGTTGTATAGCAGTTGCAGTTGTTACAGCAACACTAGCACATATTGTCATTCAAAGACAACAAACAACCACCACCAGACCTAAAGCAGCCCATGAAGGAGCCCCACAGGCAGTAGAGGCTGAACAGCCTGCAGTGAGTGCTACTGCAGCAGGCAACAGAAACACTCCAGGGAGAGACACAATCGTCAGTTACAGACAGCCACTGTAGTGCATGGTTTTCTGGTACCAGAGGTGCTGCAGTGGTCTCAGTTGAGGGAATGGTTTCTGGTCTCTCTGTGGGTACTTTCAGCTACATCTATGGCAGAACTGTAAATGTCTGCTGCTACAGCTAATATAGATCACTTGTTGTCGTGCCTTCTAAGCCTTTTCCACAGCTGCGGATCCTCACTTGTGGATTTTCAGCCCTTGTGGAAATTCCGCAACTGCTGTTTTTTACGGATTTCCTTATGTGCAGTTTTTTCTTTCAGAATATTCTTCACCAGCATTTCTGCAGTGCTGCAGACCTTGTTTCCACAGCTGCAAGATTTTTGGCTGTCTTTGTGAATCCTGCCCATCTCCCTTTGCGGGTTTCTGCTTTTCCCTCTCGATCTCAGGAGTCACTGGTGCTTGATGCACCCATTTATTCTACTAAAAACCACAACTAGACCTCCACGTAGTCTGTTTATGAAGAATTGTTATTAGCCCTGGCTGAGGAAATGTTGTGTTTTAATATGTCCTTATAGTAAGAATATTTTTAGAGTTTTACTAAATGCTAATTGGATTTCTGTTCACCGATATTGGGGAAATTCACTTTTTAAAGCTATGATCGGCTGGACTCTTGACTTGGGCATTTAGTTTCATTTGTTTTTTTCATTAAAAGGTCATAATATTTCTGCACAGTATAATTTTAAAAATTTACTGAGTTCAGTCAGAGTTTTGTAATTCGCAGTACTGGTCACATGACATATACCTGCATCTGTGCCTCTAAAAGCGCATGATATATCAGTCATCTTCTATCTGGGACCCACCACAGATGACAGACAGATTGTTCACAGCTTCTACATTGGCTACAGCAGGATAAAAGAGTACATACACCTGTCTTTTACATCCATTCACACTTGTATGTATGCAGCAGTTGACGAAAGCTGTGGATATGGCTGAAAAGCTTGACTTTAGGTGGGGAAAACAAGGGATTTCAGTTTAAGCTTACTCATGCTTACAGCTGTCATTTTTTGTGAGGGCTCCAGCTGAGAGCATGATAATAAACTAACTTTTGGGTCAAGACAAATGGAATCCCAAAGGGAAACTCTAGTGAGTGATCATAGCAAGGACTTAGTGTAGGAGTTTAACTGACCCAAGCAATTTTTACTGAACAAGCACAGGTGTATAATTTTAATGTTGGCATAAAACTGTAAACCATTAAATCAGTTTTAGACTCCTGGATAAAAAAATCTGTCTGCTTCCATAATATTTAACAGTAAATTTAAAAGTGTATAAAACTCTGCCCCCGCCCCCACATATACCACTCTGTTTTATTTACATGTTAAGCCACACTGACAAATTCAGCTGGTTCATAGTCTCAGATCTGGAAGATAGCCGGTTTATACTTTAAGTGGGAAGTAACTGGCACTTTCAAAACTGCATTAGCAATTAGATAAAATTCAATATGAGTTGCTGAAACTTGAAAAAAGTATGTTTGTGCATATCATAAATCTGTAAGCAGGTAGATTAATAAAAGTAATCACTGTGGATCAGCACATAAGTTATGCTTTTTTTTTTGCAAGTTTAAGCAGCTCATATTGAATTTTATTTAATTGCAGTTGCAGTTGTGTAGGTGCCAGCTACCTCCCATATGCAGTGTCACTATTACAATTTTTCGTCATATCAGCTGTGCTGACCAAGCTATACCACAGTCGCAGAGCATGTCTGTTGCAATGTCAGGCTCTTTGGTCCTGACCCAAAGTAAAACTCTTGAGACTGGGATAATAAGACTTACTGGCTTGCTCCAGTCAATTTGCCATGGTAGCGAGCCAAGTGCAACTAGCACAAGGACCACTGGCAACTGCCTTGTCAGTCCCGAGTTTGCAGTCATGGGCAGTAGGAGGGTAAATAAATCAAAGGAGGGGCAGGAGCTAGAACCTGGGACCTACAATGGTAACAGATCATTAAATGGAGATGTCAGTAAAAGGAAGAGGATATATCACTGGGTAGAAGTTTGAACTGTAGATTAGGAGAAAAGGAGTCCCTTTTTATTCTTGCTTGCAAGCATGTATGCTGTGCATGCACAAGAAACATCTTGGGACAGTATGACATTTTAGAGGTGTATGAGTTTCTGCCTAATGCAGTTGACGCTTTATGGGTTCGTCCCTCAGGCACCAATAGATCAGTGAGCTGTCTATGACAGCAATTTGAGAGAAGCGGTCTTCACATGATAGAAAAGTGCCACTCCAATCAGGGATGGTTATGAGTTGACTCTTTATGGGGCTCATCCCTCAGACATCAATAAATTGGTGAACTGACTATGACAGCAGTTTGAAAGAGAGAACCACATTTGAAAGAAATCTGCTACTGCAATGAGGGACAGTTTCCTCATTGCAGTGGGCCTTCCCTCTACCTCACAACCAGGCACACAGACATACCATCTCTCTGTTGGCAGCAGCTGCCAAGGCTCCAGCCATGCACATTACAGTGCACAGTAATGCACATGGCTGGAGTTACGGTTCTTGTCAGTTCTTACTGCTGAGCACCTTGTTTGTTTGGTTTGCCTTTCCTTGTGAACCATTTCAATAAACAAATAAGTAAGCCATGGTGTGGCTTTCCACATTGGTGGCTCCTGCTGCCCACCACACACTCCCCAGAAAGCCAACTCTGGGATGCCCAATCCCCATGTTGGCATGTATCCACCCTCCCCCAATTAATGTGACACAATGGGAGCCCACCCCAGTGTGCCAAAATATTTTTTTATTTATGTTTACGACACCGGGATGCACACTTCCCCTCCCGCCTGAATATTTCAAGTGCCGACATCAGGGTGCCCAATCCCAGTGTCAGCATGCCCCCCCCCACACACACACACACATTGTTGTGCCACACTGGGAGCCCACGCCAGTGTGTCTAAATATTTTTGATAACTGTAAAATAAAGAAAACTGTCCCTTCAGTCTTTTTATACCTGTAAAACATAAAATGGTCCCACATCATCTTCCCATTCCTTCTGCCCACCCCCTCCCTCTATGGACCCACCTCTCAGCATGGCTTCCACCCTTACTTACCTTTTGAGGTTGGGAGCAGTGATCTTCTATGGACTGGGACACATCTGCACTCTTCAAAGCCGACCGGCAAACTGAAGAATTGATGGTAAGCTGTATATTGGGAGTTAGTGGGGGGGTCAACATAGGTTGATATCTCAGCCATTTTTAGGAATTTTGTCCCCAAATTTTCAACATGGGGTTCTTGGGACCCTGCCTCTTGAATACTGTCACTATCACTGACATTTGGTTACTCAGTCCCGAAAGGTGATTTCACAGTTGCTGCATGGAATCCCTTTCAGGACCGATTAACAAAATGACAGTGCCACTGTTCATGAGGTGGTGTCCAAAAAAAACTTTGTTGTAAATTTGGTGAAAGAATTCCAAAAAGTGACTGCGTTATGAACATGTGTTGCACAGTTTCTATGCATTCTTGTAAACTTGCCAGTTTTTTTATATTTTCACTCCAGATTTTCAACACTGCCATTTTTTCACACCTCCTTATGAACAGCTCAGCTGTCATTTTTCACATCCTGCCCAAAATGTGTTTTCGCAGCTGTGGCACAAAATGGTGTAGTCGCTGTGGGAAATCAACTTTTGGGACAGTTTAATAAAATCACAGTGGCACTGTTCATGAGGGGAGGTCCCAAAATGCCCATGTTGAAAATTTGTGAAAAAATTCTAAAAGGTGATTGCATTACAGGTGTGCGTTGCAGTTTCTACACACACTGATAACTTCACCAAATTTTCATATTTCACTCCTGATTTTCAATATTGCCAGTTTTACACATATCCTCATGGTGTAGTCACTGTGCAAAATCACCTTTTGGGATTGAGTAGTGAAATGAAAGTGCCACTGTTCATGAGGTGGGGTCCCATAAAGCTGCAGATACCTATGGAGGGGGAGAGGCTGTAAGTGTTTACAATTATGTGATCAAATTTGAAGGCTATGAAGGAGAAGTGAGCATGTATATTTGGTTCTCTCCACTTTCCCTCCAATTACTGCTGGAGCTGTGGATGTTGGTGAGGGGGACTTTAAGGGGCATGTCTAACTTCTCATCTAGCAGAACAATTTATTTTCAAACCATACAGTTCACATTATACAGATCTTTTATTTGTATTCATTGTGTGTGATGTTCATTATGTTCACCACATCCTCTCCAACATGTTCCCCCGTGTTCCATACTTTGCTGTGATAACTGGTGTGTGAAAATACCTGATAAGATGTTTCCAGGTGTATTCTCTCCATACATGTAAGAATGTGACTATCTAAACTTCAGTGAATCCCTTCTCCCAGTCCTCTGGGGTCACTTTTGCACCTATCTCCTCTTCCCATTTCCATGCTACATACTCTTTTTGGTAGGGGTAAGTCAGTTGGAGTGCTTTATATATGCATATAAGGTGTGTCAGGTCATTGATCTTAATATGGCCCACCAGGGCTCCTATTAGCTCTACCCTGCCACCCTAATCTCTAGCTTTGACTGGTAGTTCCTGATAGTGATATCTGATCTGCAAATATCTATAAAAATCCCTTCTTGTTAGGCCAAACTGCTGTTGCAGTTCTATAAAACGGTTTCATGATTCCCATAGGACACATTTGGTGTATAAATATTAGATTTAGGTTTTGCCAGTCCCTATATGCTGTATCTAGTCTTGCTGGGGTAAAATCTGGTAAATTTGTTATGGGTCATACCCAGGGGTTCTGTGCCTGTAATTCTAGTTCAGTCACAATCTAAGTTCAAATTGCTTTTACTAATTTCAGCCAGAAATCTGGGTTCCCTTGGTTTGGTGCCCCAGCATTGGTGCCATGTAGGAACTGCACCATTTCCCGATCTAGCATTAGAGTTTTTTCCATGTCTAGTCACTGTGGTCCCATACCCTGTGTGTGCCAGTAAAATAGCATGCATAGTTGGGCTGCCTAATAGTATAACTGTAGGTCCAGAAATCCCATCCCTCCTCTATTTTTTGGTATTAATAACTTGGAGTACCATACTTCATGTTATTAATATGCCCCCCCCAGATATATTGAGAGATTGCAAGTTGCCACTTTCCACTCTTGTTTCAGAATTGGAAGTGGCACATTATGACTGATGTATAGAAACCGTGGGAGTATCACCATCCTGACTGAGTCAATCCTGTGGATAAGCAAAAGGGGGAGCATATTCTAACACTGTAACTCTGTTTTCAATTGATTAGATAGGGTAGTGTAGTTTACTTTGTATAATCATTCCATTTCTTTAGGTATTCTAATTCCTAAGTACTTTAAGTCTGGCAGGTCCCATCTGAATGGGCACCATCTCCTTAGATCTATGCTAGGGGTATAATAGAATGCTAGGGCCTCACTTTTGTTAGTGTTTAATTTGTACACCACTCTCTCACAGAACCTGTTCAGGGTCCGAAAAGATTGCTGGGATAGAAGTCTCTGGATTTTCAGCATATAGCAGGATGTCATCCACATGCAAGACAACCTTATGTGCTATGTCTCCCACTACTATCCCCTTATGGTCTTCCTTTTCCCTAAGTACCCGGGCCAGTACTTCCAGGTATAGGGCAAACAACAGTAGAGACAGTGGGCAGCCCTGTTGTGTATTCCTGCCCAATGGGAAGTTCCCAGAGATATGACCATTAACTTTAATGGAAGCCTGTGGGCTTGCATATATTTTGCAGAGAACCTTCACAAATTTTTCAGTGAAGCCCATTTTGGTCAGTGTGGTGTATAGATAAGACCAAGAGATCCTATCAAAGGCCTTTTCTGCATTTAGACTGAGCATCACTTATGGATGTCTATGCGAGTGTATGAGCTCCAATATATGCAGGGTATTCTTATATTATCTCCTATCTGTCTTCCTATAATAAATCCCATCTAGTCAGGTTGTATGAGGCTGGGGAGTATGTACTCTAGTCGCTTAGCCAATAAGATGGTGAGAAATTTGTAATCAACATTAAGCACGGAGACTGGCCTGAATACTATGCATTCTGATGGATTTTTCTCTGGTTTAGGGATAACTGATATGGTGGCATATCTCCAGGTGTTGGGAATCCCCCCCAAAACACCTCATTGCATGCGCTAGGCAGCAGGAGCAAGAAATGCTCCTTTAGCATTTTATAAGCTTCATTGATGTACCCATCTGGTCCTAGGGCCTTCTGATTCTTTGTTGTCTTGACCATCTGTTCCAACTCTTTGAGTATAATCGGTGTTGTCAGCCTCTCGGCTTGTTCATGGTGAAAGGTTTTCAGGGTCAGCTGCTTTAGGAACTCTTCTGTTGCCTCTTCCATGTATGTGTCTTCTAGGGTGTATAGTGCAGTATAGTATGATTGGAATGCTTCTGCTATGAGTTTTGTTTCCCTGACCTCTGATCCACTCTTTGGGTGTCTTACTTTTATGACAGTGGCCCTGTACTTTTGTTTCCGGAGTTTGTATGGCAACAATCTAGTGGCCCTTGGGCCCACTTCATAGTACCTCTGTCTGAGGTGCTGTAGCGCTATCTCTATTTTGTGCCTAAATATGTTTATTGTCTTTCCATTGATTTCCTCCATCTGAGATTTAACTGACCTGTCACCCTGTTTATTGACCTCTTGTAAGAAACAGTAGATGTCCTGCAATTCTAGTAACTGTTTTTCTCACTCCCTGTGCTTCTGCATCATGTATTTTATGATCTGACCATGTAATATTGTCTTGAGAGTATCCCATATCAGGGTCTTGGAGTGTTCCTCATCTTGATTTTGGGCTAGTATCTTCAGTATCTGTTCCCATGGAAAGTTTCTAAACTCCTCTGACTTCAAGTGAAAGGCGTTCAACCTCCAGTGAATTTTTTTTGCCTAAACTCTGTTAATTTCAGATGCATACACACAGGGGCATGATCTGATATAAGGATGTCCCCCACCTCACAACTTGAAACCCTGTGCATGTACTTAACCTGTCTGTAACTGTAATCAATTCTAGTATACAGTCTGTGTACATCTGAGAAGTGGGTATAGTTTTTGGTCCTCCCATGCAACTCCCTCCATATATCTGTCCATCTTAACTCTTTCAAGATGGATGAGCACTGTTTGTGGGGAGCCAGTTACTTGGGTGGGTGTGGGTTACATGTGACCCAGCTGTTGGACCTCAGCATACTAAAATCACCTGCTAAGAGAAGCATTCCCGAGGTGTTAGCTAGAATAAATTCTAGGAGTTATTTAACTTCCAGTGTCCCAGATCCTGGAAGAACATATAAGGAGGACAAAGTCACCTGTACATTCTGTAACAGTCCCAGTACTAATACCAATCTCCCTTCATTGTCCCTCACTACCTTTTGATTCTGAAAGTCAGTTCAGTGTGGTATTAAAATCACTACCCCTCCCATGCTCTCTGGGCATCTCAGAACTGTACACCTGTGAGAATCTCATTTTAGACAAATTAGCATGCTCCTGTGCATTCAGGTGGGTCTCCTGCAGGTAAATCAGATCTGGCTGCTCCTTTTTATGGCTGTGGGCAGAGTTTACAGTCATCTTGCTATCTGCAGCTGGAAAATGGAGTATCATGGAACGCATGTTTTGGACTTTTCAATGTATCCTTCCATGCCAACTGAAATAAAATACTTCCTTTTTTCTGTTAAGAATGTTGGAGACATGACTCCAAGCTCCTTATCAGATGCCATTAGGAAACTGAAACAGCTTGTTAAATATTGGTTGCCTATTAAACTGGAGGTTTGTTTGCTCACTTTGGAATGCAGCAACTTGCACATTTAAATACTAAGCATTTGGAGGGGTGTGGCTAACCAACAGACAAGATGGTGACCTAATTCTACAGTTCCACATACCCAGAGCCAAGAACCCAAATAGATCCTGCCAGTAGTCAAACCCCTCCTGGGAATTTCTGAGGTAAAAAATACTGGAACATTATACCTCCTACCAGACCAACGCTGAGGATAATTCTACGCAGGATTCCTCTAATATCACCTCTTTTCCTCTGAACAGTCCCGACACAGAAGGCCTCATGGCACACTCCATAAAGGGGAGTGAGGAATTGTCAATTAGGGAAAAGTTTGCTTCAATAATAACTAGTGTTGATGCATTAACGCTAGCTTCTAACACCACTGCGGTCTCCATACAGCAAATTGATGCCAGAATACACCAGGCAGAACAAAAAGCAATTGCCCAAGATGACATTCTGCAGAGATACTGTGCTACCTTGTGAGAGCAAGCTGTACAAATCATCGCGTTACAAGAAAAGCTGGACAACCTTAAAAACAGGGGCCGCTGCAACAACTTGAGGCCCCTAGGATTCCTGGAAGGCTGTGAAGTGGGCAAAACTATGCTTTTTTTTTCACAAACAGTCCTGCCTGAAATATTTAAGCTTCCACCCACCACCAGAATCATGATAGAGCGGGCGCACCACTCTCTCCAACCTAAACCTGCACAAGGGGACAAATTGCAGCCCATTATTGCCAGGATCTTAAACTTTGCTGAAATTAAGCCATCCAGGCCCGAGCCAGGGAGTTAGGTACTCTTCAGTGGAGAGGTCATAAAATCATGATCTTTCAAGACTACTCAAAAGAACTCGTTAATAAAGGGAAAGCCTACACAGAGGTATTGTATGTCATAAGCTACATGACCTGCAAAACGCTTTTGCCCTACATTACCTGGCAATACTAAAAATTACTGTGAATGGCACCTCACACCAGTTCACCACTCCAGATGCAACACTTGCTTACATCTCTGCAACATGGCCTATGCACACTGGCCTCTTGAACACACTGACTCAGGACTCTGTTGCTGATGGTCCCAGCTGTCAGTCCTCAAGGAGATCACTACCCAAAATTGATTCCTCTGCAGGCATAATGCCAGCGGTCTTCCATGCATCTAAGAAAGAGCTAGTGCCTCAAAACCCTAAAGTGTGAAGAGACCCCCACAAACGCCTCACTCCAAACATGAGCACCCTCAAGATCACAGATGATTTTAGGACAGCCAAGACCAAAACTCCTACCCTGTGGACCTGCCAGAGACTGTATATACTAGACCATATTTTTCACAAAGTAGATAGTCTCTGCTTGATCCCCATCTTGACGAAGACTCCTTGGACACTATGGACCTTTCATCCACTGACCGGCCAAGATCAGAATTGGAAGAAGAAGAAAATTCCTGGGCCGCAGTCACAAATGCTGCTTTACACCTACAGGACTTAGAAACACACCCTGTGGCTTCCTGCTTGCCAGGCCTCAGTCTGGCAACTCGCTCCTCTGAAAAGAAGATCTCTCCTTAAGAAGATTAACATGGCGGACCAACTGCTTTGATTCAGACAAGTACCTAAGGTCTTGTGTCTGAGGGAGTAACGGAAGGGATATAAGGAGATGACTGGGGAAATAGCAGACTGGGGATGAGTACTGGGTCTCTGTCATTGTGAGGGCAGCCCTTGGCAGGGCCCTTACCCCTCTTTCATGCTTTTACTCGTGTATAGAAAGATGGGTGGTGCCCTCTCATGGTATCCCCCCCCAGAAAAGACACTCTGCCTTGGAGGTACACCAGTGTTGTGTGAAAGTTACCACTTGGCACACTCGTTTATTGTTATATTAGACAAAATGTTAGAATGTTTGGTGAGCTGCAATGGCAATTCCCACATTCACCCTTAGATACTTGTCTAGGGACTGTACTGAACCTCCAACCTATGCCTGCTCTCTGCAGGGGCAGAAAAAAGTTGAACCAGGTAAAGCTCAAGGAGTTGTGGTCTCTATTAATAGACCAGGCCTTTAGTATATTTGCTCCCCTTCCCAGTTACTTTTACCTCCATATCCATCAACTGATGTGTCCCCCCCCCCGAACTTCATATACCCCTTGCCAACTCCACCAAGGTCTTAGTTTGAATCTCCCTCTGCCACTGCAGTTGACTACCCAGACCTGACCCTCCTAGGAGGGCGGATCTACTATAGGGCCCCAACCTGTTTTTTTTTTTATCAATAAAAATTTTTATCGTCAAATACAGGTACACAACAAGATCACATGTCATGCAAGGTAATGTCCAATAACAATGTAACAATAGATACTTTAACATAACATTAATCATAGATTTACTATTAATAATATTGTATTTTTAATATTAAGAGAGGTTGAGGAAAGAAGGAAAGCCAAAGAAGGAAGACAGGAAAGTAATCACCATGAACGAAGATAACAGTCACAAATAGCAGAGAGAGAGAAAAAGGAATAGCAAGAAGAACAGCAAAGCTTTAACTAATAGAACACCAAATCAGATGATCCATCTACTTCATGTCACCTATTTTAATTCAACAATCTACAGTATGAAATCCTTATAAGACTATCTATTTTGGGAGTAGAATATTGACAAATTAATTCTTCATGAATTGTTCCACTGTTATATATCTGCTAGCAAATTTGTGTGATAAATCATTCAAAGAGAGGGCCACTTTTTCTGTTCTGAGGTCTGGCTATGCACTCTCTAAATGAAGGAATTGTTTCTTCTATCCAATATTTTAATAAACTGTTTCTAACTGAGCTTCCTATAAGTGTGAGAGACAGTTTCTGTTCCTGCGTCCAAATTTCTTTTTCATTGAAGTATCCTAATAAACAAGTGTTCAATGTTTGTTTTTAAGTATAGGGATATTGTTAAAATAGGTTATTATTTCCTTCCATAAGAACTGTACATTGGGCAGAACCAGAACATGTGTGAGAGGGATCCTCTTCCTATTTTGCACTTATGACAAATGGCATAATTTCTCAGACTTATTTTGTTCATATGCACAGGAGTAAAATAGAGATTATGCAGAGTCTTAAAATGCAACAATCTGAGATTAGAGGTTTTAAGTGCCTTACCTGCAAAGGTCCATATTTTGGACCAATCCCATTCTTCTCCTTTAACCCCCAACTCTTTCGATCACCATCTAATGGAATCAGTCAGTGAACCTCTGGATGTTTCTAAAAGAGAATTGTAAATTGAAGACATAGAAGGAGAAAGGTGTATTGAGGCAATAAATGATGTTGCTTCTTCAGACAGAGTCAGGTTTTCGAATAACGTAGGGAGTAATTTCTGTTTTAACTCATCATAGAAATCTCTTCCTACATTTGTCAATTTATATTTCTTGGCCAATACTTGAAACGTATAAAATACATTCCCGCATATAATATCCTGCGGTTTATTCAACTTTTTGCCAACCCATTCCTGTTTTATTATGGGCGCCAAGCTAATATTGACATTATCATTATCCCAGATTGGTTGATGTCTTGACTGTGAGAGGTAATATTTAAATGTACTGGATACATATATTAATATTTTGAGGGAATCTATCATAACCTTATGAGGGATTGAGAATTTCCAAGCAAAGAATACTGTTCTTAGTGAGACTCCCAAATTTAAGCATATTTTTTTTCCATTTGTACCCACTCTGGGATATACCAGTCAGAATCAGAACAAGAGAACCATTTTGATATTTGAGATAATCTAGCTGCTAAATAATATAAGAATATATCAGGTATTTTGAGTCCACCCCTATTTTTTGCTCTAGTTAACTTATTATATGCTAATCTTATTTTCCTATATCCCCATACACATTTAGAAATTTCAGAATTGATATTTTCCATCCAGATTTTGTTAATGGCACATGGAAGCATAATAAATATATATAGAGCTTTGGGGAGAAGCATCATTTTAACCATTTCAATTCTTCCCCAGGTACCCAGTGGTAATTTATTCCATCTTGTGAGGGACATTAGGATGTCATCTTTAGTAATAGATAAATTCTTGGACATAGTTGAGGGGATATTTCTATATATTCTTATTCCCAGATAATCAATGTAATATGTAGCCCATATAAACCCTAGCTTAAGCACCTATTTTTACAGCATTTATAATGTATGGTAAGTGTCTATTAACCACCATAATCAGCAGTTACACAGCTTTGTTATGCACTGTTTAGAATTTTAAAAGTTGTTAACCACACTTTGGAACTTCCAAATAGTGATAAAACAAAAAAGAATGAACCAGAGTTCCATAATTCTCACACATAGAATGCAAACAGTGTTTTTTTGGCCATACACTATAAAAGATGATGGCTGGTGATTGGGTGACAAGCAGGCTGAAATCACCTCTTGTGGTTGCTAGGGCTACAGTAAACCTCTCAAGCTGCACTCTCGAGGTTTACCATGTTTCCCTAGCAACCACTGGAGGTGATTACAGCATGGTTATCACCTGATCCCCAGCCATTATCCTCTATATTATTAAGATGTAAAAAATTAGTTTTGCCTATGTTTAGTCTGTATCCAGATATTATTCCAAATTTGTTTATCACCTCTAGTACCCTGAGAATAGAATTTTCTATATCTGTCAATGATAATAAGAGATCATCCACATAAAGAGATGTGCCAATATCTAAACCAGCAATTTTGACACCAGAGACCCCCCTCATAATTATTAGGTTTCCTTATCAGTGGCTCTATTGTCAAATTAAATAACAAAGGAGGCAGCTGACATCCTTGTCTGGTACCTTTTGTAATTATGAAGAAAGGGGAAATTATTCCATTTATAACTACCGACAATGTTGGATTATTATATATTATACAATGGCAAGAAAGAATGCTGGTTCTTGATTGGTCAGTCTGAGGCTCGACCTGTGATGTTATCCCAGCATAACATCATGGATCTAGTCCCAGCACAAAGCAAACCGCATCAAAAGTGAAAATAAATGACTCCATGCAGCCCCACTGGTCTGTCCAGCCCCCTTCACTGACTCCTGCTAGAAAGCCACTTATTCTATCCCTGACTCACTTGCTGCCCACCACTAGACACAGTAACAACAACCCCCCGACACACACACATAGTATTTCCCAAAATGAATGTTTTTTTTTTTTAAAGCCATTCTCTCAGACAGCATTTTGGTTGTTCCCCGATGCAGCGCAAGTGCTTCCACACTGCTGCGCTCCTCGCCCATTCGCTAAACAGACCAGCCACTCACATTTTAAAATAACTGGCCGCATGCAGACCTCCTTTCTGAAACCACACAGGATCAAATTTCTATTTACAAAGAGCACAAAAAAAACACATAAACAGCAGGACCGAGTGACTTAAATCACCTGTGAAGTAGAAGTCTCTCAGTCCTCGCAAGTCAGTCAGCCAGTCAGCTCTCCATTTTGTGACCCCCGACTCCACATTACATTCACCTCCTGAAGTAACGTCAGTGACAAAACCACAGACAACGTAAAAGAAAGAAAAAGAGAGGAAGGTATACAACACAGACAGGAGAGTGGGTAGAGAGAGACAGAGAGGGACATAAAAACTCTGACAGAGAGGAATGCTGCACCACCTACTGGCCAAAACATGAACATCAGAACTTATTTTTAAACTGTATACTTACACTTACAAAAATACCACAAAATATATTTTAAAACTGCATTTTAATCTTTTTCCTTTTCTATAAAACAGAGCCTTTGTATAGTATTAGAATACGATTAGGTAATGTGTTGGGATAACATCATTTGGGTGATTGGTCCGACTGCCTGTGGCCTCATGCCCAATCACACCAGGCATGATGTTATCCCAGCACGACACACACCCTGTCATGCATTATTCCTTTAGTATATTGATATATTTAAAAAAACTACAGAAAGATATATCTGCATAAAACATTAAAGATATAAGTCCATAAGATCCTATCAAAAGCTTTTTCAGCATCTACCAACAACAGTCCACAAGATGTATCTAGTTTATTCGTGATACCTAGAATATGAAAGATTTTTCTTATATTATCGGATGATACTCTTCCCTTCATAAAGCCCATTTGTTGTGGGGATATCAGAAATGGGATAAAGGATTCTACTCTTGCTGAAAGAATTTTGGCAAGAATCTTCATATCTGTGGTTATCAATGAGATAGGTCTGTAACTGTTACAATCAACTGGGTCTTTTCCTTGTTTTAGTATTAAGGTGATCAAGCATCTGGTTTGATCATTTGAGAGTGTTCCCTCCTCTAATGCTTCCATAAACACTTTTTTAAGGATGGGTGCTAATTATTTTGCAAATGTATCATAAAAATTGGTAGACAAGCCATCTGGGCCGGGGGCCTTGTTTTTTTTTTTTTTAGAGACTTAATGGCCATCAGTATTTCTGAGATGGAAATGTCTGCTTCTAAGTCTATTTTCTGTTCCTCAGACAAAGTTGTATTTGGCATCTCTTTTAAAAAGGATTCACTTTCTTTATTATAGATGTATTCATCCAATTTATACATTTTTTATAGAATTCATAGAATTCTGTGTTGATTTTGTTAGGGTCCATGTATATTTCTCCATTGTTTGTTATTGATTTCACTGCAGAAATGGTAGTGGAGTTACTATTTTGCTTTATTCTCATGGCCAGCATCTTGGATGCCCTTGATCCTGTGTCTATGTAAGAGAATTTGGTTTTCCTGATGGCAAATTCTGCATCAAGATTAATTAGATCATTATATGTTTTTTATTTTATTTTGTCCATTCATTCCATAAGGTATCAGCAGTTGTATTATTCAATTTTTGTTCTATATCTTTAAGTTTAATAGGTATCTTACTTTGCTGCTTATTTCTTAAATTGTTTTGATATGAACAAATGCTTATCAAGGAACCCCTAAGATAGCATTTAAGCGTATCCCTGACTATCCCTTTTTTTTGTTTCAGCTAAGTCATTTAACTCAAGAAAATCAGCAATTTTATTTTTGAAATCTGCAACTATTTCTGGATTAGACAGTATTCAATTGTTAATCCTCCATCTACTAAATCTATAAGACTGCTGTGCCACACAGATGTTTAAAAGTACGGGAGCATGGTCAGAAATAACCATGGGCTTGATGGTAGCATAATTAACACTACTTACCAAAGTTCGCTCAATTAAAAAATAATCTAATCTGGAACCTGACCTATTACATGGAGACCAGAAAGTGAATTCTTTGACATTTGGGTGCAGCAGTCTCCATAAGTCTATAAAATTATGTGTCAAGATTAAGTCGTTTAGATTACGTTCTGCCTTCGACATACTTTTTCTGATTTTGGATCTGTCTAGGTTAGGGTACAAAATAGCATTGATATCCCCCGGCATTATAATGTTTGCATATCTATTGTTATTAATCCTGTTTTGAATTATGTTAAATTTGCCATGACCTGGGGCAGTTGGACCATATATGTTAATTAATGTAAATACAACTCCATCAATTTGTCCCTGAACAATTAAAAAATATCTCTCACTATCCGTTATTTGTGAAGTAACTTTAAAGTCAAGTCTTCTGTTAATTAAATCAATGTACCTGCTTTTTTGGAACTATTCCCTGCTCTGAAAACATGACCCACCCATTTCCTTCTCATAAGGTTATAATTTTCTATTTTTAGGTGAGTTTTTTGTAGAAAAGCAAATTAAACATTTAATCTCTTAAGGTGTCAAATAACCAAGTATCTCTTCAATTTATGATTCAATCCCTTAACATTCCAAGTACACATGGAATGAGAATTTTGGATAACCATCATGACCAGATCCAAAATATTTTATGTTCTCTTTCAATCGTAGGTGTGCCTAATAATCCTCCCATCCTAATCACAAGTAACTTTATATCTAATAAGATATCATTGGTGTACCAAGTTAGCAAAAGAAAGAAGAGAAAGTACCAAGAAGAAGAAAAAAAGTAGTTAGAGTTCTGAGTACAATCATATATAAGGTCATCTGTCATTTTCTGTAGTGAATCTTGTATAGAAAAAGGTATAATTTTTTCCCCTTTATTTATCGTAATAAATACATCTTCTTCCCCACCCCATGCCCAGTACATCTTCAAATGTTGTAGGACAAGGACCCTCTATGCCCAGCACTTCCCCATCCTGGCAGAGAACAGTATTGTTTGTATCCTATGTCCTATGTATGCCAGTAATGTAAAGGCAAACACAACCTATGTTATTATATAACTATAACAGCTAAATATCCTGATAAGGACCCAAAATATTGTAGTCCCAAACAAAATTGAATGGCTTATTTCTAAAATATCAGTATTGAATCCCAATGAGTGAACATTTAAAACAGGATTAGACCATCCTTGTTTATCTTAACACTTTTTAGGAACATAAAAACTTATTTAATATGCTAATGTGTAATATAATGAGAAAACCCCATTTTACTCCCAATATTACAGTCCTCAGTTGATTTGTTCATATGCATGTTAAGACTTTTCCAACCCAAAACTAAATACTATACCAACATATTTATAACTTTAAACACAATGTCTACCTCTTTAGTTTTTATTAGTTTCATACAAAAGTAACATTACTGCTGTCCTTTGGATGTGTATGGTCCCAAAAAGAGCCCTTCCATGGGTGGCACAAGATGGTAACAACATTATACATCCATAAATAAAAATTGATTCTAAGATTTAAAAAGAAGTCCATCAGAAGGAAACTGCACAAAGAAATCCAGTTCTTTAATAATATCATTTAAATCCTACTGTAGCTGTGTTCAGTCAAATAAAAATGATATGCTATGGTGATTTTTGATCTCAGAACGCATTTTCAATGCCATGTTCAGTGTCAAAAGTCCCAGAGTTCCTGGCTGCATGACGTTGGATATTGACATCTTCTCATGCAAAGACAGGCACGAGATTTCTATTCTCAAACCGATCCTAGTGCACCAAATCCTGTGGCTGACCGCTGGAAATGAAAAATCAGGCAAGTGAACAATAAACAAAGATGTCTGAAACAAAAAAAAAATTGTATGTTTCAGTTCAATGCATGGGGCTCTTGAAAGAGAGAATCTGGGGTTGTAAAATCAAAGGGGGAAGGCAAAGCACTATATGACCCAACAGACATCACTCTCCCCATTTCTTCAGTGATTTCCAGGCTGTACTTAGTTATTTTTGTTTATTCTTGCTACTGAAATAATTCTCTCCTCCTACTGAGCCAACTATAGATTAGTAAAGTATATAAATTAAAGGAGCACTCTACATACCCCACATATTAATAAAGAAAAAAACATGAGGATCTCATATTCATCCGTTCTAAACTTGGATGATTATAACAAGAATTCCTGATGAGGTCTAATCAGCGAGTCTGTTGATCTCAAAGCATGTTTTTTTTTTTAAATTATTGACAGAAGATCCATCCACTAATATGATCTCACTTCCTACAAGTATCTCTCCTTTCCTAAAAGACAATACCTGTGTCATATATATCATTATAATGTTGGGGATGTGGAGCTCCTTTAACTTCCTGACAGATTTATCTCTTTACTAATGATGCTGAATTACAGCCTATGGATCGGAATTATCTGGGGGGAGCAAGTATCCGCAGTCAAGAGCATCCACCTTCTACCTCCTCAACTCCCCACACCCAATAAAACTCTCTCCCCACACCGACCATCCTAATCATCCTAGAATCAGAGAACAAACAGTCTATTGATTACATAGTTTGAGCACAGAAACCTAGCCACAGTTTATTATTGAAAGTTGAAATTAGTAAAGAGATTCAGAAAATCTTTTTTAAGCCAGATTTGGCAGCATCAAATCCATTGTATTCCTTAATACCATCTGTGAACCACATTTTAAGTTTTGTGGGGTACAGTAGACCATAGCTGAGCCCAGCTGACCTCAGTCTTCTTTTGATGGGGTAGAAGGCATCTCTTCTATGAATCACCTCAGGGGGTAGATCATTAAAGATTTTTATTGTGTTACCTTCAAAAGAAACAGACATTGAATTTCTTAGAGCTCTTTGAATAAATAACTTCTGTTGGAAATCTAACAGACAAAAAACAAAAGATCTTGGTCTTTCTTTTTTGGGTGGTTTAGGCTTTAAAGATCTATGAGCTCTTTCAATGAAGAATCTAGTGACACCAGGAGGAGGACCCACTATGGAAATTAATAGTCTGTTTGTGAATTCAATAGGGTCAGATCCTTCAACCTTTTCTTTTAACCCAAAAACTCTTAAGTTTTTTCTCCTGCTCCTGTTCTCCAAGTCTTCCACTTTAGCCATCAACTCAGTTATCTGTCTGTTAGAGGTTATTTTGTTTTTTTGATCATTAGTTATTTTATCTTCTAGGCTGCTAATGCAGACCTCCACATCTGATATTCTTATCTTCTGCACAGCTAAATCAGTTTTGACTGACTTAATATCCTCTGCCATCGAGGTGAGTGTGAGTTTAATATTGCTCATTTCTCGCATTAGCATATCAAAGTGGAAAACTGTTAGAAGTTGGTCAGTGTTTTGTTTCTTGGTTTCAGGTGCTAAAGAGCAGCTTGATTGATTGTCCATTAGGCTCAAATGTCTTTTTCTTTATTTTTACCCTCTATATCTGATTCTACCCCCTCGAACATCACAACTATATTTTCCTCCATATTTAAAAACAAATTCTGATTCATTTCTATTCAAAACAGCGGTAAAAGAATGTTGTCAAAGGTGAATGAGTTTTTTGGTGAAACTGTGATATTACTCAACTGATCAGAAATGTTATTTACAATTCAGAGAGTTGCGAGGGAATTATGAACACAGCAATAACCAAGCAAACCTGTTGAGTCATGTGAATACTGTGATGAGCCAGTATGTGGTGTGGCAGGATCAATTTCATGTCTATTTTTTTTCCATTTGTATGTTTTCTTAGTAGTTAGTCCGAAGTTCAGAACAATGTGTAGTGTTTACGAAAGTAGCGTTTTCCCTATCAAGAGCCGAAAAAATTTGAAGTGTCTGCGAATTAATGTAAAATTGAGAAATAAAAAACAGTCACTGGTTTCATTTCTGCCATTGTGGAGGTAGGCCGTGCCAGAGCTCAAGGGCACACGTCCCACTGGAATGCAACGTTTGATTGAAAGGGCCACTACCTGTTAGGCTCTGGGTTATGGCCAACAGACTATATAAACTGCCTGGTAGTATAACCCTCGAGCGTGATAACTTACTGACTACTCCACTATTTTTGTGGTAGCATATAGCTCTCTCTCACTCCTGTTTCGCTTTCATTCCACCTTTCAGAAGTGAGAGGGCATACCACTGGCTTGAGTTCCAGCCGGTTAAGCCCCTCACTGTTCTCACTAGTGTTTTGTTTTAAAATCTTGCATTTACTGTTTACATTATAAGGTATAAGTGTAAATAGTGTTTTGGTCAGTTCTATTTAGTGATATGCAGCTTAGTGCAGAATTTCATATCCCCTTAGACAGGGGTGAATTCCTAAAGTTATTCTCATATTTTGCTATTCCCCTTCCCTTCCCCCAAGGTGCAACCTCTCAGCCCAGAGTTCTCACTCACTAAAGTCACATCTTTACTGTAAAAGTGACACCCCTGTCCCCCCTGTCTTGGACTGTTTTACTGTTTCCTACCCCCACACACCCCATATGGTCATTATGTCGGACTTAATATTTCACACTTGGAATGTCAGGGGCTTAAATTCTCTAGTGAAATGCAAAAAAGTCCTTGCCCACCTGAAATGCCTACACTCCAAAGTGGCATTTCTCAAAGAGTCTAAATTCACAGGGGAGGATCATACAAGTATGTCCAAAAACTGGGTGGGGCAACAGGTCCATCCCAATGCCCTTGGAAATGTGGAGTCCTCATTCTAATCCATAAGTCTCTTCACTGAACCACTTCTAAGACACTGTCTAGCTCTGATGGTTGGTGGGTCTTAGTAACATATGACACTCTCTCAGGGCCACTTACTCTCTGTAACTTCTATGCCCCTAATGAGGACACTTCACAGTGTTTCCATAATCTCACAGAGGTCATCCTGGAATTTAATTCCCCTGACTGTCCTCTCCTTATCAGGGGAGATTTTAATCTCACCCTTATTCCAACAATCGATAGGAACGATGGGGGCAAAGAAACACATATCAGAAGTACTAGCGCATTAAAACAAATGCTCTCTGACCAAGGTCTATCAGATGTTTGGAGACTTTTTCATCCCAGAAGCAGAGATTATACCTTCTATTCAGAGCCCAACACTTCATACAGCAGACTGTACTTTTGGTGGTGGTCATCCGCCATTACTGCAAAATCTCTTTATACTGTCATTTCTGACCATGGCCCAATTCAACTCCTTCTCCAGTGGGACCCTGTTCCTCCCCCAACCCAAAAATGGAGGTTGAATCCCCTGTTAATGAGAGACCCTAATTTTATCCTCTGGGCCTAAAATGAAGCCTCTCTCTTTCTAGTCCATAATCCCATAGCCCATCACCTCGGTGGGTAATACCTGGGAAGCTTTTAAAGCCACCATGCTGGGCAGTATTATGGGTTTTGCTGCAGCTAGAAGATGGGAAAGGGAACATCAATTAGTAGCACTAGAACAGAAACTAAGGGAAGCAGAGACCCTTTTCAAGTCTCTGCCCTCCCCTTCCCCTCACTCACCATTATGTAAATCCCTTCTGAGTCTGCACTTTAAAATCAATCAGCTCCTTGATAGGAAAGCAGAAGTGGCAATCTTACATCTTCAGCACTCCTTTTGGTAAGGGGACGATAAAGCTGGCAGGATACTTGCATATCAGCTTCGCAAGCAGCAGGCTAGCAGGTATATTGCCAGCCTGAAAGACAATCAAGGGACCCTGGCCACTGCCCTGAGGTGATAAATGACATCATGGCCTCTTCCTGTGGAACTTTATATTCTTCTACACATACTCACCTGAATAGTGAGATACAGCCCTTTCTGCAAATCTGACAGCTCTCTAAGATTACTTCCCAACATGTGCAGCTCCTTGAGCTCCCTATTTCCTCAGAGGTGGTGAGTTTAGCCATCAGTCATCTTAAATTGGGGAAATCCCCCTGGAACACTGGATACACAGCAGATTTCTACCAGGCATTGGCCCCCATTATCACCCCTCTTCTAACCGAAGTGTTTCAGAAATTTGAACTCAAAAGCTCTCTCCTCCCCCAAAAGAGGCAACTATTGTAATTGTATACAAAAGAGGTAAAGATCCCACAAACCCAGGTAGTTACTGTCTGATATCTTTAACATCAACAGCAAACTATACACTAAAATTCTGGCATCCAGATTAAGTCCACGTCTTTCAGGATTGATACACCCCTCTCAAGTGGGTTTTATCCCTGGACATCACAGTTCTGACCATTTAAGGACCCTTATGAATCTTATGCATATTGTAAAATCCCTTCCCACATCCACTGTGGCCATTGCAGTGGACTTCGAAAAGGCTTTCAACTCCATTGCAGAATTTGGCCTAGGAATGAAATTCCTTTCCAGAATTCAAGCTATTTATTCATCTCCCTCAGCCAAAGTTAACACAAATCTTATTCTTTCCTGCCCATTCTTACTTGGACGAGGGACAAGACAGGGCTGCCCCTATCCCCACTCCTTTTTGTCTTGGCTGTGGAACCACTGGCTAATGCCATTCGGGGTCATCTAGACAGTAATGGTTTTAAGGTAGAAAATACAGAATATACATCTTTTATGTATGCCGATGATCTGCTTCTCCCTCTGGTGGAGATACAGAGTTCCGTATCCCCCTTATTAAAACTCTTGGACTTGTTTTCAAAGTATTCAGGGCTGAAATTGAATCAAACAAAGACTGAACTACTCCACCTGAATGGAACTTGTTCCCAACAGATAGCACAGTCCACAGGGCTACTCTGGGCTCCTAAAGGTGTTACCTACCTGGGAATTACCCTCACACCCTCCCTAGAGACAGTCTGTCAGACTAACGTCCAACCCCTCCTGATGTCCCTCAAAACAGAGTTTGACAGGTGGAAACTTTTCAAATTTACTCTAGCAGGGAAAATCGCAGCAATAAAAATGGTCTCTGCTCCTAAAATATTTTACCCTCTAATGCACATTCCCATCTCCTTACCTAAACAGTGGCGTATGGCCATAGATAGAATCATTGGAGACTTCCTGTGAGAAGGCTCCAAACCCAGGTTCAGCTGCTCCCAACTTAGAGCCCATTGGAGCCTTGAGGGCTGGAACCTTCCCTGGATAGAGGGCTATCATCAGGCATTCCTCCTAGAACAAACTGTTAGATGGATGCACCCTCTTACGTCTCTCTTCCCACAATTTATCCATATTGAGCTAGATATCACTGAGACAATTCATCCTTCCTCACTTCTGGTTTCCCATATGGCCCACAAACCCTACCCTCCATTGAGTCCTAAAAAGATGCCCATCTCACCACCCGTAGAGGCAGTCAGGTCTAAATGGTTTGCCATCCACAAAAGAATGGAGCTGAACCCCCTTCTACCCCCCTACATCCCTCTGTGGAAACATCCTGATATTACCATTGGTACTCAATGGATCTACTGGAAATCCTGGGCAGACAGGGGCATCCATAAACTGGATGACCAGATTGACCGCAATCTTAAGGCCCTGCATATGTTTCAATCTCTTCAGCAAATCTGGAGTCTTCTCTAGTCAGAATTCTGGAAATATCTCCAAATCCGAGTGGCACTCTGCCATGTTCTACACCCACCCCATCCATATTAGGTACATCAGACTTCCACACCTGGATGCAACACCCTGCAGGTCTAGCAGGAGATATCTATGCTAAGCTGAGAGATACTGTCCCCTCACAATCCAAAGGGGCAAAGTACAAATGGGAAAGAATGCTTCAGAGCCCTGTTTCTTCTTTGTCCTGGGAACAAGCTTGGAAAGACATACATAGCTGGCTGATTGATGCCAGATCAAGGCTAATGCAAAACAAAATAGCCCACTCCTGGTACAAAACCCCGGCTGTTCTCGCTAAAGCCAAACTTCTTGATTCAGACACCTGCTGGAGATGCCAAGGGCCTAGGACAGACTTATTGCATATACTCTGGTCCTGTCCACAGATACAACCCCTATGGCTAGGCATACAGGACAATACATCCAAGGTGATAGGAAAACAGATCCCTTTCAGTCCCCTTTTTTACATTTTGGATGTTCAGAACGACCTTCCAAAACTAACCCCCTCTGAGACCAGATGGCTGGCCCTGCTGACTCTTCAAACCAAGAGAACCCTGCTGTGTAAATGGAGATCCCCACTGATTCCCACACTGGAAGAAGTTTTGGCATCTCTCTCATCCCTGTCCAAACTGGACAGGATCTCCCACCTGCAGAAATACCAAATGACCAAATTCAGACTATGCTGGACCCCTTACCTAAACTTTCTGATGTCTCAGAATCTGGGCGATTCTCAGGTAGGCATCAGCTGAACTTCCCTGTACTCTGTTGGTTAAAGTTAGTCCAGTAAGCCAGTGCTCTGAGGGGGGTGGGGTATGACCTCCTCTGGGAACTACCCTGTCAGTTCACAGAGATTCGGGATACCCAGGACATTTAAAGAGTTGTAATGTCTTCTGCCTCTTGATTTACTCCACTCGATCCGATTATTTGGTCCCCCTCTAGACCTCACCTACACCATCCTGGAAGTGCACCCATACCTACCATTTTTCAGGTTTGCTGGATCAGGATTGGATGTAAAATAACTGGCCTCATCATGCATTAGATTCTTTGGGATATCTATGTCTATGATCTAGGTTAATCATGGATTTTGCTGAGCATACATACACGCTTACTTAGCTTTCTCCCTGAGGTCTTGAAGAGGGATTTGGCTAGATATAACACTCCTGCAGGGTGTGCCTTCATACAGCAGTACTCCAATGACTGAACTCCCTTGGAGAGTACAATAGTTTGGCACATATATAGATGTAATGGAACTTGTATGCTTAATCTTGCAGACTGTATATAACCCTAAACTAGTGACTTTATCTGAATATAGCTACTAAAAAACTTGTCCTGAGGGACTATTCCATTGTGTTTCATTCACTTGGGTGTGAAGTCATGGCTTATACTCTTCCTAAACCCCTTCCCTCACTCTCCCCACTTCCTATCTCCCCTCCTTCTCATTCCCCTCCGCCCCAGCCCATAAGGTTAACTATCTGTACAAATGCTGTTTTGCAACTGGGCTTCGACCCTGTTGATTTTTGTATTTTTATTGTGAAATAAATAAAAATTGTTACAACAAAATACTAAGCATTTAAACAGCTTCTTGCTATGAGTTTCACTTGGGAATGAATTGCCTTTCAAGAAAGATTCATACCTCATACATGTCACCCTTTCCCCAGCACATCTGTAATTTATACTGTTTTTGTAACCTCTAAAGACACTGTCTCAGACGTATGCCAGGTCTTCAGTGAACTACTATTCAGTGAATAAGTAGCAATCAGCAGGCGTTTTCTTTTCTACTATGCTTTTTGGGAAATAAATATATTTAGCTACAGCAAAAACACACACGCATGCGAGTGCACACACACACACACACATACACACACACACACACACTGTACACACCATCCTCATGGTCACAACATTCAAAATAAATACTGCATTCTAATATGATATAAAAAAATAATCTGTTTGTTTATGTCATTGAACACAGTGAAGTTCGGTTTAGAGTAGATTTCCTTTAAATATTTCTTATCCTATATTTTGTATCCTGGATACACACACACACACACACACAAACACACACACACACACACACTCTATACCCGCCATCCTCATGGCCACAGCATTCAGAATAAATACTGCATTTTAATATGTTAGAAAACAATAATTACACAATGGCAATACCAAATCCTGGAATCTGATTGGCTGTCTGCCCTTGGCAACAGTGAGGTTATCTGAGAACAGCCTCACTGTATTGATTTGTTGTTGCATTGTTTGCATCTTCTCCTAAGAAACAAAGATATATTGCCACACTAAAAATCTACTAAAACATGTTTGTTTTATATTTTTTTTAATTTTGTACAATAATAAGCCATTGTATAACAGCAATAATGCACTCCAGGGTGTGGATCATGCTGGACTAACTTCACTTTTGGTACATTGGACGCACTTGGCCTGCAGCCTCATGCCCAACCACCCAGGTGTGAGGTTACCCCAGCATGATCAACACCCTCTCATGCATTATTACTTAAAGAAACTGTTTGTTTATGTCAGTGAACACAGTAAAGTTCAGTTTAGAGTAGATTTCCTCTAAATATTTCTTATCCTATATTTTGCATCCTGGATAATGCTGGGGAGATGCTACATCTCATTGTAATAGGGATCTCATTTACACATTTTTGCACTGCATTTACTCAGGCTGTCTCAGATTAGATGCAATATCTTGTTTTCTGTGGGGTCACAATTTTACCATTTTGATAATGTACTTCTTCAGGATAGCCTAGTCCAGGGCATCCATATTCAAAGGAGAAGTGTGACGCACCACAGCGGAAAAGGGAAATGTGCCACACAAATCCAACAATGAACTGCAGTGTGATATTCCAATGTGTGGGATGTGCTGGCTGCAAAGGAATGGGCCACAGTGCACACAGATAGTATACCGTGCAAGTCAAGGGTGCATTCACATGTACATGTTGCACTGTGGCATACTCAGTGGGAATGCACCCTTCATAGTCCACAGCATCATGACCCACAGGCCATGAATAGCTGGCCTAACTCAGCCAGCCATCCACAGGCAGGCTGTGGACATGCACCCTCGTGCACAGCAGCCTGGCTGCCTTGGTGGACTAGAGGTATCCCCTTCCATCCCCAATCAATCCAGCTCCATCCCCGAAGAGCTCCATAGTGTAGGGCCACCCCCCCAACCCAACTGCACCAGATGAAACCACAGTCCATATCCATAGCATAGAGGATCCCCACACACTGCCTTGGTATGTAGGCACCCCCGCGCCCCCATACTTAACTTGTTGCGGAGACTGGTACTGCCCTCCACACCCTGCCTTGGCCAGCCACTGACTGCACTGGACCTGGGTCAGGGAACTGCATTCCAAAATGACCCAAGTGGCTGTACCATGCATTGGGGCACTAGGCAAGCTGTGGACCCACCAGTGTATGCAGCCCTGTGTATGTCCCTGGCTAACTGTAAGAGGGAATTGACATACCTCCAATGCATGACTTGTTAATGATGTATCTTCTTGCTGTCATACACCACTGCAGGCCCACACTCTCCCCTGTTCCTCTGTGTAATATGCTGTCCTCCAGACTACTGAGGTATCTTGTGTGCCATGGAGTGCAGTATTCTGCAATGCCATTTGCAGTGTACCCTCCAAGCTATGCATAGTGCATCTGCGGTACCCTGATTGTACAAATGATTGGGAGGTTGGTTGTAACATGCCTGTTTTGGGACCTGTGTGAGTGTGTACAGCATCAGCTGTCACCAACTCTGAGTAGTGCAATGGCACTGAGATGATGGATCCGCATGCTAGCACCGGAGGTGTGTGACCACTGGGCGTTATTGCACACACAGAACTTGTGATTATGTATTACACATTCCAGTGTCCTACTGCCAGTGCTCAGCCACTGAAAAATAAGATGCCATTTCCTCTGTGAACTATCCAGGCTAAATATATAGCAATCAGCCGGCATATTCTAGGAAAATACATTGTAAAAATGTGTAAAGGGAAGACCACATTGAAACTGCCTCTCAGCAGATCTGCATTGTGAAAATTCATTAGAAATAATGGGTAAAAGCATCCCCAAAACTCTCCACAGCCATATCAACTCTGACCCGAGTTGTTTATTCATGCTAAGGTCTGGGTCCTTTTATTTGGATTAATACAACCACTGACGTTTAGGGAATACCACTGCAAATCCACCATTTTTCACATAGTTAATCTGCTGACCCCCACTCCAGTCCCCCCCTCCTCTTTGCAGTTCCATCCCAAGTTCATATATGACCATGCATAAACAATAAATAACCACAACATTTAAATTTCTAACTACTTCTTCAACCCTGATTAATTCAACCTGCTGCCAACCAGGCATTTTAGCTTTAAATTTAACCAAACTGGTGCTTCCAAGGTAGGAGCCCTTATTATGGGCTGTAGTGAGTAGGGCTGTTCCTACAACTGAGGTTATCTCCCACTTAGTGTGGGGGGCTTCTATAGCATTCCTGCTATATGTGAAAAAAAAAAAAGAAAGAAAAGACGTCTTTGTCTAACAAAGCATCTTTCCTGTTTTAAAGTTGCTTAATGTGGGTGACTGCCACACTGGTCTAGATTAAGTCTGTGTGGCTTGTTAATGGGCTCCTCATTATCATACCATGAGTTTCCTGGAAGGTCCCATTTCTTGGATCAGGACCATCATTTGGATCCAAGAGTTCCCTCATTTCTTGGTTCTTGTCCAGGCTATCTAGCCCCCCTCCTTTTTCCCCACTTTTGTTCATATTGATTTTCCAGATCTTGTCCCCCCCCTTTCCCCACTTTTGTTCATACTGATTTTCCAGATCTCGCCCCCTTCCCCTTTGTGTCTACCTCTTACAATTTTTGGTTTGTCTGAGAGACACTTCCCTTTATGGTCTGTATTGGGTTTTGCCTGGGTTTATATATGTTTCCATTCCCCCATCATTACCTAAGGCCCCAGACTACAACCTCAAACCTGTGCTTATTAATCCCTGCACTGATTTCACTTTCTTTATGTTCAATAAACCACAATGTCTAATAGTTCATGCCAATCATATTGGAATCAACCTAAAAATACATTGGGGGCATGCCCCCATTGGGGTCCACTGCGGCCGTGCCACCTTCGGGGTCTTTTAATTCTCATTTCTCTGGTTTAAGCATAGCTGGCAATTGATCAGTATTTCATCATCTACCATCCTATATTTGTCTGTTTACATCCATGCAAGATCCTCACTCTCGTATATATAAAGCCTCCCTGATGAGAGCCCCATCCGGGAGCTGAATAAGCAGTGATGGTGAGCGATGTTCTAATCTCTTCCTCTCCTTCTTCGTCATCTCATTATGTACTATTGTGGCCTTGCTTTGGTATCTCTCCCTTCCCTCCTCCTTCCCACATTCAGCTTAATACCCCTCTTCTTGACTTTTCGGGTTCCCTTCTTGTTCCCTTCTTTTACCATTAGCCTGATGTGTGTAGTTGCTGTGAGAAGTTGACTTCACATATTTGGGCTTTATAGATCTGCTCACTCCATTCTGTCAATCTGCATGTCATTACTGCCATCTCACCTCATTACTCCAATCTCCCCTACCTCCTTCCTCTCATCAGGATCTCTGTTTTAGTTTTGAGATCTAGAGCTGCTGCTTTTAAAGAAAGTGTAGTTATTACTCCCTTGGCTAACTTGCCAGATTTCGTGTACATGATGCATTAATTTCTTTGCCCCATTCTAAAGCAAAGGCTGACTTACCCCTATCAATCCCTCTTCCTGTTGCTTTCCTGCTGGGCCACAGTTCAGCCTCTGGCTGGGTGGATTCTTCTTTCCTGTTGCTGCTGTGAGGTATTCAGGCTTATTTTATATCTGCTGCATAGCGTCTCTTGCTTGTTGATGGGCTTCCACTGAAGACCAGGCTTGTCTGGCAATTTTGGAGGCTAAAGTTTCAGGTTGTGCTGGGTCTTTGTCTCCTTCTGTTTGGGGTGGTAGTCCTCTGGTGTGCAGCACTTCACCGGCCTCTCCCACTGACTCAAAAGTTGTAGAGCTCTCCAGGAAGTGTGTGATCATCTTGGCGGAATATGGCATGAAGAATTTCAACTTATGCTGCCTCACTATCTTGAATAGTGGGTGACAGACCTTCCTGTGTGTCTGTATTGTGGTCAGGTAATCATTATCAAAGTAAACCCACAAGTTTTTGTAAAATACCACCTTTTTTCTTCAAACTGTGATTAAGACATCCTGCTTTTCATTGTAGCGTGGAATTTGTGCTACAATGGACTGTGGTCTGACTTCTGCACTGGTTGGGTAAGGGGCCCAGCTCTCTATGGGCCTGTTCTATCTTGAGAGTGCAGCTGGCAGGTAGGTCCAGGGCCATATGGAGGAATTGCTGTAAGAACTGTACCATTGTCCCGGAGTCCCCCCTTTTACCTCACAAAATACAGAGACCATTGTTTGTTGTGCTCAGATCGGCAATTAATTGATTATATATCATAATTCAATTTTTCATCTCATCATGTTTTATTGTAATATATGTTACCATTGTATTTTATTGCATCCATATATCAATCTCTGATCATCCCTCTTTCTTCCTCTTCTTGCTCCCCTAGGTGAAAATCTGGGTGCCTTCTTCTCTTTTTCTGTTAGGTGACGGTGAGAACTGAGACTGCTTTTCCTCCTTCAGTTTCTTCTTTTCATCCTATTCCTTTTTCTTTCTCCCTCCCCTCCTTCCCCCCTTTTTTCCTCCTCTCTGTCATCCACCTTTGACAGACCATGTACAGACCCTTTTGACTGCCTTCCCCTCTTTCTTTATGGTTTTTAGAGTGGGTGGGAGGGATCAAAACTTCAGCAAAAGTGGCTGAAGCACTCCTGTGCTATCCATTGTGTACCTCCATTACCTCCCCTTCCTGTTGCCTGCCTTTTGTTCTGGTTTCCTACACCTCCCCTTCCTTTCTCCCCTTCCTTTCTGAGCATGTCATCTTCATACCAAGGGAAGGGGTGCACCAGGACAACTTGGTCTGCCCCTTAAAGGGTAAACTCCATTGTTATGCCTTCCTCCCACTCTGGTATGCTATATATCCTGAGATTATTTCATCTGTTTCTGCTTTCAGGATCTTCAAGTTGCTCTTCTATTTTCTTAATATTAGTGTTGAGTTCTGCCAACATCTGTTCTGTTTAGTCCATTCTGGGGTCCATAACTGATAGTTGCTTCTCGTGGTCCACTGTCATCTTTTCAGTTTGGTTATGTCTGTGTGCAAAGCTGTGGTAGTGCTCTGGACCTCTTTATGAAAGTCCCTAAGTTTATTTATGATCAGGTCCATTGTTCTATTGAGTTGATCCTTCAATGGCTGTGATGGCTTTTGTTTCAATTTGCCTTCCTGGATCCTTGCTGGCAGCCAGGTTTGGAGAAGGTGTTTGAGGCCAGTAAGTATTTACTTTCAGACCTGTCATCATTGAATCTGTCTGGATCCTCCATTTTCCTCCTTTTTTGCCAGATCAGTAGCCCCGTGGTGTCTTTAGGCTTCCCTTCTGCCCATTTTTTGTTATTTGCTTTAATATTGCTTGTTTGAGAATAATACTGTCTGGGAATCATCGCTGTTATATCCCTCAAGCAGCCCTCTTGAGGTTGACATCAATGGAAGTCCTACTAGACATTCTTTTATCTGTTGCACAAGCTGCAGTGACTGCTCCCCTTATAAAGTAATGTGGTTTCTATGGCAAAAGTTAACATGGTACCAAACTGTTGCAGATGTGCAGTAAAAGTTTTTTTTTAACACATAGCAATAATTTTCTCCACTTCCTCTCTCCCTTTGCTTGGAAGGGGCTCTCCATAGCAACAGAAGTAAGCATCACCCTACTCTATGCAGAAGCACTTTTCTGCCTGTTTTTCTTATTTTGTTAAGTTTTACTGTTTGTTATTTTTCTTTTATCACTCATTTCATTTTAAGGAATCTCCATAACAAATGGCACCAGACTTGCAAATGCACTGTTCTTTTAAAGTAAACTTTACTAGGGGCTCACATTTGTCCAACTGTACTAAGACTTTTTTTTTAAAACAATCTTTGTGTGTATGGCAACTTTTAACCCTCACACATTTATCCTTATTTATTCCAAATGTTTAGCTGCAAAAGTTAAAAATAATATTAGAAGTTTTACCCATAACTGTGTTCCCCTTCTTTTAGATCTGATGTGTTATTTCAAAACTTAAAAGACCTGTCACAGCAATCCAATGGTTATTAATGATCAGTAAACGTTACAACAAATTGTTGCTGCAGAATGTTAATTTCTAAAATTAATATTCACAAAAGATCTCTTGAGCTTGCAAAGTATGACATAATAAATTGCTCCTGACTATGGTAACTCCTGCCACTGGGTCTTAATACAATGGGGCAAACGTGAGACACTAGTAAAGTTTACTTTTAAACTGTGCATTCACAACAGTTAGGTGCCATTTATTTGTGTTGTTATTGAGACTGCCTTTTAAATAAAGAAGGAGATATAAGAAAAATAAAAAAGTAGCAACATATGAAAGATGGGCAGAAAAGCATCTTTGCATAGAGCAGGGACATGCCTACTTCTTTTACTTAGGGGATGCCCAATGAACAAATCAAGAAAAGGAGAGAAAAAAAATGTTACTAAGTGGTAAAACACTTCTAACATGTATCTGCAACAGGCTGGCACAATTTTTCTGTTGCCATAGAGACCGCATCCCTTATGTATAATGGGGAGCGGTCACGGCAGCCAGTGCTCATAAAGTTTCAGAAAACCATAAGCAGGTAGATACAAATTTAAACATGACTTATAACCTTTTGAAAATTGCAAAACTCTAAGCTAATGTCATATATATATAAAATACTGTGAAGCTACATAAAAATAGTACTTTGTCCCAGATGGTGTTGAGACTTAAAAAAAGGCTTGAAATTGTAGGAAAATAAATCGGGCGTTCTCAATAGAGATGGAAAATAATATTATATGACTTGATGGAAATGGAGGATTCCAACAGAAATGTCTCTGTTTAAAATTTAGATAATGCACTAAGATAAATTAATGTACAGTAAGTAGGTATTTTATGTTTGAAATAAAATTAATGCATGTGTTCTAAACTACAAAAGAAACCCCCTTCCTTCTACAGACTTGACTTAATACCCCCCATATTCTACTGATGCGTTTATTATGCATACATCGTGGCAGACAAAACATAGAAATCTTAAATACGATTTCAATATTTAGTTATTCTTTGTTAACCGGGTAAGGCCCATTAGGCACAAGTGCCTGTTTTCAGGGATGGTCCCGTAGAACTGGGGAGGTTAAGTGACTTGCTCAGAGTCACATAGCATGCCAGTGGAGGTTGTGGGACTCAAACCCAGGTCAGCTAGATATTCCAAACTCAAATAGGCTGGTATAAGAGATGCTACAAATTAGAAAAGCAGTCTCACTAGCAGTAGCAATTACACTAGAAAACATGGCCACAAACCCTTACATTTTCCCCCAACTGGGGGCATATAGCTGCACTGTTTTTCTATGTTTTGTATGCCACCATGAATACAGAACAAACACGTGAGTAGCATAATCCTGCGGCTCAGTGTGCTGGTGTTCTTTACAGTATAAGTATTGCACATAGTGCATATGGAGCTGTATAGGGGTGGGTGCACCATTCATTTTGCTGTGTCCAGCTTAAAGGAATATAAAGATTTGCAGACTGCAATGGAACTCTTCTCTGGAGTTGAATCAAGGGGGGACACTTTATGGAATGAAGTACATGAAAGGAATTATAAGAATTTGATTTCTATGAATTGGCATTTATGAGATGAAAATGTCTCTCAGTAGTCTAATCTGTCCTATTTTACACATGCTGCCACACAACAGGAACAAATGGGACTACATATTGAAAGCTTCATAGCAAACACTGTCCTTTTCTGAACAGAAACAGGCTCATTTATAGCAGAGTTAATAAATGTATGTTTATGTAAAATAAGTGGACTTCCATTATGAAAGTATTGTGAATGAATATTAAATGAACTTGTCCCCCTCCTTCCACACTGTGAACATTTGGGCAACTTTGTTAAACAAGGTATTTATAGTACAAAGTACTGTAGGTATCAACTTCTTACATAGAAGCAAAAGTACAGCAGTTAAATAAAAGAAAATGCCTTTGTGATTTCATGCCCTTTGTCGCATTCCTCTTGTGTAAAGTGGGTTTTGTTAGTGTTTTTTTTTTCTTTATTAATTATTCCGCAAAACTGCTGCCACAGTTTGTCACAAAAAAAACAACAACAAATAAAACAACAATTAGTGGTATTTTCCAATAATCCCAACCTAGGTAAATAATAACTGTTTCTGGCACAAATACATCACTACACCCACCTAGAGTTTATAACACAGTTGGATTTCTGTAGACATTCACCACTAGAAGGGTTAAACAAATGCTTTGTGTGGTGTGAACCTCCTGACTCAAATTCTGCAGGTGCAGTTGATCTGTCATCGTTGGGAGCTCCAAGAGAATGAATAATTGTGTTTTCTGCTGCCATGATAACTAAACAAAAAAAATGTTTTATTTATTACTTTAGTATTTGTTATGTTAATTTAAACTGCTGCCAGTTCTTCCTGGGCCTGCATCATGGCAATATGCAGTCAATGCACATTGCCAGGATGGTATGCTAGCTTGGGAAGCAGTAGCAGCATACAATAATAAATGAACATATATTTTTTATTAGCATGGCAGTTCACAATTTACATAGAAAACAAATGTCTCAGAGGTCCCAAGTGACAGATCAGTTGAGCCTGCGATACACGAGTCAGGTGTGATGTAGTCAGTCAGGGGCCCTAGGGCTGCAGGATTGAACCTGGAGTGAGGATCAATTGGCACTGAGCTACAAGTAGCATTTTGGGATAAACTTTGGGGTGTCAGGATAGACAAGAGCAAGGACTCAGCTGGCTGCAAACAGGAGTGAATTAAATAATGAGAATGGAAATCCTGAAACAGGGCAAGAGGCGAATAGCGCAAATAGCAATAGTAAAGCTTAACTTTTACCATTTATTTACTAGCAGTGTGCAAAAGGTGCCAAGGCAGAAACAAACAATCTTGTGGTGGGTGAGTCAATTGTAGGCTATTGGGACTAGGGAGCAGTGGTAGACCAATTATTCACAGTCCACAAACAGGAAATAAAAAAAATGATAAACTGTCTGAAACAAAAGTTGGGAGACACTGGTGGTTCTAATAGGTTCACACAGCAAGAGCAACCAACTGTCCAAGAAGTTAGGTTAGCAAGGGGAAACTGGGGCTCTGAAACCTAGTTTTATACCTGGCTAAAACGACTTCTAGGATCTTCCCCATTGTTTTGATGTAGACGCCTGTTATTAAGAGAGGTACCACTGTTAGGCAACTTAATCAGCTACAGTTCTCCAAAACAAAATGACATGAATAGCAGGGAAAAGGTGTAATGGGGGTCCATTTATTTCACAGGAGGTGGTTGAGAGTAAACACATTAAAAGAATCATTACTTTTGTTGACAATACTAGCAGGCATCTCACACTTCTCGGTGACAACAAGCAATATCTTGTGTTTTGTAGTGTTGGGTGTGGCTCAGCTGTGCTTTACTGAGCTTAAAAAAAAAAGAAACCCAACAAAGTATACATAGAAAAGTGGGGGATCAAAATGTACTTCCTGGCCCCTCTGATTCCCCAGGTCCACTGTCTAGGATTTATTCACATTGAAGACTGCACCTTTTAAGTGCACTGTGATTAAATTCTTTTGTATTCATCGTTTAGGTTCAGAATCATTACATATACAGATACCATTTGCAGAATCAAGTTAATAGCAAATTCCTTGTACTTGAATTGAGTGTATGTGTTCCTTCTGTGAAGGATAAATGCGCTTGTGGAAGACTAGGTTTACTGGCAAAGGCATTTAGGTTCACCTGAGTTCTTTTCTTCTAGGTTTGCTTGTAAGGACAGAGCAAGGAACAACATTATCAGAGCAAGGAAGAAGATTAAGGCTTCTTTTGACTAGGTAGATTTACTGTGTGTTATTATTTTCTTTTGTGCTCACAGGTTTTGTTACTGTTTTTTTGCTTAGATTTTAATGCGTTATTGTCCTTTGATTCAAATTGCTGTTGCAGGGAATACTTTCTGCTGCATTATCACAGGGTGTACCTACACGTTTGTTATTGTTTTGTGCTTACAGATTACTGCTGCAATCTTCTCTGATTCAAATTGCTTTTTGCAAGGTATATCTTCTGTTACTGCTTTATTTTTTTCTATAGCAAAGTGTTTTTTGCAGGGTTTATCTTCCATGAAATTCTTACAGGTGGTGCTTAAAGGTTTAAAAGTTTTGTCTTCATTATGCTATGCTTTCAGGGCTACTGCATTTGTTGCTGGTTCATTTTTTCTGTGTTTACCTCCTTGTTTCTTTCATCTGAGGTTCTTCTTTTTCAGAAGGAGAAAGGCCCAGCCACCCATCCCATCCTCAACCACCCCATGCTACACTCCTTTTATAGAGTAGCACAGTCATGACATTTCCTGTAGCAAAGCAGGAAGGGGAGGATCAGAGGGGTATTCACACAGTGACCTCACTTACAGAGCCACAAGTAATTTAACTTATTATAAAAAGTTATACAAAAACAAACAAACAAAACAAACAAAACAAAACAAAAACAAAAACATTATATATATATATATATATATATATATATATATACACAACACATATACATATAAATCAAACTTATAAACTCAGCAACTCAAATGGAATGGATATTATTAACGGCAGGTACTGCAGGACACTTTTCAAAAGGGCAGTTATACTGGATTTAGGATGCTGTCCTACTTATTGGACCACTGAAGAGCTAGGAGCTCAGCTCCAGGCAGCATGGGCAGAGATTGCATGCCTCAAATTGCATATTCAGGAGGAAATATATTACATGAACTGCCTGCCATTTGCCCAATATTGATCGCAGAGGGTACTAGGTCCAGGAGGCTGGCAGGTGGTTAGGAGGGGCAAATTGGGTGCTCCATCACTCAGTGTTCACCAACATATCACCTTCACAAACCATGTAAAGACTACAAACAGGTAGTTGCCTCTATCTCCAAAATCAAGGGGGCAGAGGACACTGCAGGACAGAAGCTAGCATGACAAAACTCACCAAAAACAGGGACCAAAACAAATGAAGCAAAAAGGAAATCCAAAACACTTCTTATCATAAGAGATTCCATGATTCAGGGAGTTGATACCTACTTCTAGCCTGGGATAATGGTCAGATGTCTCCCAGGTACATCAGCATGGAGAGACACTGACCACATTGCTAAAATCATGCAGGAATCAGGAGAAAACATTGGTGTCCTAATACACATGGGACTAACGATCTCACCAGCTGGTGAGTTGTGGAGACCAAGGAACACCTGACCAGCCTAGGAGACAAACTCTCATCCATTTCATCTGGCATCTCCTTCTCTGAGATCCTGCCAGTCTGGGGGGGGCAGATGGACAGATGGTCAGAGAAGGGGAGACAGGGGAGTTAAACATGTGGCTCAAGAGCTGGTGCCAGGAAAAAGGGCACAAATTTGTAGGTAACTGGCAACAGTTTTGGTAGCAAAAGTTCTTTAAATTCGATGGACTGCATCTGACTAAGGAGTCAATGCATTGGGGCAGAAATTTGACATCTTCACAGAATATTTAAACTAGCAAATAGGGATGGGGTGCAGCGTCTGATACATTGAATGGGAAGAACATCCCTTCCCCCTCAGCGAATGATCAAACAGGAGTTCAGCATGTTTGTAATTCATTTGCATCACCAGGTAAGGAAAAAGGTCCAGCTCCCTATACGATGTGCAGGAGAAATGACAAACCTCACCCAACAACCAATGCACTGAAATCTGGTCAATGAAAAATCATGTACACTAATACCCGCACTCTGGGAAACAAGATCCCAGACCAGCAGGCAATATTGACAGGGGCTAAACTGGTCATAGTGGCCATTAGCGAGTCATGGTTCACCAGTAACCACACCTGGGAGACTTCAGTACCCGGCTATGTACTGTTCAGAAGAGACTGAGGTGCAAAAAGGTGAGGGGGAAGAGGCACATTATGTCAATGAAATTATCAAAGCTACAGAAATTCAGAATACACATAAGGAGCCAGAAGAACTGTGGGTCAACCTGGAAACAGGAAATGGGACATCCATATGAACTGGGGTTGTCTACAGGCCTCCAGACCAGGGGGAGAACATAGACACATTGCTGGTAGAAGATATACAAAACATGACAGCTAAAGAGGAGGTTCTGATAATGGGAGACTTCAACATGCCACGTACAGATTGGCCAATATCAGCAAGAACATCCAACAGAACAAGACACACAGTGGATTCCCTGCAGGAGGAGGGCATCAAAGAACTGCTACAACAACCAAGAAGAGACAGGCCTATGCTAGATCTAGAACTGACTAATGGGGAAAGGATCACAGATAGGTCACCTGGGAGCCAATGATCATCACATGGTATGGTTCACTTTGGCCTCTAGAATGAAATCATCCCATTCCAAGGCAACAATTTGGGACTTCAGAGGAGCTGACTTTGATAAGATGGTGAACAAAGTTAAGCTAGCCCTGGCAAGAAAAAAATGCTGTATAGGTGAGCGGGTACAGACAAAGTGGGCAAGCATTAAGAATACAATACTTGAAGCAACATCCCATTGTGTTATGGAGAAAACAAGAGGAAAAGAAGAGGGAAGCCACTTTGGTTCTCAAAACCAGTAGCAGAAAAGATCAGAGCAAAAAGGCTGGCCTTCAGGAAATATAAGGGAATGCAGTGGGACGAAGATAGTGAGGCATTCCAAACTTCTCTAAGGGAAGCAGGGAAGGCAGTAAGGTAGGCAAAGGCCCAAACTGAGAAAACACTAGCATGAACATTAAAAGAAGGTGACACAACTTTCTACAGATACATTAGTGAAAGGAGAAAGTCCAGGAGGTATTGCTAAGATCAAAGGGGATAAGGATGTGTGTATGGAGGAGGACCAAGGAAAAGCATCTATCCTAAATAGATACATCTGCTCAGTATTTACTGAGGAGAAGGTAGGGCAGGGCCAAAGGTTCAGTCCCATAGATGGGGGAAGGTTGCACAAGTCCATTCACAAAAGAAAGGGTCCTCCAAGAGCTCAATAAGCTCAGGGTGGACAAGGCAATAGGCCATGATGGCATACATCCCAATGTACTTAAGGAGCTAAGGGTGAAACTAGCACAGCCATTATCAGAACTGTTTCATGAGTCACTGTGCACAGGAGAGTTCCCAGAAGACTGGAGAAGGGCTCATGTGATCCTGTTCCACAAGAGTGGTAGCAGGGAGGACGCAGAAAACTATAGACTAGTCAGTTTTACTGTACTTCAGTAGTGGGCAAGATTATGGAGACAATCCTTAAGGAAAGGATAGTGCAATACCTGGAATCCATAGGAGCACAGGATCCAAGACAGCATGGGTTTACAAGAGGAAGGTCCTGTCAAACTAATCTCATAGATTTCTTTGACTGGGTAACCAGTGTGGTGGACCAAGGGGGTGCAGTTGATGTCCCTTACCTTGACTTCAGCAAAGTTTTTGATACTGTTCCACATGGAAGATTGATTAATAAGCTGAGTAGGCTCGGGGTGGGTCAGAAGTTGGTCAACTAGGTGGCAAACTGGCTGGTGGGCGGAAAACAGAGAGAGTTGGTAAATGATATACAGTCAGAAGAGATGCAAGTCACAAGTGGTGTACCTCAGGGATCAGTTCTGGGGCCAGTCCTCTTCAGTATCTTCATCAGTGACATTGCAGATGGACTGGAGGGTGAGGTTTGTTGGTTTGTAGATGACACCAAGATCTGCAACAGAGTAGATGATACAGATGGGGTGGGCAGAATAAGAAGAGATCTGGATAAACTGGCAAAATGGTCAGAAGAGTGGCAACTGGGGTTTAACGCAAAGATGTGCAAGATCATGCACATAGGGAAGAGAAACCCTGAAGCCACCTACAAGTTGGGAGGGGAGTTGCTGGCAATCACAAAGGATGAAAAAGACTTGGGCATCATCATCACAGATGACCTGAAATCATCCAAGCAGACCATTAAAGTAGTAGGTAGGCCTAGAGGGATGTGGGGTGTATTAATAGGGGTATCACAAGTCATAAGAGGGAGGTAATAATCCCTCTTTACAAGACACTGGAGTACTGCATGCAGTACTGGAGGATGCACCTGCACAAGGACATTAACAAAATGGAGGTAGTCCAGAGAAGAGCAACCAAAATAATGCAGGAACTGCATCAGAAAACATATGAGGACAGATTAGCAGAGCTCAATATGTATACCCTAGAGAAAAGGAGGGAGCCAGTGATATGATCTAAACATTCAAATATCTTAAGGGCAATAACAAGGTGAAGGAGTCCAACATGTTTCAATATAAGAAAAACAACTGGACAAGGGGACACAGCATGAGATTAAAGAGAGGCCCATTAAGGGTTAATGTGAAGAAGTTCTTTTTCACAGAAAGGGTGTTGGATGCATGGAACAGCCTACTTCAGGAGTGGTGGATATGAATACAGTGCAGGGCTTCAAACAGGCATGGGATAGGCATAAAGGAGCAATACAGATGAATATGAATAGATAGGCCATTGACAGAGTAAAGGCTTATGGCACATTCATAAGGTAGAAAAATGGGCAGACTGGATGGGCCTTGTGGTCTTTACCTGCCATCAACTTCTATGTTTTAATGTTTCTGTGTTTTGTGTACAGTTAAATTGGTTTTTCCTAAAAAATACTAGTACTCTTACCACAAAATGTTGCCTTTATAGACCCTTGTCCCATACCCTTAATTGAGTTACAGTTCCTTTATACAGTAATAACATGCCATAAAGCCACTTGAATAAGGAATCCAAGTTGTTGCTGATTGATCGTATAAAAGCTAATTAGCACTCTTAGGTTAATTTATTTATTTTATTTGGTTTTTGATAATTGGGTAAGTAACCGGGCTGCTGGTAACTGGGTACGTACACTAGATAACAATGTGCCTATTTTCAGGAACAGCCCAGGTTAGACACAATGCATCACAATATAATTTATTTAGCAGAGGTAAACATCTGAATTACCTTTTAAATTTTGGGTTGTCTTCATGAAGGTGAAATGGTGCTAAAATGTAGTCATTAATTTACACACCAGAATAAGCATCAGTGTTATACTAGAAGATCTGTATTAGACAAGTTGGTCAGGCTATGGAAAATTGCTGCAGACAAACCTGTGCAAAGTTAAATTTTAAATGTCACCAGTAGTGTACAGTATATGGGCCTGTTGGCAATGGCTAACTACAAAAATCTGAAGCTAAATTTAAAAGTAGCTACTGTATTTGCTTACTATTAGTGTGCTCATCCCTAACTCAGTTATTAAAAATGTTGTCTAAAATCACACCAAGCTCTCTTTTTGTGGAAATACTACAACTGTGCTTTATTTATTTATTTAAAAGTTTGGTAACCAGGAAAATCACACTGAGCAGAAACTCTTTTTCAGGTTCAAAAGAGGGGGAAAGGAGAGTAGTCAGGCAGGCAGTCACAAACAAGTGCAATGACAACAGTTACAAGTGCAAGCTAAGTTGATAACAATAAAAAAATAAATAAAATTTAAAACATAAAACAGAGACTATACAAAGGTTGTTCGCAGTTGCACAAGGGTAGACTGCAGAGGATTTATAAAACTGAGTTAGGGTGAGGTATGTACACAACTGTCAACTGCTATGAATTTTACACCCACATTTTTACACCCAAATTTACCTTTGCTCTTCAAAGATTTACTGATGTTCAATATATTGTTAAAGCTATGTATAGACATGCAAACTAGTAAACATTTAAACTTACTTGACAGTAACAGTTCTTAATGCTACATATATGGTGCCCACTATGCTTAAACGTATTATTTTTTAAAATAAATATGTGCTATGAATTGTGGCCATTTGCTACACATTCTAGAGGCTAGTGCTACACATTTTAATGCTGAGCGGTTAAAAGGTATGTAGATGCATCTGTTGTTCCAGTTTGCTAAAAGTGATATTAAGAAGTCAGATTATGGACAGAGTTTGATTTTTCATTTATCATAAACAAGTGTTTATAAATGCTCCAAATCAAAAGCATAGATTTGATATTGCAACCATGACACTTAATATTATTGCTAGTCAGCACAGGTAACTAGAGTCAGCATAACCTGTAAGCAGTGTAGGATTCAACATCATAAACTATGACTAGGCTTGGGTAAATACTTGTAAAGGTGTATATTTTTTAATTGCTTATTTACAGTTAATTCACCTTGCTTTCAGAATTTGTCTGAGTAGATTCTTCGGTACTCCTGCCCACAGTGCAGCCTTTACTTTTCTATCACATCCCAGGGCAATGAATACTTCTAAATGTGCCACTTTTACTGCATATCAGCTAGTGTACCATCTTTGTAAAGTGATTTAAAGATTATTGGCAGTTTACACTTAAGGTGCTTTTTTTTTCACTAGTAAGATGTAGTGGTAATGAAACACTTGTTTATTTTCACTTACATTTTATGCTCCTTTCCTTTTCTGGCACCCACTCTCTCTCTTAACTTCTAAGGCATAAAGTGACAGGCCCATATCTCAGCATCCACTAGCACCCCTTCAGAGGGCTCTGGTTTGGTCCACAGAAGGGGTCAGTGGAAGGCAGGGGATATACCCCCAAAATTCTAGGGTTTCATCAGGTGACACTATGATGCATATACAAGTGACAGATATAGCAGGGTCATCCAATTCGGTGCCGGGACCATTTTTCTCCAGATTTTTCTCCCCTACAGACCATCATTTTGAAAAGGCATAAAACTTTAGTAATTGTCAACATTTTTACCCAAATTTACAACATAGCCATATCTTCAACTCCTGACCAAAATGTGTTTTTGTGTCCCGAAAGGTGATTTCGTAGTCCTTGCGCGAAATCACGTTTAGGCCAGGAGATGAAAATGTTCTTTGTCCTTCTTCATGAGGCAGGGTCATATTAAGGCTTTGTTGAACATCTGGTGTAAAAATATTGAAATAAAAATTATGAGCTTAAGTTACATTTTGTGAATACAGGCTTGTAACTTTGGTAAATTTCAATATGTTTACCCCATATTCCTTGGTTGCAGCCCTATCATCTCTGGCCAGAGTTTGTTCAATATAGGGACCACATTGGTCACTTTCCAGTCCTCTAGCACCTCACTTGCTGAGGTAGACTCCTGAATGATTACCAAACGTTTCCCCACCAGCTGTTCCTTTAAAATAACTCCATTATGATCCCAGGGTATGTCCTTTTTACATTTTGGGACATGCCTGGTTTATTTTTTACAGAAAGTCAGCTAACAGGGTAAATGGGATGTCCATGGACTCCAGCACAGCTACTCTTGATGCCATGTGCCCAAAGGAAAATTGTTGCTCTCATCGGGGTACCATAGTGAACACCAAAGGGAAGTGTTTATTTAGAATCTCCACCATCACAGTCAGCTTTCTTACAGGTTTTTCCACATTGCCAGTTTTCAGAGGCCTAATCCCTTATTTTTCAACTTCAACGGAAAACTATTATGAAACAGTGAACTGGAGAAGTGAGTCAGAAGTACAGTAATGTTAAAAAAATCAAAAGTGCAAAACACTGCTGAAGGGGACAATATTGATTGCAATATAAGGACAGTATAGTGCACCATTCATCTTGTTTCCATCTCTCATGTACTCATACTTAAAAGGGTAGTACAACCTTTCACAATAAGCTAATGCAGTAACAGCCCTTATTGTCCATAGCCCACCTTTGATTGTACTGTGGAGACAATGGGTTCAGTTCTCAAAAGGCCCTTAGACTGATGCAAGCTGCAGCAAAATGGAGCTTGAATCACTTCCCAGTGTGCCACAGACCCTGTGCCTGACTGTCTATCATGCAGGGTCCTGGCAGCAAAGTCCCATGGCTTGAGGCAACCGTGACTGTGCACAAAACATACAGCACACTGGAGGGTTTGCTGCAAGCAGAAGGGCAGCTGTGTGCCACTCTAGAGTCATCTAGTAGTCCCCCTGACTTGCTTATAGAGGTAAAAAGGGTCAGTTAAACATTACCTGGTGGTATAGTGCTCCCCCTTCCCGATCCCCAATGTCCCCAATATTACAGTAATAAAATCCCCTATGGTGATATAGTGGCCCCCCTCCCAGATTCTCAATGTCCCTGATATTATAGTAATAACCTCCCATGGTTGTATAGTGGCCCCCCTTCTAATCCCTGATGTCTCAGAAAGTAATGTATTTAAAAAAAAAAACTAGAGGTTTAGTTGACCTGTCACTCTGCAGTGCCCTACAACCCCAGTCTCCCATACCATAACTGAGCCTTTGACTGGCAGATCCCACCACTCCCTACCACAGTCAGCCACTGACTGAACTCGGAATGTGTGTGTACTGTATACAGTGTGCACTCAGTGACTGACAGCTCACTGAGCACATACTATATACAGTACGCGCTCATTCAGAGCTCAGTCTGCAAGGTTACTAGTGGGGTACCGCAGGGTTCAGTATTGGGTCCAGTCCTTTTTAATGTCTTTGTAAGTGACATTGCAGAGGGACTGGAAGGAAAAGTATGCCTCTTTGCAGATGACACAAAGATCTGCAACAGGGTTGATACACAAGGAGGTGTGGAAAAGATGAGAAGGGACTTGGCAAGGTTGGAGGAATGATCAGAAGTATGGCAATTTGGATTCAATGCAAAGAAGTGCAAAATAATGCAACTGGAAAAAAAAACAGGGGAAGATTACACAAAGGGGAGAGGTAGTAACAGCAACAAAAATTGAAAGGGACCTGAGGGTAATCCTATCAGATGACCTTCAGGTTGGCAAGCAATGTGAGAAGGTGGTAGGGAGGGCTGGGGGATACTGGGATGTACAGGGGGAGGCATCACCAGCAGAAAACAGGAAGTTGTTATCCCCCTCTACAGACAGTTGGTGAGACCCCATCTGGAATACTGCATGCAGTTCTGGAGACCACATCTCTGCAAGGACATAGACAGGATGGAGGCACTTCAGAAGAGGGTAACTAAAATGGTGCAAGGTCTGCAAGAGAAGCCATATGAGGAGAGACTAAAGGAGCTTAATATGTATACCCTTGAGGAAAGGAGGGATAGGGAGGACAGGATAGAAATGCTTAAGTACCTCAGTGGAATCAACAAAGTCCAAGAGAGTAGCATCTTTCAGAAAAAGAGATGTGCAAGAAGAAGGGGACACAATTTGAAGATAGAGGGAGGACGGCTCAGGGGCAATGTGAGGAAGTATTGTTTCACAGAGAGGTTGATGGAGGCATGGAACAGCCTTCCTGAGGAGGTTGTGTGGTCTAAAACTGTGGGAGAATTCAAGAATGCATGGGACAGACACAAGGCAATTTTTGTGGGGGGGTAGGAAGAAATAGGCTGTTGGTTAAATAGGATCTGCAGCTTATCCTCTAGGTAGGGAAATGGGCAGAGTAGGTGGGCCAAGCTGTCCTTATCTACCATCAAAGTCTATGTTTCTATGTAGTTAGCAGCTGGCCATGGCAGTGAATGATGAGTTGTGCCAGTCACCAGCTCCATTATGGGTTGGGGGGCAGGGTGGCAGGGTGCTGCCGGGTTCGGGGCCCACTGGACCACCAAGTCTTTTTGGTATACATTTCTTTCAAGGATGACAGGGATTGGGGAGGGGGCAACTATACTATCATGGGGGATTTTATTACTATACTATTGGAGACATTGGGGATCAGCGAGGGAGGTCACTATACCACCATGAAGCATTTTAGTACTAGAATATGGGGGACATTGGGGATCAGGCAGGGGGGCCACTATACCACCATGGGGAATTTTATTACTGTAATTTTGGGGAGATTGGGGATTGGGAAGGTGGGACACTATGCCAATGGGGGGGTTTATTACATTTGGGATTGGGAGGGGGGCCATTATACCACCATAATGGTTTTTATTACTAGAATTTAGGGGACATCATGGATTGGGGTGCCATTATCTGATCTGGCTTGCATCACTGAGACCTGGCTGGATGAAGACATTGGTCTCATTTTGGAGTTAGCAATTCCAGATGGTTTCTCGGTGATACACCATGTCAGGTTAGGTCACGGGGCAGGGGTGTAGCAATTTGTTTTAAATCTGAATTGGACCTTGTTGATGTGCCAGTTGAGGACACCAGATCCTTCGAGTGTACCGTGGCCACAGTTGTGGGGTACAAAATTGTTCTCGTCTACTATCCACCTGGTGGCGAGAATCATTTTTTGCATGAAGTTGCGGACTTCATTGTCAATATGGTGTTGGAATCCCCCAGGTTGATGGTGCCGGGGGATTTAAACTCTTGGATCAATGATGAACTCTCACAGTTTGGACAAGACTTCCTCCAACTTATGAGTTCTTTGGGCTTCACACAGGTAGTTACCTCTGTGATACACAAACACGATCACTCCTTGGACCTGCTTCTTCCTCCAGGGGTTGGAGACCTCCAACCTGGTGGTAGAACCAGTTGGATGGTCTGACCACCACATCATAAGGCTCAATTGTTTGGCTCCCCCTTATAGTCCTGCCCCTGTGGAGATGGTCTAATGCCTCCTATTGTGGGGCATGACTCCTGAAGGCCTTTTGGTGGTATTGGACCTATTGGGAATGCCAGAGGTAAACGAAGGTCCAGAAAACCTACTTCAGGCTTTTAATCAAGCAGTGGTGGGGGTTCTGGATACCCTTGCTCCTTTCTGTGATCACCCACTCACTCTCCACCCTCGGTCCCCATGGTTTTATGGGACCTTGAGGGAGCCGAAGCGAGTGGGTGGAAGGTTAGAGCATGCTTGGCATAGGTCCAGCTTGGATGCTGACAAGCTTAGATTGATTGAGCAAAATAGAGACTATCAGTCAACAATGTCTAGTAAGAAGGCAGAGTTTCTGTCCAGGGAGATTGTTGCAGCACAGAGCTGACCAGCTCAGCTGTTCTGAACTGTAGACAGACTGTGCATTCCGGCCTGTATACAAGTTCAGAAAGCCTTTTTGCAAATTGAGAATGATGAGTTTGCTCACTTCTTTGCTGATAAGGTTGCCGACATCAGGTTGGAGATTCATCTGTCACGCTCTATGGGGGTTGCTGGTGGTTGGAGTGGAGTCGTGACTCCTCTGCTTTGTTGGGGTGAGTTTGATCAACCAGAGATCTTGGATATCATGCAGCTTCTCTCGGGTATGTGGCCAACAAGCTGTACTTTAGACCCAGGCCCTACTTGCCTTTTAATACGGTGTTTTGATGTGATCGGCCCAGTTCTAGTGGATTTAATCTGGGGCTCATTGGAGTTTGACGAGTTCCCCAGTTCCCTGAAGGAGGCTGTAGTAACCCCCCTTCTCAAGAAACCATCTCTTGACCCAGATTCTCCTGCAAACTACAGACCAATCTCTAACTTTCCCTTTATATGGAAAGTTATTGAGAGAATTGTTGCACAACAATTGGAGAACCAGCTTACCATCCATGCTATCTACAATCCTCTCCAGTCTAGATTTCATAAGAGACATAATACTGAGACTGCTCTGGTTCAGGTATTCAATGTTCTCCTGATGGCTAGAGACCAGAAGTGCCATTCCATCTTCATCCTTCTGGATCTCTCATCAGCTTTTGACACCGTGGACCATGAGGTGTTTCTTGACTGTCTGTGGGTTATCTGTGGCCTGTCTGGTACAGTCCTCATATGGTTCCATTCTTTTCTCACTGGCAGGTTGCAGAGAGTAGTATTGGGAATTTTTTCCTCTGACTCATTATCCCTTCAATGTGTGGTCTCACAGGGTTCAGTGTTGTCCAACATGTTGTTCGTGGTGTACATGCTTCCATTGGAAGACATCGCGACAGTATGGGCTGAGTTTTCACTGCTATGCAGCTGATACTCAGCTGTACTTGTCTTTTGTGCCTGACCAGGATAGTGTACTCTCAGTCCTTTCCGACTGTCTCACTGAAATCCAAGACTGGATGAATTCCAGTTGGTTAAAGCTAAAGTCTGACAAGGCGGTTGTGTTAGTGATGGAACTGGGTCACTGGATAGAGGGGTCAACTGCTGGGTGGCCTGCCTAGTTTTGGCTTGGGGGTTCTCTTCCGTTGACCTCTGAATGGGTGTGGAATCTAGGGGTGTTACTTGATGATGGGCTGACATTTCATTCACAGGTGTCAACTGAGGTCAAGTCTTTATTTTACCACCTGAGAAACATTGTCCAGATTAAGCACCTTGTTCTGTCTGGCAATCTTCCAACTCTGGTGCACGCTTTTGTGACCTTGTGCCTTGACTACTATAACTCCCTGTACCTGGGGCTTCCTGGGGTAGATATCCACTGCTTGCGGCTGGTGCAGAATGCTGTGGCCAGGTTACTGTCTGGGTTGATTTGATCCAGTCATACTTCTCCTGTGCTGTGCTTTCTGCACTGGCTGCCAGTTCAGTGGTGGATCACCTTTAAAGTTGGTTTACTGACTTTCAAAGCCTTACATGGTTTAGGTCTGAGTTACTTGCAAGAACTTCTGAGTCCCTACTGCCCCCTCTGACTGCTCTGCTCACCCTATGAAGGATTGTTAGAGATTCCCAGAGTGCATTTGAAGGCTTCGGGAGCATGAGCTTTTGTTTATCCTGCTCGCTCCCTGTGGAATTCTCTCCCTCGTCAGATACGAGAGTGCCAGACAGTAGAGATCTTTAAAGTAGCTCTTAAAACCCATTTGTATTTGTGTACATTTCCTGATCATTAGTTGGAAAATTGATTCTGTATATTATTACAATGTTTTTAGAAAGTTTTATATATTTTTTAATAATTTAGAATTAGTTGTGTTCTACAGCACTTTGATACATGTGAATACACTTAATAAATACAATTATTATAATCATTATTATTATAATTATTATTATTATTATTATTATAATACCACCATGGGTGGTTTTATTACAATAATGTTGGGTATGGGGGGGGGACTACTGTGCATTGCCACTACCAGGTCAACTTCTGTGGTGGTGAAATTTCTAATTTCCCTTAGACCAGTCCAGGCTGGTCTAAGGGTACTTAGAAAGTTTACCACTGGGGAAGTTTTCTGAATTGCAGTTCAAGGGATTTGGTCGCCAGCACCTGCTGCAAGCCACTGGCACCATGCCACAGCCCAGTGTGTCAGGCAAGGGTGGCATGAGCCCTGTTGACTGCAGGATGCATGTGGTAGGCACAACCTGCCTTTGTGAATTGCTCCTGGGGCATCATTTGACTCAAGGGGCACTTTCCACCAATCATTGGGACACAATCCCTTGCACTGCCTGGAGAGCTTTCTGAATCAGGTCCAGCATCTGCATGCAGGGTTCTATACATACACTCACCAGTGCCAAGTACTGTAATAGTAACAATGGTATTATAGTGGGTAGGATTATGATGATGCAAGGAGGGGATCATAATAGTGGATCCATTTCTAGTATTACTCCATTACTGGTTATCATACAAAAATTAGTGAATTTCTCTCTTAGATATCAAATACAAGTAACCCCTAGCTATAACAAGTGTCTTGGGAGCCATGTCTGCCATTCATTATGGCTCCTTGTTTGCTATGGCAAGGAACACTAATACGGGACAAATGGGAGGGGGTTTGCTCAGTTATGTGTGCATTTTGCTACCTCTGACTGCTGCTTTTAGAAGTAGATTTAGAAAAGTGTCTCCTGAGAGCCTAGTGAGTGCATCAAACATTTGCAGGGATTACTAATAGAAGTGTGGCAACTGATTTCTCAGAGCTGCTCATGCAACACCTTCAACTTATAAGGTAAAATAACAGCCATGGTTCGCAATTTATTTGAAATGAAGAAGATCACATGATGTGCATGGCCGGCTAGCAGCACCTAAATCGGCTTCTGCTCTGAAAACAGCTGTTCTGGGAGAAACGCTATCTATTTAAAATACTACTTCATTGGAAAGTGATCGATTTAGCAATTGGTTCAGTGTTAACTCATTGCCTCCACAGGCTCACTCTGAGATTACACCACTTGCCTCCTGAATCTCCTGTATACTTTTAACAGTGAATCCTGGGCCTTTCTAAGCAAAATCAAGCCATAGTCAGCATGTCGCAAACAAATGCTAATAGCTCAATAACTGTACATGCTAGACACAAAGTATGAGTGGCAGAGTTATTCAGCACAAAATTGCCCTTCCAATGGTGGCATGCATGTAATAATAAGTAATTTAGTTTTTTTCCTATGCTGGTCGAAAGAGCCAACTAAATATTTTTTTCACTAAAACAGGCAACATAAGCCATACACACCATACCATAAACAAATACAAATAACTCCTAAAGTGTACATGATATGCAGAAAATATCAGTGACAAAGTTGTTCAGCATAAAATTTCCTTTCCAATGGTACTATGCAGTCAAATATATATTATAGTCTGTTACACTATATATTAAAATATATAAGTGATTTCTCCAGCCATTGCAAGGGCACACTGGGAGTCAGTAGCTGACTTCTGCAGATGTCCTCAGGACACACCAGTGTACTTTACTGATGACTACAGGCGTCTGCTAGGAGACAATGAGTTAAGGTGACTGGAGGCAAAAATTTTCTGAAAAGAGAAGCGCTACGACAACTTACTGGAGGTCAGTCAGCGAGGCCTATCTTCCTGATGGAAGCAGAGATGCGTCCGGTGCCCCCTTCTCATACTCCCCCTTAATCACCAGAGAAAGGGCCGAAAAGGCCAAAAGTCCATACTGGGGCATCAGCCAAAATGCAGGCTACACTGATTTCAACACCTGCCTCTCCACCCCTTACAGGAAAAAAAATTCTTGGTGGAATTACATCCCTTTAAAGCAGCATTGCAGGAAATTACTGCAGAATTAAAAAATATACGTGGTAATCTGGGAGATACTAATAGAGTAATTGCAGATACAGCTACTCAAGCATCATCACTGGAGGGCTGGAAAGCCACTACGGAGCCAGAGATTACCCTATTAAGGCAACAATTCCACAAAATAGAAGGGAAACTAGAAGATTTAGAAAGTCGAAGTCAAGGGAATAATATTATTATCTTCGGCCTTCCTGAGGAGGCAGAAGGATTGGCACCTATTCTTTTTTGCAATAGATGTTTACCAAGATAGTGGGGCCCTCTCCTAGCAATACCACCTATGTTATCGAGAGGGCACACCACTCACTGAGGCCAAAACCTACCCCTGATAGACCACCTCGGCCGCTAATAATAATATTTTTGAATTACCTAGATAAAATCCATATTTTGAGGAAGGCTAGAGATATGCTACAAGTGCTTTGGGAAGGCCAGCAGCTTCGTTTTGCACAGGATCTGCCTGCTACAGTCTGACAGCATAGGGCAGAATATCATACTTTAGTATCCAAACTTATAGCTGCAAGTATATAATATAAAATGCAGTACCCATCAAGATTAGCAGTATTTTGTCTCCGGATCTTGGCATAACTATAAGTCAGCACAACAAGCCATACCAGCATTGCAATCTCTACTTCCAGACCTTTTTCCTCTTTGTTGAAGATTAATGGGGCCAAAAGGAAGCTAATGTATGGTAATGGGGTGATTTATTAAAATTTGCAGGTTTAACATCTAAAAAGAGGTGATAAAGTGAAACTATGCCACGGCCACCAGAGGGCAGTATAATATTAAACACTGATTGCACAGCTCCTGTTTCTTCATTTTTCATTTTATTTTTATTTATTTTTTTGCTGGACTGAAGCAAAAAATACCACTCGGATCTAGACAAGTGTGGTGAAGTAAAAGAGACTCATTGCATATCTGTTAAACAGAGGCTAAGAAGGGATCATTACTTACGTTGTAGAAGGGGAACTGCTCATTTTTTGTTGGAACATATGAAACTGTGGAACTTCTTAATTTTTGGCAGCAGTGTAAAAAGTAGTTGTTAGCAAGGAAATTGCTAATGTTACTTTTCTTTGGTTTTAGCCATTTAAACCTGTCTTAATTTGGGCTGGTTAATAGAGCGGGAGCCGATTGGTAGTTGTTGGAGGGTTGCAAAGCATCAAGTGCTATATAAGAGGGTGGAAGGTTGCTACAGCTAGTATACATACATATTACTGGATTTTAAGTATTGTGGCGTTGTTTTTTAAAGGGCCAACCTCGAGTGTTGATAAAATGTTAGTGCAGCCAAAAGAAGGCTCTTATTATTTTACAATGGCCAATTATACAGCTGAAATTTACACATACTTTCTATTTCCAAATTTTGTTGGGCTCATTTTCACATGGCAAATCTCAAGAGTTGGCGGAATGCTACTACAATCAAAAGAAGATATCTACCATTTTGCTGTGGCTAAAGAAGTGAAAAGGATAATAAGAGGCAGGGGGATAGATGGGGAGAAATATTGGGTTTTCTATACTCAGAACCTTATATATTGGTGGGGTTTATATATGGGATGGGGAGTATATTATGGGAAATGGGATAAGGGGGGATAAGGGTACACACACTTTGGTTTAAAGGGTTTAATTGGGGGAGAGAATGTTATAATAGCATTATCTATCTTACGGGAGAAATCTTAAACTGGCCAAGTTTATATGGCAGTATATAAAATATGTTCCTGGAATGTGAGAGGTGCCCAAGCTCCAACAAAGAGAACAAAAATACTTTTGCATCTACAAAAATTAGAAGCAGACATAGTGTTTCTTCAAGAGACCCACTTGCTTCCTTCCCAGGTGCTTCTTTTTAGGAGGATTTGGGTGGGAAAAGTCTTTGGAACAGCATCTAACTCTCGTAGTGGTGGAGTGGCTATACTCATATCACGCCAACTACACTTACGCTTACTTGATACAATAGTAGATGGGCAACACAGATTCATTATAATCAAAGCTATAATTGGTCACTCTGAAGTGGTAGTGGGTTCAGTCTATGTACCAACAACGGATGACCCAGGGTTTTTTTACTCGCCTTATACAAAATTTGATAATGTGGGCAAATTATCCCATGCTGCTTGGGGTGACTGGAACCTGGCTTTTTGTAATATTTTAGATTGGTCTGGGGTTAGTAGTTCCACCCTTTCACAGGCACAAATAGCTATTCGGGAACTGATGGATACTCTTGGTTTAATTGATCCTTGGAGAGCTCTTTTCCCCTCCAAGAGAGAATACTCTTTCCATTCAATACCACATAATTCATTTTCTAGGATAGATTATTTTTTTGTTGGATCTTGGGCATCTTTCCTTGGTTACATCTTGTCTGTATCTTGCCAAGGTCATCTCAGATCACCATCCTGTTTTGTTGCACTGGGGTCCAGGTCTTAATACAGCCTGTAATAAAGTATGGAGGTTTAATCACCAGTTGTTAAAAACTTAGAAACTTCACTCTCATCTCCAAAATGTCTTTTCAACATTTATCAAAAATAATGGGCCATCTATGTCTAAGTTAGATATTCTGTGGGGAGCATTAAAGTGTACTCTCAGGGGTGAGATAATTAGACTGGCTACTATTAAAAAAATAATAACTTCACGGGTATCGTCCCATCTTCTCCAAGAGATAAGATCTGTGGAATTATCACTTCCTTCTTCCCCAGATCAAATCTCCCTTACCAATTCAGAAATTCTTAGGGATCGCTACAACTCCTTACTCACAGATAAAGCTGAGTATCTTTGACAGAGATCCAAGATCTGGTACTTCGATCAGGGAGATAAAACGAGTAAATTACTTGCTCTTCACTTAAGGGCTCAAGTGGCAGATAGAATAATTCCTTCTATTTACAACACATCCGGTTCCTTGGTTACCTCACCACAAGATATTCTTTGTTGTTTTCAGCAGTATTACTCCAGTCTGTATTCCCGGTCTAGTATTCCATTTAATCCTATAGATGTGGAGCATTTTCTACAAAAAAATAATACTTCATTCTTTAGATAATCATCAAGTGGAATACCTAAAAGCTCCAATATTGGTGTCAGAAAAATGGTCAGCTATTGATGCATTACCACTGAACAAAACTCCAGGACCGGATGGATATACTGCAGAATTCTATAAAGCCTATAAAAGTCAATTAGCCCCTATTCTTCTAGAAACTTACTATTATATTTATGAACATGGTGTTTCAGATTATTCCCTTATGGAGACCACAGTGGTAGTTCTCCCTAAATCAGGAAAAGATCCTCTATTTGTTACTAATTACTGACCTGTCTCTTTGATAAATGTTGATCTAAAAATACTGGCAAAGATTCTAGCCAGCAGACTGACGAAAGTGTGGCAATGTTTAATAAGCTCAGAATAGGTAGGATTTGTGGTCAATAGGCTTTCCGTGAACCATATGCGGAAGCTAAGCCATCTTATTTCTGCATCCAGGGACTCTTCAGTGCCTGCTACCCTGATGTCCCTGGATGCAGAAAAGGCTTTTGATAAGGTATTGTGGGACTACTTGTTCTATCTCATGCCCAAATATTATATTCCTCAACAATTTATACAATGGGTGAATGTTCTATATACCTGACCAACAGCTCGTGTTCTCTGTACCGGAATGCTCTCTAATACTATAGCTTTAAAACAAGGTACTAGACAGGGTTTTCCCCTTCCCCCTTTTTATTTAATCTTTAATTAGAACCACTCATTCACTATATTAATCGCTCCCCTTTAATACAAGGTGTCATGGTTGGACCTCACCAATATAAACTGTCAGTCTATGCGGACGACATTGTTCTTCATATCTTACATCCCTCTCCTTCAATAAAATTGGCTTTAACTGTTATCGAACAATTTTTGGAAAATTTTCAAATTATAAGCTTAATATAGCCAAAATGGAGGTAATGCCTTTAAATAAATATACTTACTCAGTGGAGATAGCCCAATTAGGATTAAAATGGGTTAAAGACAATATGAAATATTTAGGAATATATCTTTCTACTGATTGTTTACGAATGAAACAAAATAATTTAGATAAAACTCTATCCCAAATTAGTAAAGATCATAATCACTGGATTACACTCCCTCTCTCTCTTTGTGGGGAAAGATTAATGTAATAAAAATGAATGTACTACCCCGGTTGCTATATCCCCTTTACATGACCAATTTGTTCCTCCCTAAATCCTGGTTTTTACAGGTGAATCGTATAATAGCTAATTTTATCTGGGGTAAAAGAAAGCTGAGAAGAGCGATAGCAAAACTCCAGTGTAGTAAAGTAAATGGTGGTCTGCAGTTGCCGGATTTTCTCCTTTATTATTATGCAATCACATGTTCGATAATACTCAGATGGAGCTGAGGGATGTGGCTAGAGGACCATCACAGTTATGTTCCACAACGGCTTCAAATCGAAAAGACACTGTGTGCCTCCCAGGGAGTAGACACAGGTACACTCATTTATGTAACTCCTAAGAATATTCCTAGAACCTTATATGAATCATCCATTGGGATCACTCTTTGGGTCTTTAATAGGATAAATGCCAAACTCCAGATATCTGTGGAGAAAGACATCTCACAACCAATTCTCAGAAATCCCAATTTAAAGATTGGTGGTAAATCTTCAAATAAAAAATGCTGGCCTTTTAATCATATAGTTAAAGAGGTTGATTTAGTAAGTGATCAACATTTACTGACATTTCAGGAGGTAAAAAATAAATACCAAATACTGGCAGAATTTGTTTGTAAGTATTTTCAGTTGTCCCATATGCTTTATTCACACTTTGGGGTGGGCCCCTGGGATCAGTACTTAGCTGGACCAGTACTACAATCTATCTCATCACCACCTACATCAAAATTCATATCTTATTTTTATCATCTTTAGAGTGATCATCTCGAGTTACATAAATACCACCCACGGTATGTGTGGGACCAAATAATGCCTATTTCTATTCTTGAAGGGAGGTCTTGGGATAAGATCTGGCAACATCTATACCGAGATGTGAAGTGGGATAAATATAGATTACTACAATTTTTTGTCATTCATGACCTATATTACACCATGGTGAAATTATGCAAAATGGGGCTACTTGCTTCAAATCTACGTTCCATACATGGGGAAGTGCCAAGTAACCTCTTACATATATTATGGGAATGTAATAAAGTAGTACCCTTTTGGGAAAGTATTAAAAATAATTTGGATCCCCTGTTGGGCCTTTCTGAAGCGTTCACACCTGAAATTTGTATTTTAGGTAACTGCTGGTCAGTACTACTTGGGAAACAATGTAAATATATAGCTATGATATCTTTATGCACAAAAAAATATATATTTTACAATGTTGGCTCGATCAAGCAATACCCTCCAGGACTGAATGGATTAAAGAGATTCTTTTTGCCTTACAGGCCGAAAAAGTTATAGCCCAGATGTCGGACAGATTACATTATCATAATGAAGTCTGGGCCCCTCTGCATACTTTTCTTACAATATAAAAACTTTCATAATATGGATAGTTGAAAGAGAAGATGACATTCTCCACATTAATTTGGACTGCTGAGGTGTACCCGGGGAGGAGGGGACTTATATGGTGGTGGGGGCGAAGGGAGAAGGGGAGATGAGAGGAGGAGAGGCTAGACAGGAACAGTTATGTTATAATAGGTGTCATTAGTATTATTTCTGTTTCTCTTGTTACTTTCTCCTGGTTTTTATTTCAATAAGTTATAAGATGGTGGACTTCTGAAGGAGAAGCTCAGGATATTAGATATAAATAATATTTGCAAATTTTCTATCTACATCTATGTTTTGTCTTTTCTTTCTTATCCTCCTCTCTGTAACTGAAAGTGTTTGGAATTTGTCTTATGATTAAAACAGAAAAATCAATAAAGCTTACTTAATATGAAAAAAATGTATTTGAAATGAATAACAAAGCAGCAATTTGAAAGGCATACTGTATTTGCACACAGACTGCTGAGGTTTAGAATCTGGTTACTCCTTTATGTTTTACCTTTCTGTTACATTCACATGGTATGAATTCACTGGCAAGCAGTAGCACAGAGATAAATGAAAAACCCAGTGATAAGGAGCATAGGGTTTCTTGCCTGGAAAATATTAAAAGGCTAGTTGAAGAGAGATTTACTACAGAAAAAGGAACATGCAGGGTGCAGTATAGACTCTGACAACACAAGTCTTAAATAGTCTCTGTAGTTTCCATATCTGACTCCATCTGGTCTCTGTCCCCTTTATGAACCCAGCAAGAGTATGTGTGGCAACAGTAATGAAAGCAGGCAGTTCTTGGACTAGGGATTTTGTATCAGCACTGGGAAGAGAGACTAGGAGATTTTTGCTGATATAGAAGTTTAAGTAATTGAATTAAATGGCACTTCATAATGGGATAACACTTCAATTGGCTGTGAGTCAGGAGCCAAACTGACCATTTCCAATAGCTGAGAATTCGGTACAGCGAGGTTCATTATAGTGAGGGGGTTATTGTAATTTGTAAAGTATGGAAGAAGACTGCTATTGTTGCAGTGCATAAGACAGGAAACACTACCCTTGTTTAGAATTATTGACCAATAACTATATATCCATCATTAGCAAAATCATTGGAAAGGATAGTTTGTGATCAGAAGATTAGCTGTCTTGAGAAAAATTATTTACTTTTAAAATCCATACATGGCTTTTGATAAAACCATAGTACTGTGATGGTACATTGTGGATTCATGGGTTATGGATCATGTAAGCTATGTAGGGAGCAATATATGTTGACATAACAAAAGTATTTAATCAACATGCTGTAGTTCATCACAGGTTTCTGTTAAATATAATTTCTGAGCTAGGCTTCTTTAATGAAGTCTCAGGATGGGTCTATAATTATTTAGAGAATAGGGACATTTTGGTAAAGATCAAGAATGTTGTGTCTACTCTTAAAGACTTGAATATAAGACTTCTGAAATAATCTATATGGGGCTACTTTTTGTTTTGTCTGTATATTAATAAACTACCTGCTGTGGGTTATCAGTCTGAAAATGTTTCTGTATATGGATGATGCTAAGTTATTTTTTAGAGGTGACACTACGTCAGATGTAGTTGAAGGCTTCAGGAATATTTTAATAATTTACAGAAATGGCAAATGGAAAATTACAGTATCTTGTGACAATAAAACAAAACTTAATTATCTTTGGAAATAAGAGTTGAAGAAATAGTTTTTTCTACAGATATTGTATAATTAGATTGGACTTTGATAGATCTAGTGCACTGCTTACAATATCTAGGTGTGATACTTGGCAGTACACCATCTTTAGTATATCATGTTGACCAAATTAAATTGTCAAATAGGCATCTGGGACTCTTGTATACGAACATCAATAATTTTATAAATACGCCTAGAAAGTTATAAGTACAAAACATTATGCTAATGATTTTCAGTTATGGAACAGTAATATATTTTGCTACCTTTAATGGTGTACTTTACATGATCAAGACCATGCTTAACAAGGTTGTTGTTTTTTGTTCAATATGGGCAATCAATCCCACCATAGTGATTTATATTCAAAGACTGTCTAAATCCCTTTTGAAAGAGAATACTGTACAATATTACTGCTTTCATTAAGTCAGTAGGATATTATGGTAGCAGACCTGACCCTAAATATTGGATCTTTGTAAAGTGGTGGAAGCATCATGTCAAACAAGAGCAAGGCAGAGTAACAATTTTCTTCTACTATTTATGAAACCAATGCATTCACAGAGGGCTTTTGCAAATGCAGCTTTAGAATTTTGGACCCTCCTGCCCACAAATATTTTAATAGGAAAGACAATAGACAATTTTAAAATGTCTTTAAAATGTATCTACAATATGTTATGAAGTGTACTTGTCATATATGTCTACCAGTTTTACTTTGAAGTGCTGAGCCCTATTTTCAAAACCCGACATCTATGGTGCTATCATTTATTTAAGTAGTAAACCACAACAGGGTGTGGATTATGCTGGGATTTTACTCAAGCCTGGTGTGGTTTGGTCATGACGCTGTAGGCTAAGTGACCCATTCCACACCAGGTGTGAGTAAATCCCAGCATAACCCACACCCTGGAGTGGATTATTGTGATTATACAATGGGTAAATTAAAAAAAAAGAATTAAGTGTTTTTTGTTTAAAAAAACAGTTTTTTTAATTGATTTTCTGTGTAATAGCCTTCCTCTGTATGTAAAATAGTTCCCTGTTGCTAGGCAGGTAGAAAGATACACACACACACACACACACCTTGCTCCAACCCTGTGTTTTTTTCTTTGTTTCAACACTAATAGATCGGTCGACAAGATGCGTGGGGTGCCAGCTGAAATGGGCCAAGAGACTGACACTGTACTGTTGGGGAGAGTGAGTGAGTGAGTTATTCCTACAAGTCAGCTGGGACCTGTTTTTTTTTTAATTGGAGAGCATGGGAGTTGTGTATTCAGGGAAACACAGCTACCTCTGTCCCCACTTCAAGAGATCAGCACACAACATATGTGGCATGTCAGTCGAGAGGAGCAGTTGCCACATTGAGAAATGGAAGGGTTTACACCAAGGGAAAGTGAGTGAGCAGCATTTTTAAAATGATTCTGTTTTGCTATTAGGCTGAGATGACATGGTAGCACTATACTAGGACCAAGGAGGTAGCTACACCATGCCACAACAGAGGAGCCCAATTTGTTACAGGTGCTAGCACTGAGCAGATCAGAAGCAGGAGGGAGGGAGTATCACATGAGCTTGCAGGTGATGATGCTGTGGAAAATGCGGGACTGTCTGGAAAGACTGCCATGGTCTCAGTTGGGCCTGTGTTCTGTTTAGGAGGTACATCAAATTATTTGGATATATCCCACTGTACTATGTGGATTTTAGGAAAAAAGGGGGTTTGATTTTTGAAATGGGTTTTGGGACTGCTTGGGGTATGGTACTTCAGAACTCATAGCATGTTTCAAACTAGTGCTATTGTGTGTGGTTTACTGGGTAATTAAAACGGTGGCATTTTAGTTTTGAATTAAGGGAGCAGTTCAATATTTTGACAGATGGAGCTGACCAGGGCTTTATCCTTGAGTCATGCTAAGATATACTCATAGATAAAACATCCAGTCAGCCAATCATATTTCTACATTTATTACTGCCATTGTATAATTTGAGATATGACAAGGCCATCATGTTTCCTTATTTATACAGAAGCACATCTGGTCTGACACATGCTGTCTATTTGAATAAGAGACTCTGTCATCACTGCACAAAGTAAATATGCACATTGTTATCACAGTCCCGTGCTGTCAACAGACTTCCTGGAGCAAAGCAAGTAATTGCATGGTAAATGGGACAATGCTTTGCTCCTAAGAGCCATATTCAGTGGATGATATGCTAATGACAACATATGGCATGCAAGGTGCCAAGAGGCCATTTTCCTATAATTATATGGCTAGTAGCAGCTCTACACAAATCCTCCATGCATGAGTGTGCAGTCATTATGCAGAGCCACAACTACCCCCACACCCACCCAGTCCCTAATTAGCATATTGACAGCATGATCTGTGATTCCCTAATAGTCTAATGATGATACCCTCACATGTTGCATGTTGCATTGAATTTCAGTCAGTTCCTCTTATATGCACAGTGCTGGGGGAAGCAGTATTTTTGCATACTTATGAAATTGCATTTATACAGAAAATAAGCTATACATTTTACAAGCCTGCATGAACTTAAGTTTAACAGGACAGTAGTTGATTATATGGCTGGATTCCAGACAGGAAAGGCTTATCAAGTAGTCGTACTTCAAACATGTTTTTTATTATGCAAATAAAAAAAAACATTACATGCAAACATTGCATTATACAATAGTCCATATCAAAGGGTAGGAGCCAGAACATTGAATAAATAACTATATAATTAATACAATAATATAACATTTCATTGCAACCATATAGAAATACAGTTAAAAAAAAAGTATGCATGTATTACTATGAAAAGTTAATTTACATTGAAATCATGTTATAAATTGGTAAAAATGAAAATCCTGCAGATATGTCCAAGTTTTTAAAAGCCATTTCTAGTTCTTGATATGTGGAGGTGTATGACTCTATAAAAATAAGGGGGCCAGTTAGTTATAAATTAAAGAGATTCACAAATGGAGTCTAAACTGAGTTAAATTTTGTAATCTGTTTATAAGTGATATAATGATTTTTTTCTATGAGATGACTAGAGATCATCTTATTGATCCATACAGGGAACAGTGGAGGATCCCTATCCTTCCATTTCATGAGAATCAGTTTGAAAGTGTTAATGATGCAAATATTTATCAGATATACATTATAAAAGGATATCCAACACATAGGGCCTCCGAAACATATCAGCATCCAAAATGGATCCTTAGCAAGGGGTCTTCCTACCATATGTGACAAGAATCCTAGGGTAGCCACCCAGAAAGAGTCTATCATGGGCATAAAACAAGCATATGTTCCAGAGTTCAAGTTTCGGAATGGAATCTGGGACAGGTATTAGGAATTGTAGAGTTCATAAGGTTTAATTGTTGAGGTGTGTAGTATATGTGGTATACAATGTTGAACTGAGTCTGTATAAATCCTGAAGATTTAAAACCCCTGTATTTTGGATAAACAATTTTCTTCCATTGAGATAGAGGGATGGCCTGATTCAATTTGTCCTCCCATATGGGTGTTAGTCAGATTGATCGTACTTCACACTTAATGGAGAGCACATTTTGCTTTGTTTTCAGCTTGGGTTGCTCAGAATCTGGTAACTGGAATCAGATTTGTTGGACTCAAATCCAGTTGTCAGAATTAGGATTTTAAGAATTGTAGGCTTAAAATCTTAATTCTTAAATTGAGTTCTAAAGCCTATTTTTATATAGGAGTCTTGGATTTAGCATTTAGGATTCCAAATTAGAATCTAATTCCAATTTTGAGGTCCTGATAGGATTTGAATCTGAATTGGTCTAGGAATTGGGACTTCCTAAGTTCATAAAGAGCCACTGATGACAAAAGTTCTACATTGCAGAATCCAGATAAGCATACTCCCAGTAAATCTCATACCAAAAACTAGATTTTTATGTTACTTTGTTTTAAAGTTATTAGCCATTTAGTAATGTTGATTGCACTACCTGTGCAATAAAAGCAGGTATCAGTAAAGAGCTGCTGATAATGTCATGTAGGGAGCTCAAAGTCTAGTAAAGACTGTCAGCAAGCTTATAAGACCCATTTCTTCAAAGTTGTAAAGATCATGTGCAATGGTTTTCACATGTAAAACAGACAGCACCAGTCAGTAAACATTGCTATAAATACTATATATGTTCGAGGTTTTGTAACAAAGTTGATAAAATTGCACTATTTAATGCTGTTTTGTGTGGCCCATTTCACCAGGGTTCCTGGATACTAAGTCAGCATGCCTCCAGACTGCTGAAGCCAGTTAAAGTGCTACTGATTGTACTGCTGTTTGTCATTGTCTGTTTTACAGTATGTTTTAATAGGGGCCTTATATGTGTTAATTCCTACTAGGAGTGGAAACATTAGCTCTGGTAAAATGATCATTGTAATTTAGAGTAGAACATAGATGAATCCGCCCCACCCCCCATTAACAAGGAGATGGGATAATTGTTTTAAATTGTCATTCTTAGAAGTTGTCTCAGTTGACTGTTAGGTGTGAATAAGCTCAGCCTTTCATCAGAAACTTACTCTGCAAACCTCACAGCATGCTATGATCCAGCATTCAGCAAAAGGACCTCAATAAAAAGACACCCAGACAAAATATTGTCAGTTTTGTTACAAAGCTTGAAACACAAAGTTTTTAAAGCGATGTTTACTAACTCATGCTGCCTGTTTTACTTATGAAAACCATTGCACATGATCTTTATAACCTTAGAGAAAAAAGTCCTATAAGCTTGCTGACAGGGAAAACTAGATTGTAAGGTCCCTAGATGACATCAGCAGCGGCTTTTCACTGGAAAAAGGATTTCTTTTTTTTTTAAATCACCTCTTTATTCATCTTTTTAATACAGAACAAAACAAACATGCAACAGAACCTGGAACCCCAGGCACACAGCCCAAAACTGACTGTGTAAAAGGATTTCTTTGAACAGGTAGTGAGATCAGGGTTACAAAATGGCTAATAACTTTAAAATGAAGTAACATAGAAATCTACTTTTTGGAATGAGATTTAATGTGGATATGCTTATTCTAATTCTATAATGTAGCACTTTTGGCCAGATGGCATCAGCAGTTCTTTAAACAGTGTAATCAGATAGGAATCTTCAGAGTCTGAGAAACCCTATTTTCTGCATTGATTGACAGGCAGCACACCAAGTGTACAGAGCTACTCTTACCTTTTAATCTGCACCTGCTGCATCAATTTTTGCCTAATTTCACCCCAGATCCGAACAATTATCACTTCAGTGAGGACAGAATGCAGAAGAAGAGGCACAAAAGCTGCACAGAACAAAAATTTGAAATACATACAACTAAAACAAAATAAAGCACATAGAATGAGTAATGAGTTGGGACTGAAAAAAAATGTGCATATAACTGAAAATTGCGTACATCAGAATTGCATACAAGCTTAACATCATTAGTGGGTAAGATTGTAGAGGTGCACTCTCAGAGGATCCCATGCCCTAAGATAGAAAGCAGCTGGTACAGTTTAAAAACCAAGACAAAGAGCACCACAGAGAAGTTGTACTCAAAGCTGAAGTAGCAGGAATGGCCTTGTGGCTCAGCAGCAAGGTGTTCACTTGTGACACCAACATCCCAGGTTTGGGAATGGACCCGGGAGTTGGATGGCTGGTGAGGGTGAAGGCAGGAGTATCCAGGGACAGCTAGCCTTCTCCAGTGGGGGTGGAGGGTCATGTGTCTGGCATGATGTGTACCCCTAGTGGAGGCCCCAGGAACTGCCATGACCTGCTCCATGTTGCTAGGGAGGCATGACAGATGAACCTTGCATCATTTTTTTATTTTATTTATTTATTTATTGAGATCTTGGATAATTCCTGTGAGTGGATGCTCATTGATAGGTTCCTTGTCAGATACATTAGACAACAAGGTATAATACTGTGGACAAAAATACCAATATGGAGGTTACAGAATTCAAACATAAAGCACTAGGTATGTTGAGGCATTGTACAATGTAAGCCCACATCAATACAATAAGCAAACAAGGATAGAGAAGGATACATTGGAAGTAGGAGGGCTAGGTGAGTAAATCACAGAGGGCAGGGAGGGAGGGAGGGAGGAGGGTAGGAAGAGGTCAAGGGGGCAAGGGCCAGAGTCAGGGAGGGGTAGGGAGGTGGGAAAAATGCTGCAGTTTGAATTGCAGGTCGCAAGCATGAAAAATGCTGGTAGTCCCATGTATGATGCCCACCTCTCTGTACCGCCAGTCCCCCCCAAAGCATTTGGCCCCCACCAGGGCAGTATTGTGTTGATGGCCACCCCTGCAGCCCACCCAGGGGGGATAATATTAGGCAGCCCTGATGATTGTAGGGGGGTCTTCTCAGCTGCCTCACCTTGGTAGGTAAGACAGGGCAGCTTGGGGGTCGATCGTGGATAGGTGGTGAAGGTTAGGGCTTAGGATTAAAGGGACTAACAGCACAGAAAAATAAAAAATCAGGAATAAGTGGTTATAGGCAAAAACACTGTTTATTGAAACCAAGAGCAGAAGTGCAACACTGAAAAGTCCCAAGTGTATTTCAGTACTGCTGTCTTATTCTCAGCTTCAGTAAACCAAGAGTTTGCATTGGACAACTGATTCCTGCTACTTTGTTTAGTCTGAGTGTGGTTTCTCCTAAGATATTGGAGACACTGATAAGAGAAATAATAGAAAACCAAATCCTGAGTTTGGGGAAGGTTGACAACATGCAGCATAGATTCTAGAGGGGGGAATACCATTTAATTAACCTTATAAGTTAATTTGAGCCCATAAGCTGAGCATCAGACTAAGGAAAATCTGTAGATGTATTATATTTAGATTATAGCAAATCATACAGCACTGTACCACATAAAGAACTAGTGAATGCATTATCAGATATGGGAGTAAACAGCCACATCACGGTCTGGATAAAGAACTGGCTAAATGACAGTAAACAAAGAGAATAAATGACATTCTTTCTGTCTGGGGCAGAGTGATTAGCGATGTTCTGCAGGGGTCAGTTTTGAGGGCTACACTTTTCAACTTACATGTTTCAATCATGTAAATACATAAAGAGTCGATGACAAACTTTGTGGATGACACTACAATTGGGCAAATAGTTGAAAATGAGGAGGACACAGCAGACTTACAAGGATGGCTGGATACACCAAGAACCTGGGCACAAAAGGACAAAATATAGTTTACCATCGGGAACTGTGTAGTTGTACATTGTTCTCCTAAAAGTAAATTAATATTTTACATGCCCAATGGAGTACAAGTGAAGGATTCAAACAGTGAAACAGATCTAGACATAATCATCTCTAACCACCTTAAATCATCAGAACAATGTGACAATGTTACCAGCTAGTGTAATATAGAGAATAATGGATGAGGAAGGGTTTGATATGAGAATTTAATGCACACCTGAGTTGTGGGATGCTATATAAGCCCCGAGGCAAAGCCGGGGACTTCAAGCATCCACAATGAGGTGCGATAGAATATATTTGAAACACCCTCCCATCTTTTATTTTTATAATAACAGACCAGCAATTTTCTCCAGCAGTTTGTAAGACTGTTTGGCCCCACCCATACAGAATGTTGGCCAATGAGGCAGCAGCATAGTTTGACTGGCATGGCTCATGAATGTCATAACAACCAGCTGGTTGTTATGGAAAATATCAACCTGGTCAGCACATTGACAGAAATTGCTGACCAGTTATTATAGAATTATACACTGCATTAAGAGAAACTGTGTGAGCAGAAGGAATGAAGTAATGATGCCAGTATTCAAATCTTTGATGAGACCTCATATAGAGAATTGTGTACAATTTTAGGCTGCTCAAAATATTAGTGATGGGAGTAGGCTTGAGAGCATGTAGCACAGGCACACCAAAGGCATCTCTAGTACAGTATAAGGGATCTGTAAAGTAACAAAAGACTGAGGGATTTGCAGCTGTTCTCATTAGATTACAGGAGTATGAGAGGGTACTTGATTTTAATATATAGAGCTATGGGTGATGGAGACCTCTAAAATTGTTTAGAACTAAGGTTCAAAAAGGGTACTGATACCAGGATTGTCTCCGGCTAAAAAAATGCCATGGCCAAAAATTCTGTATTTCTGATACAGAGCATAAAAATAAGATAGCTTACAGTCAGCTAAAGGTCATCTTATTGGGAAATAACATAAAAACGTAGTAATTTTTCTAATTACATAACACAGTCTGTTCAAACCACAATGTTTCCTGTCTTAGTTACAAGATGATAAAATGCCACCGCTCTACCTATGAGGTACCAATAACTCTATGCTGTCTTACCATAAATGAGAGGCCATTTTCTGACATGCTTTATTTTTATTTTTTATATTTAATTTCTTCACCTTAATCTCATGGAAATTATCAAGTAGATGACATTTGGTAATAACCATGTTTTCTTGCTACCATTTAATAGACATTTTAGGACCATTTCTCAGCATATCCACTAGCTGTAAATTCCATGTTCCCCCTCTGGGCAACTCCAGCCTGGAAAACTCCTTGAGACAACACTATACATGTCCTAGTCTCCCTGAAATCTAGAGGATACTCTGATAAAATCCCATGGGATACCTCAGCTGTTAGTCTCAGCGGGTACTACAGTGAGGCCTGCGACACACCACAGAGGGCGAGGTAAGAATGAATCTGGTCTCTGCTTCTTGCATATTTATTTATTTAAAATTTGGTAACCAGGAAAGGCACACTGAGCTGAGGCTTGTTTCCAGCTGCAACCCTGGGAAAAGGAAACCAGATACAAACAAAGGGAGACAAAATATATACAATATGATACTTATACAAAATACAATTTGTGAGAACATTTTGCATAAATTTCATTAAATGAACAAGAGCAGCAAAGCTGATAATGCACGTTTGCATACATTTGCAAAATAGGCAGAAGCAGCAAAACTAAATAGAGCACAGTGTCAAACAAGCAAATAGAAGCCATTTACTTGCTAGTACAGAACCATGGGTTATAAGGGACCATATGTTACTTTCCTATGTAATACGCACAGTAGCCAGGCAAAAAGTTATTAGATACTACTTATTTTGGGGAATATTTGCTTTATGTAGTCTTAGTTAAAATAATGGCTTTATGATAGAAGTTTTAGATTACAGTTTTCATGCTGTTTGATAGGCTAACACACACTGTGCATGAGCAGATCCATATAAGGTAATTACACATGTACTATGAGCATTCATATACTTTGGGTTAGGCCAGTGTGTTCTGTATCCCAGAAAACCACTCTATACAACCAGGCAGCTGAGATAATTATCTTTTACTTATTACTTTTAGGAATATATGAATGTTATTTTGCTTATTACTTCTACGGAGTAAAATATAGGATATTCTATACAACATGTAATTTTTGCTATGAGGTTCTGATCATACATTTATTTAGTGTTACAATATACTGTAGACTGTTTGATCCCTGCCAGAATGCTTCAGATTGGGTTTGTAAATATAGAAATAGACTACTCATTTTTGTCATATGAACCCTGACATCTGCATTGGTTCTAGTGGTGGTTATGGTCCTGACCTTAGTCCTGGTTTCGGTATCAGTCGTAGTCCTGGTGACAGTATAAAGGTTACAAGAGCACATACATACCAACTAATTGCAGAACTACACATGACATAAAAAAGAGGGGGCTGGTTTAGGCAGAGTAGTATCAGTGTTGAACAATCTGTCAGCATTATTATTATTACTGAATTTTGTTGACCCAGTACACCCACTAAGACTAGAAGTCCCATTTTCACCAGCTGCCGGGGGAAGAGGGGATACATATGGTAACCAACTGAAACTGAACCAGATTAAGCTCTTGATAGTATATTTAGTGAACTGGTGGTGGAATGCATATCAATAAATGCATTCAGAAGTAGACAAATAGCTATAAGTGGAATGTGGTGGTTACAGCTTACAACTGCTGTTAAGCAGTAGGAAAACTAGATGGGCATTTTGTATTTTTTTGTCCATTCCATAGTACGATCCTTTGATCCTAAGTAGAATTGACTGTATTATAGTAATCCAAGTTCCTGGTAGTCTACTTATCCCCATCCCTTGTCCCAGTCCACAGTAGAAATAAATATCTCATTGACTCCTGTCATGGAGGAATCATATAAGGGAGGGGGACCACTAAACTACCAGTGATGGGACTTACTGTAATATTTATATTGCAGTAGAGATCACGGAGGGAATGTGGACTACCAGATGATCCTGGGACAGGGCTTACTGGAATAGTTATATTCCAATGAGAATTGGGGAGGGGGAAGGAGACCACATTATTTTAATGTATACTGAGTTGTTTGTTGCTTTAATTGTTCTGTTTGACATGAAATTCCCTGATCCTTCTGGATAGGGTACACAATGAATACAATTGCTTTGCCCTGCTTGTTTTGACTACTGTACAGTTCCAGGTATAGGGCTTACTGCAATATTTATATTCCAGTGAGGATCAGAAAGGGAGGGGGAACACTAAAAAAACAAACAAACAAACAAAAACAAACAGGGAATGACAGTTTGTCAGCTAATGCTGCCAATTTGCTGCTCTAGTATCAGTTGGGGGTGGATCCAGGTGATTGTTCACCACTGTGCATGATGTTAAGGGTAGGGTTTTGCATATAGTAAATAGCACTGCCACAACAGCATTTTACTGAATTCCCAAACCCATTGAATATATCACTGTGCATGATATTCTAGAGGTTTCCCTTATTTGCATGGGTGAAACGATGTACTGAGAACTTCACACCATGGCACTTTGAATCTGACCCCCACCCCATCCAAACACACACTTCATGGTTAGCGCAATGCTTTTCATGTTATCACAGTCTAATTGTCTGAATATCAGGGCCATGTTTTGTTATGATATTAGTATTTGATCTGGGTCCTCATTTAAAATGTGTTATCTCATCTCATGGAACTCACCTGAAAAGGAAATTAAGAAAAGAAAAGAAATAAAATTAATACCATCCTAACTTAAAATGCTAATGAAACTAGGAACCTCCTGAGTCATAAAAACATTATTGCTCAAAGTGGAGATCTGCAATAGTAAACTCACTTGTTAGAGGAAGAAATCCTGAAAGTAAAAAGGTGGCTGTGATGACTGTCATTTTGAGTTAACTGGTGTCCTTTTGTGCCACAGGATGTTGTATGAAAACCAGCAGCCACATTTATTCAAACAGATGAACGTAGAAACATGCTGGCACTCGATTAAAGCAATAAAGTGCATCCAGTGGTTATGTTAGTGTTCTATTTAATCACCCCCAACAATTATTATGTGGCACTCGGCTGATCCTTGCACCATACACCCCCCAGTGGAGGTTAATAATGACATTACCAAAACCCTAGGAGAACCATATGTATGTATGTATATGTATATATATATATATATATATATATATATATATATTATATATATATATATATATATATATATATACACACATATACACACACACATATTCAATGCAAAAATTTACATTAATATCATTTAGGGTTAAAAAAAAAGTCAGGAAATGAGACCTTTGGGTTGACCCATCCCCCCTCGTAGACCTGCCCATCATCCTGAGATTGACAGATGATAGGGTGTGTCATTGGGTTGTGAGGCCTAAATGTCACCCCATTCCATCTGTAATCTTATTCACAAGCCACAGTAAAGAAGAATGGGGTGACATTTAGGCCTCACAACCCCAATGACACACCCCATCAGCTGTCAATCTTAGGATGATGGGCAGGTCTATGAGGGAGGCTGGGCAACCCTAAAGGTCTCATTTCCTGACTTTTTGTGTTTTAACCCTAAATGATGCATTAACAAAGTTGTTTGCATAGAATGTCCTTACTTTTTGAGAAAGAATAGAAAAGGAGAAAGTTGCACAAGTTGGTGGGAGCACGGGGCCCTTCAGGACCCATATTCTCACCAATTTGCAAATTCCTGCTTAAGATACAAGTACAAGTACTGAATATCAAATGTATTGCTCAGTACAAGTACTGAATATCAAATGTATTGCTGCCAGCACATATGGGTGAGAGTGTGGGGCCCACCGCCTTGATTGAAAGCAAAGTGTCAATCATCAGTGGCATAATTCAACACCTGTTTACATGTCAGACAACTAACCACTACAAATTTCCTCCATGGCAGTAACGCTAGGCACCCTATAAATGTGAAGCCAGTACCACAATGTAAAATGCCTTATGCAAAATATAAAGTGTGTCATGCAATATGGATGCAGCAAATTCATTTTCCAACACCTAAACACCATAATTCACATGGACAGCACATCCCCTCAACATGCTCCAAATTTAAATGTAAAAGACCAAACTGTTTCCGAGATATAAAATGTGAAAGTTTCAGATTTTCATTCATCGTACTGGCAGAATTCCACACCTATTAACATTTTGCACACCTAACAACTGAAAAGTACATCCATGGCAGTAAGGCTAGCTACCCTAGTATTTTCAAGCCACTACCACAATGGAAAACGCTGTCTGCAAAACGTAAACTGTGCCTAGCAATACGTCCACAAAAAATGTATTGTCCAATACCTAAACAGCATAATTCACATCTACAGGATATGCCATCAACACCCTCCAAATTTCAGGTTAAAAGACCAAACTGTTTCTGAGATATTTAATTTAAAAATTGTGAAAATTGTGCTATCTGGTCCCTCCAAATCGGGATATCTAGTCCCTCCCTTGTGATCAAAGATCGTGATCAAAGAATCTCGCTATGAAAGAATTTGCAGGCTCATGATCAAAGAATAAAAAATGTTAAAACTCAATTTTTAGAGAAAAATACATGAAACCACAGACATGCCTCGAAAGAATGAAGCCCCCTGAGCAAAACCCACCCTCATTTGGCTTAATAAGCCACCCCTGAGCTGAGAAAATTTATTTTTTCAGTGGCCATCTAGTCATGCCCTCACAATCAAAGATCACGGTCAAAGAATCTCGCGATCAAAGAATTTGCAGGCTCATGATCAAAGAGTTTGCAGGGTCATGATCAAACAATAAAAAATGTTAAAAGTCAATTTTTAAGCACAAATGCATGAAACCACAGCCATGCTTCGATAGAACGAAGCCCCATGAGCAAAACCCACCCTCATTTGGCTTAATAAGTCACCCCTGAGCTAAGAAAATAGATTTTTTCAGTGGCCATCTAGTCATGCCTTCACAATCAAAGATCATGGTCAAAGAATCTTGCGATCAAAGAATTTGCAGGCTCATGATCAAAGATTGTTAGTGAGCCATGATCAAAGAATAAAAACATTAAAAACTCTATTTTCTGACCATTTTGAAGGAAACCACAGGCATGGCGCAATAGAGGGAAGACCCCTGAGCAAAACCCACCATAGTTTCACCTCAGAAGTCCCCACTGGGCTGAGATATTTGAATTTTTCAGACCGCAAACTGAAAACAAGATGGCAGCAATTGCAATCAAAGAATTCCCCACGATAAAAGATTCTTTGATCATAAGCCTGAAAATTCTTTGATTGTGAGGCTGGACTAGATGGCCAAAACCCCATTCTTCTTTCGCAAAATAGCCATATAAATTTCCCCATTGACTTATAATGGGAACTTAAAAGTTTAGTAACTTTTGAATGGATTAATATTTTTTCACAAAATGAAAAGTGGCATGTTCTTTGACCAAAGCTCTTTCAGATGAGCCAAGTCATGCCACATGAAGGCAGTACAGCACCATGGATAAAATCTGAAAAACTGCACAAATAACTGGCAAAAAGTGCATTTTTCAGCAGTTTGGGATGCAAAAACCGTATGTTCGACTGAAATAAAATTTGGCATATCAAGAGATCTGCCTTGCCCCACTGCGCATACCAAATTTCATGTAACTCTACTGAAACACACAACATTTTGAGTTTAACATAGAAGTGGTTTCATAACCCTAAATATAGGGGTGTGACCAAGCCCCTATAATATATTCCATGTCTGAGCATGTGAACATGCTACAGTAAAGGAGAATGGGGTGAGATTTAGACCTCATGACCCCCAATGACACACCCCGGCATCTGTCAGACTGTGGAGATTTGGGGTGGTGTGTGTGAGGGGGAGTTAGGGGTTCAACCCTAATGTCTCATTTCCTGACTTTTTTACTTTAACCCTAAATGAAGTGTTAATGCAGTTATTTGCATAGAATTTCCTTACTTTTTTTAAAAGAGTAATATAAGTAGTAAAAACACATATTGGTGGGAGTGCGGAGCCCAGCTCCCACCAAGTTGTCAATATTTGCATAAAAATATGCATCTGGGCCCAAGCTCCCACTTATGCAAAGCTACGGAGCCATACAGCAGCACTATAGGGCACCAAACCCTTGTAACAGTAATTTGCGCATATCATGGGAACCATAAGAGCTAGAAATAAAATTCTAGCATCATTGTAACCATGATAGTGAGTACTTTGAGTGACATTGCAAAGATTGTACCCATATTTCACATCATTTCTGAGATATGGGCACCAAAAAGCACTGGACAGGCACTCTTTCAACCCTTGTAACTGTAATTTCACAATATCTCATGAACTGTGCAACGTACGAACAAAATTCCACAGCAGACTTGCTCTATGATTTCAAATATTTTTCCAATGGCTAGATCACTTGAAGGTGATCTAAGCCACTTGTAGAGAAAAGTCTGTATTTCGTTTAATTTCCAAGATGACGGCACCAAAAGTCATGACACAGACTGCAATGTAATCCTATGGGAAAAATGTCAATTACATCATTGAATATCTCTGAAACATATTATTTCCCCATCACCTATATAGCATAGTTCACATCTCCATCACATCCCCTCAACACCCTGCAAATTTCTAATTAAAAGACCAAACCATGTCCGAGATATAACATTTTAAAGTTTGAGATTTTCATTGGTCAGAGTGGCAGAATTCTGCACCTGTTTACATTTTACACATCTAATGACTGAAAAGTATGTCCATGGCAGTAAGGCTAGCTACCATACAAATTTCAAGCCACTACCACACGTAAAATGCTGTCTGCAAAATGTAAACTGCACCATGCCATATATCCACAAGGAATGTATTTTCTGACTCCTAAACACCATAATTCACATCTACAGGACATCCTGTCAACTCCCTCCAAATTTCAAATTGAAAGACCAAACCATTTCTGAGTTATTTAATTTTAAAAGTTGTTAAAATTGAGCTATCTGGTCCCTCCAAATCTGGCCATCTAGTCCCTCCCTCAGGAACAAAGAATCTTTGATCATGAGTCTGCAAATTCTTTGATCGTGAGGAGGGACCAGATGGCCAAAACCCCATTCTTCATTCGCAAAATAACCATATAAATTTTCAAATAGACTTATAATAGGAATGTAAAATTTTAATAACTTTTGAATGGATTAATATTTTTTTACCAAACAAAAAGTGGCATGTACCTTGACCCAAGCCCTTTCAATGTGCAAAGCTGCAGAGTGGCACACCACACAAAGGCCATGCAGCACCATGCATAACATCTAAAAAACTGCCCATATAACTGGCGAAAAGTGAATTTTTCAGGGTTTTGGTTCACAAAAAAATGTAAGTCTGACTGAAATGAAATTTGGCAGATCAAGAGATCGTCCATGCCCCACCAAGCATTCCAAATTTCATGCAAATCCATTGAACAGGTCCAAAGTTATTAACATGCAAAACTTTGAGTTTAACATAGAAATGGCTTCATAACCCTAATTATAGGGGTGCAACCACACCCTACTATATATATATATATATATATATATATATATATATATATATATAAATATATATATATATATATATTATAGTGGCACGGAAGTGCCACCATAGCTAGGTTGAGTAGCACTTTTAAGGTTAAAGGGTCAAACTTTGCACTTTTATAACTTTGCCACTGTTCAACAGATTTGCCTGAAATTTGGAATGCATGATCAAGAATAATACATCTTGGGATCTGCCAACTTTCGTATGGGTTGGATATATGGCTGCGGAGCTATTAAGTCAGATCTGCACATGTGTTTACGCTATCTGGTGAATTCTTTGCTCGCACCTACAGGTCGCAAGGTTTGCGCGACTGGTCCAAAAACTTCAGGGAACATGGGGCTGGGGTGAAAAAATATTAAACGGTTCAAACGTTATTCAAAAAAGAAGTTCCCATTATAAGTCAATGGGAAAAGTTAACAAAAAGTTTGAAAGTGTCACAAATGCAGTTTTTACTTTCGCAAATGGCCCTTTTACTTTCGAAAATCTGCCATTTTGTTTTCAGTTAGCGATCAAAAAAATGCTTGTCATTTAAATATGTGACTCTCTAGCAAGTTAATTCTTTCTGTATTCACCTAGTTGGACCTTGAGGATGCTAGTCATGTCTTTATTTTGGGGTAAAACACCCCAGAAATATGTTTTTCAAATTTCTGGAAAAAGTACTTTCTCAAAGTAGTGTCGCACTTATGACACTGTCGAATGAATTTGCGAAAGCTTACGTAAACTTTGACAGTACTTTTTCATACTATGGCCAAAATGACACTGGTTTTTGCCACTGTGCTGTTAAATCACTGTTTGGTCTTTTGGCTTGAAATTTGGTGGGTAGGCAGCCAATATCTTACAGATGTGCCTTTTGGTGACAAAATATTGCATGGCTGCCAAGTTATGATATTCTGAAGTTGGCATTTTTTTCCATAGACTAACATGGTGGTGTACGTTGTGCCTTTCGGGGTTCGTACCTCGAAAACGATGTGAGATACAGATTTTTTTGTTGCAAGTTACATAGCCCTATGGGCTATGTAATAGCAAAAACCTAGCCAGGAAAATCATGATTTTTGTGAAATTTAATTTTTTTTCCTACGTGATGCAGTTGCTGAGGTATTACCAATTAAGTACTTCCAATGCTCGTTTTAAGCTTCGATGCCCATTACAATGCATACCTTCCTTCTGTTTCTCTATCCAGCTGTTTGGCAACAACAGGGTATGCGCTTCTGTTACTGTTACAGTTAGTGTTTCCACTTGCGTTTATGTCCCTGTTTGCATTACTGTTCCCATGTACGACACCGTGTGCGTTACCCTTTACATTGTCATTTGCACTTGCGTTACCGTTACCGTTTGTGTTTGCAGTTGTGTAACTGTGCCCATGCACATTTTGGTTTGTGTTTCCATACGAACTTCTGTTCCCATTTCCATTTCTGTTTCCTTTGGTGTTATTCTTCATGTTAACTTTACCATTTGCATTTACAATTGCAGTACTGTGCCTATGCACTTTACAGTTAACGTTTATGTATGTGCTTGCATTCATGTTTCCATTCCTGTGCCCTTTCACATTCTTTCTGCTGTGACCCTTAACATTTGCATTTAAAATACCACTCCCATCACTGTTCGTGTTACCAGTTGCATTTCTGTATGCACATCGATGTCCGTTTGCATCACTGTTTGCTTCGGCGTCACTTTGCGCTTGAGTTTCTATTAACATTTCCTTTACCATTTAAGTTTCCGTTACCATGTGCTCCACTGGTGGCACTTCTGTTTGCATTGCTGTTCCTGTTACTATGTCACAAGACATCATGAAGGGCCCCATGCTCCTGCCACTGCATTACATTCACTATTTCTTGACATCATTCTCAAAAAGAAGGGAAATTAGAGGCAGAAAACTCCATTTAATGCATCAGTTTGGGTTGTTCCACAGTGACAAAAGCAAGGAAATTCAGTGTTAGGGTTAACCCCCCCTTGGACATCTCCAGCCCACCCCCCCAACTGGCATCGGGGTGCGCGTTGGAGTCATCGACCCTAACTCTCACCCCATTCTCCTATTCCTCAGCTCCTTTACACATGTGATGGGGTGAGAGTTACGATTGATGACCACAGCACCCACCCCAATGTCAGTTGAAGGGGTGGGCTGGAGTGGTCCAAGGGGGACTTTCTAGCCTAACACTGAAGGGCCTGTGCTCCCAATAGTGGATCCATACATCTTATGATGTTGTGAGAGAACAGGATACAAAGGGCCTGTGCTGTCAGCAGTGAAATAACATGTTGGGGGTTCAGGGCCTGAAGGGTTGTGATTCCACCACTGTATCCATTCTGAAAAATATGTGGTGTGAACGCAGGGCCAAAGGGCCTGCACTCTCTGCAGTCCATTAATACAGCATATCATGTGCTGGGAGCACAGGTACTGAAGTGACTGCACTACCAGTGATGCATAGATAGATTAAGTGTTGGGAATGCAGGGGCCTAAGGGACTGTGATCCCACCACTGCATTGATAGTTACATATCTCAAATGACTTGTTAGGAGTGCAGGGTCTGAAGGGTCATGCTGACACGTGTACTTCCATAAGGTAACTCATGTGGTGGGAGGGCAGGGCCTGAAGGGTTTGCAGTGGTAGAAGTGCACGTATACATCTTAATTATGCTGTGAGAGTACAGGGACCAAAGGACTTTTCGTCTGATCAGTGAAATAACATCCTAGGAGTGTAGTAATGTTTTTACAGTTATATATACATATGTCCAACTTACCAGTTTGAGAGCTTACAGGTGTAGTATTGCACTGTTGCAAGATAGAATAATGGTAATGGAGTTAAGATGTAAACAAATAGCATACAGAAATACAAGTGGTGGTCGTGTGCTTGTGATCAAGTATTCTGCATGGTCAATGGCCGATGTGTTACACAGCTTGAGAAGTTGAAAAGGGAGAACTGCTGTATGTTTCTAGTGTGAAACACATGTTATTATGTATGAATACTATGTGTGGTTAAAAATCTACCATTATACAATGCTGTGTTGAAATTCAGTTTCCTCCTTGGTCAAAACATCTCACATTACTTTTGCTAAATAGAACATTAAGCAATGACTGAGTAATTTCATTTTAAAAAACATAGTAAAACACATTTCTCATTGGTTTAACTCTTGGGTTCATTGTTTTAGCACAATAAGTCACTCCTGGGTTCAGATTATTGCTTATTGTTGAGTTCTTCTGTGGTTAATACACTTGGGTGTGCCTTGTGACACAGCAGAGAAGTTGTGGATAAATAACCCAAGAAACACACCCTTTTGTACCTTATTGCTTAATTATATTTGGATGCATACATACAAGGACTGTAATTTCATTACATTGTACCTTGATGGTTAAGTAAAGACTCAAGACAGGTGTATATATGTTTAAAAAACATTTTATTGTCAATTGGTAAGACTTAGAAAAGGCCAAATTAGGAGTACAAATATTTCACACAATCAATCTCACAATACAATCAAAATTTATGTTGCCATTGGTTGTTAAACATGTTACACTGTACCACAGGTGGTCAAAACATGGTGTGCCATGGAATAAGTAACTGCTTACAAACAATAATGAAATGGGTAGAAGGAATGCTGGGTCTTGATTGGCCAATGACATCTTTTTAACTGGGCTGTTTTCTCAGCAGAATATGCCAGTTAAAAGTGCTAATTTGACAGTAAGGCATTGAGATAACTAAAAATTACCCATTTTTTTATTGCTGGAAAGGACTTCAGTGGGTGTGTTATGTTGGGCTAATGCCCTTCTTGACTGGTATCAAAACTTGAATATTCCTCATGCTTCAATTCAGCCTGAGGTGGGCCATTATCACACCGTAGTACACTTCCTAGAGTGTCATATTTTTACTATGGCAGCACCTTGTAAACATTGATTATATCCATCAAATACTGATGATTTTGTTGTTGTGTGACTGATAATGTGTATGTTCCTGGGGTGGGAGAAAAACCAGATGCTAAGTGTTACAGCAACAGCTACGATAAGAAATTATGTTCTCAGTGACATTAGATAACTGTTGTGAACAGTTAAATATAGTTACAGATGTCACTGAGTAAGTGCAATTGGAAAATTCCCAACCTATCCCTCAATAGAGACGATCAAAAACATTGTCAGGAACAGGTAAGAACTCAGTTGTTATCAGCAAACGTGTCTGATTTAAAATTTTCAAGTATTATAACTAAACATCACATTTACTTGCCTGAGATGTACATGGAATAAAATATCAATATATATACAATGAACATATCTTCAAATCATAAAGTAACTTAATACTTCAGTTGAAAATCTAATACAAAACTAATATATGTTGCATGGTATTTTTTTTTATTAAATCTAGGGTAAGTAGATTTTAGTTCTATTATGCTCTACTTGACTAAATATAGCTACACAATCTTACTTAACTATTATGGTTATAATTCTAGCACTAGTATTTAGCTACTGATGAGTAATGGTGTCATCAAATACAAATTAACATATAATGTATCTGTTACTGTGTTGCTGTTTAACAGACATTAATGTGTCATTTGAATACTTAAACAAGTATTGCAATGCTACTTGCCAATACTTGTACATCGCTAATTCTTACATTTGCATAGTAATATACATTTCCTTAGTTAGAACAATGTAACAGTATCAAGAATTGGTTAACCATGTATTTACAGTTATGTATACATATGTAGAATTTTGCAGTTTGAGAACTAACAGGACTACTAGTACACTCTTGCATGACAGCAAAGTTGTGATGGGGTCAAGATGTGCACAAATAGCATACAGAGACATACTGGTGATAGTATGCATGTGACAGAGTGCTCAATATGGTCATGACAGATGTGTTGCACACTTTGATAAGTGTAAAACATTGAACTGTTGAACATTTCTACTGGTAATCAGTTCTTGTAATGTATGAAAATTACATACTTACGAGAAGAAATGTTGACAAATGGTGAACTTGAAAGTAGTGTGTTTAGAGATGTCACAATCTTTCTTAGACATGTAAGCATGGTTTCTCTAGTGACTGTGAAGACAGTTGGCATTGATTGAAGAACACTACAACAGTTTTTATGATGTCACTGATCCACACAAAAATCTTATATGTCATACTGCATAGGATATGCTTTGCCACCATGTCATATTTTAGGTAGGTAATCATCTATCGAAAGTTGTAGGAAAGAAACAATTCTAGTATTGTACGAGTCACCCTGTCACAAGGTGGACAGCAAAGAATGTCACATGTGTGACTATTCCTCTGAGACATGAAGATCATCATAATTCTTCAATATCAGAAGATAGGCATTTTTTAAGTGTCACGGTAGTCTCTTTTTGAAAGATGTTGTGGAGTCATCACACTCTACCCAGCCAGTTCTATACCTTAACAAACAGGTGTAATGCCCTGAATGCATAGATTGACCATGGTGGTAGACAATACTGTGAATGTCAAACAGTGATTGGTTAAAAGCTATTCTGCCAGCTATGTAATCTGTGATAGGTGTGTCAACTATGAGCCCATCAGGGTCAAATCTGTGCAACATAAGCATCAAATATTGAGATGAAGTCCTGAGACATATGAACTGAGTGCATGCGCCCCCACATCTTGTACATAAGTGACTACATTCAGCATTGGTGAATAGCTGGTGGAATTTGATATTTTTGGCCTGAGGGACAAAGAGAGTAACCCATAGCATGTATTGTGTGGTTTCACACTTTGAATGACCACATGATACGCAGGTATATTTGGTGACATATGAGACAGTGAAATACTGTCACATTGGAATCCCCTCTTCATCCAAGCTGTTAATCACTGCCATCAGGATCTCAGAGGTATCCTGTTGCATGTCTGCAGCAAATGTACTACATCCATCATATGTCCCTAGCACCTGCCATAGATGTGTAAGTGAGTGAGTGGACATTGTTAGACTGCTCAGAAACAATGTTGATAACCTGCTTCAGTGCCTTTGAGAGTGGAGTCTCTTGTGAAGCAGATATTGCCTGCATGAAGTGTGGCATGTGGAGTAAAACTTGCATAGTAGAATTAGCATAGCAGCTAACTCTAGTTCTGTTGTCAAACATTGGAACAGCAGCCACACCAACTGCTTTCTGACTAGCAAGTGGTTCTGTACCTGTTCTTCCAACTCTGACCTTTGTAGGATTCTTCACAGTAGAATCACTTGTGGCAGATTGTCTCTGTTTGCTGCCAGCTGTACAATGTGAGACAGCAATAGATGTAGGCAGTGGTATCAAAGGCATGTGTGGCTGATAGATAGTATGTAACCTGTTGTACTCAACAATTCATCGACTGTCAGCACATATCTTCTGAGGTGAAAGAATGATGATGTGCATCTAAGACAGACTACGTACACGTGAAAGTGCTACAATACGTAGCTCGTGCCATCTTTGAAAATGTCTGTGCCTATGTCCACTATTGCTGAATTCAAACTCAAGCCCTGAGATTTGTGAATTGAAACAGAATATGCAACACATACTGGGAACTGTTTCCTGTTTACATAGATATCCTTGCATACCTGAAATTTAACACAGGTATGTTGTATTTCTACAGGCTATTCCATGCTGTCAAAGTGGACTACAGGTGTCTCAATAAATGTCTTTTGGACATTGTGAAGAAAGTCTATGATATTTCCCATGGCACCATTAACCATGCCGCGTTCAATGTCAAGATTACGTTGCAGCATAAAACATGCGTTCTTACAAAGCATAAGAACAGCTTCCAGGCCAGCTGTGCATGAAACATCTGACTTTAGCTCAGTAAGTCATTCAGTCATCTTTGCTACCAGTTTCTGACTAAGAATGACACCATCAACTGTGTCAACTGCATGCAGAATGATGATTTCTTGTTTTTCTCTCTGCAACATAACACTGTTGAACTCAGCACATTTCTTCAGTCATGGCATAATACACACAATGTGTGTGCCTGTGGAGTACACCTCACTGAAAATATTACATGCTGTTTCTGTGGATGTAGTATCAATTGTGATTCTCTGCTCATTTAACATAGAAACATGTTCTGTTGATGGAGAACCAGTATGAGCTTCATCCAAAAGTGATTTGTAAGCCAAGTCACCACTTTGCCGCATGTTCTCAGATAGCTCAACATATGTGAATAATTCCTAAGGGTTTACACCTCCAATGCAGCCTAGTGTACTCTTGGCCTTCTTGACAGTCAGATTTGCAAAGACATGTTCTGAATTAACTGGTGCAAGCTGTAAAAGATCTCCCAGTATGAGAATACCTTTGCCATCAAATGCTGCTGTATGGTCCATACCCAATATCTCCTGTAGATGTAGATATATATAGGTTAGCATTACATTGTATACCATACTAATTTCATCAATGATGAGTAACTTCATCTTTGTGAACATGGGTAGAAGCTGAGATGCAACTTCAAATGACAGTTTACGATACTCTCCTGTCTTGCCATGCTCAACTGGCAACATAAAGAGACGGTGTAAAGTAATTCCACCAATGTTGTATGCAGCTAGCCCAGTAGGAGCAGTAACAGCAACGTACATTGATGATTCTGTCAGACTACATATTTCAGCAGTGATGGCTTCAATGAGGAAACTCTTTCCTGTACCAGCTGAACAACTAACAAACAACAGCAGTGGCTTATGGTCCAAACAGTCACATTGTTGGGCTTCATGAAGTAGGTCATGTTGAGCTGCATCAGTGACCTGAGAGTAAACTATGTGCTGCTTCTGATTGAGTCTTTCCCTCAGGTCAGCTGGGTTGACACCGCAATGTGTTCCATGTTCCATCGCAGTCTCAACTTCTGATATTAAGACTTCTGGCACATTTAAAGGCAGAGGCTCACCTAGAACAACTTGTCCTTCTGGATCAAGATTGTCTTGAGAGCTGACAGGAGTATCCTCCTGAAGTTGTTTCTCTGCCTTCTCAACCTGCTCTTTCTCAGACTCCAGTCTCTGTATGTATGTCTCTGAGTATTGAGTTTGAAAGTCCCATAACTGAGATTGAATTCTTCCTCAAATGTATAGCAGTTACCTTTTAATTCAGACTCATTCCTCCATAGTCTAAATAGGAATGAGAGCAAAGTAGTAGTGCTCTCTGCGCTCAGATGAGTCTAGATGTAATTTGCAGTGATCTATGAGCCAAGGCTTGTGTCTTTTAATGAGGTAGCCATCAACTCATGTCACCTTGTAAATGTGCCTTGTAGAATCAGGTGACACATCTGTCTTGTAGTCATACCACTTAGCCACCTGAAAAAGGCACATACCTTCCATGTCATTGCACCTACTGGGTTAGTATGTATCAATTAGGTTATTCTTCAAGATACTTTTTGAAGAAGGTCTATTGATAGCAAGTTCCTCAATCTCAGCATGAGAAATAAGTACTCGTTTGCGTTTCTCTTTGTAGTGCATACTGAGAAAGTGCACAGCATCAGATTTCCTGTACAGATGTGTACCCATTAAATGACCACTGGCCTCATAAGCTCCACATTCTCTGTGTGAGAGGGTTTTCAATCCCAGTGACCACAGCTGAGATGTCAGGTTCTTGCTTGAACTGGCAATGTCTTCCTAAAGATCTTGTAAGCTAGTCTGTGCAAGCTTAGTTATGTATGATGTAACGTACCGTACTACAGCCAATGAATTGTCAGCCACAAACTGAACATCTGTGTTTGCTTGCCACATTAAGAGAAGAGTTGGGTTGTAGTCATTGATGTACACCTCTTTCTCATCTCTGGGTAACTCATATAACATCTTGGTTGATTTTGCCTTCAAGTGGTGTCACATTGATGAAAAAAGTTCATTCATGGCACCATCCTGACAAACTCATCTAGGGAATCTGAAATGGAATCTTGAGTGCCAATCAGATGTGTTTTTTACTACCCAGCAGTGGTATTTTGCACAAATATGTCGCTGGAACTTTTGAACCAACTTCCATAGTGTAGGACTGTCATACTTGTCTGGGATGCGACAAGTGATATATTGCTTGATGAATGCTAGCGCTTCTGCAGCTTCATGCTCATCTATGCATGGTACATCCTTGTTCCATAATAACATGTGAATATGAGGGGCACCCCACGCTTGATACTCTGTCCTCCAAAAGTAGTGCTCAACAGTACCAAGAGGTGGATTGTCCTTTGACAAAATGAAAGTCAGTATATCATGGAACCACTTGTGGAAACGCCTTGTGACAGACACAGGGCCAAGTGAGCACATTTCTCCAACAGTCATTGAAGAAATGCTGTCAGCATCAGAGTTTTCCCATTTCAACAGTTCTATGACTTCATCCCAGGCATATTCAGCACAGCTTAGTGTGACAAACCATATAGCTGAACCATACTCACACAGCATTGTCATCATCTCAGAATGTCTGTGGTACCAATATTCTTTGGTATCACATAGACTTTAGAGAATGGAAGACAAATTCACTAGCACATTTTCATCTTTCTGCTTCAATTTCTCAAAGAATTGTGCAGCTGTAATTCCATCTAGTGGAGTAGTGAGACAAATGGTATGTGCAATAGATGCAGACAGTATGCTAAGCTCACTTTCCCAGAGGAGATGAAATAGATATTGTATGTTACGTCTGATTTTCCATCTTTACTAAGGATGCAGCTATTGTGGTACTCAGCACCCTGTATACGTACTTCCCTCTCATCTAGGTGTCCACCTGACCCTTTTGGGAATATGTCTGGGAAACAGAGTGCTTCCAGTGTTGCCTCCCATATGCTGAAAGGCTCACTTTCCACCTGTTTCATTTGATAGAGATCAATGTTGTCCCCCACTGGATCTCTGACATGCAGTGGGTGGATTGTGTACTGTTCATACACATTGTCATTTGTCTGCACATTGACCTTTTCAATCATTGGCTTAGTGCTTCCCAACTCATTGCATTCTATTGAACTAGAACTCATGGTATCTATGTCAAGGTCTGTGTAAAAGGGATTGTTACTCTTCAAATAAGTAAGAGCAAGCTTCACCTTCTGTAGATTGACAACATCTTGCCAGATGACCTTGGCCTTAGTTGGTACACCGTTCACAAGAATCACCAAATTATTTTCACTGGAGATTGCCTCCACATTTTCCTGCAGAGGAAGGGGAAGATACATAATGGAACCCTTCAGAGATCTAATGAGTTCTTTTTGTGGAATGTTCCGTGTCTTTGTGTTCAGAAGTAGAATGGTTTGAAAAGGTTTCATAGTCTCAATGAGAATACATTCAAACATATTCAATGTAGCAATCTCACTCGGTGTAGCTTCTGCTTCCATATTATTCAACAATGACCTTAGTGGCAGAATGTTACACTTCAGTTAAGAGAAATAGTGCTTGCACAGCACAATGATGGGCTGTAACTCAAAGTCAGATTTCAGCAGTAGAAATGCTGAGAGTCGGAACCACATGTCATTGTATGGTGACATGGTTTAAAGGTTCACTGTGACTGTTTGCTTGTCATAACAGAGATGATCACATGACACACATACAGAGTTAAACTTCTGTGCCTTTGCCAATTCAAATGTTGCTATTTCTTTGCCAAACTCTTTCAGGATGTTAGTTTCTAACACAGAAACAACACCTTCATCAGAAGTTGTTGACTGACACATTCCTGTGTCTGAGACAGAACTTATACGTCGTAGCACTTTGAGACATGTGACAGCACCATGCATGTCCTTGGACTCCAATAGGTCATTTAAAGTAGTGCACTGATTGACAACTCCTCAAACATCATACATCCTGTATACAAAGTTTTTCATGCCAGTGTGATGTACTCCTAGCATCCTCATGTGGTGAAAGACACTGTCACAAACACCACTATCTAGGCATTCTAGTGAGTGATCCATTAGTCCATTTTGTGGACATATGTCGCTAAGGTCAATGTTTTAAAAAGTTTATACCTCTCTTTGTGATCAGTGATGACAAATAGGTTGATTATCTGTTCTAGTTTGTCAAACGATGATTGCCTGCAGTTGCATGTTGCACCACATGCCCACAAGAGACAGTGAAGCTTCCGAGGCTGTGTAGTTGAGTCAGTGTCATCATCTGACTCCATTGTTGTAAGGTCAGAGACACTGAGTACATATACCAGTTTACCGAACTCATCTATACTGAAGTTGCTGTCTCTTTTGTGAAAATAGTAGGATTCTTCCCAGAAATATGCTTCTGAGTGCTGTGTGTGGAGCCATTGACCTGTGAAAACATCACAGAAATTGTTCACGGACAATCCAGGATACCGTTGTAGCCTTAGCTTGATGTTTTACGTACAACTTTTTCTGGAATAGTTGAACAGCATGATATATTTAGCCATAAGCGTGAAAAGCAAATACTACTTCACTACAAATGTACTATACTTTGAGACACAATTTCATGAGACTTAGATGACTCTTTCTCTTTTTACGATCCGGTCTCGTCACAGCAGCAATAAGCCTCTCGATCTTAGCTTTACATGCTAGTGATCGGAAATATTTCTGCTTTCTCAGATTGCCATCACCAGGTGTTACATTGTGATGTTGTTTAGTTTGTGAACGATAAGTTTACCTTTGGCAATTGTTGTGCTTTCCTCCAGGATCTACACAACTGTTGCTAAGATGCACTTTTTTATTGTTGTTCAAGTGCTTGCTGGCACTGTGGAGTGGCACAACATAAGGTTCACTATTTGAGTAGCTGTGTGAATTGTCTCATGAGTTGAACTCACATCACTGCCTTTCATGTTGGTCTTAAGCAAGAGTGTACCACTATTGTACCTGTTTTGTCTTTCCTTAGATTGTCGTCTCTGTTTTGTGGGCATGTTTGCTATCTGGGACATCACAGCAGTTATTAGCAATCTTACAGAAGTATCAGACACCTGTATAATGGAGACATAAAAAGAAAACATTACTATCTGTTTATTTAGTTTTCTTGTAATATTCAATGTTGAGACTTTTTATTTGTACTTGCTGCATATATAATCAACACAATTTCTTGTGAAGAAGTGAACAGTATATCTGTCTAGTGACAGTGCACAATGGTACTCAATAAACATTTGTTAAAAATGCATTTAATAAAAAAATGACTAAGATTAGTAAAATTGTCTGTGATATAGTGTTGAAATTTCATATTGCACAGTATGAAGTAAGCAGAGCAGTTTTTGGTGAAGAAATCTATTGTTTTTTCTTAAAATGGCATAGAGTCGCAAGGAAATAATTTTCGGAGATCAGTGGTTGTATTTTGAACATGACTTTGCAACTGCTACAATGCAACAGAGAAGACATATCCTCGCTGCAATGAAATCATTAAAGCAGAAAGGTTTCAAGGCCTACCTCGATTACCCAGCCAGGCTCAGGGTGAAGATCGGTGATGGAGCTTCTAAATGCTTTGGGGATATCACGGAGGCAAGGGAGTTCCTGGCAAAGCATGGAGTTCGGGTGGAAGAGCTGCAAGCATGTTTTCCAAGGAAGGAGTTGGGAGCTTTGGCCTGGCAGTTGACTTCAAGAATGAACCCAGGATCCCAGAGTGTAAGTTTATGGCAGGATATTCGCAATGCAACTAAGTCTCCTCCAGCCCCAGTTGCACAGGAATCCACAATCGAAGGGACTCAGACTCAACCCCAAAACATTAAAGGGGCAGACTGATGGGCGACTTTAAAGGGCTGGGTAAAAATAAAAATGTTCTTTTATGAAGAATTAAAATACTCTCTAGCTTTTAGCATTTTATGCTATAAGGGGGCAATTGAAGTGCCTAGGATATTGCCAGGAGTTCGGGGGGGAAGTGTCTATGGGAGGACATAGTCATTAGCATTTCTCTAAAGAACTAAAACAAAAAACAACTGTTGGCAGTTAATGAATAACTGGTATTACTAAAAGGCTGCACATTCTTTCCCCATATCAGGTTAGACTTAGCTTAATAGAAGTCACAATAGTCCCGCCGTGCTGTAAAAGGAGGTCGAGAGTGATAGTGATTTAGCTGAGTTGCACATTATGTTTTTTGCAACATGCAACCAGATAGGCATGTCAGAAAGTTTTGTTTTGGGGTTTAAGCTCAAACCTTCACGACTGAATTACATCATAGTCTCTTCCCATGCCTCCCCTTAGAAAGATTGTTGGGTGGAGTGAGTTGGGTATTGAGGACCTTTTACTCCAATTCTTTTTGTCTCACTTAGGGGTGAATACATCTACCCCCCTTTTGTTTGTTACCCTACTGGCCATTAAGTGGATAGGTGGCCAGCAGGGGAGTACCTTAAGTAGTCTCCCCAAGGTCTCCCTAGTTTTCACCTTATTTAAGGGCGAGACCTAGTTAGGGTTATGTTTCCATCTGTAGGTTCACCTTGAAGTACATATAACTGTTAGTATTATAAAAAAAAAAGCTGCACAGCATACTTGAATGGTAGAAACCATTAACAAAGTGTATAAAGTTACGGTTGTGAAGATAAACACAAGTTGGTGTTCCTTTTTTAATAAGTTAAAAGTATTGTGTGTGATGAGCATTCAATATATGGCTAGATTGGGGAAAGTCTTCAGGGATCAGACCAAACCAGCGTTCTGGATGACCGAATATGGCTGAGATCCAGATAGCCACATGTAATGTAAGGGGTTTGGTCAACCCAATAAAAAGGGCCAGAGTGTTGAGGGAATTAAGAGATTTTAATACAGACATAGCCTTGCTCCAAGAGACCCACCTAACACAAGAGGAACATTTAAAACTGAAAAGGTCTTGGGTGGGGCAAATCTATTCTTCTTCAAATCAGAACCAGCCTCATAAATGCGGAGTAGCCACACTTATAAGGAAAAACCTCCCATTAAGGGAGCTAGAGGTGAGGTCTGATCCCGAGGGTAGATACATTTATGTGGAGGCAGAACTAGGGGCACATAAGTGCTGCATTTTAAATATATATGCCCCTAACGAGGAAAACCTTAGACCAGTCTTTTTGACAAGGATGTTATCAGACTTCCCAAGCTTGGACTCTGGTCTACGGATAGTGGGAGGGGACTTTAATACAGCACTTTGCCCTCATTTAGACAAGTCAGGAACACAGCCAGGTAGATGGTCTAAAGCCTCAACAACACTCCACAGACTTATTTACGAGTATGGCATGATGGATGCCTGGAGATTTTTACTCCCAACTATGAGGGATTATTCTTTTTATTCACCCAGACACTCTGGATACAGCAGGATCGATCTCCTATTGGTACCCAAAAACTGGACCTGGGCTTTGGATTCTGCCTGTATAGGTAGCTTTACCATATCAGACCATGCTCCTGTCTTGTTGAGGTTGGTGTTGGGGACCTCATGTCATAATTCAGCTTAGAAATTAAACCTGAGCCTAATCAATAAAGAGGAATTTAAAATATTAGTTAAAGAAGAGATTCAACAGTTTCATGCATTAAACAATCAGACAGATACCCCCCACGATCTATTGGGATATGCTAAAAGCCTACTTAAGGGGTAAAATTATCTCATGTGCATCTAAAGTTAATAAAGAAAGAAGAGAAACCCAGAGAGAGCTGGAAAAAAATCTTTGAGTTAGAATTTCAACACAAGCAACAAAATCATGTAGAAATAAAGAAAGAACTTGACCTAGCTAGGGAAAAGTTGTTCCAGATAGTGAATCAAAAGATAGAGGCGAGCTGCCAGTTTGCTAGACAGACATTTTATGAAAAGGGGAATAGGGCAGGCAAATTATTAGCTGCCCAGCTATGCAAACAGGCAGGATCTAGCGCAGTGCTGAAACTTAGGAGAGAGTCAGACGGGGGTATGGTCACGTCCCAATCGGACATAACAAAGTGTTTTGCTGACTTCTACCAAAAGTTATACATGGCGGAGCGAAGTCCAGACCATGAGGATAAAATTGTACAATATCTGGATGGGATTCGCCTCCCAGCCTTAGAAATGGATCGTAGGGAGAAGATAGGGCTACCCATTACAATGCAAGAGTTCAAAAATCAGATTTCCTCTCTCAAAAATGCTAAGACCTTGGGGCTGGATGGTTATCCTGCCGAGTTTTATAAAACCTTTCAGGCAGACCTCCTCCCTACCCTCCTTGAGGCTTTTAATGCAGTCCTAAAAATGTCCCTCCCTGCTCCCCCGTCGTGGAACTACACCCAGATATCAGTGTTGCTTAAACCCGGTAAACCTCCTACAGAATGCGGATCTTACAGACACATCTCCCTTCTAAATACAGATCTAAAGATATTCACCGGCATACTGGCCCAAAGATTACAACTAATTATCAATGACCTTGTACATCCTGATCAAACTGGATTCATTTCAGGTAGATTTCTACAAGACAATGTCAGGCGTCTTTTGAATATAATTTCCTTCCAAAAGATATTCCCTATACTCAAATTAGCAGTAAGTATTGATGCCGAAAGGCATTTGACAGAGATTGGTTTTTCTTCAAGCTGTGCTTAAGAAATTCAACCTGGGGGATAGCTTTATAGGGGCTGTATCAACACTATATTCCCACCCAGAAGCAGTGATAAATGTGAATGGCTGTACCTCCTCTAGATTTCCTTTGTTTTGAGGGACCCCGTCAGGGATGCCCACTTTCCCCACTTTTATTTGCCCTTTCCCTAGAACTCCTAGCAGAACAGATTAGACAACACCCTCAGGTAGTAGGAGTTACAGTGGGATCCCAGACTCATAAAATCTCGCTGTATGCTGACAATACACTGTTACATGTAGGTGACCCAGTTGGTTCCCTCCCCCATCTTATAAAAATTTTAGAGCATTTCCAAACAGTAGCAGGATATAAAGTCAACCCTTCAAAGTCAGAAACAATTCTCAGTGGGTGCCCACCGCCTGAAATACAGTCCCATTTTCAATTCACATGGGCAGCCAACAATACAGCCATGTACCTGGGAATAAGGATATCAGCAGATATAACTCAGCTCTTTTCTGCTAATTATCTTAGACTCTGGGATTCCTTGAGGCAGGACCTGGGCAGATGGGGACTACTCCCTCTGACTTTATTAGGAAGAGCACATTCCATCAAAATGAATGTGCTTCCGCATTTGCTTTTCCTGTTCCAGACACTTGAGATCACTCTTCCAAATTCATTTCTAAAAGAAATAGAACGTTTAATATCATGCTTTATATGGAATGGCAAAAGGCCTAGGCTAAAAAGAACGCTACTTTGTGCACTGCGGGAATGATGAGGGCTGGGTTTACCAGACATCACTGATTACTTTTTGGCAGAACAAGCTCCTTGGCTTTATGCCTGGATGAAGCAGAGGACGGATTCAAGATGGTATACTATGGAGTTGTAGCAAGCCCAGAAGATGGCTTTTTGGACTCTGCCTACTGCCTCTGTTTCCCTGGGCATGGTGAACAAGGTGGGGAACCCATGGACCAGACACACTTTGAAATCATTATTAACTTTATATAAATGACTGAGGGTCCCGTGGGGACTGGGCCCTTTATCTCTCATTCACCACCAAGAAACATTTAACCCCCCCAAGTCAGACACAGGATATGGGTTTTGGGAAAGTAAGGGCCTCACTAGGTTTTCTCATTTTTTGGATGGGGATATTTGTGTTACATTTCAACAGCTAAGGTTAAAATATGGACTTAGAAAAGAGGACCATTTTCGGTTTCAACAAGTAAGACATTTCATTCAATAGTCCCCACATTTACAACAGTTACTACGACCCCTGGCAGATCTGGAACAACTTTTTTATAATTGGATTACCTTAAGAGCTAAGATTAAACCTATCTCCCAGACTTATAGGTTGCTGGTAGCCCAACACCCAGAGCAAGTCATTATAGTCAAGACCAGATGGGAGAGGGAAACTAACCTACAAATTGACAGCTTAGAGTGGCAAAAAAACACTTACTCAAAGCTGGCGCATCACGGCCTCCCCCTCTTGGGGTGAGTACCATTGGAAGGTTCTGATGCATTTTTTCAGAACCCCAACTACCAAATATTTTAACCCTGAATACACTAATTTATGTTGGAGGGGATGTGGGGGAGTGGGCTCCCACTTCCATATTTTTAGGGAGTGCCCAGAGCTCAGCTGTTTCTGGCAACAGGTTCATGATCAAATTCAGAGAATTCTGGGGGTGTCTTTGCTTGGATCATTTGGTGCCCATTGTTTAGGTCTCTTGAATAAGGAACAGTTAAAACTTTCCAGACCCCAGAAAAAATTATACCATATCTTTAGACTGCCGGTCCTAAAGAGTAACACAGTCTGTTGGCTGTCTGTGACCCCACCTACCATCCAGATTTGGAAAAATAAGGTGAATGAATTAGAGAAGATGGAAAAAATTACTGCGTCTCTCTGGCTTAACACTGGAAAATTTGGGCATATATGGAGGGATTGGTACGAGAAGGGTTTTCAGCCTAATGATCCTGGAAAGGGAGATCCAGACTTGGCTTCTGGCCAGGAAGCATAGGCATGAGTTTGGGAAACTGTGATTGAAATTGAGACAGGAAATGTAAGTACCATCATCTTCCTTTTGGAATAGCAGGACAGGTGTAGAGGGAGGCAAGAAGAAGTCAAGGGCTTAACCACCTGCCATCAATTATTCAGTGTTAGCTTTAATACTTTTTTTGCAGCCTTTTTTACTATTATTATAGGTTGAGCATTTATAGGTGAGAAAAAGAAGAAATAAAGGGAAGGGAAAAGAAAGAAGATGAACTCATCACTCACACAATATTTGTTATTTGTTATGTTTTTTATGCATTATTTAAAGTGTTCATAGTTCTTAAGCTGTGATGTTTTGATATAGATAGAGGAGCTTTGTTAAGGAAGAAAATTTTTTGAGGGGAGTGGAAGGAATTTGAGTGGAGTTTCACAAGCTCTCTGTGCAATAGGTGGAGAGGAGAGACCTTCTAGTTATAACTTTGTACTGAGAAGTGATGGTTTAGGCTACGGGTCCTCTCATAGAGGGGGCTCCTTCTCCCCTTTTTCTTTTCTTTGTAACAAATAGACTTCAGTAGAATGAGAACAAAAGAAAAAAGAAAAAGAAACACATATTGACTGTATAAAGATGGACATTTATTGACCAAAAGGAGACTCTGTTCGTACTGCCTAGATAAGTGATATTATCAAAGCTCCTCTAATAGTATTAATAGTATTAAATATAATAATAGTTGTAGAAGTAACATATTAAGTGAAGTTATGTCAATCTGGTGTATTTTCTGTGCAGCAATAAAAACTGAGTAGAAAAAAATAAATCTATTGTTTTAGGATAAAAGCATAGAATCATGTTGTGTGTTCGAAAGTGTCACAAAAAACAGTGTCGCTCATGTGAAAGTGTCAAAAAAATAATGTCGAACGTGCGAAAGAACTAATTTATACTGTCGAAGATGAAATGTCGAACGTGAGAAAGTTTTGCAAAAATAGTGTCGAACTTCAAAAGAATCACGAAAGTAATGTCGTTTGTTCAAAAGTATCGCAAAAGTAGTGTCGATCGTATGAAACTTTCACAAAAATAGTGTTGTGAGTTTGAAAGTTTCGCAAAATTAGATTTGGGGAAAGCAACAATAGACTTTAGACAATAATGTCTTGATGTACATTTGAGTGAGAGCCACTTCAACCGATGTTGTGAGACATTTATCAGGCCATGTAAGGAAACCAATCAGAGACACTGAGTAGTGAAGAAGAAGCACATAGCAGCAATTTTGAGCAAAAAGGAAGAAACACTGCCTTGCTTACTGTAAGTACTTAACATTTTCTTTTACGTTTTTCTAGTATGATATAGTGTTGCCAACATGCAAATAGTATTAATCAAAACTTTCTTACTGCTCTATTTGCCTATATATACAAAAAAAGTTACTACACTGCATTTCATAGTTATCAGCATTTAAAGTCAGCCTGTAAATTAGTACTTACTAACACAGATACAGCTGCAAAATGGAGGAAGAAACAAAAGTGCACGTGTAGGTTTACCCAAGATGGAAGCAATCAGACATACTTCTATACTTGTAATTGTTTGAATCTGCCTATGAGAAGGATACATTTTGCCACTTTAAAATCTTGCTATTTTTTTTTTGCTGAAGCAGAAATGCACTGATAGTTAGTGCACACACACTGCATTGGCTATGCAAGGCAGAATTTTAGCCAATGGTTTACTTTATTTGTGTTTCAGGATTCAGCTCAGTGAGGGACTGTTGAAGTAGACAGAGAACTTGCAGTTTTACTTTCAGTAGTGCTGAGCTAGTGCAGGGGAAACCCTGACTTTTTTGGCAGCTCTCTGTCCACTTCTCAGTTTCAAATCTCAGGGCAGAAAACAGCAAAAGGATTTTGTAGATTGTAGGCAGCAGTATTGTAAGATTAGCATCAGAGTATGCTCAGAACAGTGATTTTGGGAGAAACCTGCAGCTCCCAAATTGCTGTGTAAAATGGTTTGGCAGGGGTGGAATGAGGTGGGAGCACCTCATGCCAACCATGCTCAGGCTTCTGCATACTCAGTCTCACCCAGACATATTGCTGATACATCTTGGAGGCAATGATTTGGGAACCAAACGTTGGGTAGATTTCATCACAGAAGCAAATTTGGACCACGCTTCTATTGTGAGTATGTTTCTTGCCTGTAAAATCATTTTTTTGGATATTACAGAGCGTAGGGTCTGGCAAGCAGAACACCATATGTACTTGATTGACAGAGCTCGAAGAAAGGTCAACATACAAATATCTGCATTTCTATGCATGTCTGGAATGTTCCCCATATGTCATCCTGAAATTAGGTATTCTTATGATTGGCTTACCTACTAGATGGTGTACACTTCTCGCATCTGGCAATTGCCATTTCCTGGGAGACCTTCAAGATACAATCCTCAAAGTTCTCTAAAAATTTCAGACTGTTGAAACAGATATCAGACTAAAAAAAGGTTATTTTCAGAACCAAAAACAGTTGGTCAAAAAATAGAACAGCTTCTCATATCATGCACACAGGTGTAACTGACGGGGCCTGGATTGGGGTGGAGGGTCTGACTGGAAAGGTGGAGAGCATGGCACCACCACAGAACCTTTGTGCTGTTCCCACCATATTAACTTCAATCATGCTGAGCGCAGATTGGCACCATCAGGGATGATACTTCTTTGCGGGTGTATCTGATCGGAGAGGGGGGAAGGCTCCAGTGTTAAAGCAGTGATGTGTGTGCTTTAACAGTACCTGTTATCAGGTGCTTAGGTATATTGCAGACAAATAACAGTGGGTGGTACTTTATGTTGGTTGCAGCCTGGTATAACATCACATAGTTGATGATGTACAGCACCACAGCTGCATATGTATGTAACCATTATGGAATGGTAATTGGCCAGTTCATGGCCTACATACCTGATGGACTGATCTGTGTACCCTTCACTGAATACTGAGTTTCCTCTTCCTTGCAGAAGTGTACTTCTGCTGATGCATCCTCCTCTTTTTCTTGTACTGCTTGTCCTGTGACAGTCCCACTGTGCCATGCACAATGCAGGTGGCTACGGCACTATTTTAAATACTGTTGAGCCATGCCACAGAAGGATTCAGTAATGCCTGGACTGTGCTGTGGCTTAGCCCAGCCATGCTGCACCCAGGGTTACAGCTACACTTTGGCACAGTGTGAATATCCTGGAGTAAATATTAGTTCTTCAGTGGTGAGCTATATAATGAATACATTAAGATTTTCACATTTCTGTGAATGCTAAAGACATAGTAAACAGCATGCACTTGAAATATTTTATTATGTGTTACATTTTGACATACAATAAATATAGTGAGATGGGTAGAAAGACAGGTGATCATTGCCCAACTGCCTTGCAACTGGGCACTTATTGTTGCACAAAGAGGGTCAGCAAAAAATAAGATGCTTAACAATCCAATGAAAAGCAGTATCAAATAAATAATTAATATTATCGTTCTGACCTATAGACTGTTTTTTTGTCTATGTACTGCAGAAGACGACGTGGAACAATGAGACAGTGGAGCTTAAGAGAGGTGTGTTAGCTGCTTGAGGCAGTCCAGGCTAGAGGTAGTCCTTGCATATTAATGTGGAACACTAACTGGAGTTGGACACAATGTGGAGGCTCATCAATTCCTTTTTACATGCAGTATTAAAAGTCAAGAACAAGACCATTGACCAGCTAAAGAAGAAGTGGAAGCTGTTGCTCCAGTGCTTTTACTTATTGAAGCACAGAGAGGAGATACCAGACAATGACAAGTGCTGGTACTACCTTGCATATGAGCTCTGGGAGGCAGCAGGCAAGCCAGCTGCAGGGGAGTGCCTTACTCAACGTAAGTTATTCCAACAAATTTAGTGATACAATTATATAATAGTACTGCCACACAGATGGAATAAGAAGTATTTCTGTGATTTATCACTTTGTTGCTGTAGCCATGGTATTCTCACAGCATGATGCCACAAGTCAAGTCTCAGCACTGTGGACCAATTAAATATTGTGTAGGTCACCAGAGATATAATTGCTTGTGTCTTTTGTTTTGCTTCTCCTGCTAAGGAGCAAACTGTTTTTTCCAGTGTAATTAAATAAGTATTAACATGTTTCTTATCATTCTGTAGTATGGTAGCACAGTCCTAACTCTCACCCCATTCTCCTATTCCTCAGCTTCTTTACAACTACTAAGTGTGGTACGTTGTATGCAGCTGCAATCAGGGATGTGTACGTTTGGTGTACATGGCCTCAGTTTTGCTGTTGATCTCCACTGAGCATGCAGTACCTGGTCAGGTGTGTGGGGATGTCTCGTAGTACATTAAGACAATTGTTTGTTATTTCTGTCACCTGCTGCTGGATGTCTGTCATTGGTTGTGTTGACTTGGTCCTCCCCCATACTTGCATGTGTGTGTGTGTGTCTGTGTGTGTGTGTGTGGTGCTGGGGGGGTGAATTCAGAGTTAGGATTTTCAACCCTAACAGCGAATTTCCTCACTTTTGTCACTGTGGAACAACCCTAACTAATGCATTAAACAGAGTTTTTTGGCTCTAATATATATATATATATATATATATATATATATATATATCAATATATGTTCAGCAATTCTATCATGACAATTATGCAATTAATGTTGTCTTGAGACACAACATTCTGCGACTTTGGGTTTTGCTGTGTTTGTCAGTTTGGTGGAGGGAGTGGGGGCCAAATGGCCTAACATTCAAATTGTGCTCTAGAATGTGATAATCACTGTGTCTCAGCCAGATTTTATTTGTTATTATGTATTTCTACTATCAATATATATAACTGTTATCACATACTAGTGAAGAGTTACAAAGCAGTATGTGTTTCATTCAAGAACAATGGTATTTCATTGCTGTTACTGTATTAGTACTAAGTATTGAAGTGCTGCGTCAATTTGTAATCTACTGTAGATCAAATATTAATTAGTACAAACTTGTTATGTTATATGGGTGTGCAATGACTGTGCAATAGTTGAGTAAGGAGAATGTTAGGTACCAGAAACATGTTAATTGCTTAGAGAAAGTGCTGTGAAATAAGTGAAGATAGAAAGGAAACAGTCAGTAAATCTACCTCTAATCTTTCATTAACAGATCGTCAGAGGCAACCCCCATGCCGCACAGAGGTAGTGCCAGCACAGTTAGAAGCTGTGGAGGCTGAACATTCTGACATTGACAGTGTCATCATTGTTGAGTCAGATGGTAAGACGATAATAGAAAAATTACATTGGATAGGGTGGTATATTCAAAGGGTTTTTGCATGGTGAAGTACCGTTCTGGCATGCAAGACCAATTGATGTGCCCAGGCACGATATACAAAAGAGAATATTGTGTTGTACAAATCATGTTGCGATAAGGTGCACACTAGTAATACATGCAACTTAGGTGAAGGGGGGGGGCAACCCATGCATATCTTGCAGGTCCTGATATTCAGCCTGTTATGTGCTGAGCATATGTTGGCACAAACTCAACATCAACTGCACACTACTGAAAGTTCATTAAAAAAACAAACAAACAAAAAAATTGAAAGGATGGCCACCCATAGTTGATCTGCTGTATTGCAGGGTGCAATGTGTCAGGCATGATCTGTGGGTGCCAAGTAAGCTGTGCTGTGATACTCTGTCAGTGTCATGCCGCAGTGCCCATTTGCGGGTTTTGTTACAGTAAATATATCGCTAATGCTCCAGTGGACCTGCTCCCCACCTCAATTGTGTGCCTTGTAACAATAACGGTATGTTAGGTGGCCCACTGGTAGAAATGTAGTTCAATAATGGTGTTTACAAAGTATTCTGTAGCCCTGGTGTTCCACTGCAGCTGCTCATAAGCCTGATTGTGGGTTTTTTAAACTTAGCAATCCCTGGTGGCACTCTGGTACACCCCTCACTAACTGTCTACTCGGTCACACCAATATGATCCTCCTACCTGTTTAGTAGTGGGCAGCAGGGCTTACTTGTATGACAGGTGCCTGCCAATTGACTGACAGCATTCAGTAGGTTTGCATGCTCATTGGTACAGAGTGTGAGGCAATCAGTATACAGTCCGTAATGTACAACATTGTGGTGATATCTGAATAAGTTACATTCAGATAACGGAACTGTGTAGTTCAGTACAGGCTGCACACCCATTTTTTTCCACACTTTATAGCAATGAGTGTTCAGCTGTACTGTGTCTTGTCCGTTGGTGGCTTGCCAGGCAGTGTGTGGGTGGGGATCTGCCATCTCTGTTTGATTAGGGGGGTGGACTGTGCAGGGTGGTGTGACTGAGTGGATGAGTATGGAAGGAGGTATCCCTAGACCACCAGGGATTCTAGGATTTAGAAATAACACAATCAGGGTTGGCAACAGTTTCACTTGACAACGAGGCAGTGATTTACTTTTTCAATAACCATGTTTGATCGTTATGGTGCTGTGATGCAAAACTACAGGAGCTGTTAGTCACCAATGCCTGCAGGTTGATAGAGTGGTTGATGCAAGTTGTTGTTGATAGTGTACATGCATGTATATGGGGTGATATTAAAATTTAAATTGCTGTATTTGGAATTCCCATGCATAAGTTACCCACTTGCATAAGAACTGTTGAATATTGTTGTCACTCCAGTAGTGCAGTTGTACTTGTACTTGTGAATCACCCTGGTCCTCATTTGAGACTTGTAGTGGTACAGTACCAGTGCATGACATGTGATGCAGGTGGCAACCGTTACATATTTTACATTGCTACCCATGTTGCGGTACCATTGAATATCAAAAAAGGATATGTCCTACCACATGTCTCTTTTACTGCGACCAGGCCTCTACTACAGCCTGCTGCAGTCTAAACATCACACCTACTACAGTATGACACTACTTCTTGTGCTACAGATTACTAATATTGTGTAACCAGCCTGTTTTTGTTGGATTGGTGGCTTATATACAGTGCTAGTATAGCTCTCATTACAAAGGCAGTGTCTCATATCTGATATCACATACTGAAGAATGACTGTGGGGGCATTGGATGATGACCAGGATGTTATCAACTGTAGCAGTTGTAGGGTGACATGGTAAGCCTTTAGATTGGAGTTCTACAGTGTAACTGTTATGATAACAACCATGGCAGATGCTTTTCACATTGTTGTCACCTGATCACAAGACATAACCTTTCGTACTGTACAGTCATTTTACAGACACTTGACATTATAAGTCTGAGGAGTGTGAAACTGTGATGCATTCTTAGTTGTTATGTTGCTGCTTCAAGTTCTAAACACTGCCATCACAAAGATGGGTAAGTGGTGATAATGCTAGTCAATACTGCCAACCAAATATTATTCCAGTGTAACAGCTATATGTCCAATGTTCATCTGTTCACACTGCTTTTAGTTACTGTGGTTGCAGGATGAACGAGAACCTCAATACGTAGAAAACTATACCAAGCTAAGTTTGATGATAAGTCACTCTGTTTACATATTCTATTGGCAAGACAGCTCTGCAACTCAAGAAGGACACACTAATTAGGAAAAATACTGTAGAAACATATTATTATTGTTCTTTGTTGCTCTTTCATCTCTGTGCTATGTTAATTGAATTGAAACATAGAAAAAAAGTATTGTCCTATGTGTTTATTTATACGAACACAATGATATCTTATTTATGTTACATGCCTGCATTGTAGCAAAACATTTACAGTGTTGGCAATTGTTTACACATCTTGTAGGCATCTACATGAAAAACTGTGGCATATGATTAAATACCACCATGAGACAATATGAAACATGTCTAATACAATAAAAGCATTGTAATAGTTTTCATATCAAAGTGCGTGGCATTTAATTCTCTACATATTTTGTTTTTTACAGTGGCCAGAGAGGCAGTGACAGTACCAGTTGCACAGGTGAAGCCGGAGCCTGGCACCAGTGCTGAGCGTAAGTGTAATAATAGAAAATATTCACGCAAGATCATTAGAACAAACAATCTGAAAGTGTATGTTAAGTAAATCAATATACCTAAAAAGTTACTATGCATAGTTCACATAGGCAATTACTTTGTCTGTGACAGCACAGTATCCCATCTGTGTTGTACAGTGCAAATACTTAGATGAGTATTCAAAGTGTGCTTTTATAAAGTGTTTGTGCAACAATCATTTACATTAACAGATGATTAATAAACTATTTCTGTTTCTATAGCTCTGCTGTATAGCAAAATAGAAAGGTTAACTGTTGCATATTTTGCAAATATAAAAAAATAGAGTGTGGGGCGTGTGATATGCAGAAATGTTCTAGCTTGAGGTTTAAGCTGGTTAGGCCACAGCTGAACTGTGCTGTGTCATGGTGTGGGCAATATTAAGTAGTGCTGAATCATGAATTAACATGATTTAATTTCATGAAGGCGGCTGCTGAACTGGTCACATCGCACTGTCACTGTACAACGTGTACTGACACTGACTGAGCAAAGTTATGATTATTGAGCAGAGGGATACAACAGTGCCAGCAGAATTGCAGCTTCACTTGGTGCATGGAGCACAATGTTCAGCACTAGATATGCAAGTGGGTCACACTGTATCAAAGGTGAACATGGGGATATTTTCCTGTAATGATATGTCATTTGCATGCTGGTGCACTGATCCTCGACAACTTGCAGCTGCCACACTGCCAGGTAGTAGGCATTGGTGCCCGATGCCTCATGTCCATCAGTAGCAATACACCACAATGTACGACCACGGTAATTGTGATGTTGAACGTTCCTTGTTGATCCACTGTACCATAACACCGCCACCTGATTGCAAGCATAATGAATAATTAGAGTACATGCTGATCCGCTGTACCTGGTCCCAATTCCAATTTTGGGTTTTGTGAATGATATAATCCCTGGTGATAGAGCAGTATGATATTCCCCACTGTAATGCTAATAGCCGCCATGACACCACCCCACTCACTCCTTCAGCGATATGCAGGACCTTGTGACCCTTAAGCAGGCCAGACAAGTGGTGATTGCTAGCTAATAGTACAGCTGCGTGACTATTTGTGTAAGAAATGGGGTAATGCAAATGCAGACAGTACTGTACTACACAGTCTCAATATGTAGATGAACCATTCACATATTGGTATTCTGTTGCAGACTATTTTATGCATGTTCAGTGGCCCACATTTTGCATCTATACGCATACAGCTGTACTGTATGTGTCAGTTCATGGGTGGTTTGGGAGGTGTCTTGCTGTAGACTGTCACCCGTTCCTGATGAGGCTAGGTGAGGATTGTGGTGTTGGGTCTCAGTGGGTGAGTGGTAAATGTGGTACCGCTGTACAAAAAAGGGAATCTATCATTTACAAAGAGCACTATTGGCCATAGGAACAGGTCTAGTGGGCCAACACTGACTGGCTCTAGTTAATTATCCCAATTACTGTGCAAGGTGGTAGACTGCAGTGGACTGCTGCGGCATACATGTACTTATCATGACCATGATCAAATGAGGGGGGTAGAGTCTGCTGCACTGAGAACTCTATTTATATATAGAAAGCTTGTGATCAGCAATATGGTAGGGTCCACTGGACCACCATGGCAACTCAGCATATTGAAAGCGAGTTATCAGTTGAACGGGTAGAGCCCACTGTACCAACAGAGCTACATTACATATAGTAAGAATGTGACTAATTGTCATGGGGGTATGATGATTATGAAACATGCTGTAGTTGAGTTTCACAAATGATGGGTGGCATCTTATACTCTGCAATATGTCGATCACGTGTAACTGGCTAGATATTGTTACTGTTTTCTTATGGTGGATCTTCACCCCCCCCACAGTGCAAGTTGAGTGTGCACCTGCATATAGGCCACACAGGCCAGACCGAATAATAGGAAGTCATGGATATGCATGTTCATGTGGCATTTTTTTTCACATACATTACTGGTGTGCCCCGCTTCATTGTGAATATCGCAGTACGTAGTGTCAGTTGGAGTATTGTGCTGTGATGCATCACTGGGTTTTGCATGACACAAGATTGTTGTGCCATGTGCAAGTGATTTATATACTGTACTGTGGGTGTTCCAAATAACAATTCATTGCTACTGGATTGCTTATAGTGAGGAGGAATTCAACAGTTTAACAATGCAGAATCTATACATTTATCTTGCCATAGTTTGAGTATAATTAAGCAATAGGGCATAAGCAAGGGTTATGTCAATGGTCTGTTAATCACACTCTAAGGGTGTAATGTGGCATGAGGTGTAGCTGAGTGCTGCATGCCCCTAGACGGTGATTAATTTACTATTAACATAACTCTTGGGAGTGCCTTATTTTTACTATAATAATGTTTTCTTTAAATAGTGTTAGACATTGTTCAGCATATGATTAAGCTCTACATGTATCTTTAAAGAATACACCACAGTTGTAAAAAATAATAGCGTTAGTTACAAGAGAGAACTTCTCATTAGCATCACATTCTTGTATGCTGCTGACAATAGGCATCTACATGCATTTAAAATATTCCTAGGAAAAAAACTGTTGAGATTCAAGACAGGCAGAGAATCACCATTCTGAGAATCACATTTTAATACATGTTTTTTCTGTCTTTACAAGATGGCCTCGCAAGAGATGGTGCACTGGTCACTGCCACTGTTACCGCAGGCTCGAGCGCAAGGTTGACGGTCTCATAGAAGACAACGCTGTGCTGCTGGAGGGACAGGAGAAATTGCAGTCTCTCCTGACAGCTCAGCAGGTGACTGTCAACCTTGTGCTCAAGCCTGTGGGGACATTGGCAAGTGTCAGTGTGTCCAGCAGCACTACTTCACCTGCGCTAGTAACTTCTAGCCTCCCTGACCCACAATGAACAGCCTCCACAGCTGCCCTGGTGTCTCCTCTCTGAGGCGCAAAAGCTTCCACTCCTACTGTGCCTCCACATCTGCGTGCAACTTCTGGGCTGGGCTGCCTCAAGCAGCAACACACCTCTCTTAGAAAGGTGTAGATGTTGTATATATTAGAAGACTGTTTTTCGCCAATTCTTTTGTTAAATATTTTTATGTATCAGAATTTATTTTCATAGAAAAGATATATTTTTTATTGACTATTTAGTTATATAAATCAAAGGTTTAATTCAATTTCATATGTTTTCTATACTTGTTTTTTTATGTGTTTTAATCAAGTTATATTTTTATATAAAAAAAAACATTGCCCAACTAAGAGTTTATTTAATCACGATATTTATTGTTTTTAATTTTCAAGATTGTCAATAGTAGTAGAAATAAATATTTTTGGTAAAAAACACTTTGTGTTGTAGTATTTTTAGCTTGTGGGGATATTGCTTATTAATAGATATAGTACTAGACAACACTCCTTTTTAGTTATTTTGCTTACCAAGGGCATTGTGCGTGCAGTTTCAGGCTTGAGGGGATAACAGGTGACCATTGTAGATGTGTTACACTGTTTGCATTGTTATTACTATGTTCACAATGGTATATTAATATGTATGTACTCATGTTCACAAGGTGTGTCTAGTGAAGGTACAGAAGAAGAGCATTGAACATATGTAGATATTTGAGAGTGGTAGTGAGACAGACAGTGTCTCATTTTAAATACTACAACAATAGTAACACTGAGTGCAAAATTATAGTGCATGAAAGAGCACAACTAGCTAATTTAGCATGTGGCATGCCACTGTTAACTACAAGGAAATAAAAAATAGTAAGAGTTTTCTACATGTCGACACAATCCTACATGCACATGAATGATGTCGTGAGAACAGTACCCTTACAGTAATGCCACACTGACACATGTTTTCCTCTGTGATATACCTATGATAAGCGTAAGAGGAAAAAAAAATAATTACAGTAATGTACTTTCTTACACTCTATCAAATACACATTGCAGAGATGGTGGAAGTCTGAGTCTTGTAGTGCCGTAATCCTACCACATGTTTTCCTGTGTTTACACAATAGTACAGTAACTGTAACATGACAGTAACATAAACAGGCATCCACAGGTTGATACTGTGTCAATGCACATACATGACCTGGTGTGAGTACACCGCTTTCACAGTCACACTTGCACCACATGCTTTTGTTGTGTTTCACACCAATCTTTAATGTAACAAAATTTGAGACTGTAACACCTATGCATAAGTTTATAGAGATCCAAATGCGTATGTGTCACCTTATGCCATCACTGCCCCTTTGTGCTGTAGTTTCTACCAAATAATTGGTTGTATACAATGTGACTGCTAACTGCAGTACAAGAGAAACCAGTGGTAGTTATGCACAGGTTCATACACTGCGACACACAAGCATAAAGTTTTTGCAACACATGATCTTCGTATAGCTAATAGAAAACATTATTTTATGTGTCATAGCAATTGTTTTTGCAAGACAGCTCAATGCAGCAACAGGTTTCCACAGGTTCAAACAATTTGAAATGCATGTGAGTATAGCAGGGCATCATACAGCCAAACTGTAAAGTTGTAATGTATTCAGTGTTTATCATAACTTCTGAGACAAAACTACATTGTTATCCATTGAGTATGTTTAACAATGTGTGTCTACAAACATTAGAGAAAAGACAGTGAAAGGTATGCACAGTCATATCTATATATTGTCAGAAAGACAGTAACAGCATTTAATATCATCTCACAATAGTAACAGTACATCCAGCATGATACGTTTGTGAGCAGAACCAGCAGACAATGTGTCATGTGGCATAGGAATGGTAAGTGTAGCACGACAAAAAGCAGGAACAGATTTATGCATGTCAGTGGAATGCTAATTGCGCATGATGTTGTTCTTCAGAGTGTGTTCAGCTTGACCATGTGCTGTCAAGAGATGATTTCAAGATTAAGGTATGAGTACTAACTACAACACAACCCAAGACACAACTCATATCAGCAGTTATTGACAGCTCAAATGCATGTACATTAGGTGGTGGTTATCTCACTCTTTAGAACAGACAATACTATTACATGACTTACTGTGTTCTTGCATGTGTGTGTGTATTGGACTATGTGTGTCTGGTGCTACCACCATACCATTGCATGTACTATTTGTACTTCTCATTCTCAAAAAGAAAGGAAATTAGTGGCAAAAAACTCCATTTAATACATCAGTTAGGGTTGTTATACATCGACAAAAGCAAGGAAATTCAGTGTTAGGGTTGAAAACCTAACTCCACATTCACCCTTCACCCTAGCACCACACACACACACACACACACACACACACACCCACACACACACCCCCACACCCACACATGCAAGTAGGGGGGAAGACCAAGGCAACATGAACAATCACAGAAAACCAGCAGTAGGTAACAGAAATAAAATACAACTGTCTAAATGTAGTACAAGATATCCCCACCCACCTGACCAGGTACTGCATGCTCAGTGGAGGTCCACAGCAAAACAGAGGCCATGTATACCAAAAGTACACATCCCTGATTGCAGGTGCACACAATGTACCACATTTAGGAGTTGCATGGCCTTACCTAGCGATGTCACACACCCCACCACACCCACTACTACACCCAGACTGGAGAGCCACAGCAAAACTAAGGGCTTGGACAAGCATGGTATATCTACCTGATTTCAGGTATGTACAGCTTAACACAGTTAGGCACTGTGGCCCTTCGGCAGGCAATGCCCCAGCCCCCGAGACAAGGTACTGCATACTGGCTGGAGAGCCACAGCAAAAATAAGGCCATAGACATTAACAGTGCAGTTCCCTCATTGCAGCCATACAGAGGTTTGTACACTTAGAAGTTGCACAGTCTCAGGTATACAGTGTCCACCCCCACCACTAGTTGCATCCTGACTGCAAACCACAGGAAAACAAAGTTTATGGACATCAATGGTATACGTTTCTCATTGCAGCTACACTCCAGTTACCACAGTTGTCAGTTGCATGGCCTCAGTCAGGGAATGCTCCCCCAAACCGCAAGACCAGATACTACTTCCTGAGTAGGGACCTACAGCAAAACTGATGGCATGGATATCAATGGTACACCTCACTCATTGCAAGGATACTCATCTTAGCACAGTTGGGATTTACATGGCCTCACACAGGGGAATGCCATCATCCTGGTCAGGTACTGCATCCTGAGTAGAGAGCTACAACTAAAGTGAGTCTATGGGTATCCGTGGTACACCTATGGCATTGCAGCTATAGTCATCTTTGCATGCTTAGGAGTTGCATGCCCTAAGCCAGGTAGTCCCCCCCTAACTCACAGAGCAGTTACTGCATTCTGAGTGTACAGCCATAGCAAAAGTAAGTCAATGGACATCAATGATACACCTCCATCACTGAAGCTGCACACCTGTTAGCAGCATTACAACTTGCACACCCTTGTAAAGGCCATGGCTTGCCGATCCTCCAGATCAGGTTCTGTATCCTGAGTAGACAGACAAAGAAAACGTACAGCTAAGCACAACACATGCTCAAATGCTACAGTTGTTGTCTTATGATGATGCATGTGTCTTGAAGTAGATTTACAGTTGCATTTTATTTCTATCTACTCATAAGTGTACAAACATCTGTATACCTGCAATCATGGAGTTTCATTGTTGATGTACAGTCACGGTGCAATAGCAGGTGTGGTGGGGTGCATGGCATCGCTAGGTAAGGCCATGCAACTACTAAGTGTGGTACGTTGTGTAAACCTGCAATTAGGGATGTGCACTTTGGGTGTACATGGCCTCAGTTTTGCTGTGGATCTCCACTGAACATACAGTACCTGGTCAGGTGAGTGGGGATGTCTTGTACTACATTTAGACAGTTGCATTTTATTTCTGTCACCTGCTGCTGGTTTTCTGTGATTGGTCATGTTGCCTTTGTCCTCCCCCCTACTTGCATGTGTGTGTGTGTGTGTGTGTGCATCTGTGTGTGTGGTGCTGGGGGGGTGAATGATGCATTAGGGTTTTCAACCCTAACACTGAATTTTCTCACTTTTGTCGCTGTGGAGCAACCCTAAGTGATTCATTAAATGGAGATTTTTTGTTATGAATATATATATATATATATATATATATATATATATATATATATATATAGTAGTTTATCTCCTGTCTGCCTGACCAACCATATTCTGGACTGGTCCCCCAGCCCCATCACCCGTTTTTTTCTGTGACTTACCTACTGTCCAGTTATCCACTGCTAGGGGACTGAGGAGCCCAGTCACCCATACTGGGCCTATGGGGACCAGGCCTTTCATCCTGTTGGACATGGTTTCTTCACTATTTTTCTCCAGGGCCCATGTGCAATGACACATATGAGAGCTCTGCCTCCACGGAGATGCCCCCTGGCATCAAATGGGTGGTACACTTTCCTTGGCATTCCACTGTGCTGCCATCTAGAACCTCTAGGTGGCAGCCACCTAGCAGGATGCATGGATCCCCCTCACTGAGGGAAGATAGCTGCCCTAGTGGTGCTCAATCCCTCCCCCCCAGCCTGCCACTGAGTAACCTGCATCCATTTCCAATCCCAGGTCACCGGCATAGCATGAGGTAAGGTGCAGCACCTGAACCCTCCTTGATACAGTGCCATCTTTCTATAATAATTAAAAAACATACTTAAATCTATTTATTTTGTTTATTAGAATTGTATACACAGAAAATCCACATTTTCATGTGGGTTCCAAGGTTATTAAACTTGCCTTCATGAAAGGTGACTTTTTAAAAAATAAAAATAGTCTATCTGCCTTCAGTTTGAATCTGCTGTCTATAGAATTGTGTTGCATGTTTTCATAAAATAGTTTAATAAATGTGAGTGCTTATGAAGTCTAAGACTGTGTACAAGCCATTGTTATGGCAATAGGGTTTTCTGAATTCGTTTGAGAGATGGGTACTTGATAATTGAAATAATGTTCTTTTTTTTTTCCTTTTTTGGAAAGTGAAGGAACCAAAGTAAATTATGCAATTAAAAAAAGATGCACAAACTGTCTTAAATACAAATCCCCTTTCTAATGGTTCTGAGTGTGACATCTTGTGAGGGCAGTTGCAAGAGCGGTTGCTACGACAATGGAGGTTATACACAAGGTTAAATCAAGAGACCCTTTGCACACCCTTCCCCCAAAAGTTGCAAATCATTAAATTATCACAAAGTGCTTTCTGCCTCTAATGACTACTCACTTATTGCATCCTAAAGGGGTGTAGGGGTCCCTTACTGTTTAAATCCGAGCTCTGGTGTGAAAATCAGATTAGCCACCAGTCATCAAGGTGGACTGCCCTTTGGCAGAAGCACTATTCTAAAATGCAACTGCCAGAGTTGACTCCCTTTAAAATATGGCACCCTGCTTGATTGCTTTCCTTTAAATAAGGTGCAGTCCTCAGCCAATGTATTGGTGATTAGTGGAGAGTCAGCTAATGGAGACAGCCATACATCTGGTAATCATAAATCAATCCAGAATTTGCAGCACAACCCATGTGCTTTTACAAACTTTAAATTGCTTTTCTCATTGATGTATTACTGGTTACTGCATACATAAGTTAAAACAAGAGAGACAGTGCACATAAACAAGGCTTGCAAGCAAGACTGTGGCTATAATAGTAATTTTTTTTGAATTTTACATCTGGCAGAGAAAAGGATTCCGATTGCTGTGTGGGGAACTAGGCACAGACTTGGGCCAACAGTGTCCATAGTTTTACTTTTACATTTTTTTCCTGTTTGACAATTAGCATATAGTGTATAGTGGAGTTGATTTTGTTCTATGTGGATTTCCATTTCAGTTGAAATGTTGTTATACTACATTTCAAAGATCATGGAATGCCATTGTACCCTTCTGTGGTAAAGCAGCATTCCAGATGATGGGAAATCATTATGGTACTTGGGGCCAGATATTCAAAACACAGCTCCAGGGCAAAATTAGCACTGCACAGCATGCAAAAATAGCCCAGAACCATTTTCACATTATATTCAAAGGAATAGCCCTGGGGCTGAATCAGTTGAATATATGTGCAAACGACGGTGTGTAAACAGGGCCTTTTGTGCAGTGCAAACATAGCCTGGCAAATAATACAGCTCTAAATATAGCAACTGGGCAGTGCAAATTACAACAGCAGCCCAGTGCACACAGATGAGGAGTAAGGCAATGGCGAACTATGTGGCCAGTGTATGTGTTAGCAAAGAGGTGGATTCACAAACACTGCAAACAAGTGCAGACCAAATATTGCAGAACTGTGCTATGGTTCTGACAGTTTTGCATGGGGCAAACTTGTTTGAGAGGCGCTCACACATTTGCCCAGCACTAACACATTTTCCCGGCACAAAATATTGCTATATTCAAAAGTGCTATGCAAATGAGCCTACTTAGGCAATCTGTGTACAAACAGCTACATTAGCATGTCATTATTGCCTGATTTGCATGTAGTTCCATGTAGATTGCCTGGCACTATCTCAAGGTGCACACAGTTCCACCTGTAGGTCAGACTGGAACTACAGGTTGATAGCTGCAGGCTGGGTCTGCCCACAGCACCACCTGTATATCAGACTGGAGAAACATGTCAGTAGCTGCAGGCTACATCTGTACACAACAGCAAAGTCTAATGTGCCCCAGGGGACTAGCACTACAGCTACAGGTGTTGGTGCTGCATGCCATGGGCATATTGTAGTCCCTGCCACAGTGCATAGCAGATGCTACAATACTGTAGTGGCCAGTTTAGTGTGGGACACAGCAATGCCTATTGTGTGTCAGACACCAAATGACTGCTGCACTCCACATAGTGACAGGACTAGCTGGCAAGTGTGTTCTGATGGTGGATATCACTGTCATACTGTCCTGTGTCCCACATATGCTGTGCCACTGGCATGGGATAATCACAGTAACATACACAGGGCTGGCTGTGTGTGCCATGGTGTCTGTACAGATGTGAGGTATGTGCACGGGGGAGTGACACATACCATCAGACATTCACACCAGTGTTAGGGTATTCCTGGCACTGGAACATGTGTACTGTGGAAATGGCCCTAGCTTTGTGGTAAAACACAGTATATGGTGCAGCCTGGCCACCTGTGCACCCTCCCCATAACACCCTCCAGTTCCCCAGTGCTGCATGTGTGTGTTGGAGTGTGTTGATGTACCCCAATGGGGAAACTGAAGGTGAGTGATATATGCCCACACTGCCAGTTATTTAATACTTCCATATGTATTTATCACTGTGTTGACTGGGTAGCCACAGTGGGCCATGGCCACATTCAGGAGTGACTCAGAAGCACTACATGTGATGATTCACTGTACAATAAATACATACAATGTGCAACAACACACAATTCACATATAGCAACAGTTAGTTTGCTGCTGCAAGTGTAGTTTTAGCTCTGTCATATAATGTGCATGATTGTTTGCTTCCAAACAATGTTGAGGCATTGTATTCCCCAGTGTGGGTGCCTGTGCATATGGAGTGGCCCAGGGTGGCCATCTGCCCTTGCTGCCTCCTCATTGGCTGCATAAAGCTTTGTTCACTGTTGCTGCTGTGTTCATGCCCCCCATCCATGGTTTTCCCACAGTTACGACTACTGTTTCATAGTCGGTACGTTCCATCACATTACATGTCATGCTAACGCATGTTGCATGGTGCTAGGGTTTTGAATCTACCATTTTTTATGCATGTCCCCACCCCTCAATTTGCACCGCACCTACATTATCTTTTAGCGCCAGTGCTAACACTTTGTGCCAGCACTATTTGACCTTTTGAATATAGCAATCCATTGCAAAAGTGACACAATTGCTGCACAATTAGTTTGTGCCCAGTGCAAAATTTTGAACATCTGGCCCCTGGTGTTTAACACCACATTGCTGTGTACACAGCAACTAGTTTCGGTTCTGACATGAAACTGGCAGTGTTTTTGCTTCTGCCTATGGCTGGGCAAAATTAGAAAATTCTGATTTTACTGAATTTTCACAAAATTCCACACACTTCATGAAATTTTGCAAAAGTTCACTAAATTTGGTGACATTTTCAGAAATTCTTTAAGTGGTCCTAATGTGACCATCTTACAACTAACTATCTGAAATCTGGCATACATACAGTGTGGAACAGGCCCTCACAGGCTACTGAGTTTCTTCATATTTGAATGAGGGGCAGGAATGTTATTGGACTCAATGTATTGCAATTTATTATTAACGTAAAAATTTCTAAATATAGTTATAGGTTTACAACTTAACCACCTATGGAGCTAAACAATTGAAAATCTACATGCATGCTTTCTTGGGAGACTTAGAAACTTCTAAATAGATGTAGTTGGTTAAGTAACTTGAAAGATACAGGAGTTAACACTTTTCACAATTTAATTTGATAAACTGTGTGAAAATGTTCAAAATATATGGATGTTTATAGCTCTACTGCTATTACAGGTATACACAATATTTGGAAGGATTGCCCAATGCAAATATGTCCTGAAATCTAATTAAGCTGGATGAATGTGGCTTAGATTAGGTTGAAATGTATTGTACATAATTCAAAAATTACTAATTGCAAAATCTGCAAAAAATTCATGGACGGAAAATAGGAAATGCTACTAGAATTCACTTGAGGGATTTAACTTTTATAAAGTGCTTATCACCTCTGAATCACTAGCAGGTAAGATGATTCACAGCTTCTCACAGCCAGCCCTGCAACTGCCCTCCAACCCTTCTGTGACAATGATGCTCAACATCCTGCTCCATCATAACGAACAATATACAGATACTATGGTCACAATGACCTAAGTTGGAACTAGTTGTAGGCTTGGCATCACTTGGTGCCACTGTTTTCAAATGGTAAAGATATATATTGTTAATAAAGTGTCAGTTGGTACACAAACAAAACTGAGCTAACACCAAATATGGAGCGAACCCATCAGAAGTATGCACTGTCACTAGAATCACAAAAAAAATGCACTCAAAATCTTGTAGAGTCAAGTCAGAGGTTTATTGTTTAACAAGTTTGTTGTTACAATTAAAAATAATGTTTACACTTACAAATAGTACATAGATATCCACATATATTAATATATTAAAAACATAACACACATAATTTGTTATATTCCACATATTGCACTTGGTTAATATTTTCCTATTACTCACACTGGACTACTTAATTATATATCTTGTTCTAATGTCTTTCTTGTTTTATTCATATTATTTTTAACATCTAAATTCATGGTTATCATTTCTTTGAGCTTTAATTAAATGTCTCTTTAATATGTAGTCTTTGTTATTGATGACCTTGAGAAAAGATATTACTTTTTTTCAATGTTTCTGTTGACTCTAAATTCAACAGATTGGCTGTTAGCACCTGAGGGATATCTTCTGTTTTCCCCAGAGTTTGCCCCAATATTTATTTTCTCAGCCTCTGATAGAGGGGACATAAAATTGTTAATTGCACTTTGCCATCTGTGTCTAAATTACACTTACATTTTCCATTGAAATCCAGTGTTTTATCAGTAATTTGTTACAGTCTCTCACTTTTATGATATTCAAAACTATATCTTACAAACAGAGTCCTTCTAAAAGGGTTTTTGATTTTAACTAAATACTTTTCTTAGCCAAAAGCCTGCTTATTTAGAACTAGCCATTTACTTATTTTGTACTCTGAGCATCTATTCATGTGCTTCTGTTTAAAAAATGCCCATTATCCATTTTTTGTGTCTCTATATATTTTTTCCAGGGGTTTTCTATAGGTATCTACAATCTTTGATAGAAGCCCATATGGCTCAATTCACATTTCAACTACTTTTGTTATGGGAAATATAAATTTTCTATTATGGTAGACTATGACCTTATCCAGGCACTGTCATGGTAATCGATATTCTGGCATCCTATACACTTTTAGGAAGTATAGAATTATTCTTTCTTGTACTAGGCATTCAATTGGGACCTACCCCAGTTAAGCTCTAATTAATGCTACCTGAGCCCCCGGTGGAAAGCCCATCAATTTTCTGAAGAATATATTAAGAGTCTTTTCTATTTTATTATTTATTTTCTTAACCCAAAATTTCCACTCTACAATAATATCTGTGACCTTATTTTGGCATTTATTACTTTTATTAATCCTTTTACTAAGCTTCCTTCAAATTCATAGTAAAAACTTAATATGGCCAGCAGGAACCTTTTAATTTTAATTTCTTTTTCTTTTACATGATTATTCCATAAAACATTTTCATTCATATTAATACCTACTGTAAATATTTGAAATCTCTTACTTGTTCTAGTATACAACTGCCAAATCTTATATTTTTTTCCTGTCCTTATTTTCAAATACCATGATCTTGGTCTTCTCTAAATTAATGTTCAGTTGTGCCTTTTTGCATTCTTGTTGGAATGTTTCAGATATCTTTTGGGTCTCAAATGACTTGTAGAAATTAACACTATATCATCTGCGAATGCCAAATAAGTTCAGTGTTGTTAACCAATTTTAGGCATATGGGGTTCTGGATTATATAATTTAACCAAAATTCTATTTATGAATAAATCAAATAGTATAGGTGACAGCATGCAACCTTGCCTTACTCCCCTGTTTCTCTTGAATTCTTCAGTATGTTCACTCTTGCTATTGTACCTGATTTTAATTATGTTCTCTTTATATAGATTCTTTTATAAATTTAGCACTGGTGTATCCATTCCCAGTTCTTCTAGGCTCAACCAAAGTAGATTTCTATTAATACTACTGAACGCCATTTTTAAACCTATATATGTGCAAAACAGTTTAGTTTTATAACTACTATATATTTATATATTAAATGTCTTGATGCAAAACATTGGTCTTTTGTTGAGTGTTTTTCTATGAATCTGGCTTGAGCTTCTTTTGTTAGGTTATTTTATTTCATCCAATCCATTATTCTATTATTTAAGGCTCTTGTAAAAATGTCTGTGTATTATTGCAAACTTATGTGCTCATAGCAAGCTGTGTTCTGTTTTTCTCCTTTTTTTGAAAATGAGGACTATAATTGAATAAACCCATGATTTTTGTATTTTGCCTGTTTCCCCTATATAATTGAACAACTTCTCTAGAATCGGTATCCATAAGTCTAGATGATTAATGATAGTGTCAACTGGTATGCCATCTGGTCCAGGGGCCTTGTGTCTTTTAAATTTCTTGATTGAGTAATATATTTCAGGTTTATGAATTCTTTTATTTAATGGTCCCCATTTGCTAATTATTTGTTCTTGGGTATTTGTTTTGTCTTTATCATAGAAAATAGCTTTAAAATGTTGTATCCATTCTGAAGATTCTATAAATGCTTTAACTTCTCCTCTTTTGTAACCTAAAGCCTTAGCTACAATTGTCCAGAACTTCCTATAGTCTTTTTTATAGACTGCGTTCTCTAGCTATTGCCACAACTCCTGCCTATGTTTTTCCTTATAAATCTTGATTATTTTATTATATTCATTTCTTAGTTTATTAGGTTATTTTATATTCTTGATAGTTGGACACTTTTGGTTCTTCTTCTTTGTATACTCAATTTTCTTTTGGCCACAGCACATTCTTCCTTGAACCATTCTGCACCATGTTTATATATATATATATATATATATGTATATATATATATATATATATATATATATATATATATATAAAATTCTTTGTGTACCCAAATATGTAGTTGTTGAACTATCCTTTCATAATTAGCTATACACGCTTTTTCTTCAGATTCTATAAACATATTTATTTCAAATACTATTCCTCTCACTTCCATTGTTGTTTGGAAATTTTTATGGTTTATTTCTTCCCAACATACTCCTTTCCTAGTTTGTGTCATTTTAGACCTGATTCAACATGATTTGATATTGCATTATTGTGATACTGCCCCCTATTTACTTGCAGTTCCAATGGAAAATGTTCAGTTTTCCTCTGTCCCCTATTTTCATATTAATAAAATCTTTCATCATGTTTATACTAATCCAAATCACATCTATTAACACCTCTGGTATTAATGAAGGTATAACCACCCCTATAATCTAAAAATATGTCTCCCATTAACTAAAAGAAAAAGTAATTTTCTAAACATATTACTTAGCCTTTTTTCCCATTTTGTTACAATTATTGTCCTTGGAGCATTTGGTATCTACAAGTCTCTCATTGTTACAAATTGTTATAAGCTCAGAAACATCTTTTGTAATAGTTGGTAAATTGCCCACTCTTGCATCAAAGTCTCCTAGGACAATTATTCTAGCTAGTGGGTTATTAACTATTTCTTTGTCTAGTATATATTCTAAGTGATCAACAATTCTGTATCTTGAACTATTGTTCTTTGATGGAGGTATATAAATATTCAACAATATGGTTTCTTTATTTTAGTTCTTAAACCTTACCCCATAATATTATCATTTTTAATATTTGATTCTGAAGATGAATAGTTGTTGTTCAATCCACTCAGAATCACTAACCCCCCACTATTTCTACCCCATTTCTTGTTCCTTGTGGCACTTTTAGAATAGGATTTATAGCCATTCAATGCTGGCTTATTATTTGCCTGTTTCTTGTATATAAATTAAATCACGATTGCTAAGATATTTAATCACCTCCTTATCAGCCAGTTTATTTTTGATACCAGATATGTTCCATGACAGCACTTTAAGGGACTTGCTTTCCATGTTCTCTTTTTCCCTGCTAAACCAGCCTCGGTCTGGACAAGGTTCTACAGACTGTTCCAGTAATGAAAAGCTATTTACATTTTCAAGGATTTTTATCCATGCAGGAGTTTTCATTCTGTGTTTCTCTGTAGCCTAGCTGTTCATTATCTTCACACATACACATCCCCAAATGGTCTAACTCACAGATCTTCTGCACTGTTTATACACTATTTCCTTATCTATCCAGATAGTTATCTGGCCCCTGTCTTCTCATCTTATAGCCCTTTTAATGTTGTTTCTTAGTCCTGGTATTTTCAGAATTGGATCCAATAGATCTCCTATTTTTATTTTCAGATTTTTATTTGTTTCATTAATGAAGTGATCCAACACAAAAATAGACAGTGAATTGATAGAACTTTCCATATTTGTTGATTTCTTCACATTTTCATTTTCATTGGGCAAATCTTTGACATTAAAAAGAGATAAAACATAATTTGACTCCTTCATTTTTCTCATGAAATCCAGAAATTTATTTCTGGAATTACATTTTTTCTCAGATAGCCTCTGGACTTCCCTAGACTCTTTTTTTATAGCTTTCTACTAGTTCTTTCTTCTTTTCATTTGTTTTATTATTAGTTTTTTGTTTTTTCCTTTTTTGTTTGTCTTGTTTCTTTTGTTTAATTATATTTGATTCTCCATTTCTGTCACAGAGTCAAATTCCTGGACTCTCTTTTTGGCCTCTTTTTCCCTTTGTCTTTTTTCTTCTCCTTATTTTTTCAACAAAGGTACCTCATGTGGTTCTCTAATTGCTAACTGTCTTTGCATACTATCCTGATCCAATGGATTGTGTTCCTCATTAGTATTTCAATTTGTTTTCTTTGTTTTTTCCTCATTCTTCTCTCCCATGGCCCTGCTTTATTTAATTTCTGTACAGCCCCACTATTTGGTTTACTATCTTCCCTTGTTTTTCCTTTCTCTTCCCCTTTTAACCATAGTGTTTTATTTCCTTGTTTTAGTTCCTCACATATGCTATCATCCCTTACCCTTTGTGTAGGTAGCATTATTAGTTCCATAGTTAGGTCTTGACTCTGAATTTCATATCAGAAGTTCTGGCTGTGGATATCTAGATTTTCTTCCTGCTGGTTATGGATTTGTAAGCCTTGTATTGCGTTTTTTATTTTATATTGTAATTTCTTTTATAAAATTCAAATCCTGTACTATTTTAGCTAGTTGCTCTAACTTTAGATTGTTAGCCTGGGGCCTTTGGGACAAAAACTGGAGGAGAAAACATCACCAGCGGCAGGATGGCAACTGACTCATTGCAGGCACCGCGCCTTGGCTGGGCATAAGGTAAGCCCTTGTAATTCTAGGGGATGGGGTTGGAGGGGTCAGTCAAATGGGGGCTGTCAAGGTAAAGGGCATAGAAAATATGCTATGATAAAAAGAAACAGCTAGATTGAAAGATGCATGTTTGGAGACAACACAAACCCGTACACTAACATTCCACAAAGGGCATTTAGCAACAAGAATTTATTTTATTTTTGTATCTCAACACTTGCCATTGGTTTCTGCACAAGTGATGTCAGTGGTCTTTTCTGATCATAGTCTCCTATCTATGCAGATAGGGCAAGTTAATACACTGAGTAAGGGACCAGGAACTCGGAAATTCAATACAACACTATTGCAAGATGAGGTAATTGTGGCAAATGTGAAACAGTTTCTAGTGGCCAGAAAACTGGTTCTCATTTTATATGATGACCCCCAAATGTGGTGGGTAGATACTAAAATTGAGCTTCAACAACTGCTAAATCAGTTAAGAAATTTAATCAGTCTAGATGAGTACAATAAATATTTACAGAACCATCAGCATTTGCAAAAATTGCTTACACTGGCACTTACTACAGGACAGGATTTCTATAAACAAATAAGCATTATTAAAAAAGATATGATGAAATATCATTCTCAAAAAGTTCAGACTTTACAGCAAGGACAGACATTCAGCACAGTGGGTTTTTTGGAGTCAGTTTGCCCTTATGAAGATTGTCAAAAAAAGAACTTGAAAAAAGGATGGGACTTTCTCTGATGCCCAGAACAACTTACATACCACAAATAATGGAACACAGGAATGTGTAGCTGCTTTTTCGAAGGAATTGTATGGTCCTTTAAGTTCTAATACATAAGAAGCTCATTTGCTTCTTTCACAACTTAATTTACCAGAACTCCCCCTAGGTATTAAGGAAATGGTGCAGCAGGACATACAGGTTCAGGAAGTGTGTGACACCATATCTGCTTTAAAAAATGGAGTTGCTCCAGGTCTAGACAGACTTCCTAATGAAATCTATAAATGAATAGACTCTGAATTTCTATGGAGCTCACTCAGGTGTATAATTAAATTTAAAAAATGATTCAGTACTTCTGAAAATGAATAGGGATGGGGTCCCTCAATTACCTACATAAGAAAGGAGACAAAACATACTTACAGAATTGGAGACCTATAAGTCTCTTAAACACAAATTTTAAGATTCTTTCAAAACTCCAGACAAAATGATTAACAAGAGTATCTCAAATTATTATCTCAGGGGCTCAGTCATGTTCACTACCCGGGCAAAGTATCTCAGACCACCTGATTCTTATTTGAGAAGTAGTAGAAAGAGGGAATATTGGTCAGTTGTATGGTTTTCTGATCTCCTTAGATCAGCAATGTGCCTTTGATGCAGTAAATCATGAATTCTTGTGGCAGACTTTAACTGCACATCAAGTCCCAGAATGCATGATTACCTGGATAAGGGGCCTAAATAGAACAGAACAGTAGTCCCAATTATAAATGGCTGGAAAGGTCAAATGATTAGTATTCTGAGAGGTATGAGGCAAGGGTGCCCATTAAGCTCATTCTTTATGTTTTTTTTTTCCTGGGTGGTCTTCTTAGGAATATCAACACATCAATCTTAAAGGGTACCCAAACAAGCAGTTTTTTAAAATTGCAAACTCCAAAATCTAGCTTCATAGCAAGGTAAAGTAAAAGCTGTTGTTTACGTTAATGCTAAAACTGCATTTATGTAAATAACATAAATGCAGTTTCATAGCTTTTGAAAATGTAAACATCAGCCTTTCACTTTCAGAAAACAGCCTTGGTTTCTCCCTAAGATGTCTGCCAAGTGTGTTAAGTGATGAGTCATGATGACATCATCAGAGCCAGAGAAAGAGATCCACATATATTTCTATAGTGCTAACTAGTTCTTCTTTCCCTCTTTATTTTGAATTGTTGTACCAGAATGATCAACACCATGTATTACCTCGTGGATTATTTTGATCAGTACACATTAGACTATGATTTTGTTCATTTTGTTTTACTTTAACTTGTGGAAAATGTTTTGCAATCCAGCTGACTTTTTCTTTGGCAAACTGCATTACAGTACAACACTTCAAATACCTGATGATCTAGTGGTTACTGTATATGATGCACTGAATTTTTTTTTGTTAACCAGCAGAAACACACTAAGCTGAAAGCTTGTTTACAGGTGTGACCTGGGAGCACAAAGAAGTTTAGTGACTTGCTTAGGGTCACACAGCAAAGTACCAGTCTTGTTCAGCTCCAAAGCTCATGCGCTCTTGTTAATCCACAAATAAGGCTTTCTTTTTCCATGTGAGCATCCTGCACCTAGCCTGCCTTCTGTTGAGTACCCCACCATCCATACCCTGTCCTTAATACTGTCTGGGGCCGCATATGAGCTTGCAGTGTTATGAAGAGAAGTATCACACCTCAGATTGTAATCTTGTAACTTAGAGAGTTGTGCACACCTATACTGATACGCATCATCAGCTGGCACTGTTAAAAAATGCCTCCCAAATCACTCTCCAGTCCACATTCTCAGTGTTTGACTTCTGCTCCCACAGTAAACATTGAGTGGATCACCACCCTTCTGCACAATGAAGGTATGTACAGTTCCCTGTTGTGTTTTTTTCCCACCTCATTAACCAACAACTAGGTCTTCCTGGAGGTCCAAGCAACAAGCATCATGACCCACCACAAAAACTGCTGTTCATGCCCTCATAAGGGCTGCACTTACAATGGATAACAATATTATTAGCAGGAGAGGCATCATAATACCCAGGGCCCCTGGTGTTCTGCGGCAGAATTTTCTGATTTCTGCGGCAGGGCTCCTTGACTTCTGCGGCAGCATTTTCTGATTTCTGCAGCATGATTTATTCATTTCTCTGGCAGAATGCAGTCCTGTCATTGGCTAAATATGATGTGATGTCATCGATGACATCACATGCTGAGCATAGAGGAGGGGCTTCAGGATAAACAAGCTGGGAAAAAAAGCCTAATACTATGAAAAACAGTATATTTATATGAAAATTCACCAAAAACAATGAATTTTCGGCACTATATACATTCTGCGGCATGATGCAAATTCTGAGCCAAATTCCGCAACTGCAGAATCGCAGAATTCTAGGGGCCTTGATAATACCTTGAGCAAATCCACCTGACTTCCAGTGTCAGTCTACTCCTTTACCTGTGCTCTTTAGAACTCCACAAGACAGTTCACAGCAATTCTTCTCTGGTACTTTTCTGTGCTCTACTCCACAATGCAAATTGGCTGGCTACCACACTTCCAAATCTTGAATGAGCTATACACAACTCCCTCAAGGCTGTCCTTACAAACGTCAACCCCCCCCACCAAAGGGTAATCTCCCTACATGGAATTCAAGTAACAGTTTATGTGCAGCCTTGCAACTCTGAATATTTGTCATCACTGGCTACTCTCACCCACAGTCAAGTAGTGATCATGATGCTGGCAGCCCACAATTCAGATCTCACAGTGATCTGCTCAGTGCAGTCCTTCATGTCTTCAACTAACCTGAAATATAGCTGTACCCTGCTGGAATGGCCTCTTCAGTATCTTTCTGGCATTCATTCTTCTTACCTGCTCCCCACACCAAAAACTGGTGTGTTCACTACCATTCTGCATCATGAATGTGGTTAGTACAGTCTCCCATGTTATATTTACATATTAATAATAAACATGATCTTCTGGTAAGCCAGACTGATAGCATGGCACAAGTGGAAAATATGTTTTCCTACCCATATAAGATCTAAACTACCTATGATTAGGCACTGTTAAATGACGTGCATAATGATGTGCACACCCATCATTTGATAGTGGCAAATCAAAGGTAGCCTAGATCTTTTAAGGATAGGAAAGCCTATTATTCCCCTTGTTCCCTGCTGGTATCATCCTGACTTACTGGAAAGATATGTTCAGGACAGGTTCTAGGATGTACTGGGCCCTGGTGCAAGACTTTGTAGTGGGCCCCCCCCATCCACGGGCCCCAGCGCCACCCCCCAAAGTGCCCCCACCCTGTTCTCCCAAGTCACCCAAAAGTATCGCTGCTGTTATTCCATTTTGTGACCTTAAAGGTGTACTCGGCGAGATTTTGCTGCAGCAAATGTTTCTATCACATCAGAAAAATTTACTTGTCTTGCAAGTCTATTTTCAATGGAAAGTACACCCAATGCAGACAATCTCTCCTGTAACATTGTGGGCATGGGTAATTCTTTATCAGGGACAGTTTACTGAAAGAGCCGCTTCAGCACTGGCAACTGTAATTGAATTGTAAGCAGTATTTGCAGTCCAATTTGGGTGTTTGGAAATCCTCTGCTCAGGTCTTTCTGTACCAGGTACTGCAACACTTCAAATGGAGATTTCACATCATCAGGTAACAGACGAGGTCCAGCAAGGTAATTTCTCTATACATGTCTGAACCATCTACGTCCCCAAGAAATTGGGCCAACTCATTGCATGCTACTTGTAAGTTTTCATCATGTCCACATGTTTTTATGTTGAACAAGAAACCAAAAAGTGACTGAAAGTCATGGAGAAATTGGAATCGCTCATCAATTTCCATCAGCACTTGATCCAATAGGCAATTGAAAAAATTGACTTCAAAGCTTTCTTGGCCAGTCAAGGGTTCATCTGCGGCAAGCTCTCCTGGCATGCGTTTTCGACGTCTGGTACGTTTTTCTGGAAAAGTTGGTTCGATGTCCATGGTTTGGGCTAGCAGCTTTGCTTCCTCTAATACTCGCCTGAATCCTTTGTCTTCGATAGTCAGACAGTTGTTCCTTGATTACTGAAACCACATCTATGGCATTTGAAAGATTTAAAGCAGGTGACTGTAAAATCACTGTCACCCGATTGATGGCACTAAGCACTTCATTCCACACAAGTAAAGATACAATAAATGGAAATGATTCCAGTGTTTTCACAAGGCCTGTGATGTCAGACAGGGTTTCACTGTCACAGTTTCCAGTTTCTGATACTTCCAGCAAAGAATCCAACAATTCAGGCAGTTGTTCACAGACTGCCTTTGCAGCATCAGCACGGGCACTCCATCGGGTCTCTGAAAGTGGCTTGAGGGTATATCGTTTCATGTGCTTGACAAGGATGTCCCAACGTTTGGTGGACCCAGAGAAGATTCTGTAAACTCGCTGTAGAACTCCAAAGAAATTCTTTGCTTCCAAGGATGATTCTGCTGCATGTTCTAACACAAGGTTCCAATTATGAGGACAGCAAAGGCAATATAGTGCACGCTCATTCATCTGTCGATTCTCGCTTGAACTCTCGATGGATACCTCTCATGTTAGCTCCATTATCGTAACACTGGCCCTGCAGTCTTCAATTTTAATGCCATGTTTAGTAAGTCGACTTAGCAATAATTCAGCCAAAGCCTCTCCTGTTGTATTTTCAACATGGAGAAACTCCAGGAAGCTCTCCTGCATTTCAGCTTGATCACCATTGATTTCAACATAATGAATCATTAGTGATAACTGCTCCTTGTGAGAAATATCTGGAGTGCAGTCCATCAGCACACTATAGTAGTGAGCATTGTGTATCTTGTCTCTAATCTTACTAGTCACAGCTTCAGCTAACATCTGCATAAATTCGTTCTGGCTATCTTTGCTTAAATAATGAACATTTGTTCCTCGCGAACACGTTCCAAGTGATCAGCCATAATCCGGTCATACCTGGACAACAGTTCCAATAATTTCAAAAATTACCATTGTTGTCTACATACAGACGGTCTACTGAACCCGAAGGCTAAATTTTGGCCTGCTAAATATAAAACACAGTCCAAAATTCGACAAAGCACAGCATGCCATCGTTCCTTTTCCTTGTCCAGCTTTTCTTGCAAACTCCTGTCTATTGTAGCCTGTTTCTGTAACCCTAACTCTAAATGTTTCCACTTGTAGAAATTCTCCATGTGTGATGAGTAAGTCATGCTGACTTAGCCTTTGTGATAACTTTGCCAGTTGTAGAAACCTAGTGTAAACACACCCTATCCTCACCAAAAAGCTTACAGCAGAAACAAAATACAGCATCAGCAGACTTGGAGTAAATTAACCAAGGCCTGTGAATCTTTGAGGATCCACTTTCGCTCATAGTTTGCTGAAGTAAACGGCGACCTGCTGTTTTAGGGAACTCAGTGTCAGTTTCCTTCAGCTGCAGGGGCTTATGCTGCACAATTTCAACCTAGGGCTCTGACTCTGTAGCAAAACTTTCAGGCCAGGTAGCTGGGTCATAAAATTATACATGAAAGGTGGTTGACTGGGTTCAGGGTTTATGTCACAACCTGATTCCAGTTCAATATGTTGTATTTCTTCTTCCTGTGCATTTCTTTCATCTTGTATTTCTTCTAGGCCTAGCTGTACATTTCTTTCATGTATTTCTGCTAGCTGTACATTTCTTTGTGAGTCAGAGTAAGATTCATGGTTTCCTGACTCCCCAGTCGTCTCCCCTGGCCCCTCTACTACTGCCTCTACAGCTACATTTTCATGTGATGAGGTTGATGGTTCTTGCTCACTTGTGGTGCTTTCACCAGATGCGGTCACTGTTGTCGCAGTTGCTGCTGCTGGTGGCAAATTTAACCATTTACAAAATATTTTGTTAGCATTTTCTGCTTCTTTCTAACTCAGTTCTAGCTGTCTTTTTTGTTCTTTACGTTTTGCAGAACCAGACTTGTACTTTGGTAGTGCTACAGTATTTGACATCTTTATTTTTTCTTTCCTTTTCTTTCTGTTATGAATGGTTTGTCTTGCTAGCTATGTTTTTTTTTTTTTTTATGAATGCAAAATGTACTTTTTGACTACTACATATACTACCTCTATGACTTGAGCTGTGGTGGTTCACTTAACACTAGCAGACAATTGTGTAGAAAAATGTATAGATGTCATGCTCCTGAGTCCTATCCTTGCAGTTGCTGCCTAACTTTGAAGCAGGCTGGCAGTAAGCTAAACAACAGAGCCAGCCAGCCAGTCCAGAGAATGTACTTGCTTTTTCTCTGCAAAATATTGTCCTTCTTTCTTGTCAGAAATTAAGATTAAATTAGACTGTTCCTTTCCTGAGGGCAATTTCCACTACAGTCAAGTTTACACACAGCGCAGACTCTCTGTGGGGACAGAAGGAAGACTGTTGTTGTCAATAATTTAATCACATCAGACAGAGAGACAGCACTGTCTGAACTCTGAAACTACTAGCCAGAGAATATCTTGTTATTTTAATGCCAAAACAGAAATGTCTACAGTGGAACTAGAAGCTAAATGCTAGCTGCTGCTGGCTTACTTTAAGGAAGACTAGGCACTGGCGACACGCAGCAACAGAGCCAGAGAATATCTTCTTATTTTAATGCCAAAACAGAAATGTCTACAGTGGAACTAGGCTTAAATGCTAGCTGCTGCTGGCTTACTGTAAGGAAGACTAGGCACTGGCAGGCTGCAGCAGCAGAGCCAGGGAATATCTTGTTATTTTAATGCCAAAAACAGAAACGTCTACAGTGGAACTAGGCTTAAATGCTAGCTGCTGCTGGCTTACTTTAAGGAAGACTAGGCACTGGCAGGCCATAACAGCAGAGCCAGAGAATATCTTGTTATTTTAATGCCAAAACAGAAACGTCTACAATGGAACTAGCTTAAATGCTCTGTACGGTATATTTTATTTGTTATTAATAATTTCTATCAGCCTCAGAAGCAAAGCAGTCAAATTCAGATTTTATTTGTGTTGCATTGTCTTTGTACAGTGACTACCTACAGTCACTCACCACTCACTCACTCACTGATGATTATTGACCTTAGTACTAGTCCAACTAAACCTGCTGCCTCCTGCCTGCAGCTTCTTCTCCTCCTAATGTGAAGAGAGGAGTCGAAGTCAGGCCTGTAATACTACTGCAGTAGCAGTACTAGTAGTAGCCCCACAGAGTTCTTTTACTTCTTCTCAAAGTTCTCCCTGTGTCCCTGACTCCCAGACTAATCTGCCTGACTGTTCTTCTTCTTATATATTTTCTTAGAGAAGTTCTGAAGATAAGTAAGCCACAGCTTATTAGTCAGCAGAGCAGCACTGTGTCCTCTCCTATTCAGATTTAAATTAATTCATTTATCAATTTCTCCCCTGCCAGCCACGACTGCCTGCTGGCCTTGGGCCCTGCCAGCCACAGTATTCACTGAGTCACTGCTGTACTACAGCCCTAACGCTAGCTACCTGCAGTTAGTTTTTTCAGGTGTTGTGTTCAGCCGCCCACAAGTTACACAACAAGTGTGCAAATGTTTTAAATGTGTTTAGTTTACAAATTACAGTCTCAGATGAGACAAGTAATGTAATTAAATGTGTTAACAGTCAGCTCCGCGCCTCCACCAGCTCATCTGCCACCAGAAGAATGTCTCACTGACTCACGAGTGGTCCGAGGTGTGCATGCCTGACTGCAAACGGCGTGCAAGCGTCAGTCATCACTATAATTAATATTAATTTATAATCGGCCTTGCCTTGCCCTTAGCAACAGGAACAGCACCCAGCAAATCAGAAAACTGTGTTCTGAACACAGCCAGCCGGCTGCCGAGCCGCTCAGCCACCCACGGCATTAGGAGGGCAGGAGCGGGGGGACTCAGGAGGAGGAGCTGCGAGTGAGGGTGAGCGTGAGCGAGGGCGCCAGTCAGAGGAGGGCCTGGGCAGCATGCTGCATGGGGAGGAGGTTGGAGGAGGAGCCTGGAGCCAACTCTCAGCCGAGGAGGTGGAGCTGCAGCTGCTGTCATCATCACGACATCACCAGCCAGCAAGCCCAGCAACCACAGCCACTAGCCACCTAAGTCTACACTGCAGGACCAGGTACGTTCCACTATGTTGCTGGTGGTGTGCACTGGTGGTGACTAATGCCATGGTGAGGGTCCACGTCTGACTCCAAGGTCCGGGACTGGGACTTAGTTGGGAGGTGGCGGGTGCGCTGCCGCTATGGTCCTGGTCCTGGAGGAATAGAAAAAATTAAAATTCGCCCAAAATTTAAATCGCCGAATTGATGGGTTGGGGGAGCGGGCCGGGCGGGGAGGAGGCGAGCGAGCGACGAGCCCGAGAGGCTTATGCCACGGTGAGGGTCCGACTCGGCAACTCCAAGAGGACCGGGACTAGGAGGTGTGCTGCAGGCTAGGCTAGTGCTGCCGCTATGGGCTATGGAGGAGGAATAGACTAAAATTCGCCCGAATCATCCAAATCGCCGGAATTGATGGGTTGGGGCTTGGGGGAGCGGGCGGGGCCAGGGAGGAGGTGAGTGACTCGAGCGACGAGCCCGACTGTAGAGTGAGCATTTTGGCAGGCTGGCTGCAGCAGCGCCAGTGCAGGGGAGGAGGTGGAGCTAGAGGGAGGGGAAGGGGAATTTAATTTTTAAATGCCCAGCCAGGCCAGCCAAAGTCTATAGAGTTGGACTGCAGCGGGGGGGGGTGCAGGTGGAGAGCCTGAGAGGTCATCACTGCGGCATCTAAGCAATTTAAAAGTAAAAAAAAAATATATTTTTATATCTTTTGACTTCAGGAGCCTTGGGCCCTCTGGAACTCTGGGCCCTGGTGCAGTGGCATCCCTTGCACCCCCTCTGATGCCGGCCCTGGATATGTTTATATTTGATATGTCAAAATAAAATGGGGACTCTACTACTTGCTTTCATGATGCAGAAAGGTGATGAACTCACCAGTTTTCGTTCTGAGGAGGAATAGTGAAAAGATGAATACCAGAGGGTGACTGAGAAGGGCACTCTTGCAAAGTACTGCTATATTCAGGGAAGGGGAAAACTGAAGGAGAGAAACATGAGCAGATTACTGTGAGAAATAAGATGTGGGGCTGCCAGCACCTTGATCACTACCTGACCCCTTTGACCTGGCCAACATTCCCCTTCCAATAAAAGCAGTACATGCAATTGCCCAAGGCTGTGTCTGGATATTAATATATGAAATGGCTTCCACTACATGTGAAGTCATTTCATTACCAGTCTAGTATTGCCTGTTAAGTATTTTGGAATACAATGTGTATGAAAACCACTATATAAATGCTGATTCTTTTTCTTCTTATTATTATTTTTTCCAATGGAAAAAGAAGACAAGCATATATCTGAGTTTCAAGAAAGTATGAATTCTAACACCGAACTGCACAAAAACTTTGATACAAAAAAGTGGTGGCTGTAGGGTTTGGGGAAGGGTGTGGCTGCAACCCCCCCACACACACACATAGTAACATACTTGCTTGCTGCTGCTGCATTTCACTTTGTTGAAGAAGTCTGATTTATTGATTGTACAAATGTTTACATTCAAACTATGGATTCCATTTGTAGGTTCTGTCAAAAACGTACTAGAATTGATTTTTATGTCGGTTAACAAATTAGTGCTTAAGTATTGGAAAAGCTCTGAGGTTATCTCTTATTCTGAATGGCTAAATGAGTTATTATTTAATCTTCGAGTGGAGAAGATGATCTTGAGTATTAATAATAACAATTCCAGATATGATCGGATCTGGGCCTTGCCTCATACATTGTACTCTATCTAATTCTTGTCTAATACATTTATTTTAAATGGATGGATGTCAAGGGCTCCTAATTCTTATGAACTGTGTCAGGGGGGTGTTTTTTGGGGTGGGGAATCGGGAAGGGGGAAGGGTCACTCATGTTTGTTTTGTTTCAAAGAATACTCTTTGGATCTACGGACCTGGTCCTATTTGTATATTGAAACTTTCAATAAAATTTAAATTATAAAAAAAAGTACTAGAAAAGAATAATAGCAGAAAATATAAAAGTTTAATAAAAATGTTAAAAAGTGCATATTAAGCATGCACACTACCCCAGCTCCCCCATTGTAGCATCCTGGATCCACCATAACCTAGACCACCAGGTTATTTAAGATTTGTACTGCACTGTGGGTTGCCTCAGAGAATGTCAATTAGATTAAAACACAATGTCAGTATGTTAAAGTAAACAAAATGAGCAGAACCATAGCCTAACATGTGCATTTATACAAAATAAGGCACATGGCTTTGACCATTTGGGTGAAACAATTCTATACAAAGGGAAAAAATAACTAGTTAGCACTACAGAGAACCATATATCTCTCTCTGGCTTTGGCTCCAATGATGTCATCACATAACACATTTGGTGGCCATTTTAGGAAGTAGGTAAGACAGTTTTTTTGAAATTGGGAGGCTGATTTTACAATTTTCAAATGCTCTGGAACCACATTAAGGTAAATTAGGTAAATGTAGTTTTAGCATTAATGAATATACAGCCTTGCCTGTAGTCACCTACGGAGTCAGATTTTTGAATAGCTTGTTGTCAAAATGTTGTTTAGGTATCCTTTAATATGTCCTTTAACAAATGAAGTTAGAGCCCTCCCTAATAATGCTGTGGCATATGCAGATGATATGAACGTCTTAGTAGCAGATGACACCTTAGTCACAGAGGTGGTGTATTTATGCAAGGAGTTTGGGCATATCTTTGGGGCATCCTTAAATCTACAGAAATGTGTGGGAAGGCAATTAGGGGCCTCTACATCCCATCATGTCCCAGTTCTATAAGTAGAATAACTATAACCACAGAACCCATACAAGTTCAGTTTGGGGATGGGCAACTACTGTAAATACAATATTTTCAAACGGGGAGCCAAAGAGCATATGAGGAAGAAATAAGGTGGCCCACTGGAATACAGAGAAATTAGAAAAGAAACAGAGAGTTTATTTAATAAAACATTTCTCTTGCCTTTATTTCTTTATATTAGCTGTATTTCCCCCCCACCAGAAACTTTAGCAGCCAGTATTTTGAATATTTTTTTCCTGGCATTATGGGGCAGCTCCCTAAATGCAATTAAAAGAAATATCACCTACCTCTTTATAAAAAAGGGGGTCTAAAGATGATTCACCCCCTATTTTTTATCACAGTATTTTTCTTTTAATAAATATTAAACCTGCATTGGTAAATACAAGTAAAGAAATGGAGCCATGTTTTTTTGAGAACTGTAGGCCCTGGTTTTCACAATAGGAGTCTAATACTTTAAGAATAGTTAAGAATGCCTCTCATGTTCCAAGATATGTTAAAGACACATTCTGAAGATTAAGGCAATGGAAGATTTCTAGTAATACAGTATGATTTTGACACTGCATAGGAAAACAATATACCTAAACCTGTTAGAATCAAATTGCAGATAGTGGTGGGTGAAGTGGGCTCAATCCGCTCCGCGAAGTGATTCGCAGAACAAAGGCAGATTCACAGAGTGCTCTGCAACATGAAGCGGAGTGCTTCACTTTATAATGAGGAACACAAAGTCCATTGGAAGCAATGACTTCACATTACTCTGCCTCCGCGGGCCACTACTCTGCCAATTTTAAGGTGAAGTGCATTGCAGGCAGTGCACTTTGCCTCACTTTGCCTTGTCTTTGAGCTCCAAAGGTGAATTTTGCAGTGATTCATGGGATTTCAGGTCACATGGGCTCTATATTGATCTGCACAGCTTCAGGTTGGGGTAGTATGAGTAGGAAGGAGCAGGAGACAGTGTGCTCTGATAACTGTCTGTGATAGGAATCTTGTAAAAGCTGTTCAAAAAGCATTTTTGCTTTTTTGGGGGGGATCCAACTTTAGTTTAACGATTGTAGGAAACCCTCCTGTGCTCATATCATCGAGCGTTTTTGGTTTTGTGTGGATTTTGAATGTTAATTTACAACATTGAGTGTGTGTGGTGAAAGACAGTGAAAGTGTGCTTTGGGGCAGGGGCGTATCTGTGGTGTAGGTAGATTTAAGTTGGAGAAATAGGGATTTCTTTGTTTTTTGGATATATTTTTGTTATATAATTGACTGTGTTAATGTACACACAGTAATATTGTCAGTAACAGTAGAAACTGTCTTGCTGTTTGTTGTGTGGATGTGGTGCAGCAGTTCATAAGTTCAGGTTGTTTACATTACAAATTTACAATATGTAGCATGGCATGGTACTGATCTTTTGCATTTATGATGCATTCCTCATTCAGCATTGTACACAAACTCTTCTGTGTGTGTGTGTGTGTGTGTGTGTGTGTGTGTGTGTGTGCAGTGTTGCGTGCATCAAATAATACACCTTTATTGTGCCACAGACTAGTGTAATTGCAAGTGCAGCAGTGTGAAACTGCTATCCACTGCAGCTGCCTGATTTTGTACTGCAATCGTGGTATCTGTTCTTAGTTTTGCTGCTTGTAGTGCCATAAAATCAGCACTGTCTGTATTCGATGCTCCCTCACCCCCACATTCAAAAGGTATTTTTTACCACATTGGATTTTTTTGTGACTTCATCAGCACCACTGGTTACTGAAGTTGTTTTAGTTCCATAACAGTCTCAGAGTAGTCTCTTAACTGTTACTGAAGTCATAATTGTTTATTTGGCTTCACATCCAACATCCCTCCAATCAGAGAGTGAAAATATCAAAATCTGAATTTGGTTATAATATTTGTGGTTGATCCCTCAAAATGTCTGCAAAGAGACATGCAAGCAAAGCTGTTTCTGGCCATGGCAATGTTGGCAGTAAGATGGTCTGTGGGCATGGTAGTAGTACGCAGATGCAGAAGAGCATTGCTGATGTGAGGAAAGGTATTTCGCCTGCAATGGTTTTTACAGTCCAGTCAGTAGCTTCACTCATAGTTGGAGGAGATGATGTTTTCCCAGCCAGTGGTGTTAGTATTACGGGTGTTAGTGGTGGTGGAGGTAGTATTAGTATTGTTGCATCAAGTTCTAATTCTTACCAGTGTACCGTATCCAAAAATATTGAGTGTGAAGCAGTGCAAGTGAGTGGCAGTGTAGATGATGTCATACTTCCCAGTAACATCCCAGTAATTGAACCTGAGGATTCTGATGATCATGTCAATGATAGCATGCAATGTGATATTCCGTCCACCGTGGCATTTAACATCACGCATTTTCCAAGCAGTGATTCACAGTGTGGTGATGAAATATCAGGTGATGGTGGTGTAGATGCTGATGATGAATGTGATGATGATGATGCTGTTGTTGCAACATGTAGTCCACATGCTAGCATTTTTGATGAATTGATGAATATGATGATGATGTAATTGACCCCAGTTGGGAACCAGAGAAAAGAAATTAAAAGTGGCTGTGTCTGAATCTGTTTGCAGGAATTCCCCCTCTGTGAAAACTTGTGATCTACTGGTTTTAGTTTACGATGATGATAATGACCCAGTAATCAATATGACAGGTAGTTGTGGTGGTCAGTTGCAGTCCAGGTGTGCAGTGCCCGAAACATGACGTGCCCCCACCACTTCAATGCTTAAAATAACAGACTTAAATAAGCCACATCATGGACATGTTAAAAGCAGAGCATCACAATCCCTTGTTTGGGATGTTTTTGTTCAAGATGCAAATGATGATTCAGTTGCAATCTACCAGGTTTGCCATGTGCATGTGAGTCGAGGTAAAAGAGGGAGCCATCTGGGCACAGGAAGACAGCATACATATCTTAAGAATAGGCACTTGACACTGTGGACCCAGCACAAGCTGGCAGCTAATGCCACAGTGGGGCATTCACCCACATCACCAGCAACCATAGCCTGCATGTTATCCCCTTCCATGACTGTTAAACCCAGTAGCAAATTAAATGTGTGCAGTAGTGCGGTAATAAGAGCAGAGGATTACTACAGGCATGATGAGGTGGAGGCCCATAATGACCTTGCAATGTTGTCCAGTGCTGGTGAGAGTAGTAGTTTTGGTGGTGGTGGTGGTGAATGCTGCATGTTTAGTGCAAGTGGTACATCAACCCTGGTTGGCAAATCTGGCAAAATAACAGCATTTCTGGGTTTGTCATCATCACCTGTGCAACCGTCCTGATCAAATGTCCACACTCTATGCCCTGCCAATGCCATTCATCACAGAGCACAACCATTTGTGATCAACACACCCCGTGTAAAACGTTTAAGTCAGCCCATGTTACAGAGTGTTTTTGCACATAAGCTGAAGTACCCCCGAATCATACAGTGTCACATGAACTCAATGCTGCTGTAGTGCAAATGCTGGCAATTGATCTTTTGCCTTTCTCCTTTCTGTAGAATTCTGGGTTCCAGTGGTTTACTGCACGTGCCTGTCCAAAATGGAAAGTCCCATCCAGCACATACTTTTCTACCCGTGCTGTTGCCGAGTTGTTCCCCACTGTGTCTGACTCAGTGAGACATGCCCTTCAGCATTCCTCCTTTACATTCATCCATTTAAGTATGGATATGTGGTCAAGTGGCAAAACAGTGGGGAGTTCATATTTGTGTAAAACTGCACACTGGCGCAGGTGCCGGGGGTTGTTTGTGATGTTGGTAGTGTGAATAATCAGTACAGTAAGGTGGATTGTCACAGTAGCAATCTTCCAGAAATTCGACAGCATGCAACGATTACTATGCACAGTGTGACCTGTTCACACACTGGTGAGAACATGTTGGACATGGTACTGACTGAAATTGACAGATGGCTAAGCCCTCTGTCCCTGAGAGCTGGGTTCATAGCAAGTGACAATGGGTCAAATGTGGTGAAATGCATCATGAATGGTGTTTTTTTTCGTGTTCCATGCATGGCCCACTGTTTAAATCTTGTGGTTCAGGAGTTTCTGCAGCACCCTGATATAAAGGACATGCTCACCATTGCACAAGGTATCTGCTCTCACTTTTCAAGATCTGGAAAGGCCCGTGACCAACTGCGGCAGTTGTAGATACAAAACACCCTGCCTCAGCACCGCTTGAAGCTGGAAGTTGTCACCCGATGGAACTTCACTTTATACATGCGGAGAGGTTGTAGGAACAATACAAAGTCTTCTCAGAATATCTTGTTATGCACACCAGCCGTGACAGTTCCAGGTCCTCCATGTCTATGACGACTGAACAGTGGCACCTCATGGACTCTGTAATAACAATTTTGCGGCCTTTTGAACATGCCACACATGCAGTGAATGGCGAGTCTGCCTCCATTAGCCAATCAATTCCACTGCTGCGGGTGCTGAGGCAGACATTGGTGAATGTACAGCATAGCCTTGATGTTGCTGGAGACGGTGGTAGCAGTATGTTGCTGCAACACATGCTGACAGTATTCAACCAGAATTGTCACGTTGTGAGCATTCAGTGTAGTGACAACTTTTGCCATAGCAGCAATGTTGGACCCACAATACAAACATGGAATTGCATCAGTACTGGAGGGAGGGCCTGAACAGGTAAAAAATATCAGTGGTCAACTGGTGCACTTGGTTCATGGGGCACAGAGGTCACGTGCCAAGGTTAGCAAACCTCAGCAGCATAATCTGGCTGAAAGTGTACCTGGAGGACCATCAAACATATCCTGCAAGGGGAAGGGAACTGCAGTTCCAGGTGGTCTGTCATCCAAAGTGGCTGGCGTCAACCCGCTTTGGGAGGCTTTGTCCCAAGTGGGTATTCATGAAATAAATGATTCGGGAGAACAGGATGATGCAACAACAATTGGACTTAGTGTGGCACAGAGAATGGTTCAGTCATATTTGTCTGAAAACAGGCATCTGACAATAACTGAAGATCCTCTTTTGTATGGTGCTACATGGCCAGAGCTGACTGCAGAGGCACTGAAGTACATCACATGCCCATCTTCCAGTGTAAGTGTTGAGAGGGTATTCAGCTCAGCAGGTGCAATAGTCAGGGATAGTTAGACAAACCTGTCTCCTGCAAATGTTAGTTTGCTAACATTCATTAAAATGAATGAGAGGCACATACCAGCACAGACTGCAACCTTGGTATTCATACCCTAGCCTAGTCATGGTGGTCTTGCTGATGTGGAAATGGAGCATCCTGGTGGCACTGGCAGTGGCTGCCTGAAACAGCCCACCACTGACGTAGATGATGACACAATGGAGAAAGAATTTCCCAGTGGTCAGACTTCAGACATCGATGACTGTGAGGGCAGCTTTCTTTATGAGGATGATGATGTGGTTAATGTTGGCAGGTTTTAACTGAAGTTTTAAAAGCTCCCCCGGACCACCACCACCGGGACTGATGTTAGCCACTGCCACCATGAGTCTGTCTGCCCCCAGACCACCACCACCAGGACTGATGTTAGCCACTGCCACCATGAGTCTGTCTGCCCCCGGACCACCACCACTGGGACTGATGTTAGCCACTGCCTCCATGAGTCTGTCTGCCCCCTGGACCACCACCACCGGGACTGATGTTAGCCACTGCCACCATGAGTCTGTCTGCCCCCCAGACCACCACCACCGAGGCTGATGCAAGCCACTGCCACCATGAGTCTGTCTGCCCCCCTGAACCACCACCACCACCACTGGGGCTGATGTTAGTCACTGCCACCATGAGTCTGTCTGCCCCCCAGACCACCATCACCGGGACTGATGTTAGCTACTGCCACTATGAGTCTTTCTGCCCACCGGATGACCACCACCAGGAGTGATGTTAGCCACTGCCACCACGAGTCTGTTTACCCCCTGGACCACCACCACCGGGATTGATGTTAGCCACTGCCTCCATGAGTCTGTCTGCCCCCTGGACCACCACCACCGGGACTGATGCTAGCCACTGCCACCATGAGTCTGTCTGCCCCCCAGACCACCACCACCGAGGCTGATGCAAGCCACTGCCACCTTGAGTCTGTCTGCCCCTGGACTACCACCACCAGGACTGATGTTAGCCACTGCCTCCACTGCCACCATGAGTCTGTCTGCCCCCCTGAACCACCACCACCACCACTGGGGCTGATGTTAGCCACTGCCACCATGAGTCTGTTTACCCCCTGGACCACTATCACCGGGACTGATGTTAGCCACTGCCACCACTGCCACCATGAGTCTGTCTGCCCCCCAGACCAGCACTACCAGGACTGATGATAGCCACTGCCACCACTGCCAGCATAAGTCTGTCTGTCCCCCGGACCACCACCACCACCACCAGGACTGATGTTAGCCACTGACACCATGAGTCTGTCTGGCTCCAGGACCACCACCACCGGGACTGATGTTAGCCACTGCCTCCATGAGTCTGTCTGCCCCCCTAACCACCACCACCACCGGGACTGATGTTAGTTACTGCCACCATGAGTCTGTCTGACCCCCAAACCACCACCACCGGGACTGATGTTAGCCATTGCCACCATTGCCACCATGAGTCTGTCTGGACCACCACATTCATCAGCCAGAGATACAAAGCTTCTTAATATTTAAACCATAAAGTGAGTATGTGTACTCATGTTTGTTATGCTGCTTCACTTCCTTTAGTTGTATGTTTTGTTTTCTGCAGCTTTTCAGAGCAGCAATGGTAAAACACATACAGTACACTTCTTTTGTTTCTTTTACAGGGTAACAAAAAAAAGGTTCCATTGCTAAAACTCATTAGGAATGGTACTGTAGCTGTACCGTACAGAGAGGAAGCGATGTAATATCCATGTGAAATCCATTCTGATAAGTATTAAGACTTTATTTCATCCGTTTCATTGTTTTGTAAAGACTGCAGCAAATATTGCACACAGGTTGTGTTAGCTGACAAGATGTGGGTATGAAATGTAACTTGACTTTAGGGATTGAGATCTGAGAACCAGGGAAGGACACATAACAATTAAGTTGTAAGAAGTCATTCATTTCTGTTTTAGGAAACTTCCAGATCCTTTGTTGTTCTGACAAAGTGGCCTAATACAAACAAGTTCTTCAACATCAGGACCCCCCGGGCTGGGGCTCACACGCAACATGCAGAAGTTGTTTCATTAGATGACTATGACCATCATTAACAACCAGGCTCGAGAAGGATGCAGCTGAAATCTGTGAAGAAGTAGCAAAATAAGAAACCATTACAGACAACCTGCAAATATGCTTCCCCCCACCCAAAAAAAATATATACTTACCTTCATGTGCTTGAGAGTTATCCATTGCAAATTTCTAAGCAAAAAGTTCTCATCAAGCACTGGAATGTGCACACCAACACTATCTGTGACCTGTGATACAGAACAATACCATGAGTACATGTCCATGTCAACCCCCCTCACCTACAGACTACAGAAATATATATCTATATATAGCAACTCTCCAAGGCTACTAATAGTGCACAGACAAAGGGCACCCTTCCATCCAGTTGAGATGATCACATTGCATTTGCTCGAATTGCAGCACACATTGGACCAGCAACAGTTCGCTCACGGTGATCATTTTATTCTGGGGCACTGCGCGCATGAGTGACTGCCCAATAAATTCTGGGGGACTTTGCATGTGGTGTGACGATTTCATTTCATTTTGTTACCACTTGTCAATTTTCTGGACACAAGGCGGATGCATTTTGGGCATGCAGAAAAAATCTGGGGACTCTGTGACACCACTGCATGGATGAGTGAGTGCGGCATTAATTCTGGGGGACTTTGTGTGTGCTGAAACAGTCCCATTTCACTTCATTACCACTTGTCATTCTTCTGGACACAAGGCAGATGCATTTTGGGCATGTAGAAAAAATCTGGGGACTCTGTGACACCACTGCATGCATAAGTGACTGCGCAATAAATTCTGGGGGATTTTGCATGTGGTGTGATGATCCCATTTCACTTCCTTAGCACTTGTCAATTTTCTGGACAGAAGACAGATGCATTTTGTGTGTTGTGACTGTGAGCACATAATGTCATACTTAAATTATAAATTAAAGCAGCATTGCAACAATGTGCTGACAATTTTGACCTATACTTTTTTATGCTATTTTACATTGCTGCTGTTGCTGGCCAGGCAGCCACTAGTTACTTCATGACTTGTATGATACCCTTCTTTTCACAGTTTGTGTCTGCTTTACTACTTTTTCTCATGTCTGAAAATAAAAAAAGGAGCACGCCATTTAATATTGTTCTGACCAGGTTCTTATCACTATTTGCAGCTGTTTTTGAACATCTATTGTTCTGTGATGTCATAAAACACTGCTTGCTGCATACTTGTTAATTTGACAACAGAAATAATATATAACAACTGATGGAGAAAACAGCGCAAAATACTGACGAAGTCCTGGTCTGCATCATATTGAAAGGAGTGCTCCTTTTATTATCTCAGACACAAAAAAAGTACTAAAGCAGACTTAAATACTGGAAAGAATAGTATCATACAAATCAGGATGTAAGCAAAGTGGCAATGTAAAATAGCATAAAAAAGTATAGGTCAAAATTTTAAGCAGATTGTTGCACTACTGCTTTAAAGAGATTCACCAAGTTACATAGTTATGGATGGTATTGCACCTGATATATTGGTGCCTAACCTCCAGGGGACTCTTTCTTGCTCCACATGTCCTTAAATAGTGCAATACTTTTCTGGCAAAAACGTTATTAATTTCGGTAAACCGGGTCCCGGAGGACTTCCTGTTCTGAAGAGCCATCCAAGTCCCCGCTCAGCAACGTTGTGCTGAAACGTGGACACGTTTCAACTAACAAGAGCCTTGTTAGTGGAAACGCACCCACATTTAACCACAAACTGGCCATTATAATATAAAGAAACATTTGGAAAGCTGCCGGCCATTCACTATAATAAAGTACACCCCCGTGCTCTCTCTCTCTCTCTCTCTCTCTCTGGCATCATGTCATAACATTGCTGAGCACGGTGGCGGAACTTGGGTGGCTCTTCAGAACGGGAAGTCCTTCGGGCCCCACTTATGAGCATTTTTGCCAGAAAAGTATTGCACTATGGAATGTAAGGACATGTGGAGCAAGAAAGATTACCCTGGAGGTAAGGCACCCATATAAGTTGCATGTATGACTGTATGTGCATGTATATATTTAAAGGTAAGCAGTTAGCAACAGGAGCTCCTGCGCCCTGCCCAGTGCAAGGTTTATCCTCCGGTTAAGCCTTTTAAGTAAGTTGCAGTGTTTTTCTAGTGCCGCAACATACTGTAATAAAGAAAGGTCAGTGACCCAGAAGAATGGCGGATGCTATGGGGTCTCCATTATGTGTAAAGGAAAGGTATGGTGTAGATGCACCATGTGCTTCAAATACTTTTGTATTGACGTGCATGGTGCATCGCCATTGCACCTTTACACATAATGGAGCCCCCATAGCATCTGCCATACTTTCGGGTCGCTGATATTTCTTTAGCATAATAAAGTATGTTGCAGTGTGAAAAAAGTGCCGCTACATACTTAGAAGGCTTAACCAGAGGGTAAGCCTTGCAGGGGCAGGATGCAGGTGCTCCTCTTGCTGACTGCTTCCCTTTAAACTAATACTGTGGCCTTCCCTCTGTCTGGTATTAAACAAACAAAACACAAAACAGTACAGCAGTGGGGGGTGCAGAAAACAAAACCTAATGCTTGATCCCATGATGTTCCAGCAGCAGATGAAGCATCAACACTTATTTGCAGCTGCTCTTGCTAGATCCACTCCATCTGCTGCTGGACAGCACCCATCCTCTGATTGCTTTCCTCCATCATAGCCCACAGCAGTGCTATTTCTGACTACATTGCAGGCATCGTGTCGGGGTCAACTGCTGCGGGAGGAAAGGCAGGTAGTGGTGGTGGTGAGGGTGGTGCTGGTGACAGTGGTGGGGGTAGTGGTGGAGCAGCAGCTGCTGCTGTGGCCCTTCTCCTGCTCTGGCGATGCACAGCAGCAGCAGCAGCACCTGTTGCCACTGCCACAGAAGGGCCAGCAGGTGGAGGCCTGGCCCATTCTGTGGCAGCCTGCCACTCCACCTTGTAGTGGTTCAGCATGCATATCCTCTAACCCCCAGTCCCCAGATGTGTCCCTCGGGTGCCAAGGTGCTCCTGCACACCACAAAGCAGGCACACTACAATGCTCCTTTTCCCCCGACACAGTTGAAAAACTGCCAGACTATTGAGCTGCAGGAGGGACTGGGCACAACAGGGGCAGATGTATTGCCGGCAGCACTGTCACGCAACTGGAAGGGCTCTACCTACTGCTGTGGAGTGGGAGGTGGTGTTGCTGGAGCTCCTGCAGCTGGTACAGATGGTGGTGGTGGTGGTAGTGGTGGCAGCAGCAGACTTGCTGGATGTGGCGGTGGCACTGGTGGTGCTGCTGCTGCTTCGGGGGCAGGACCAAATAATTGGGAGCGGTCCAGCGACACCTGCCCATGCTGACCCCCATGTGTCTGCACTCCCCTCTGGCCAACACAGGCTACAGACTGTCCCTGGTCCATAGCTCTCCTTCCCTTTCCACTCCGACACGTCACACAGCGACGACAACTGACTTCACACACAGTCACAGACAGTCTCACACACACACACAGTCACACACAGACACACACACACACTTACACAAACCAAAACTTATAAAACAAATAAATCAGTCACAAAAAAATAATTCGCAAAACAGTACAACAAAAACTAAAGAATTAGCTTTTATAAAAGCTGTTTGTTTTTATGAAGTTTAAGACAGCAAGTTAAGCAACAATCAAACAAACATTCCTCTCCTGTACTATCTTTCTCCTTCTACCTCTGCAAAGGAGAAAGTAAAAGTATCTGCTGGTATGACTCACTTCCTTCCTGCCTGGCTAAAGCATGTGACTTAGTACTGTATGCCATGTGATGTGTGTGGTGGCGCTGCCTAAAGTGCCTATTGCTGTCATTCTGCCTTACTTTGCATTAAGGCAGAATAACAATGTGAAGTCAAGTCATAATCACAAGGCGAAGTGAGCACTCCTCAATGGTCACTTCGCATAGCGTTACACTAATGCAAAGTGGCCACTTCACGTTCACTTCTCCTACGGATTTTAAATACGCTGCATCTCTAACTGCAGGGTAGAAACAGTTTTTCATAAATACCCTGACATTCTTAGGCCTCCTCTGTTGTCTTTGTTGCAGAATGAAAGGATACCTTCACATATGTTGTATCTGCATTTGCTTAGTCACCATGAAAAAGTTAATTTGAAATTGAATCATAAACATAAACAATTATCATAAAGACAGTGTAGTAGACCTGCCTGCATACACAAATAGAAATTGTGGAACATCTGTTTTTTCAATGTTCTTATATTCAGTGCTTTTGGAAGTTTGTAGCTAATAGCTGGGAGGAACCCCTGTTTGCTAAAGTGACATATAGTAATATAATATATGGAGATTTTTCAGGGCTATGGGGTAGATGGGATAAGAGTACTTTAAATGTTATATTTACAGCCTTCAAATGGTATATTTGGATGGCCAGATGCTTATTCACACAGCAACAAAAACTGATGTCTTATCAGGAATTGTTGCGGGAAAATTACTAATGAACTAAAATAGATTTATTTTCAGGAAATGAGAAATGCACAAAGAAAACTGTTGGAAAAATGGAAACACCTGCCATGGATTACAGACTCTGATTTCCCAGTTACCTGACTATGTAGTATATTTCTTATGTTTTTTTTTTTCTTTTCTTTGGCGATTTTGTAATATGGTTTTGTTATTGTGATTTGTAAATAGTTTTTCTTTGAATAAAAGTTTCCCCAACTCTTTTTGAGAAATGCTATGGGATCATTCAAATCCACCTGAACAACCACCAGAACAGGCAGGCGGGATCTCAGCTTATCATCTCATCAGACGGAAGCAAGACCCCTACAATACAGCATTCTGTTAACACTGCACTCAGTTGCCAGTGTTTATGGTATGAGACCAATCGTAGAGTTCGACTAGAACCCAAAAGCAAAGTGTGTGTGCTATTTATTTAGTCAGCATCTGGCCGAGGTAGGGAATGGAGGGTAATCATCATTCTCTTTGTCTCATTTTTTTTTAACCTTTGACATGAGTGGCAGATAGGAGGTACTGGATTGGGGGGGGCTGAGTGGGTGGGCTGAGGAGGGGATAATTACTCATCAGGCTAATTAGTAAAATTAAAGGCAAGTGCTGTTATCCTGGGTGGGGAGCAAGGCAGGAGCATAGGTGCTTACTGTCGAGCAGGTGGGGTTAGCTGGGTACTACAATACTTATTTGTTTGTGATGATCAGGTCTGGGAGGAGAGACAAGGGTCATTTTTTGTGTTCTTCAGAGGGAGCGTTTTTGTTATTTGTTTCTGGAAATTGTTTTTTCTTCACCGGGTGAATTGCTTGTAAAAAGACAACCTTGTTCTGCCTATATGTAGTACAAGGTTTTGCACTTCACCTGCAATTTTCCAGGAATGTAAAATTTTACAACTCCAACTCATATGCCAGATCTGTTCTTGGGTATTTGCTAGCAAATGTGACAAAGATTATGTCTGACACACTGAATGGCTCCTCCAGGCATGGGAAAGCAAAAGCAGACACAGTGTTGTCATTGTCCACAGGCTTAGCAGTAGAAGCAATAATGCAGCTCTGCCATTACAGTCAGCAGACATGAAACAGCTGCTCTTTGCAGTGGTTCTGCTTCTTCTACCAATTCAGGGTATACCAATGGCAGAGCCAGTTAAAGCCATGTTTTACTGTTACAGTATCCAGGCTCAGCAGTAAAAGTGACTCCACCACATTGAATTGCTTTTCTCGGCCAGTGGACAGAAGCAACAGCACCACATTGTTGTTTCTGTTGCTGGGTTCTGTAGTAGGTCCACATCTGCTGCACTGAGTGGCTGTTCTGGGCCCATCGACAGAAGTGAGTCACATTGTTACTGTCCCCAGACAGAACTCACTCTGTCACCATAGTATTTTTTTTTTTGTAACTCTTTTTATGGCACCGTCACCTAGGGAACTCTCTCAGTCATCCACTGGTCCCCAGCTCTACCTCCGAGCCGGAAACTCCTCCACTTCCTGGCACCAGCATGGCTATCCCCCCGGTTCTGAGCCTCCTGAGGTAGGGCCACCCTATCCACCCAGGGCACTCTATCTACAATTCAGGCTGGGCTGGGCTTGGGCCAGGAGTGGTGAGAGTCCCGGCTAGTGGAGTGTGGCTGTGGGAGGTGGTGCCATCGCCTATCCCTGGGGACAGGGATTTTTCCTGCTTGTGGTTATGCCCTCCCTCCCCCTCCCCTGTGCAGAGCCCGAGCATGCAATGGCACCAGGGACATCCGTCATAGCTCTGCATGCCCTCTAAGTGGCCCTGAAGCATTGTAGTGCCTCTGGTCTCCACCAGGGGCTACTGCAATGCTAGGCAAACCCTGGATCCCCCCAAGAGGAAAGGCAATCCTCCAGATGCCCGATCCTCTCTCCCCCCTGCTAACCCCAGGCGAACTGAGCTTGTTCTTGAACCCCGGGTCTCTAGCATGGTGCAAGGTGTGGCATCCAGCGCCTCAACTCTCAGCACCACCAGGCCAGCCTGCCTCCATAATATTGAGAACTAGTGGCTGGCTTGGCTGACAGTACCACTGGAACTGGCTGAAACTGGTTCTGCATCAAAAGTGCATGATCATATGTGTGTGTGTGTGTGTGTGTGAACAGTTACAAACAATGCAAGATTCAAGGGATACCAGCTCAAAGAGGACTGCCTGCATTGCCCTACACACCATGACAGGGATCAGTGCAGCGGGAATGAAGAAGAACAGATAGCCTGCAGCTGACATATTGTGTCTGTTGACTTAGTGATCACTTGTTGGGTAATGTGAGGGCATTTGGGAAGACTGGGGTAAATGGTCTGTCATGGATGAGGTGCATATGTGTGGGGGTGTTGGGGTTGGGAAAAGCATCTTTATGTGTGAAGGATGCATGTGTATGGGGTGCATTTGGGGAGACTGGTAGAAGGGTCTGTCCTGTGGGAGGTGTGTGTGTGTGTGTGTGTGTGTGTGTGTGTGTGTGGACATTTAAAGTGTCCTGGGGGAGGGATCGGTCATGGATGAGGTTGAGGGGTGTTACTTTGTGTGTGATGAGGCTGAGGTGTGTTAGTGAATGTGTGTGTGTGTGTGTGTGTGTGTGTGTGTGTGTGTGTGTGTTCACAGCACTCAAGACTGCTGAACAGCTGGAGTCTTTCCGAGAAAACATTGACTGATTCTGGATTATGTTAATGTGTAAAGTTTAATTTATTAAATAATACATCCAAAAGGAGGATTCTGCCTGGAGTCAGTCATGACACAGCTATTCGGCTGGCCACGCTACCCTTTGGACTCCCTTTCACGTTGTGTTATCTAGCTGCTCCTTGTGTTGACTTCGAATCTCAGTATTCATTTTGATACTAACAGCAGTACATCCATAGCTGCACTCAACAAGGAACTTCCAGTATGCTACTGTTTATGGTAACTTCTGCTGCTTCCTTGTGCTACAATATAGGTATCTATCTCACTGTATTGTTTGCTTTTTCTACCCTCCTAGTTGGGTCAGCTGCCTTTTGCTAGTTTTGTATTCATATTCTATGACTGTTTCACAATACATGATTCATATGTGCTTGTAACACTGAGTTGCTGACTTACTCTAATTACTGCTTTTACTGTGTCACTGCTATCACTGTAACCTGGTTAGCATTGTACTCTCTTTGTAATGTGTTGTGCCTAATCATCTGTACCTAATAATGTGTCTCTGTGCTGTATTCCAGGTCGCCCCTGAAAAAGGGACCTTCGGGGCTCAGTGGGCTCAGCCGGTAATCAAAATTTAATAAATAAATAAATTATAAGTTTTGTTATCTGTTTTCACTGTGTCCTATTTATACCATTTGCCTGGTTTACTGTTATGTTTGAGTACCCCATTTTATCCAGTGCTTTTCTGGCTCCTGCTGACCCTAGCAAGTTATCATAGCTAATGATCCGTTCTCTGTATACTGTAACTAATCCTGATTCCAGTCACAGTCTATACTTTATACTGCCTATTTTTCCATAGCCTTTATCTAGTCTAACTGCTGTATATCTACTGGTGTACTGCTCCCTTGGGTAGCTATGTATTTCTTTTTTTTTATCTGTTCACCTCATTTTGCTCTGAGCCCTACTCCTATGCCTTCTCCTCTTCCCTGCATTGCTGTCACCTTTCCCTCCTTCCTCACCCTGTCTGCTTACTTCTTACTTCCTACTCTTCCTTTCTCTGCTTCTCACCCCCACCCTCCTTCCTTCTCTGCACTTTCCCTCCCTTCCATTACACCCTGGTCTTCTGCCATTGTTTTCCTAAAACCTTGAGTTCCTTCTTTGATCTATCCTGTCTCATTTCCATCCCTTCCTCCCTGTCTCTCCTTCCTGATCTAGGGGATGTAGGTCCATCCACATCATTCATTTCCTTACCCTGAGTCTAATCTTTGCAGGCAATGTGAAAGTTTATTTATTTATTTATTTATTGCAATTGTTTCACCAGGAAAGGCACACCGAGCAACAAGATGCTCGTCTCCTGATGCGACCTGGGGGGGGGGTACACATGGATATGATGACACACAGGTTATCAAGTGAACAATTAACAGAAGCAAATAAAAAGCAGCATAAGGATACATGATTGCATGAATATACAAGCAGCGCACATTGAATGCTTAGGATATTATAGTATCAGATAACAATTTTTGTGACAAGAAGCAGCAGACAAGGTAAATTAGCACAGTAGTAACAGCTGTAAACAACAGATGATGTATATCACAGTTATACAGTTATATACAGTACGTAGGGCAAAATAGGCCCAGGACATAAGTGCAAGGTTGGGGTTATGTGCCAGCTTCTGTACCAAGGCCAAGGCCGCTGGTCAGGCATTGGGGAAGGGATAGTGGGGCATGGCAGGTTCAGGGACAGGAGCAATTAGTAGTAAAGAAGTTTGCTAGGCCAGTAGACAGAGAGTAGGAAGAGGATGAGTGCTGAATTTGCGTGGGAGGGCATTCCAGAGCTTGGGTAGCCGGTGTGAGAAGGCAGCTTGACTGGCAGAGGTCTTCTGCCTAGGGACTGAAAGTTGGTGGGAGTCACTGGATCTAAGATGATGGGAGGGGGGTGGGTCATCTGTGAGCACGGTGACAAGATAGGAGGGGATGGACCTGAGCCATCGATTGGAGACAAATTTAGCACAGTGAGAGATGCGGTGGTTTTCGAGGGACGGTAGTGCCAAGGCTCGGTAGAGGTGGCAGTAGTGGGTGGGGGGAGAGGCATCAAGAGCAAAGCGGCAGAAGGCATTATAAAGTGTGTCCAGTTTAGATAGGGTGAACTTAGGGGCTGCACTGTATACAATGTTGCAGTAGTCGATGGAGGGCAGTATCATCTTCAGGACCAGTTCACGTCAGACTTGGGGAGGGAGGCTGCTGCAGTTCCTATATAGTGCACTGAGCATGAGGTGTAGTTTTTTTGAGATAGCATCGATATGGTTAGAGAAGGAGAGATCGCTGTTGAGCCCCTCCAAGTAATGGAACGAGGAGACATCTTCAAGTTTTTGGCCATCCAGGGTGGCGAAGTAGGGAAGGGAGGGCAAGGGAGTCTGGCCAGGTGTTGCCGTGTGCTGAAGGTCATAGAGACAGTTTTTTTTTGCATTTAGGGAGAGCTGGTGTGAGCTAAACCATTCTTGTACTATGTTGAAGTCAGCTTGGAGGTTTGATTGTACCACATCAGGGGCAGAGCCTGAGTAGTAGAGCACAGTATCATCTGCATGCATGTGGATTGAGGAAGTAGAGCAGATGAGTGGCAGGTCATTTAGAAATAAAGAGAACAGAATGGGACCAAGAACCGACCCCTGTGGGACACCGGTAGTTAAGGGAACGGGGGTGGAGATCGCATTTGAGACTATAACCGACTGAGTTCTATCAGAGAGGTATGATCTGAACCAGTTTGTGGTTGCGACAGAGAGGCCTGATTCAGCAAGACTCAAGAGCAATATGGGGTGGGAGACGGTGTCAAAGGCTTTCGCAAGGTCGACAAAAATGGCTGAGGATCAGTCTATTGTTCATGCCTGTCAGAATAGTGTCTGTAAGCCTTATCAGGGAGAAGGTGGTGGAATGTCCCTTCCTAAAGCCAGACTGGAATGGCGTGAAGAATTTGGAGTCAGTGAGGAAGGAGGAAGGAGGTAAGTTGGGTGAGCACAAGGTGCTCTTGTAGTTTTGCTAGGGCTGGGAGGAGGAAGATAGGGTGGTAGTTAGAGGGGGAGGTAGGGGCACCTCCTTTCAGGCTGAAAGTTAACCCTGGCCTACCTCCCTCCTCCCTTCAATCTGTCCCTAAAGACCTTAGTATTTTTCATCTAAATGCTAGGAGCCTTCTCCCCAAACTGGACCTTCTAATGGTATGGTTCTTCTATAATGCTCCTGACATCCTCTGTATTACAGAATCTTGGCTGTCTTCTAGATTTCCTGATTCTAACTTGACCCTCCATAATTACAAACTTTTCAGGCAGGACATGGGCAATCATAGTGGTCGTGTAGCTCTCAATGTGCACCACAATCTTTCCTGTACCATTTCTCTTAGGGAGGCCTCAACCTCCACTCATGAGTATCATGTTGTCAAAATCTCCTTCCCCTCTACTGTACCCATAATCATTGGGGGGATTTATGCATCTCCTAAAATCTCCACCTTGACTCTAGTTGATTCACTCTCTGTCATCACCACTTATTCCTCCTAGCCAGGATACAACACAATATCTTGAATATTACTGTGCAGTGCTGCAATATTCTACAGGACACAATGCAGTTAAATGGCAATTAAGCCCTTTCATCATGCATTATTTTATGACATGTAATTAACTGCAAAGTGTTATGTTTCAGCTGGGTTGACTCTAGTGTATCTGTGTTTATGGAAACCACACAAATTGGATAGTACCTCCTTCTTGTATCACTCATGTAGCCTTCATATTCTTTATCATTCATATAAGCGTGCAGATTACTTCACCTTTTTCCACTTACTATTAGAATAAAAAAGTTCTATTGAGAAAGTGCTGTTCAAGCGTGAAATGTATCAGATGGTTTACACTGGACGGGGGGCAACGTGCCAATACACCATTCTTGTGTTCAGCCAGCAAGCTTGTGAGATATGAATTCTCCTTCTCATTGTGAATGCACGATGGACGTGAAATAAAGTAAGCTGCTCAAGGTAACCTGCTTCTGCCAAATTATTTGGATCTTGAATGAGTATTGAACTTGTGTGTTTCTCCTAGGTGCCAGTCACCAGTCTGCCATATGTGTGTTTATAGAAACCACACAGATGGGACTGTACTTCCTTCTTGTATCTCTCATGCATCCTTCATATTCTTCATCTTTCATATCAGCATGCAAATTACTTAACTTCTTTCCACTTACTATGACAACAAAAAAAAGTTATTTTGCATCTACTGTACTGCTTGCCTCAAATAATTTGAAACAACAATAGCTGCCCTTCTTCTATGAGATTCAACCTGTTGTAAAAAAATGAGTCATCAGCAATTTGGGAGTAGTTATTTGTAAAATCTGACCCTGAAATCCCGGGTATAGGCTGTACTTTGGTTGTTATTGTCATTGCCATACCTCAACACTTTCAAAAAGCTGAAGACATGAAAAATGTGTTGCAACCCTATTCTGCCTCATGCATTTCCAGCTGGTACAGAATCATGCAGCTTGTCTTCTCAGTTCAGCTCTCTGCAACTTGGTCTTGAGGATTTTAATAGGAAAAAAAGCTGAGACGTTTCTTTGTCAGCTCCCCCCTCCCCCCACCCACACACACACATACACACAAACATGGATTTTTATCTGCATAATTCATTGTGCTGGATTTGAGGCTTTTGCTTGTGCAGTATGTGTGTTTATAGAAGCATACACACTGGAAATGATCAGCCCTCCTGTAGCATTTATGCATCATTCATATTGTTCATTTTTTCTGAGCAGCATGTAAATAAGTCCACCTAGTTTCACATATTATTACAAAAAATCAGTTATATTATGTGGCTTCTATGCTCCCAATAAACTGTAGTAACTGTAACTTCATATCCTGTATCGGATTCAGCTTGGGGTAAAAAGGAATTATCTGCAATATAGGAATAATTACTTGGTATTACTTGGTTTTGATAGACAAATCAGGCTATGAGCCCATTAAACTGTTCCTACTCTTAGTAGGCTTATTGTTTAGAAATATTTAGTAACAGCAATTCATCAAGGAGTTTTTTAAAAGTTTCAAAGGTGGATGCTTGTACTAAATGGCCCGGTAGAGAGTTTCATGTTCTGGCTGTTCATACAGTGACAACATTATGTTGTTTCACTGTATTGACCTTTGGTACAATTAATTGTTTCTTATGTGATCTAAGATTATTATTTCTAGGGTTATTTATGATGTCACATTGTCTCATTAGTACTGGGTTTTGAAAGATTTTGTAGATGAGTACTAAATCCCCTCTTTTCCTTCTGGTTGCCAGAGTGAATAATTGTAATTTAATCAGTCTGTCATTATAGGCAGTAGATTTCAGGCCCCTAATTGATTGTGTTAGTTGTCTTTGTGTTTTTCCATGAGATTAATATCCCTTTTGTGGTAGGGATTCCAGACAGGTGAACTGTAATCTAGATGTGGAATTATATAAGCTTTGTACAATCTCAATATAGTCACTGTCTTTTGTTACAAATGATTTTTTTATTGACCAAATTATTATAATGGTTACTTGGGTGGTATGACTAATCCAGATTCCTAGATCCTTTTCCTTGTTAGATGTTTTTAGAGTTTTGCCATTCAGTTTGCATTGAAAACAAGGATTTTTTGTGACCAAAATGTAAAACAGAACATTTAGACTTGTTAACCTTCATTTTATTGATAACTCCCCAATGTTCAATATGTTCCTTTCATAGTATTTGATATTGTTTTAATGAGTTAACTTCACCCCTAACCTTGGTGTCATCTGCAAATTTTGACACTACGCTCCTTGATTGTATACCCGTGTCACTAATAAAGAGGCCAAACAACACAGGACCAAGGACCAATTCCTGCCGCACCCCACTGCTAACAAGCCCATCCTCTGATGTAACACCATTAATTCTGATTGATTGTTTCTGGTCTGTTAGCCAGTTATTTATCCACCTAACAATGAATTTGTTAATACCCATGGTTATAATTTTATTAACTAGCAAATCATGTGGGACGGTGTCAAAGGCTTTTCCTATGTAGAGGAGTATCACATTGACAGGTATGCCCTTATCAATGCTATTACTAACAAAGACATGAAAGGAAATACGATTGGTATCACAGGATAAGCCTTTCTGAAACCCATGCAGAGTTGAAGCTGCAAGGCAAAGCTTTGCTATCTCTTTATCTATTTCTGTTTTAATCACTCTTTCCATGAGTTTGACACAGATTGATGTTAGGTTTATCAGCCTGTAGTTAGTAACATTCATCCTGTTTTCCTTTTTATGTTTACTTGCGCGCATGTGCAAGAAACATAGTGCCATCATCCGAGTTTTCGGAGGTGTGGCAGCCCTCTTCCAGTTCAGTCAGTGTGTTTGCAGGTGCGGCCACAGTTCTCCAATGCCTGCTGGAGCTGTCTATGACAGCGTCCAAAATGCAGTGGAGTACAGTTGAAAGGGGGAGCTACACTTCAGTGAGCAGCGATAAGATATACCATGCTCATCGCTCCCCTACAAACACACACACACACACACACGCGTACTGCGTGCTCGCCCCCACACACAGTGTAGCCGATGGGGTGTCTAATCCCCCATCAGCTGTGCTGTGACCCCAAAGCAGAGTTACATATGCCATGCTGGGTGCCCACCCCAGCGTGGCTGCACATCGTATAGCTGACAGGGGTGCCCAATCCCCCATCGGCTCCACTGGCCCCCCCCACGAGTACAGGGTGCCATGCTGGGAGCCCACCCCAGCGTGGCAACAGATGCTATTGCTGATGGGGTTGCCCAATCCCCCATCGGCTCCACGCCCCCCTACCAGCTGTCCTTGTGCGATGCTGGGAGCCCACCCCAGCATGGCAAACGTCCCGCATCATCATTTAAAGAAAAAAAAAAACCCTGAAGCTTAAAAACGGTCCCTCACAGTCTCTGCCCCCACCGTGCCCACCCATTGCACACTCCGCCTCCCCACACCCCCTCACCCCATACTTACCCAGACTCTGGCGCGGCGATCTTCGGTGGACCGGGAACATGCCTCGCACTCTTTCAAAGCCTACCGTGAACTGAGGAAATGCCGGTAAGCTGTATAATGGGATAGATAGGGTTTTTCAACTTTGTGCATATCTCAACCATTTTTGGAATTTTTGCACCAAATTTTCAACATTGGGTTTTTGGGACCCCTTCTCATGAATGCTCTCACTGTCATGGCGTTAATCAGGCCCAAAGGGTGATTTCGCAGTCACTGCGCAAAATCACCTTCCGGGACTGAGTAATGAAATGACACTGCCACTGTTCATAAGGTGGACTCTCAAAAAGCCTATGTTGAAAATTTGGTGGAAATATTCCTGAAAATGACTGTTTTACGAGCGTGCGTTGCACAGTTCCTACACACTCTCGTTTGTGAATTTTCAATGTTTTCACTCCAGATTTTCAACATTGCTATTTTATTACACTTCCTTATGAAGCTGTCATTTTTTTAAATCTTGCCCAAAACATGTAGCATAATGGCACAGTCGGTGTGTGTGAAATCATTGTATGAGACACATTAAGAAAATCACAGTGACAAAGTTCATGAGCAGAGGTCTTAAAATGGCTATGTTGAAAATTTGGTGAAAAAATTCCTAAAAATGACTGTTTTACGAGCGTGCGTTGCGCAGTTCCTATGCACGCTCATAAGTTTGCAAATTTTTTATATTTTCACTCCAGAGTTCCCACAATGCCATTTTATTACACTTCCTTATGAAAAGTACAGCTGACATTTTTCACATGTCTCCTCAAATGTGTTTCCGCACATGTAGCGCACAATGGTGCAGTCGGTGTACGAAAGCAATGTTTGGGACAGATTAAGAAAATCACAGTTACACTGTTCATGAGCAGTCTTAAAATGGCTATGTTGAAAATTTGGTGACAAAAGTCCATAAAATGACTGTGTTATGAGTGAGCATTGTGCAGTTTCCACGCACCTTCGTAAGTTCATGACTTTGTAATATTTTCAGTCCAGATTTTCATCAGTGGCATTTTTCCACACTTCCTTATGAACAGTACAGCTGTCATTTTTCACAACATGGCCCAAATGTGTTTTCACACTTTCAGCACAGAGATGTGTGATCGCTGTGGGAAATCATTGTTCGGGACAGATAAAGAAAATCACAGTGACACTGTTCATGATCGGAGGTCCCAAAATGCCTGTGTTGACAATCTGCTATAAAAAATCCCCAACCTAATTACATTACGGGTGCGCGTTGCACAGTTTCTATGCAAGCTCATGACTTCACCAGTTTTTTTAATATTTTTACTGCAGATTTGCAACAATGCCATTTTTTACACCTCCCCATGAACAGTACAGCTGACATTTTTTTACATCCTGTTCGGAATGTGTTTTTGCACCTGTGGTGCTAAATGCCATAGTCACTGCGCATAAGCAGCTTTCGGCTAACAAACTGATATTGCCACTGTTCAAGAGGTGGGGGTCACAAAAAAACCATGTTGAAAATATAGAGTGAAATACCAATGAATGCCTGAGGTGGTAGGGTTTCCAACCGTAACGCCCCACCCTGTAGAGAATGACAGGCATCAGGGGTGTGACTTGGGATTCTTGCCTGTAATGCTCATACCATTCCACATCCTGCAGCCAGTGAGAGGCATTGAGGTATGCCTTGGACTCTTCAGCCCCAAAGTTCACCCCATTCTCCTATACCGCACCCATCTCATCGTATTTCCTGATGGAATGGGGTGCACATAAGGGCCAAAGATCCCAAGGCACACCGTGGCACTTGTCAGTGTCTGCAGGGTAGGGTGTGGTGAAATGGCGTGGCAGTTATGCCTGACGACCCAAAGGCACACCCCAATGCCTGTCACTCTCTGCAGGGTGGTGGTGGGGTTGCCTTCAGTTCAATACTTCACTGCCATTTCTATTATGCAGCTCTGTAACTTCTACACTACCAATGCCAATGCCAGCAAGCAAACATTTGGCATTGACAAATGCTTGTTGTGAATAGTGATAACTGAGACCCTTCTCCAGTTTGCAGGAACCTGTCCTGTTTGGATGGATTTATTAAACAGCAGGTTAATGGATGCACTAGAACATTGGCAAGTTATTTGAGGACATTAGAATTTATATTGTCTGGTCCTGGTGATGATGTTGGTTTGAGTTGCTATAGTTCCTTCAGGATCTGTTTTTCCTCTATAACTATTGGTGGACTTTTGTTAGTACAAAAAATGGACATGGCCTTACTTTTTTTATTAAAGACTAATGTAAAATACTTATTAAAACATTGGGCAATGCCTTTGTTGTCATTGATCACATTCCCTTCACTAAGTATGGTAGTTATCTTATTAGCTGTGTGTTTGTTATCATTTATATAATAGTAGAAGCTTTTATTATCATTGTTACGGGCAAGCCTTCATTCTACTTTATTTTTTGTCTTTCTTATTAATTTGTTTAGCTTGGTTTGTTCATTTTTTTTACATTAAATTTTAACTAGGAGTAGGATATCTCTTAAACTGTTCAAAAGCCTTGTGTGGTTTTTTTTGTATCTGTTTTTTAATGGCTTTATTGTTTCACAAGGAATGATGCATTTCTTGTTATATTTATTTCACAATGGTACATGATGTTCTAACACTTCAAATAGAGAATTGGTGAATGATAATCCACATTTGTTCCATCTTGAGACCATTCAGTTTATTATCCCAAGGTAGTTTATCTAATTCATTAGATAACTTGGTCCAGTTGGTGTTATTTTAATTGGGAGTTTTAGAGGTAACAAATATTTTTGCTGTACCGGCTATTAAGGGGCATCGGGTCATATTGTGATCACTAGTGCCAAGTAGAGCAATAACTAATGGATTCATAATTCAATCATTACAATAAGTTATTAATAAATCAAGGACATTTTCTTCTCTGGTCGGCTCCAGAATTCGTTGTTCACTCCAACATGCTCGAATAGTATCTAGTAGATCTTTTTCAAAATCTGTTTGACCTGTCATTTCATTCCAATTTACTCATGGGGCATTAAAGTCCCCTGCCACTAATACATCGCATAATTCAAAAGCCAGCTCAATTTCATGAAATAATGCATTATTATAGCAATTATCACTATCTGGAGGCCTGTAACTGTACACCTAATACAAGTTTTGGCAAATGCACTGGATTTAGGGTAATCCATAAAGTTTCTGTAGCGATGTTATGTTGTACATTCAGTTGTAATTCAGTACACTGTAGGTCTGTAGTTACATAACAACAAACTCTTCCATCATGTCTATTATTCCTATTTTTATAATACAGTTGACATCCAGGTATATTATTAAACCAAGTCATGGCATCTTCCCACCGTGTTTCTGTAACACATACAATAACCACCTTATTCTCTTTCAGGATTATCCCTAGTTCAGCTAATTTTGTTTGGTTCAGACTTCTTGCATTTAACTTTAAGATAGTGTACTTCTTTGATGTTGTAGTACTATCATTAAGCCTTAGGTTGCCCCGTCCCACTTATTATTTAGTTTAAAGTACAAACAATGACTTCTTCAAAGATTTTTCCTAGCTTGTATGCACTTCTTTTACTTAAATGCAACCCATCCCAGTGAAAAAAAGGAATTGTTATTATTAAATGTTTCCCAGTGCATGACAGTAGAAAATCCCTTCTGAAGCATCCAATTCTGGAGCCATTCATTAAAGTTTTTTATGTATTTTTCTTTCAAATAATTGGACCTTGGGACAGAGAGGATCTCAGAAAATTGAATTTCACAGTCTAAGCTTTCTAAAGTATTACCCAGAAGAATAAACTCTTCCTTTATTTCATTAAGTGCCATTTTATTTATGTCGTTAGTGCCAACGTAGACTATGACCAATGGGTTTGGTCAAGTGTTGCTTATTATGTCTCTGGTCACATTATGAATGTCCTTAACCCCGGCACCCCTGAAGAATGAACAGGTAATATTCTGTTTATCTGATCTGCAAATAATTTTGTCTAAATATTTTAATAATAGAGTCTCCAAGGATGAAATACTGTCTAGTTTGGCGTGTGGCTTCATCAGTGTCCATATCGGAAGGATTTTCCTCAGTATCATCAATATGGTGTGCCGGTTTCTTCTCTGGAGAATTTATGGGTGGTATAGCAGTTGGGGTGATTTATTTATTTGTGGCAGACCTAGTCCCTTAATTGCTACACTTGCTGATTGTATTCTCTTTAAATGGTAGTTCAGGTACATTAGCAGATGAACTTGGGTTTTGAGTCGCTGTAGGGTCCTTATTAGTTTCTGGTGTGGTAGAGGAGGCAATGGGGGGATTCAGTGGAGAGATTTTCATCATTAGAACATCTTGGTTATACTAACTCCTCAGAGCCTTCATTGGTTAAATTAATTAGGGGCTAAAATATATTGCTAGTTTCAATAAAAGTTCCCGTGGCTCTGCATCTTGTTTTAGATTTCCTCCCATAATTGACCTCGATCCATTCTCCAGGATTGTTATCTAGGACATCATTGTCACTAGATGGTCACTTCCTTTTATCCATTTTTTTAGTAGAACCACTTACTGAAGGATTTTTTAACATAGTCTCAGTATCATTACTAGTGTCTGTTCCTTATAAAGGAATATTATTTAACTATTGAGCTTGTTGAACATAGTGTTTTGTTGTTTTTCAATTAGGTTCAGTTTACTATAAAAGGTTACAATGCCCTCCCTTAGGACACTGTTGTTTACACATTTGTCACAAATGTATAAGGAGCATGAAGGAAGCTTTTCAAATAATGTGTATATAAGGCAGTTATAACACTTTAGTCCAGTATTTCCATCTAGTGTCAGGATTATGTCGCTCAGTGATCTTTGTGGAGAATTTGGTGATGACCCCACTTGTCTGGAAGGTGGATCTAGTGAAATTAGATCTCCCATCTTTGGTTGTTATGACTGTAACTTATGAACACTCTTGACACTCTAAGTAGATACACAAATATTATAAAACCACAATACAGTCTTAAATAAGCTACTTATTGTTCAAGAGACTTTTTTCCAGCCACTAAACAATACAGTCCCCTTTTTCCCTTTCCATGATTGACATGACACGACCGTGGATGCGTGCTCATCAATCATGCTTGCTTGCTCATGTAGGAGATCAGCACTGATCTCCACATGAGCAAGGCAAGCATGAGCTGAATGAGCACGCATCCACGTGTCATACATGTCAATCATGGAAAGGGGAAAAGGGGACTGTATACTAATGCCTAGTAAGTAAGTGCATTCTTGATATTTTACATTCATTCAAAGTTAGACTTCAGTATTGTTTAGTGGCTGGAAAAAAGTATCCCTGTGTTGCTTCCAGTTCCTCATCAACAAACCAGTATATTTTAAAATAACACATTCAGTGCAACATCAAGTGGTGGACTTCTGTCGGATAAAAAGGAGCACTACCCTTACTTCATTACCTGAAAATAAGTGCTAAAACTAGTTACAGCAACAGAGTGGCTGTAGAGCGGGATATGCCTCCACAGTCCCACAAGTCCACTCGATCAGGAAGAAGTGAGTTAACCTCCTGATCTGGTTCCCATGGCAATGGCCAGAGAATGAGTCCATCTCACCAGAGGGTAGCTAAAATAGTTTGCCCAAAAAAGATTTAATATAACAAGAAGCCAACACTCTCACCAGAGTAGTTCTTTTTAAAAGTCTTACCCTGGAATCTCAGGTGTTGGCTCAAGTTAGGAGCTGTTTTTACTATTGTAATAATTCACCACAGTCATAAAGCTGTGAATGTGAAAATGGTTGTGCTGATTCAAGTAATGTACTGTATTCAACCCTATCAGACAACCACAGCTGATGTAGAATACTGCATCTTATCTCTAAACTCCAGCATTTTAAATTTTATTCTTATGGATTTTACTAGGAGAAAAGTATGTGCATTTTAAAGAGATTAATGTTACCTTTTAGTGCATATTGCCTAGTTATGGTGTGGTCTGCCTACTCTCATGGTTAGCCAAATGAAGTACCAGTTGCGACCTTTTCTATTTAGTGCTTACAAAAGACCTTGCACCTTTTCTGTTTAGCTTACCCTTTTCAACAGGCTTGCACACACATCAAGCTCTGTGGGAAGTTTGTTGCTTTAGATTGTATACCAGCCGAGCCAGCCAGGATGCAACACAGTAACCTGCTGTAAATTAATATTTACCAGGTAGGTGCACTGATCCAATTGATATGACACAAATACTGCATGACAAAAGGATTTAATTGCCACTAATTACATGCACTACTACAAGATACAGTACTAAAGCATAATAATTGTTTTGTCTAGTTCTATGTTCACAATGAAGTAAAGCAATAGAACCTATTTGGAATGTGGTTCAACTTTAGCTAAAAATGGCTTTCATTTGTGATCACTGTATCCTTTGATGAAAGTCCAGCAGTTGATTCCCAGGCATTAGCTTGAGTTAGGGGTTAAAATTTATTTTACTGATCAGCTAAAAAGTTCATATAATTAAACAGGTAATCCACCAGCATATGCAGTAAATACATTTTATAATAATACATTTGGTAGGACAGATCAACAGCAATTCTTCATATATAGTCACTAAATACCGTAAACACATGCATAAAATAAACAGCCCAGGGAAAAATAAAAATTAAAAATGTTTAGACATTGTAGATTACTGAATGATGTTCACTGGAGTTGAACTATTAGTTAATACCCACTTGTATGACACTTTAATTTTATTATACATGTCAGATTACCTACACCCCCTGTACCAGTTCAGAATTGCTGTTTACAACAGTCAGGTTGCACCCCATTCTAGAATATAACACTGATACATAGATACATAGATACATAGACAGTGTCAGCAGATAAGGGCCTATGGTCCACCCAGTCTGCCCATTTGAGCTTGTAAATGTTCAGTTTATGTTTTCCTTGAAGTCTGTTGCCCCTTACCCCTGACCTCCAGAATTCCTTTATGTCTATCCCATGCATTCTTAAATCCTGTGATTGTTTCAGCCCCCCACCACTTCCTCTGGCAGGGTGTTCCACTTGTCCACCACCCGTTCTGTGAAGAAATTCTTCCTCACCTTTCCTCTGAATTGTCCTCCCTCCAACTTCATCCCATGCCCTCTAGTCCTGGAACATCTATTTCACCTAAAAGTAGTGTATTCCTGCACCCTGTTCCTCCCTGTAAGATACTTGTATGTCTCTATCATATCCCCTCTCTCCCTCATCTCCTCCAGGGAGTACATGTTCAGTTCCTTCAACCTGTCCTCATAGGACTTATGATGCAATCCATGCACCATCTTTGTGGCCCGCCTCTGAACCTTCTCTACCCTGTCTATTTCCTTACGTAGGTAAGGTCTCCAGAACTGTACACTGTACTCCAGGTGGGGCCTCACTAGTGTCTTGAATAGTGGAATTATGACCTCCCTTTTCCTGCTGGTGATGCCCCTGCCTATGCATCTCAGCATCCTATTTGCTTTACCTGCTGCCTTGTCACACTGTTTCCACCTTGAGGTCATCAGAGATGATAACCCCAAGATCCCTTTCCTGCTTGGTGCATGCTATATCCTCATCCCCCAACTGATATATTGTGCCAGGGTTTTTGTGCCCCATATGCATTATCTTGCACTTCTTTGCATTGAATTTCAACTGCCAAACCCATGACCATTCTTCAAGTTTCTGCAGGTCCCTTCTCATTCTGTCAACACCCTCTGGTGTGTCTACTCTGTTACAGAGCTTTGTGTCATCAGCGAATGGTGAAATTCTGCTTTCTAGGTCCTGCACAATGTCACTGATGAAGATGTTGAATAGGACCGGTCCCAGCACTAATCCCTGTGGTACCCCACTGATCACTCTTTCCTCTGTGGAGTGACAGCCATTTACCACCACCCTCTGTGTCCTGCCACCCAGCCAGTTACTTACCCACCACACTACAGTCCTGCCCACACCCATATTCCCCAGTCTGTGTAATAGTCTTCTGTGTGGCACAGTGTCAAAGGCCTGCTGAAGTCCAGATAGGCCATGTCCACTGCCTCCCTGATCCACCTCCCTAGTCATCCAGTCAAAAATTCAATGAGGTTGGTCTGACATGACCTCCCTGGTGAAACCATGCTGCCTTGGGTCCTGTAGTCCATTGACAACCAGATGTTCCACCAATCTCCTTCAGTAGTGCTTCCATGATCTTCCCCACTACCGAGGTGAGGCTGACTGGTCTGTAGTTTCCCGCTTCTTCTTTGTTCCCACTTTTGTATAAGGGGACTACATCTGCTATCCTCCAGTCTTTGGGTATCTCTCCTGTTTCCAGTGATTGGCTAAACAGGATAGCCAGAGGCTCAGCCACCACCTCTCTTAGTTCTTTAAGGACCCTGGGGTGCACTCCATCTGGCCCCATTGTTTTATCAACTCTTATTACTTCCAGTTCCTTCAGGACCCTTTCTTGTGTAAAGGGACTTGTGTCCATTTCTGCACCATTCTCACCCTTTGTACTGCTTCAGACCCTATTACCCTCCTCTTCCTAGTAAAGACTGAGCAGAAATACCTGTTCAATATGTCAGCTTTACTGTTGTCATCCTCCACGTGCCTTCCATCCTCCCCTTCAGTCTCGCTTATCCCTCCTTTGCCTTCTTTTTTCACTAATGTACCTGTAAAAGGTTTTGTCCCTCTACCCACTGATTTTGCAATTTGTTCTTCTGTCTGAGCTTGGCTTCCTTACTGACCTCCCTGCCTCCTTTGCTTCTCCTGGTACTTCTCCCTATCCCCTTCTGCCTGTGTGTTTTTGTATTGCCTGAATGCAATCTTTTTGGTTTTCACTTTCTTTGCTACCTCTTTGGAAAACCGTAATGGTCTCCTCTTCCATTTCCTCTTGCTAACCTGCTTAATGCATAATTCTGTTGCTCTTGTATTCCCCATTTTAAATACTGCCCACTGTTCCTCAACCCCGATTCCTGTCCCATTCCCCTTAATGCCTCTTTCAAGTATCTCCCCATTTTCCCAAAGTCTGCCCCCCTAAAATCCAGGATATGTGTTTTTGTGTGGTTTGGTTCTGCTCTTTCTGTGATTTCAAACCACAATGACTGATGGTCACTGTTCCCAGGTGCTCCCCACTGTTACCCCCATCACACTGTCCCTGTTTGTAGCACAAGGTCCAGTATTGCTCTTCTGCTGAGTTGGTTCCATGACCAGTTGCTTGAGGAAGGCACCCTGAAGGGAGTTCAGGATAAATCTGCTCTAGTTGATGCTGCTGCTGGATGCTCCAGTCCACGCCTGGAATATTGAAGTCTCCAACCAGTACTACCTTCATTTTGTCTGCCATCCTTTGGATGGCTAGCATCAGCCCCTATCTGTTTCTTCCTTCCTGGGCTGGTGGTCTATAGACCACACTTGTGCAGATGGCTGGCCCCATTTTCCTTTCCAGCTAACCCACAGTATCTCTCCCCATTTTGTTCCTCCTGGATCTCTGTGGCCCTTATGTCATTTTTCTCATACAGTGCCACTCCTCCTCCCTTCCTGCCTACCCTGTCTCTTCTGAATATGTTGTAGCCAGGTATAGCCATCTCCCAGTTATGGTTATCATTACACCAGGTTTCAGTGATTGCCACAATGTCCAGGTCTGACTGCTCCATGACAGCCTCCAGATCTTCCATCTTGTTGCTAAGGCTCCTGGCATTTGCACACATGGCTTTCCACGATTTGACCTCCCTAGACTGTTTTGCTGTTCTATTCCAGCCCCTTCCTTGGTTGTTCTTTATCACTGGTTCTCTTTGCTGTCTGCCTTTCTGCTGAATTTTGCCCCTTTTCTGCATATCCACCTCTTGGGTGCTAATCTCCATCTTTTGCACACTGCTTTGTAGAGATAGCCACTCCTCTGGTTCACTGGTTCCATTGCTTGCTGTTGGGGGTGAGCAAGTAGGTACCCTCCTTGCTGGCCTGCCACCCCCCTTTGCTAGTTTAAATGCTTGTCAATGTAGCGTTCAAACTTATCAGTGAGTGCTTGGATTCTCCTCCAGGATGGATGCAGGCCGTCAGGCTTAAACAAACCTCCATCCCTCCAGGTGGGTCCCCAGTCACCAATGAATCCAAACCCTTCCTCACAGCACCAGTTCTTCAACCATGAGTTAAAGTTCCTGGTGCATGCACCCCTATCTTCTCCCTTGCCTCTCGCAGGTAGTACTTCTGAGAAAGTGACAGAAGTAGCTACTTGCTTGAGACCCCTTCCCAATTTCCTAAACTCTTCCTGAACTTCCTTTGGCTCCCCATTTGCCAGGTCATTAGTACCTAGGTGGATAATGACATCCAGCTCACCCTCCCATCTTGCCTTCTCAATGATCCCCAGGATCTTCCTTCCATCCCTCCATGCCGTGGCATCTGGTAGGCACCTCACCTCCCTGTACTCCCCTCCTGTGTTCTAGCTGGATCCCTTTTATGATGGGAGTCCCCACCAGGATTCACTCTCCTCCTCTGGGGTCCACTGCTTTCCCTCTGAGGTCACCTCCTGGCTAACCTCCACATCCTTTCCTTCCACTTCTCTGGGTACCTCTATTTGGTTGTCCCCATTTGCCAGTGTGGCATATGAGTTCTTGAGTGGAATAGGATCTGGGATGTGCCTCTGCCTGACCACTCTAACCCTCCCTGAGCCCACTGTCATCCAAGTGCTCCTCGTTCTCGGTATCCTTTGAGGCAGTTGCATTGGACTGGGTGGTCTCTGGATAGGGGTGATGGTACTCCTGACCCAGTTTACTTCCACTCTGAGTCTGGCTACCTCACCCCACAGTCCAGAGAGATGCATGCAGACAGGGCAGCATCTAAGTGTCCAGAAGGTCTGCCTGAATATGGCTGCCCCACAGCCACTGCATTGCACCACTCCCCACATTATACTGCAGTTATACTGCTATTCCACTACTTGTCTGCTACTGAAGCTCTCCTAGTTCCCTTTTTATTAATTTACTGTCCTAAAAATCCTGCCACTGAACCTCAGATACTTTTCTTTTTTAAAAAAAAGAAAACAAACTAATAAATAAATAAATGAGTAAAAACACGTGTCGTGCTTGAGGGTGGGCTTCTTCCTTATGCTCCTCCCCTACCCACACTTCCTTGATTATACCCTGTGTTTAGCTCCTGTCAATTAGATTTAACAGGGCATATAATTAAGACTTCTGGGAGAAGGGAGGAGGAGGGGCTTAAAATTTGCAGCAATTAAAGACAGCAAAGAAATACACCACCACTATGTTTTAAATTTCAACAGCCTAAAACAATTCTAAGTAAAGACAACAAAGAAAGTACAGTGTCACTAAAAAACCACAATCTAAGTTTAAAAGAAAAATAGCAATTACCAGTTACTATAAAGCACTGAATTGAATATGTTTCCTTCCCCTTCTGGCTTCTTCTGAGAAAATAAAACTCACTTGCTACCTCAACTATAACTAAGCCCCACCTCCAGTTATCACGTAGCTGAAGTCAGAGGCCAGACAATTAACACCCCTCACCCAAACTACAGGGCAAGTCAGACAAGCTAAGACTAAATTTGCAGCAATTAAAGACAGCAAAGAAATACACCACCACTACGTTTTAAATTTTCAACAGTCCAAAAACAATTCTAAGTAAAGACAACAAAGAAAGTATAGTGTCACTAAAAGCCCACAATCTAAGTTTAAAAGAAAAATAGCAATTACCAGTTACTGTAAAGCACTGAACTGAATATGTTTCCTTCCCTTTCTGGCTTCTTCTGATGCAGACTTATGTTGTTTGTACCATATGTGCTGTAGTAATCTCTAACAGGGCATTCCTTGGGGCAAGATCTGACCCTTATAACTAGTGCAAAATGTAGTTTATCTCCTGACCTCCTAGGTTAGGTCAGGTATACCACTCTGGTACTTAAGTTCTTATTTCTGCTAGTCTCAGTAAGGGAAAAAGAACAGTTTAATGCAATGATCAGACAAGTTCATAGGACAAACACATACCATACAATTCTAAAAATCAGATAACTCCCTGTAAAATAAGATTTAGCTGGCTATGATCAATGTTTGTTTTACGTGTAGTTAATTTCTAGACTGCTGACAATTGTCACATATCAATAGCCATTGTACTTTGTTTAACTACTAGTAGTGCCTGGACAACAGAACTGAATAAAATATATAGGTATGCACTAGTTGTACACTGTATCCCAAAGTGATTCACAACCAAATTATTTACACAAGATCACATTACTGAGTTATCACATCTAATTTCCAGTGATGTCATGCTTCTCAGTGATGTGATGCCTCTCAGTGCCATTAGTGCATTCATTTCTTACTGAAAACATTTTATCAGAATAGTTTTTTTCCCATTAGACTGCATTTGTTCATGTTGTTAATAACTTCTGTGGTTTCATTACTGTATGTTTAGGCATACTGTAGCTTAATCCCATTTGCAGCTGATTTTGATAATGTCATAAAAAGCTTTTCTATCCAATGGCCTATATTGGTTTGGAAATAAACCTTTAAAAGGAAAACTGTGGCAAATGGCTGTACGATGCCGAGTCGACAATGAACTCGTCGACTGGCATCGCTAGCACCAGGAGCCGCGTACAGCAGGGTCTGTGTTTCTTGGGGACTTCACCACAAACCCCCACCCAGGAGAGGCCTGCCCCTGCACCCCCATTATTAAGGATACCAACTCTGAGGGAGTTGGTTTGGGTAGGGGTGCAGGAAGGGGCAAGGTCGATCCCGAGCGCATTCAGTGACATGTCACTGTTATTAGCAGTGACATATGTAGCTGTAGGGGTTTCACCGTGGGAGATGCATACCATGGCAAACAGCCCTAAAAATGTATATGAATACAATTTATCCATGCTTCTAGAGAAAGCATTCATAAATTTCCTTCCCTTTGTTTTTATTTGCTTATCATTTTTCTGTAGTAGACATTTTGTGTGTCTTACCAAAATGTAGATAATATTTGCTACGGTTTCAAGAGAAGTGTTATTTACAAAAATATTATTGAAAGCAGGACTTCTAAATCTGTACGATATTAGTTTTCCTTAGTTAAACGGATTTGCTTGTTGATAGGCCCTACTGTGGACAGCCTAGACACATTATTTAGGTGGCACTAATAAGGGGTGTCAATCATCTCCTCAGTGCAATGAATACAGGCATGTCTTTGCTTGTGGACTTAGATAGGTCATCAGTATTTCATGTGGGGGAGGGGGGTCATAATTTGCTACCTGACCAGCTGTAGGCACTTGCAAGAGTGACAAGGGATGTTTTTGAATATTTGAGATGCTAATGTATTTGTATGACTGCACATACAGTACACTAAGTCATGATCTCTGCGAGTGCATTATTGCATAGCATTGCAACATGGTGATAACTTCCACAAAAGTGTATATATTTCTGTCTCTTGATAAGCTTTCACTGGACTAGGCTTTGGCTGCCCACAGTCTACACATGTAGATATCACTCTGGATGAATGACTATCATTTGAACAAATCATGGCAGGTGTGACTTTAAGTGGATATAATTACCTTGAAAACATAGCCAGGCAACATACAGTATGTCCTTACCCATACTGATATTAATTGACCAGTACATGCAGTCATGAGTTCACAGCTGTGCTACTGGAATTAATTCTTTGTAGTGCTGTATGAAAAGGCCTTTAGTCACTTGCAGCTGACAAATTCAATATCCCTCTTTGTAAACTTGTTTTTGAGTGAAACACTGGGGTGTTTGCAGCATTTTGGGGTGACTTCTATATGACTGTTTTAACTGTACAGTTAATGTTGGTGCTCAGTCTGTAAATAATAGCACAATGCCTTTAAAGTGGACTATTGGAGCCATGATTCAGCTTCTTTCCTGAAAAATTCATCAGCTAGATTCATGGCTCTTATGAGACACAGATCTCATCACCTCTCCATTCTGGGACCTACACTACAAGTGTACTTTAAGATATTTGTTTTCACATTTTTTGTTTGTGTTAAGTCTGCTTAATGATAGAAAACATAAGTTTGTTACAAAATACAAGTTGAAATTCATACAGTATGTATGATAACATAAACATAGAAACAAAAAAAGAATAAGAAATATAGAACACATATGAAACTAACACCTATTTTATAGCTACTAGAAACTGTTGAAAGTATTTGTTTTACAATTCTTGCTATATTCAAGTATACAATATTGATATAGGAGACTGAGTGTGTAATGATCAAGCACATGTAAAATATGCAGATTGTACAAGTCACATAATTAAAAGGCACTATGAGATAAGATAAATGATCAAACTCTATAGCTAATGAGACAGAAAAGATAACAAATGATAGGAAGCAAAAATGTTAGCCAAGTCCTTATTTCATTGCTTTGTGGAGTACAAGTTCCTTATTCTTTGCAGGCATACAGATTGTGCTTTATATTTATAGCTGTAGTTGTACAAAAGTTGGTCAGTACTGAGGTGATGCTGAGGCACTCAATTTATAAATTGCATTGGCTGTAATGTGATTCTACCTTGGCATATGACAGCATACCCTAGCATTGTCTGGGAGCCCTCCACTTTCCCTTTCCCTGAAATAACCACACAACACAGGTCTTGAGAAAATGGCCGCAGCAATGTATTTATTTCATTTATTGGAATTTATTGGAATAAATCACCACCTATTATTAAAAGAATTCTTGGTTGCTTATTGCAACACCAGAAAGAAATATATGTGTGATTCACATGGAAAAACTCTGGAGCATTAATTGGTTGAACTATCATAGCTCAGTTGTTTAACAGCTAAAGCACAGATTGCTGAGGTCCTGAGTTCAAATCCCAGTGAGAGTCACACTTTTCATTTAATTTCTACAATTGGATTTCTAAATTTGCCTCGCAGTGGCATATACTGCACTTGGGAGAGATTGAGGAAGAGGAATTATTAGAGTCTGTAAAAAGACTTCCTGGTTGCTCATTGCAACACCAGAAAGGTATGTATGTGTGATTCACATGGGAAAACTCAGAGGCCTTAATTGGCTAAACTCTCATAGCTCAGTTGGGTAAGAGCTAAACCATGGATTGCTGAGGTCCTGGGTTCAAATCCCAGTGAGAGTCAAACTTTTACTTTCATTTCTACAATTGGATTTCACCTATTATTAGGAGCAGTGTGCCCTGCCAGGAGGATACGCAGCCTACATGCAGGTCTTCTCCACTCTTGCCCCCAAATCTTGGGCCACCCTGGTGTGAGCCCAATGACTGCTGTATCTCCTGAGTTGAAGCCCCTCTGACCAGAGTGGGTGAGGTCATAGGATACAACACCCTTGCGGCTGCCCACATTTGGCACCACTGTCCCTGAGGAATAATCTTGATGAGGTTGGACCACGACCCCTCCCATCCGGGTCCAAGTCTTGTGGTCCCCAGCATCCTGCTGACAAGTGACAAGCCCTTCAGAAGAATTCAACTCATCTCCTCCTTCTTCCCCTTGTACCCCTCAGTTTGCGATCCTCCTGAGTCGCCACACTTGGCTGTGACAGTTGTAACATGTTTCAACATCACTTTGAATAGATTTTCTACCTTGACATCTACCTTCCTTTTAAATTAACTGTTTCTTAATTATTAATTCACTTTGCTCACAAAATGTTACAAACTTTTTGAGGAGGTGAAAACCCCAGAAAAACCCTGCTTATTGAGAAAATTGGGAAAACTCAGTCCCCAACCCCTAATGTGGTCACCCATAATGGGTTAAAGGGGGCCCTGTCTTCCTGGCCCCTTACCCTGCTTTTACGAGGGTAAGCGGGTGAGAGTTTGACGAATGGAGGGGAAAGAAGGGAGAGCTGCTGGCCCACAGCTCAGAAATCCCTTCTTTCTCTGCCGTCCTCCGAATGCCACCGCCTCCAGGCAGCCTTGTAGGACCTGCCCTGATGGTGTGGCCATGACATTTGTTTACCCCAGGGGAAGGTCCCCTACATTCCTTTCAGGTCCAGGGAGGGAAGGCCCCAGACAAACGGCCTGCTGCTATGATGTCTTGCAACTTCTCTACTGTCTGGGAGTCCTCCACTTTTCCTTTTCCCGAAATAACCACACAACACAGGTCTTGGAGGAAATGGCCGCAGCCACGCATTTATTGGAAAAAAATCACCACCTGTTTTTTGGAGCAGCATGTGCTTCCCCGGAGGATACGCAGCCTACATGCAGGCCTCTCCCACTCTTGCCCCCAATTCTTGGGCCACCCTGGTGTGGGCCTGATGACTGATGTACCTCCTGAGTTGAAGCCTCTCTGACCAGAGTGAGTGAGGTCATAGGGCTCAGGATCCTTGCAGCTACCCACATCTGGAGCCGCTGTGAATGAGGAATAATCCTGATGAGGTTGGACATCCTGGTCTGGGCCTTATGGTTCCCAGCCTCATGGCGACTGGAAGAAATGAGCCCTTCAGAAGAATTCGACTCATCTCCTCTTTCCCCTTGTACGCTCTGTCTGTGATCCTCCCAAGTCACCAAAGGGCGGACACAGTCTGACCCCTACAAGCCACTGCTCCAATTAACCTCCAAGCCCTGCCTACCCAGCCAAGTCCTAATTATTTATCTATTCCACTCTTAGGCCATTCTCTCCTCCCTCAAGTCTTGTGGGAAGACTCTCTCCAGCCTTAGGGTTCCCAACTCACTATCCCCCTCTGCCTGCAGGTTGCCACTCCAAAATCCCAACACGGCCAGCATACTCCTGCCCTGGGTGTGACCCATTGTGAACCCTATCCAAGGAAGAACCAAGTGCCTGAGCGCCGCCTTGCACTAGACTCGCCATCAGCCTGTTGTGCCCTTCTGGCTGTACCCACTGGGCCCGTTCCTTAGTCCAGCTTGCCAGCCCTGCAAATGCACAGTGGAGACACCCATCTCTTATTCTCTGCTCTTGGTACCTTCCATGGAACCTATAAGAGACAACAGAAAGTTAGAGCAAATGCCGCTGACATAGCACAGAGCTGCCTATCCCTCTCCTATTGCACCCTGTTCCCGCTTGCTGTGGTACCAGCTGCCTGTTGGAGTGCCACTCAGCCTACCCCAGCCTATACTTAATTCCACTCTGGAATCTCGGGGGCTATAAGAATCCATCCTGATACCTTCCATTAGAAACATAGAAGTTGACGGCAGATAAGGACAGCAAGGCCCATCCAGTCTGCCCATTTCTTTTTCTACTTTATAAATGTGCCATCGGCCTTTGCTCTGTCAGTGGCCTGTCTATTCATACTTATTCGTAGTGCTCCCTTATGCCTATCCCATGCCGGTTTGAAGACCTGCACTGTATTCATAGCCACCATGTCTTGAGAGTGAGGCCATTCATGCATCCACCACCTTTCTCCTGCAAAAGAATTTGCTCACATTCCCCTTAATCGCCCCCCTCTAATCTCATGCTGTGTCCTCTTGTCCTGCTATTTTTCTTATATTTAAACATGTTAGACTCTTTCACTTTGTTAATGCCCTTAAGGTGTTTGAATGCCTCTGTCATATCACCTCTCTCCTCCTTTGCTCAAGGGTATACATATTGAGCTCTGTTACTCTGTCCTCATATGTCTTCTGGATGCAGTCCCTGCACCATTTTGGTTGCCTTTCTCTGGACTGCCTCAATTTGGTTAATGTCCTTGTGAAGGTGGCCTCAATGCTGCACGAGTACTCAGATGAGGCCAACTAGTGTCTTGTAAAGAGGATTACTCCTCTTATGACTTGTGATACCCCTACTAATACACCCTAACACCCCCTAGCCTTAACTACTGCTTTAGAGGTCTGCTTGGATGATTTCAGGTCATCAGTGATGATGATGCCCAAGTCTCTTTCTTCCTTTGTGACTGCTAGCAACTCCTCCCAGCCTATAGGTGGCTTCAGGGTTTCTCTTCCTATGTGCACAGATCTTGGCACTTCTTTAAGCCTTAAATACCAGCTGCCACTCTTCTGGACCATTCTTGCTAGTTTATCCAGATCTCTTCTCATTCTGCCCACTCCATCTGGATCATCTACTCTGTTGCAGATCTTGGTGTCATCTGCAAACAGACAAGCCTTCCCTCTAGTCCATCTGCAGGGTCACTAATGAAGATGTTGAAGAGGACTGGCCCCAGGACTGATCCTGAGGTATACCACTTGTGACTATGCATCTCTTCTGACTGTATACCATTTACCACCACTCTTGTTTTCTGCCCGTCAACCAGTTTGCTACCCAGTTGACCAACTTCTGACCCACCTGAGCTACCTCAGCTTATTTATCAATCTTCTATGTGGAACAGTGTCAAAAGCTTTGCTGAAGTCAAGGTAGGCGACATCAACTGTGCCCTCTTGGTCCACTCACTCTGGTTACCCAGTCAAAGAAATCTATGAGATTAGTTTGACAGGACCTTCCTTTGTAAACCCATGCTGTCTTGGATCCTGTGCCCCTATGGATTCCAGGTGTTGCACTATTCTTTCCTTAAGGAGTGCCCAAGGACTTGCCCACTACTGGAGGTAAGATCATTGACTGATCTGTAGTGTCTTCTGCCTCCTCCTGCTGCCACTCTTGTGGAGCTGTGATCACAAGAGCTTCTCCAGTCTCTGGGACCTCTCCTGTGCTCAGAGACTCACTAAACAGTTCTGCTAATGGCTCTGCTAGTTCCACCTTTAGTTCTTGGCAATTCTGGGATGGCGCCACTGTACCTACTTATCCATACTCCTGAGCTTAGCAAGCTCTTTTAGGACCCTTCTTTGTGAAGAGAGTAGTGCTCACCTCCCTCCCCCTGTGTCCATGGTGCTGAGCTGTGGGCCCTGCACTACCTTTCTCTTCAGTAAATACTGAGCAAAGTATCTATTTAGATAGATGCTTTACATGGTCCTCCTCTCACATGTCTGCTTTTCTCCATTGCTTAGCAATACCCCATCTGACTTCTCCTTTCACTAATGTATCTATAGAAACTCTTGTCACCTTCTTTACTGTTCGTGCTAGTGTTTCTCAGTTTGGGACTTGCCTGCCTTACTGCCTTCCTGCTTCCTTTAGGGGTTTGGTAGCTCCTATCTTCATCCTGCTGTGTTCCTTATTTCCTGAAGTGGCCAGCCTTTGGCTCTGACCTTCACATTGTATTTAGAAACCAAGTGGGTTTCCTTCTTCTTTGTACACCTCCTTTTCTGTCTAACACAATGGGATGTTGCTTCAAGTATTGCATCCCACTGCTTGCCTACTTTGCCTGTACTCTCACCTGTGTTTCTTTTTGCCAAGGCTAACTTAACTCTGTTGGCTATCTTATCAAAGTGTGGTTCTGAAGTCCCATATTTTTGCCTTGGAATGGGATGATTTAGATTTAGTAGCCAAATTGAACCATACCATGTGATGGTCACTGGCCCCAGGTGACCTTCTGCCGAGATCTGTGTATCCTTCCCTGTTAGTCAGTACTAGATCTAGGATAGCCCTGTCCTTGTGGGTTATTGTATTTTGTTTATGCCTCCCGCAGAGAGAATCCACTATGTGTCTAGTTCTGCAGATGTTCCTGCTGGTATTGACCAATCTCTATCCGGCATGTTGAAGTCTCCCATTATCAGAACCTCCCCTTTAGCCTATGTTTTGTATATCCTCTAACAGTAATGTGCTCATGTCCTCCCTGGTCTGGGGCCTGTAGACAACCCCAGTTCTTATGGCTGTCCCATTTCCTGTTTCCAGGGTTACCCACAGTTCTTCTGTCTCCTTATGTGTATTCTGAATTTCTGTAGCTTTGATATTTTCATTGACATACAGGGCCACTCCTCCCCCTTTTGCACCTCGGTCTCTTCTGAACAATACATAGCCAGGTACTGAAGTCTCCCAAGTGTGGTTACTGAAAACCATGCCTCACTAATTGCTACTATTTCTAGTTTAGCCTCTGACATTATTGCCTGCAGGTCTGGGATCTTATTTCCCAGGCTGTGAGCATTTGTGTACATGATTTTCCATTGGGCAGATTTCAGTGTGTTAGTTGTTGGGTGAGGTTTGGCATTTCCCCTGTGCGTCGTAAGGGGAGACAAACCTTTTTTCTTACCTGGTGATGCAAATGAACTGCAAACATGCTGACATCAGTGACTGTCGTGGGTGTGGTTAGGGGGTAGAGGTGTCCCTGAGTCTGAGGGTGCTGATCCCGAGGGGCATAGGGTAATAGGTAAGGCAAATGACAGGTAAGTTAGCAGTGAAAATCAAGCTGGCAGGTATTCTAGTTAGGTATCGGAAGGAGAAATTTCAGCAGCCACACAAGGCAATGTTAGGTGTCCAACCTGGAATGCTCTGGGCGCTGTACAGGTCATGGTGAACATGCCACAGTCAGAGTAAATTACATAAATTCACAGAGCAAGTGGAAGTCCAGAACAAATACAGTAGCATTGTATCATTGGGTTAGCTCCTAGGTGGTATTGGGTGGATTTGACAGGCCCCCTAGGTGTGTTCAGCTTGGACAGCCGAAATGGCAATGGCTGTGCACCATGATCCGAAGGCATGGACTGGGTGATGAGGCATTACCTCGGGGATCATGGAGTGGCACAGGTTGTGCCGGCTGGCTGGAAGGGGAGATAGGGGAGCTAAACACGTGGCTCAAGGGCTGCTGCCAGAAAAAAGGACACAGATTTATAGGGCACTGGCAACAGTTATGGGAGTGAAAGTTCTTTAAATTTGATGGACTGCATCTGACTAAGGAGGGAGTCAGTGCATTGGTGCAGAAGTTTGACGTCTTTGCAGAATATTTAAACTAGCAAATGGGGAGAGGGGTGCAGCACCCCATATGTCGAATGGGAAGAACACCCCTCCTTCCTCAGCTAGTGGTCAAACAGGGATTCAGGGTGTTTGCAGTTCATTTGCATCACCAGGTTAAAAAAAGGTCCATCTTCCCATACAGCGTACAGGGGAAATGCCAAACCTCACCCAACAACTAACACACTGAAATCTGGCCAATGGAAAATCATGTACACAAATGCTCACAGCCTGGGAAATAAGATCCCAGACCCGCTGGCAATAATGTCAGAGGCTAAACTGGACATAGTAGCAATTAGTGAGATGTGGTTTACCAGTAATCACACTTGGGAGACTTCAGTACCTGGCTATGTACTGTTCAGAAGATACCAAGGTGCAAAAAGGGGGGGTGGAGTGGCCCTGTATGTCAATGAAAATATCAAAGATACGTAAATTCGGAATACATATAAGGAGCCAGAACAAATGTGGGTCACCCTGGAAACAGGAAATGGGACAGCCATAAGAACTGGGGTTGTCTACAGGCCCCCAGACCAGGGGGAGGACATAGACACATTACTGTTAGAAGATATACAAAATATGACAGCTAAAGGGAAGGTTCTGATAATGGGAGACTTCAACATGCCGGATACAGATTGGTCAATGCCAGCAGGAACATCTGCCAGAACTAGACACGTGGTGGATTCCCTGTGGGGGAGGGCCTCAAGCAGCTGGTACAACAACCCACAAGAGACAGGGCTATTCTAGATCTAGTACTGACTAACATGGAAGGGATCAAAGATCTCCAGGTAGAAGGTCACCTGGGGGCCAGTGACCATCACATGGTATGGTTCAATTTGGCCACTGCATCTAAATGATCCCATTCCAAAGCAAACATATGGGACTTCAGAGGAGCTGACTTTGATAAGATGGCCAACAGAGTTAAGCTAGCCCTGGCAAAAAGAAACACAGGTGAGGGGGTACAGGCAAAGTGGGGAAGCATTAAGGATGCAATACTTGAAGCAACATCCCAGTCTGTTAGACGGAAAAGGAAGTGCAAAAGAAGTAGGAAACCACTTTGGTTCTCAAATACAGTATCAGAAAAGGTCAGAGCCAAAAGGCTGGCCTTCAGGAAATATAAGGGAACACAGCGGGATGAAGATAGGGAGACATACCAAACTGCCCTAAGGGAAGCAGGGAAGGCAGTAAGGCAGGCAAAGTCCCAAACTGAGGAAACACTAGCACAAACAGTAAAAGAAGGTGACAAGACTTTCTATAGCTACATTAGTGAAAGGAGAAAGTCCAGATGGGGGTATTGCTAAGCTCAAAGGAGAAAAGGGGGCATGTGAGGAGGAGGACCCTGTAAAAGCATCTATCCTAAATAGATACTTTTGCTCAGTATTTACTGAAGAGAAGGTAGGGCAGGACCCACAGCTCAGCACCATGGACACAGGGGGGAGGGAGGTGAACACTACTCCCTTCACAAAAGAAAGGGTCCTACAAGAGCTCGCTAAGCTCAGGGTGGACAAATCAATGGGACCTGATGGCATACATCCCAGGGTACTTAAGGAGCTAAGGGTGGAACTAGCAGAGCCATTAGCAGAACTGTTTAGTGAGTCTCTGAGCACAGGAGAGGTCCCAGAAGACTGGAGAAGGGTCATGTGATCCCGCCCACAAGAGTGGTAGCAGGGAGGAGGCAGGGAACTATAGACCAGTCAGTCTTGCACTCAGTATAGGCAAGATTATGGATAAATTTCTTTAAGGAAAGGATAGTGCAACACCTGGAATCCATAGCACAGGATCCAAGACAGCATGGGTTTACAAAGGAAGGTCCTGTCAAACTAATCTCATAGATTTCTTTGACTGGTAACCAGTGGTGGACTGAGGGGAGCAGCTGATGTCACCTACCTTGACTTCAGCAAAGCTTTGACACTGTTCCATATAGAAGATTGATAAATAAGCTGGGTAGGCTTGGGGTGGGCAGAAGTTGGTCAACTGGGTGGCAAACTGGTTGATGGACAGAAAACAGAGAGTGGTGTTAAATGGTATACAGTCAGAAGAAGAAATGCGTCACCAAGTGGGTACCCTCATGGATCAGCTCCTGGGGCCAGTCCTCTTCAATATCTTCATTAGTGACAGTGCAGATGGACTAGAGGGTATGGCTTGTCTGTTTGCAGATGACACCAAGATCTGCAACAGAGTAGATGATCCAGATGGGGTGGGCTGAATGAGAAGAGAACTGGATAAACTAGCAAAATATTCAGAAGAGTGGCAACTGGGATTTAATGCAAAGAAGTGCAAGATCATGCACGTAGGGAAGAGAAAACCTGAAGCCACCTATAGGCTGGGAGGGGAGTTGCTGGCAGTCACAAAGGAAGAAAGAGACTTGGGCATCATCATCACCGATTACCTAAAATCATCCGAGCAGACCTCTAAAGCAGTAGGTAAGGCTAGGGGGATGTTATGGTGTATTAGTAGGGGTATCACAAGTCATAAGAGGGAGGTAATAATCCCTCTTTACAAGACACTGGTTAGGCCCCATCTGGAGTACTGCATGCTGTACTGGAGGCCACTCCTTCACGAGGACATTAACCAAATTGAGGCAGTACAGAGAACGGCAACCAAAATGATGCAGGGACTGCATCAGAAGATGTATGAAGACAGATTAACAGAGCTCAATATGTATATCCTTGAGCAAAGGAGGGAGAGAGATGATATGATCGAAACATTCAAACACCTTAAGGGCATTAACAAGGTGAAAGAGTCTAACATGTTTAAATATAAGAAAAATAGGACAAGAGGACCCAGCATGTGATTAGAGGGAGGCTGATTAAGGGGGAATGTGAGGAAATTCTTTTTCACAGAAAGAGTGGTAGATGCATGGAACTGCCTACCTCAGGAGGTGGTGACTATGAATACAGTGCAGGGCTTCAAACAGGCATGGGATAGGCATAAGGGAGCAATACAGATAGGCCACTGACAGAACAAAGGCCGATGGCACATTTATAAAGTAGAAAAAGAAATGGGGAGACTGGATGGGCCTTGCGGTCCTTTTCTGCCATCAACTTCTATGTTTCTGTGTTTCTATGTTTCTATATATGCCATGGCAGTCACGCATTTATTGGAAAAAATCACCACAGACAGTGCCAAGGCAAGACTCCCCACTATGCATCCATGCCTCACCCTTTCAGACTCCTGTGGGGTCTTCCAGCCTTCTCCAGGCAGTGATTCTATGCTAGGAAGCCACAACAGTTCAGTTTTAATGTAACCAGTAGTAGCCCTGATACAGGAGCTATCACCCCTTTGTTGAAATTAACATAGTGATGTTGAAACTGCTTCTGTTGGATGCCTGCAGCCCTTAGGCTATACTGCCTGCACACCTAACATTCTCTGGGGTGACCTGGGGGACATTATTATATAGGTACTGCCCAGTCTACCGCAGATAACCGACTTACTAACTTAGCCTGCAAGGGTCAAACCCAGCCTGCCTGTACTAACGGATGCCAGCATTACCACAATGTACCTCTGCTGCTGCCAAATCACGCCCTGGTGTGTCTACCAGTTGTACACTGGTCATTCCTGGCTGGGAACACTAACCCCCAGGCTGCAGTGCTGGCTGTCAGTGTTTGGTCAGAGACACGCAAAGTACCAGTAGCGAGCCTTAACTGGCCCATGCCTACCGTCTGTGCCCATGTCCCACCACTTGGTGCCTTAAGCTAAAAGGCCATACCACCACGTGTGCAAAAGATGTGCAGAGCCCACCACAGACCACTCATGATGCATGCTGCCCAAATACTGCACAGCCAGCTCTGTCCACACAACCACAGAGCGTTGCGACACTGCATCCTAGACAGGTGCCAGGGCACTAGATTAGGGGGTGCACATGCTGACAAAATTAGGAAATAACGTACTGTGGGCTAAACATGGGCCTCTGCTTGGTGTGTCATCCCAGCTAAAAACCCCCCTCCCTTTCTTTTTTTTTTAACTTAAGCCATCAGTTTATGTTATAATAGAGATCGCCGATGGGCGATTGCCATTAGGGCAACAACAACATCGCCTAAAAAATATTTTGGCGATGCAGTCCAGGTGCACAGCAACAGGGTGCCAGGACTTAAAGTCTACATGAATGAGGGGGTTGCCCACGCACCCCTACTTAAGGATTCTCAACTTCACGGGTGCATGTTGGGGTAAAACCTCTAAAAATATTTTCAGGCTGGGTGCAACAAAAGGCACCTGCACCCGGACCCAAACCCAGCGCCATATATGCCCCAGTCCTGAACTCACCCACCAAACCATGGGAGCACCTCAGCAGCTCACCATGGTGCCATCACTCACAATCTCTCCCTCCCGTTCCACCCCACGCACAGTGTGCTCGCTCCTCCCCAGCGCGTATACATGAAGCAACAGGATGTCGCTATATTCACGCAACCCCCATCCATTCGCCCTCCCTCCCTCGTCACTGTGGTGTAAGACACTGTGATTGAGTCTCCATTTCGGTAGGTGCCCAATCATGATCGCCAACCTCACTGGCTACCTAATCGGATCTTGAAAAGTGCAATCCGGCAACCCCTGATATGACCGCTGGTCGTGTCGGTAACTGTTAGTTGGTAGGCAGATAGCATGCCTTGCATGACTCTATTTCCCCACACAAAATGGAAGGGTGTGGCATGCTGCCACCATGTTGGGCACCACCCCGATTGCCTTCCCCATCCCACAGCCTTGGTATCCCAGAGAGCCTGCACTGTTGGTCACTGCTTGTATTCAGTAAGCTGGTGAATCTCAAGCTGCAGTTCTACCTAGAAAACTGTATTTCAATAACACAAAGTGAGGGATGGGGCTAAAGCACATTTAATGTAAAGTGTATTAGCATAGAGAGTGTAGGGCTGTTTATTTCACTTTACTCAGAAGAGCAGATCACCTTTTATTTTAAATCTATAGGACCATCATAAGGAATGTTCCTTCTTCCTCTGGGTTGAGATACAGAGGAGTCACACTGGTGAGTCCTGAGACCGATGAAACGTGTTAGTGTTTGTGTCTTCTGTTTTCAGCCTTTGCAGTTTGTGTGAGCAATCATTTGGCACCATACATCCCTGCTAAATTCTTTAATAGTGATTTGCATATGCATACTATGATACTATGCGTTATTGTGGTACAGTGGCAGCCATCATGAATTCCCCCTTGCTGCAGAATCCTCAAGGTACCACATTAGTTGAATGTTACCTTACAGGGCTTAAGCAGGCAGCATCTGTTTTACTAGTTGTCTGTTATGAACAAGTTCTCAAAGTGGTAATGATGTGTGATTGTTGTTAGGCAGTAACTTAAGATGCAAGGGACAAAACACATGTCTGCCTTCTATTTACAGCCCATGCAGATTGTGTGAGAGGCCATTTTGTACTATACACTTCTGCTTAAAGCAGGACCAGTCTTAGGTCTTTCATGGTGATTTCCATATACTTCCCTAGATGATGAGGATGACAATGATGAATATTATTATTGTATATTTTATTTTGTATTTCTTTGAAGCACATTTTTACTGCTAATGCCCTTTCAGTGTAGCATGTGCCTAAATGCTTTTGTGCTGAGCTTTTTTGTCTTTTGGATTGCTTTCCTAATTTGATCTCACCATTGCCTAAACGTGTTAGACCATTATAGTATGGGTCTGATGCCTTCTTTCTCTGGGTTGAGACACAGATGAGGAATACTAATTATTCCTAAAAGAATGAACCATGTGTCTGTCATCTGTTTCCAGCATTTGCAGATACTGTAGTGTGAGTTTTTTTAGCATCATATGCTCTAGCTTAGAACAAAACCAATCCATGCTCTTTCATGGTGATAAACTGTACTTTCCATGATTCCTTGTATTATTGGAGTACGTGTAATCTTGTACTGTACACCTTTCATTTTGAGGCATGCTTCATATACTACCCAAATATGAAAGGTAACCTATTAGATTGAGTAAAGGGATATTAAAGGACTGACAACTCTACTGTACATTACATACTGTATAACATTCTTTATCCCTCTCCTTCTTCTTCAACCTTAAAATGTTGTTTTGTGAAATGAAGCTATGGCTTGAATTGATAAAGCTTGCTAAATACAAACTGTCCTTTTGAAGGTTTTATGTACTAAATCAGTCCACAATTGTTTTTAAACTGCTTATTTAGACCTTGAGGTAGGTGTCATCCTTGTGTGATGTACTTTCCCTGATCATGTCAGCCTCTCATAAAAATGCATATATGTGATCTTTGTTTTCCCTACGTCAGCGTGTCTGTTATCTTAAATATTTTTTCCATTATATTTTATATATTTTTTTAATTTTATGGTAAGATATTTACGGTATTTACATTTGTTTTGCTTTAAGAGCAGCAGACATGGTGTGCTTTCCATGTTATGATTTATTTATTTTAATAATGTATTATTTATGTTTATCACATAAATAACTTAAACTGCCAATCTGCTATTTGTTTCATAAAGTAGTGCTTTGTTCAAAAGATTATAAACCAGGCACACACAATTACTAATAGCATTTAGCAATATGATGTTAAGCAAAATTGTTTAAGTTAGTTAGGATCCATATTAACATTTGCCACCTATCTAATTACTTTGCTTCACTTAGGGTTTATAGAAATAATGTGTTCTGAATTGGGAATCATATGATACACATCAGATAACTGCCTTGTCAGTGAGTTTTGAGGCAATATTTTTTTCATTATCAAAATGAAGTACTAGAAATCTACTTCACATACCATGCTTTTCTACTAATTAAAACAAACTTCATCACATGCAGATTTGGTTGAGGTTTAGTTCTGCATTTATCCGAGAATGTTTTTTTTTCTCTTTTTTTAGAATTATGATGTATAAATCATAGGTTTTTAAATACAGTATTCCTTTGCTGCTCTGCTAGTCTCCTTAATTCAATAGCACCACCATTGGGTATCAGAGAGAGTTTTGAAGTAAACAGCATTCCAGTCGTCATAACCTTGTCATGATTGAGTAAGCAGTTACTCTTTAATCAACAGCAATACATTTACCAGTTAAGAAATGGCATATGTATAACTTTGGCATACATTGTTGACCCACTTATTCAAAACAGATGCATGGCCCAACATGGAGATGCGCCACACATCCCGGGAAATGCGCCGAAGTGCGATATTCAGACAGGAGAGATGCGCCACACAAATTTAACTGCACCATCTTGCAGAAATAATGTATGCTATGCAGGCAAATGGGGTAGGCAAATGAATGTGCCACACAACCAAATATTCAGCCAAATGAGTTGTGCATGTGCCATGTAGCCCAAAAATGTGCTGCACAAAGATAGCTATATAAGAAGATGGCCTAAACTGCCAGGCCACCCAGATATTGTCTGCAGCACTGCAACAACAATGAATGGGTCAGTCTTCCACATGGCAGCTGTCATGGCTGATGTGAGGAGACAGGCACAACAGCATCGTGGCTGCAGAAGGGCCCATAGGCATTATCCCCACCAGAGACAGTACCAGAACTGTGTCACATTTGAATGGCTTAATGACACGGATATTGTGAGCTGTTACTGGCTCAACAGGACAATTCTGAGACAGCTCTGTGAGCTGCTTCATAAGAATCTGCAGGCACCTACTTACAGAAGTCACGCCATGATGGTGGAGATAACAGTGACAGCAGCACTGTGTCTGCTTGCTATGGGTATCACCCAGTCCACCATGTCCTGTTTCCTCACTCAGTTCCTCACCCCTCTGCTGCCCCATGCTGGGGAATTCATATGATTGACTAGCACAGCAGCACAGAGTACAGAAAAAATGCAGCACCTTCACAGGGTTGCATGAATGTCAGGCATGCTGGGGACCACTGACTGCACCCACGTGGCAATCAGAGCACCACCTGGTGGTGATAAGGAGATATACATCAACAGGAAGGGGTACCACTCCCTGAACTGCCAGGTGGTGTGCAATGCCATAGGCACATCATCAATTTCTGTGCCTGCTTCCCTGGGAGTGCACATGATGCCTATGTCTGGCATCAGTCGGCCTTGTGCCACCAGTTGAAGTTCAGGGGAAATACCCAGTGACCATCTAGTGGGTGATTGGTACTTACCTCCCCCAAGAATGGTGCCTACATGTCTGCAGAAAGCACTGCTGGTGGCTGTGCAGGGAGTGAACCAGTATGAATGAGCAGTTGCAACAGCCAACAAACATGTGGCATACTGGATTGGGTGAGGGTGACAAAGGGGGACCTGCAAAGTGACAGACAGTAGGTAGAAGGTGGGTCCAAGCAGCTGGCCGTACATGTGAAGGACTGCAATAGGCACAGGCAACAGAGGTGCAGCCAGCCAGTTTCTGACCATGTCACTGTGTAAGGTGCAGAGCAGTGGGATGCACTGGAAACTGACAGCACCATGTGGTAGTAACAGGCTGCCCTGGAGCTGTACACCACAGATCAGATGCATGCATGCTGTGGAGGAATGTGACATTGGCTACAGAACAGCTGGGAGTGTGCCACAGAGGTGTGTGAGGGGGCATGCAGGTGGAAACCATTTACAGGTGCACTGTGTGGGCAGGCTCAACCAACAGACACAGGACATAGGAGGGGGAAAGACCATGATGGATGTGTAATGCAGACTAACATTTTCCTTTCCCCCACACAGGTAACAGTGTCTGCCCTCTCCAGTCATGGCTGCTTACCCCCATACTGTGGCACATGTCCAAAGCTGAGGAGAGGTAGAATGAAGCACACATTGCAAGAAGGAACATCATTAAGCATGCTAAAGATGCAATTTAGATGCCTAGACAGGTCTGATGATGCCCTACAATATAGCCCAGACGAGGCCTGTGGCATATTCCTGGTCTTTTGCATGCTACATAACATTGCCATTGACCATGCAATGGATGCCTAGGTAGCTGAAGGTGACAGTGCAGAGAATGATGAGTCTCAAGATGAGGGTTGGCAGCCTGTGTTTCAATGAAGGGACCCAAGAGTGGCCCTGAGGGCACAATGGCACAGGGACACTATCATGCAGGAGCATTTTGGACCTGCAAGGTGAGTACCATAGGCAGTCATGACAGTGCCGGCATGCACACAGATGCAAGTAAGGTGGAAGCACGGTGCATACCATGGCAATGCAGTCAGACCCAGTCACAGAGACATGCTGTGCACATATGTGTGCACAGTGAATGTGCACAGATGTCCACTGGAGGGGCAACAATGCCAAGGATGCACAGAAGTGGATGTGGAGCAGTGGCATGGGTCAGAGATAGATCATTGATACAGACCCACATCAACAGGCCACAGCTGCACTCATCATGCCCATGCCATCCACCACATCACCATGGCCCACATCCATGGCCAAGAAGCCACACAGATGGCACAAACATGTCTCAGGGTTGTCTGCATGTGGGACACAATGTGGATAGGGGGGTGGACAACACACAGGCCTGAGCAGACATAGGATGATGTGCACCCAGCAACTGCTGTGAGGCAACATTGGCAGGCCAACAGTGCCTGGGATACCCCAGTATGTCTGCATGCAGCTACCACGGACACATGCATGGACTTGCTCTACAGGCATGGGTGACCCCAGTGGGAGATCCCATGCCACAAGGACAGAAGGCTCCACCCCCGAGGGTGTTGAACCATGTGACCAGGACCGGCTGTATATAGAGGATGGTGTTGAGAACTGCACACAGAAGTCAGGGGTGTTTGGTATTGCCAGGGCAGGGGATGGTGTTTGGAACACATTTCCCACATGCTGTGCTGGGGTGGGGGTGTAGGGATTGCTGCGCAACATGTGGTGGGTGGTCCTGTGGGAACAGGGGGCCATGGCTGCACAACCCTCCTGTATGGCCTGTGCTATTCTGTTGAGGCCTACAGTCATGTCCACCCGCAGGAAGCATAACTCCCCTATGACCTCGGCATGCCGAACAGATGCCCATTCATCAAGAATGCTCACCAGCACCTGCAACCTCTGCAAAATTTCTCTGAGTGCCACCTGGCTCTCTACAGAAGCCCACAGTTGCAGTGTGTGCTCTGCAACTTGTCAGGGGACATGTGTTGGGGGTGGCTGCCGATGGGGGGGGTTGTGGCCTGTTGTGAGACTGCCACCTCCTGTTGCTGCACACAGCAGGCCACTACTGGACTTGTGATAGTCTGAGTGCACATGCACTGAGTGCCAGTTCAACCTGACCACATGCCCGTGCAGGCCATTGCTGGTCCACATTGCCCTGTTTCAGTGCAGCACTGTACCCCACCCACACAGTAGTGGTCTGGCCCAGTCCACCCACAGCCTGCGCCAAAGCATCCGGCATGTGCTGGCCCATGTGCTATGCATGTGATGGCCTGGGATGGCTGCTGGTGTCAGATGCAGACCGTTTGGCATCTGGATTGCCAAGGAGGTAAACAGTGTTGGGGATGATGCTGTCCAACTGGATGGCATCATCATCTTCCGTGTCCATGGCGGCACCTCAAGATCATCCAGGAAGTCAATCCCAGATAGGGGGATGTCATCAGCAATGTCACCAATGTCCTCCTCTGCCTGTGCGGGTGCATTCACAGCTGTGGCCACAACACTGGCTGATGATATAGAAATGGGTATGCTGGCCTTCTGTCCCTGTGGCCATATCCGTGAAGGTGCACCAGTCCTAAGACATGATGGGGCTGTGGAGGCAAAATATAAGAACGTGGTTAGGGCTGAATGTTCATGGTGACAGAACAGCAAGAGACACATGGAGGAGCACATGCATGTTAAAGGTGTGCAGGTGGTAACACACATGGGCAGGACAATTTGTGAGGGACATATGGCAAACGTACCATACTTCATGGAGGGGTTGTCGGGCAGTATGCATGTGGCCACACAACAAAACATGCCAGGCACAGCCAAAACATTCCCCCTCAATTGCCCTCCCAACCATACTAGCCCTGGCAGCCTGTACAGCAGTCAGCTTGTGTCACCCCAGCCCGCTGAACATGCCATACACACCCCACCACCACCATAGACCTCAGAGGAGAATACCTACACAACACCCAGATGCCAGCCATATGGTCCATGCACAGGTGCAAGTGACTGCAAACATAAGTAAACATGGATGGTACTGTCCCACAAAAAGGCCTGACTCACCTATGTACAGAGGCCACGCTGGCCTACACCACGGGCATGCACAGGTGACAAGTGACTGCACTTCTGTGGCCACACAGTGCTACAAGGACTGGAAAACATGCCATACACCACCTGTGAATACCACATGCAGAACTGCACATGACCTGTGAATTGCATTCTCACAGTGCAGTGACAGGCCACCTCTGGTATCAAAGCCACCACCAGATACACCCTCAACAGCCACATGGCTGAGTGTGGTGGCCATGAGAGCCTACTGCACTGTCACAGCAGGGACTCTTCCAGGACCCCCACCCTTAGTTCTGTGTGAGGCAGGGGCCTGGGCCAGACGTTCCTTTCAGTGGTGATGTTCACTATTGATGTGCTTTATGTCACTCCTGTGGTGTCCAATTGTAGACACCATGCGCATTGATGGCCTCTGCCACCTCTGTTTTTCCCTGTGCCCATTCCTGTTGTGTCCCCGTCTTCTGGATCAGGAGGTTCTCACACAATATGTAGGCCATGATTGGGGCCAACAGCTCATCCTGTGTAAAATTCAGTATTTGCCGATGTTTATCTGGCTCAGACTCCATACTGGTGCTTGGAGAACAAACAGACAGGCACAAGGAAAGGTACATCAGTGGCATGTGCTGTGCACTATGTGGAGTACCAGAACAGAGACACTGAAACAGAGTAAACACACCTACCTTCAAGGCTTCAGTACCTCTCAGTCACCTTTGGGGTGGGCTGACACAGGCCTGCTCATTTATGATACAGCACATGGAGATGAGGGGAGGAGTGCCCTGTAATTTGATGCAAATATCTGGATTGGGTCAGAAATGTGCAATGGGACAATTAGCATGTCCTGGCTGAATATTATGAATGTGTGCCTGCAGCAGCATAATGTACATCAAGCATTTCATTGCGCTCTGCATACCCACATCACGCAATTTCACCAGCGCATGTGCAATAGCCGTAACAGCTCAGTACAATGCATGGTCACGTACCACTGATATGTGTGTCTCAGTATCACGCAGGTGTGCCTGTGACGTGCATGTGTGTGGCTGGATTGTGCGGCCCATGGTCCATGTCATGCACAGTAAGGATGGCTGTGGTCATGGTATCTGCTGACCTTCACAACATGGCACTGAGGAGCTGCTGAGTATACATGGTTGCAGGGAGCACAGCCCCTGCTTCCTGCATGATGAATTGCTACCATGCAAGTGAGGTGTTGCACCATGTTAGGCCTATTGCACATCCCAATGGTGCCTGCGCTGGGTGTGCAACGATGGCTGTATGTGTCCTATCACACAATGGGTGTAGCTCAGAGGTCTGGCCAAATGTGCAAAAGGGTGTAACACTGCAGCAGTACTTGGCACCATAGCAGGTGCAACACGTCCAGTGGCCACCAGCACATGCTATCAGTGGTGGGGAGAGACTGAGCTTGCCAACCTGGTGGACCTGGTTGTCCCCAAGGATGACCAGCTCTTTGGCCAAGATGCACTGGATGTTGCCAGGTCTCAGATGTGGGGTGAGATAACCGGATGCCTCACCAGGTGTACCAGCTTCCCCCCATCAGGGAAACAGTGCAGGCACAGATATGGCATCCTGGGTCGGAGGGACAGGACAGGGCTGGACCACCTGGGGGACATGGTACACTGGGGGACAGTGCCACAGCCAGGTATGTATGCCATATGACTGTGTGCCATTTGTTGAACTGTACACTGACAGGTGTTTGGTTGTGGCGTACCTTGCCCAGTGTGGGCAGTGCTATGCTACCCCTACTGTGCGGCAGCTGTGTACCACTGTGGTGCAATATGGTGTTCTGTGCTGCCACTGGCCTGCATCTGCACCACTATGGGGCATGTCCACAGTTCTCTGGGTGCATGACAGTGAAACTGGTTGTGGACCCTGCAGATGACATATGGCCATGAACACCTACAGGGGCACCACACTGTCAGATGTGTGAAGCATATCTGTGCCATTCTGTAGGCATGTGTGCACACTGTCAGCTTTATATTGCTGCAGGGCTGGTACAGTAGCCAGAAGTGATGTTTGGTGTCCGTGACGCACACTGATGGTGTACATAATGGCAGATGTCCCCATATGGACTGTCTCCATGCGCCATGAACAGGGTGCACTTGCCAGGTACAGGACACATATGGCATGGGTCTTGTGGACTGCTGCATGTTCCCGCAGGGCACCATAGCGCACACACATTCAATGTACAATATCTCCTGATGTTGTCCTGTGTGGGCACTAGTATTTGGTGGCTGTTCTTATGGTCCTATATGGTGCTGCAGTGCCTGTACACCGCCTGGCAGATTACAGTGGGGGGACATGCAGTCTCATGTGGGAGTTTGCTAGCTGTTCACATTACCGCATTGCTTATGGGGTATTGTGGGGGGACTGGTGTGCCACTGCATGGTGCTCATTGTGCCCTTCTCATTGTGTTTCCATTGCAGACAGGGAGGATGTCAGGCAGGCACACCAGGATGCCCGCAGGTATGAAGGGAACAACAGGAGGCAGCCAGGGCAGAGGAGCATGGCATAGCAGTCACCGCACAGGGCTTCAGGTGAGTGTGCATGTGCTGTTGTATCTGACATGGTGCCAGGGGGTGTATGCCCCACCTAGTGTGTTTTAGTGCAAGCAGTGTGTGCATGCACATGCAACACAGATGATGTATGCCTGTGGTGGCATTGTTCTGCTAATGGCCATGTATGTACCCCTGCCCACCCATATGGACCTTGCAGTGGCAAGTGTTGCTGGACCTAGTCACAGGCCACCTCCACCACCCGTGCAGTATATGTAACGTGGGCTTCAGTCATGGTGCGCCCTTCACTGTGTATCCCTGGTCAGATGGTCACTGGCATGTTTGTGCTCCTGCACCATGTGCCAGTCCCCCCTGTGGTGTGCAGTTGTTCATTGCATTGCGCTGCATACATCCACATGCCCAAAGCCCACCAGACACACTCGTATGCTACATGCACACATTGCCACAGTGTGGTGGCCCCTGGCACTGCCACCATTGTGCAATGCAATCTGGTATGGCCTGGTTTTCTCGATGTGTACACCTCAACATGCCAGTGGCTTGGCCCTGGCCTTGCTTATGTGCAGTGCGGCCTGCATCCCTGCAGGGTGCAGACGATGATGCATGACAAGCAGAGGGTGGGCTGACCATACAGTCCCTCCACAGACACCGTCTCCACTGTTGCTCATCCTCACACCACCGGCCCTGTGTCACATTCACCACTATCTGTGGCTGTGTGTCAGCCATGTCCAGTACACATGGTTTGCTGCTGGCCTCCAGCCATTGCTGCTGGCCCATAACAACATGTTATGGTGCTACTGGTGTGTGCTACTCAGTTGTAGATGTGATGCCCACTGGCCATCTCAGGCAACATAGCCCATGCACCCAGCCATGGACCTGCACCCTTCCACTGGTCATGGGGTGGGATGTGTTGTGTTGGTCCACTGTTGCACATGACCATTGTCTTGTGCAACCCCTCCACTGGGCCTCCATGTGTGTTTGCATTCCATCATGATACCTGTACCACTCATCCAATTCTGTTCATGGGGTCTGTTATGTTTGTGTGGCCATGGCCAAGGCTGTGTGCCACTGGCATAGTGCTAGAATGCCCTATTCTTCCTCCACCTGTGTGTCAGACAGTGGTTACCACTGTCCCCATTCCATGTGTGCCCCCTGTGCACTGGTTCAGCCATTTGTGTAGTACCACAGTGCAGGTATGCCCACAGACATGCTTCTGTACCTCTCACTGTCCACTGCCTTCCATGGAGTGAAAATGCCTGTTGCAGTCCCTGTGTGCCAGTAAGGGCCAGTGACAGGTGTCAGCCACATGGCACATCTTCTGTGATGTGCCCCAGGCCATGCGCACTGTTTGCATGTGGGCCATTCCACCCGGTTTGGATTGTGCATGTGTATTGCCCTGTTTCACTGCACACGGTCCCCTTGGGGGTGATGTGTGGTTGTGGCATGCCTCATTGGCACATCAGTGCATGTTTGGGTACATGCACACAGCTGCTCACATTGCCACATCCAAGCCAGAGTGACACAGAGGATTCTCCCTGGCCCCTGCATGTCCTTTTGCCTATGTGAGGGGTATCCCCCCCACCCCATGGCTGTGTGCCAGTCACCCCTGGGATGTTGGCAACCTGTTGCTATTGGCTACATGTGTGTGTCCATCTGTGCAGTGGTACGCAGACCCAAATTTCTCTGTGTGACTCACTGGGGTGTGGCATTCTTGGTTGGGGCACCCCTGGGGCATGCTGCATGCTGTCCATACATGCCAGTATGTGTGACCCATGGTGGCCAGTTTTGTACAGCTGCAGTGTGTCCTCTGGTACACCTATGATGGGGTTTGGCCACCTGTGACATCACACAGCTGCCTCTGCATGTGGCAGCAGGGGGGGGGCTGCTGTGTTCTCGCCACACGGCCATGTGTGGCACAGCATCCACATTTCCCCATGCTTTGTCTCCCACTTGTCCTGCGCTGCCTGTGCCAGTTGCTGTGAACACATACCATGTTGTGTGATTTGTGTCACACATATCCCCAGCACTCCATATGTCACTGTGGCTTGTGGCGCTGTGGTGACCATGTGCACTGCCCCTTGCATCTGCACATCTGCTTGTGGACTTCATCACTGGTGGAGGGGGTTTCTGTCCAGGTCTGACTGACTGTTGGCACTGAAACTGTAGTTTGTTTACCTGCTTTCCCCCGTAGAATGTACTGCAGCAGCGACAGGTGGCTGTGTGTTGTGACAACCTGGACGGCTGACTATCTGGAGGACATCTGCCAGCATGGAGGAGATTCTTTGGGCATTATACCACCTCCTGGGTGTTGCTGTGTGGGCAATCCATACAGTGGGCCAGATGGTTACAGCTATTTGGATCCATTGTGGTGCACCATGCCCTGGGCGGCCACACCAACATGCCGCTGTGGAGCACTGGGTGCACCATGTCCCAGCCCAACCCATGCTCCCACCCTGGTGCAAATCATTGTACATAGTTTCAACCCTGCCTCCCTTGTTCACCACTTCCCCTCATACTTGCATTTTCTTCATGTAAATAGTTTTCCTTCGTGGTTGTTACTGCTGTTTCTTCTCCTGCCTGTTTTATGTACATATATTTATACTGCTGTTCTTTGTTGATTTATATTTGTACTAATGTTTTTCTCCATAATTGGCGTGGCTGTGTGTGTGTTGCTTTCCTCCATTGTTATTGCTGCTAGGTGTCTGTTACATGTGTTCTGCATCCATGTGGCCGGGGCTGCTCATGTGTCTCAAAGCCAGCACCCCACCCAGTGCACCCTGTCCCCAGAGTGTGTTTGTTTGTTTGTTTAGTTTTTGTTGACTGGGTAAGTGCACTAGACAAATCCTGCCTATTTTCAGGCACGACCCAGGGGAGGGGGATACTGATGAATGCCAACTGACCTTGAACCAGATTAAGCTGTTGGTGGTATTTTTTAGTGAATGAGGGAAATTTGGCCAGGACATCGGGGAAATTCCACTACTCTGTGTAGGTGGAGCCTTTGCGCTGGTTGCATGATGGCCAGTCCGCATGATCCCCAGGAAGAGATGGACGCTGTTAGCTCTGGGGAGTGGGCCTCCTCCCCAGTGCTACCTATACTAGAGGCCATAGAAGAACGTTTAGATGTGGCTACCACCAGCAGTGCTACCATATTCGAGGCGGATTCTGTTGCAAAGATAGCGATGACTGACCATGACCTTGCTTTACCTGACCGTGTTGAGGCTAACTCGTTTGGTTAGAGTCTTCAGGAGAAGCGTTCAGCCCTAGTCCTGCAATTGCAGTTACTTGACTCGGAGATAGTGTCATCTGCGCAGGCATCTAAGCGGACTACTTTCAAGCCCTCCTCGCTATGCGGCACAGAGTGTGGAAAGCTTCTCCCAGCTGGTGTGCAAGACGCTGCATTGAGCACAGTTCCTTCTGCATTAGCGAGACGCCAATGGCAGTAGATGACCGCTCAAACCACCTTGGGCTGCTCGAGGCTTTAATTACAATGCCAGGACACCGGACATTTCGATAGCTCAGAAATCATTGGTGGTTCAGTCACAGTAAGTGCCTCCACTCTGAATGTAACGCCTCAGTTCGTTTCACACAAGCCCTCTAAAACTGAAGTTTTTTTCCTTTCTGCTAACAAAGACCCGGGTTGGTCAAAACGTGGAGGTTCGTTTGTTTACAAGAAACCTAAATTAAACTCCACTCCTTTATGTAAGGACATTTCAAATGAGTGGTCACCAGATAAAGCGCTTAAAAATGCTGGTTGGGAGAAGGGGGATGGAGGGGTTTGGACCCCAGACTCTCAAGACCCAGTCTATCTGAACATGCTTAAAAACTCTTCTGTTAAGGACACCATGAGCTCCAACGAACCCCGGGGCATGGAACCTTCTAAGGTTGTTTCAGGACTTGATTCATTTAGTAAGAGTACTAAGCCTAATGATTTTACAACATGTAATGATTCTGTTGGTACATTGAATGCTTCTTCTAGACCTACTCTGCAAACTTCTGCTAATGAGTCTTCTGGTGCTAGTTTTGAACTTGCTGATTTATTTTCAACTAAAGGTGAACCTGCACCAAGAAGGAATGCTGTTAGACTACTTTATAAAGGAGGTTTAGAAATCCCTCCTGATCGTTTATACGTGTCTAGAACTTTGCTTAAAGGGTCAATGAAATTTTTCTCTTCAGAGATTTTTGCTTTAATTAACATAGGGAATTCCAATTTTGATATCAGCTTTAAGAAAATTTCTGGGCTTGATAGATTTTGGGCTCAATATGACAAGCTGCAGACCTCACCTATTTGGTCCCCCTTTCAAGCCATTCCCCTCACCAAACCAGCAGTACGTAATATTACTGTTGTTTTCAAAAATGAAGGGGTAAATATTGAAGACATTATTTTTTGGTTGAATAAGCGGTGTTAAGTTCTAAACCAGCCTATTCCTAATCTTGATAGTGAACAAATTTGGGTCGGGAGTTGGAGGGTCTGAGTTAAACTCAACCCTACCAACACTGGTCCTAAACATTTACCTAATTTCTTTTTTTTGGGTAAAGACAAGGGATTTATTTTTTATGCAGGACAGCCAAAATCATGTTTTAAGTGTGGTTCACGCACTCATCTAAGTTCGGCCTGTGATACTTTAAGAAGCAGTCACTGTTTTGAATATGGACATAATTCTACGACATGTTCAAACTCTTTCAAATGTAACTTGTGTGAAGGGACTGGCCATGCTTATGGCCGATGCCCTTGGGCATCTCATAATAGGGACAATTGTCCTTCTCATGATGGTTTAATTACTATTGCCCAACAATTACAGGCTCAAAAGGTTGCTTCACAAACCTTGGATACTGGTCCTCCCCCCCTTACCTACAATTAATTCTACTGAACTTTCTATAGTCACTACTCCAGACCCTCAAACTTCTTCGAAAGCAGTCTCTTCTGCTGATTCTAATATTTCCTCCACAGTCACTAGTTCTAAATTATCTGATAAAGTAATGCCTCCTCCCCCTCTCCCCCGCATACGGGTTTAGAAGTAGATACTTCTAGTTTTATTACTGTCGCTCATAAAAGAACTAGAAAGGGTCTTGCTGTGGTTAGCCGAAGTAAAGATAGTACTACTCGTACTTGGCAATCCACTAATAAATTCACAGTTTTAGCTACTGATTTTTCTGTCAAGGACTCCGGTGGGGAAGACACCGACAACTCTTCGATTCACTCCTTCCCTGATGTGGAAGATGGTATGAATAGTGACCCTATAGCCAAATGTACACGGCAAAGCCGAAGAGGTAAATCTCCATCCAGCTCTTAAAAATGTCTTCTTTATCCATTTGTTCCTTAAACGTAAATAGCATTAAAGGGAAAAAAGTTGGGAGGTGTTTTTAACACTTACAGACCTTAACTGTGACATTGTCTGTTTAGTGGATATAGATTGAAAACTCATGAAGAGCTATGCCAAGCCTCCAAGGCATGGACCATGGGCCCTTCATTTGTCAATGGGGTCAGATACTCCATGGAATTGGTATTTTATTCCAATCTCAATTTCACGATCTAGACTAGTTGACATTTCTCCAGGTAGAGCCTTATTATTGGACTTTTCTTATAAATATGAAAGGTTTCGTCTAATAGGGATTTGCGCCTCAAACCAAAGCACAACGGGTCTCGCTTTTTCATTTAATTAGACCCTATTTACACACCTCCAGATTACTTTTATGGGTAGGGGATTTTAACTGTGGCCTACATCAATCAGATCGAGGCCTTAAGACCCCTAAGCTCTTCTGTGACTCTTCAGCTTTAAATGAAATTGTTTCCACTGCCAGTCTTGTGGATGCATATAGGCATTTTCACAAATCTGGAGGGTTTACTTTTTTCAAAGGGACCTTGAGAACTAGGATTGATTTTATTTTTTTGTCCAAAGTTTTGGTACTACTTTCTTGTAAAACTGTGGGATAGAATTTTCGGATCATGTTGCCCTGTGTGCATCGTTTTCCTGGAACTCTGCCCCGCGTTCTAGAAAAAATGGTTGGCTCCTTAATGATTCTTTATTAGATGATCCTTTTTTTCTAAAAGTCTGGCATAAGGAGTTTGTAGCTCATTTGTCAGTTGTAGAATTTTATGACACTGGGATAGACTGGTGGGAGGCTTCTAAACGAAGCTGGAAACAAGTCTTTCAAAAAAAGGCTGCAGATAAACAAAATATCAAATATTTGAATTATTTAACTTTGAGGCACCAATTACAACACCTGATTTCCTTGGCTAGTTCCACTAATAATGACTACAGCTCTCAATTTAAGGAGATTAGTGCTCAAATGAGACTTTTTCAGTATGATCGAGCTGATTCTTTGGGTCAAGAAGCTCGTTTTGGTACCCATATTACTAAAGGCTGTGTTGACCCTTTTCGAGCCTGTAAAGGTAGAATAGATGCTAAATTAATCTCATCCTTTAAATCTCAGACTGGGGATTTAGTTATGTCACCTGAAGGGTTAGTTAATCATGTAGAGCACCATATTTCCCATATGTTTGGTACCAAAGCTGGTCATGTGAATGCTGGAAGTTTTTTAAATTCACTGCAATTGCCTCAGCTTTCCAAATCTGATCAAGATATACTATCTGTTGATATTACAGAACATGAAGTATCACTAGCTATTCATAACTTATGTTCACATTCTGCCCCGGGGTCAGATGGGCTAACGGCACACTTCTATAAAACCTTTTCCTTAGATCTTGTTCCTGTTCTAACTTTATTATATAATGAAATGTTACGCCAGACACCTTGGCTAAATCAATGAAGGAAGCTTTGCTAATCTTAATCTTTAAAAGAAAGGGATGTCTCTGACATTAATAATTGAGACCTATTAGCTTATTAAATGTTGATTATAAGATTCTTGCTAAAATCTTGCTGTCCAGTATGCTAAAATTGCATCCAAATGATGAGTTCCACCCAAACTTGTGGCATTCCTGGAAGATATCCATATGACAACCTTATTTTATTACGTGAATTGTTCGCTTCTAGGTGAAAAAAGCCATTTCGGGTGGATATTAGGCTTAGATCAAGAAAAAGCTTTTGATAAAGTATCTCATGACTACCTATTCCAAGTTTTGGCAGCCTTTGGTTTTCCTGTACGATTCCTTTCTTGGATTCGTTTTTATATAAAGACGTTGTGGTTATACCTAACGCCAATGGTTGGTTAGGAAACCCATCTCCCTTGCTTGTGGTGTATCGTAGGATGTCCTTTGAGTCCGTTACTTTATAATTTTTATATTGATACTCTTTTGAGAGCAATCTTACTTTGTCCTCAAATTGTTGGTTTGCTTTGTATTCCTTCCTTTCCACCAATCAAATCATTGGCTTATGCTGATGATTTGATCTTGCAATCGATTTTACAACAAAGCAAGATGCAATTGTTCAGGTCCTACATACCTTTTCCTCTGTATCTGGATCTAAAATCAACCTTAATAAAAGTATATGTGTGCCAATAGGGCATGACTCTCTTCCTAATAATGGTATTTATGCCGGAATTCCTGTCAAAATTGAAGCATTTAAATATTTAGGATTTATTTTGATGAGAGAATATGCAAGTCCATAATTGGGACATTGTTTTAAAAAAAGCGGATGGTTTGATTGCTAGTTGGAAGCATCATTTAATTGGGAAGAAAAAGAGAATCGTTCTACTCAAAACTTCAGTTATCCCCATTTTTTTATACCTCAGTTATGTATTTCCGCCTCCTATAGCCTTGTTCACCAAATTGAATGGGACATTTTTCAAAGGTTTTTGGGGGTCTAGATTAAACCCTGTTAAGAGAAGTTTTACATACAGGCCTATAAAGGAAGGTGGGGTTAATATGATTCACCCTGTTGGTTTCTTTTATAGTCTTTTCTTTAATTATAATTTTGGTAAAGCTTTAAAGCCTGGGGATACTTTTTGGAAACCGTACTTTATGGCCTGGTTTTCTTTCTGTTTAGATAATTGGAATGCCAGTTATAAAGGTATTATTTCTAAGTCACAAGATATACCTGCTTATGGGAAAGAAAGTTTTAAAATGGCCTTAACCTGGAACCTTATCCCTCAGGATTTTTGTGTCCTGTCTCGGTTGATGTTATACAATAGGGATTTGGAGATTGGAGGCCCAGGAAGAAGTAGTCTTTCCTTTTTGCCCCCCTAGCCATCTCTCCTGGGTTCTCCAGCAACTTCGTAACCCTCGGTTACCATCCTATATATGGGACATGGTTTGGTTAAGCAATTATGATAGATTAGGGGTAAAAAATAACCATAAGCACAAAGCTTTGAACTTACGATATTGCCCTAGGGATTCTTGTTTTGCAGTTCTTGAAACTCAGCAACATTTATTTTTTGAATGCCCGTTTTCCTTGGATATTTGGTCCACATTAGCTACAGAATGGTCGGAGCCCTTATTTTTCAACATCTCATACTAACAAATTATGTTTTGCACAAATTAAATACTTAATGGCAAATACCATGTTGAAACATTGTATGTGATCTTTGCACTTATTAGATATTATATATGGCAAGCGAGATGCATATTGGTTTTACATCAAAAAAATTATTCACAAACATGAAGTTATTTGTAATATTCAAAAAGCTCTATGTTCTGTTAAGAAAAATGATTATCTTGTTTCTTCCAGACATCAAGCTGAACTTCTGTGGAGTAATTGTGATGCCTTGCTTAACGATGTGTGAATGGGACATGTTTTTGTTCTAGTTGTTTAATTGTGTATATTGTTATTTTTCTGTAATGAAGCCCAATTTCTTACCAATAAAAATCCCCTACTCTTTTCGATAAGTGCCATGGGATCTTTAACATCCACCTGAACTACCACCAATCCAGGCAGATGGGACCTCGGTTTAACGTCTCATCCGAAAGACGGCACCTCAGAAGTGCAGCACCCCTCTCATGCTGCACTACAGTGTCAGTACTGGGATATTAACCCAAGTGCCAGATGTGGGAACTGAACCCACAGCCCTCTGATCTCCCGGCCTCAGAGGCGAGTGTCCCACACTATGTCTGGCACTGTCTCCCATGCACTGGTTGCATGGTGTGCATGTCACATGCCCTTGTGTTCCATGACACTGCCTCACTGTGGTGGCACTGTGCCCCTCTATAGTGTTGTCATAGGCCTTGTTGCTGTGTCCTACACTGGCTGCAGCCATGTGCTCTTGTCAGTGTTGGCCCCCTGTGTGTGCACTTGCTCCTGCCATGCTGGTGGTGTGCAGGTGGTACACTGTGCCACATATCCCACAGTGTCATCTGCTGTGTTGCAGCTTTGCTCTGGCATTTGGCCCTGGCCATTGGCAGATAAATTGCTGTGGTGCCCTGTCCATGGGTATGTGTGTCAGCACTGGCTGGTGTGCTTCCACATGGCTGGCAACATCTGTCTGCTGCACTGTGCCAGGCACTCGCAGACCTTGCTCCAGGGTCTTTGGGTCATTGTGGTGTGCCACTGTGCCACTCCCGTCCCCTGGGATGTTGCACCACCACCAATTTCACTTGCACCAGTCATTGTGCTCCACTGACAGTGCTTTGGCCCCTACCTATTGTGCGGCATTCCTCATATTCACAAATGCCCCGCTGCACTGCACATTTTCTGTTGTGCGATTGTACATATTCAGGATATTCAGCCAGACAGGCATGATCTTATCTTATGGCACATCTTCTGAATATTCCAATGTTTTGCGCCAGCGCATCTGGGATGCAGGGCACAGGGACTTGTGTGATGGAGCCCCATATATTTATTTCATTTATTTTACAATTTTTGACCAGGAAAGGCATATTAAGATGAATCTTGTTTCCAGGTGTGTCCTGGGAACACAGGGAAGTAAAGTGACTTGCACATGATCACACAGTATGCAAGTGGTGGTTGTGAGATTCAAACTCAGTTCTCACAGTTTGCAGCTCAGTGCTCTTAATCTCTACACTGTACTGCCTCCCAAGACATATAGAAGGCTTTACTGGAACTACCATATGTTTAATGGATACAATACTAAATAATAATATAAACCAAAGTTGTATTCCACTTATACTGCCATATAAATATAGTGTCATTAACTTCTTAAAATAGAAATATGTTATTGTTTGTCTACTATATTTAAAATATTGGTCTTTAGAATGCTGACTCTAAATAGATAATCAGAATTTAAGTGTACTCAATAATAATAGGGTGTCATTTTCTATTATTCATAAATATTTTAACATAATACGATTTATATTTAATAACACCTGCTAACTTTTAAATACCATTTGACCAGAATACAGCAATGTATTATGTATGAACAGTTCATGGTTAAAGGGATAAAACCTCAAAAGAAGCAGTCAGCCATCTCAAAGCAAAACAGTATGCAAATATGAATCAGAAATGCTCAGTGTTAGGTTGGGAAACCACATGGCCTTAATTTAAAATCTGAAATGTATAGTCTAACAGCAAAATACAGAGAGTGATTACTGCTGTTGAACATGTTCCCCCAAATATGTATTAAATAAAGTTTATCTATACAGCACAAGGTAGTTCTTTTCTTTGCAAAGTACCATGGTACCATATTAATATTAGGTCAGATGGTATTCTAGGTTCATCATGCTCCCCCACCTCCTTATCAGAAATGAATAAGCATGCTGTTCAGACATGTACAGGCTGGTGTTGACTTTTAGTGTAACACCTAGAATTCTATACACAAACCATGACATAGTCAAAACTCCAAATAACTGGTTCAGTGAAGAGAACCATACAGATGATGCATACTAATGCATTATATCTTCCTCGGGTACATGGAACCAGTACTGTACAATATTACATTTAAAGTGGTAATGCATTGAAGAATGTGTGACCAAAGTTGAATATACATTATGTGATTCACCTACCGTAAGTGTTAGATGTAAATAGTATCCATTCAGGATACTGAAGCTCAGAATCGTGACACTCACGGGACTGCCTTCAGTATCCCGAAATACCTATGGCTGAAGAAATTTCACACAGCAAAATTATATTTCACCATGCGAAATTATGTGCGAAAGATTCCAGAAGGGCGAAACACATTTCGCTACATGAGAAGCGAGCAGAAGGGGGTGCTAGCTAAGCTGCTGCCATGGCATGAAGGGATGGATTAGGAGCTGCTCGGCCAGCATGGCCACATGGACTTGGGTTCTGTTTCTAGTATGGCAACAATTATTGCCTCCCCGTGGATCCATGTAGATGTTTTATTATTATCTTAATAACAAGGTAGTAGCATCAAATGATTTTTCACTTCAGTAGTAGTTTAGATTAAATGATATTTAAGCAATATACCATGACAGGGTGTGGGTATAAGGGTGGATTTACCATGCCTGGTGTGGTTTGGTCATGAGGCTGCATGCCGAGTTACTTAACCACTGCAGGTGTGGTAAATCCACCCATATACCGACACCCTAGAGTAGTATATTGCGATTATACAATGTTTCCCAGTATTTTTTTGTAAGAAAAAAATACAGTAAAATGCAGTCTGCTGTGTAATTAAATTATATGTTTTTCAATTTATTCTTACGTCTGAAAATATAGTTCCTTGTTGCTAGGGAGAAATTTTGAGCCCCCTCCAATTAAGACACGTGTGCACAAGAATGTTACTTTTGTCAAACGTTTATATATGTGGCAGACAGACTGGAAACTGACATGTAATGGAGGAAGACAGAAAGTGAGAGAGGCAGTACACATTTAGTAGTATGGTATGGCTGGTAAATGGGGAAACTGCGCTGCATTTTTTAAATGAAATCGGGAGCATCGGGTGGTGAGAGTGGAGGTCCAAGTGAACATTAGGATATCGTTTGTGAAGAGCTAAGAAACTGAGAAAAAAAAAGAAATGCATTTTCCTTAGCATGTAAAATTGTGTAAAGGCGTGAATGAGAGGCAGAACTGCCATACACAACTGTAGAAAAAAGAAAGGTGAAGGCATGTGAGGTTTCTGTGGTTACGATGTTTTTTTTTCCAGCCAGGAGGTAGTGACGTGGACTAACACTGTCACTCGGTGTTCTCTTTTCTTCTAATTTTTTTTTTTTTTTTTTTAAGGATGGAGGGTTGTAGTGAATATAGTGTGAGCTGCATGGAGCAGGAAGGAGCTGAGCAACAGAGTGGCAGTGTAGGAGAGACAGGTACCGCCACATTAAATCTGCATATGGGACCCGCAATCTGAACACACTTGGAAGAGATTCAGTGAAGGTAAGGTGTGCCTGGTAATGGGGATGGAGTAAACGTTGTTGGGTGATACCTTTATTGGTAAAATATTTTGTGTATTATTTAGAGAATTAGACAATCAAGGGGTCATGGTGGGAGCAGCAGCACTGTGAACTGTGGAGTTGTCCTTCTTGGCGTCCATTCCCATCTTTACCAGTCCTGGTTTGCTAATGCTCAGAGTGATTTCGGGAGTGGTTACTCATGTGGCTGACAGGTGACTGGCACCTTTTCCAGTTGGTATACTGGAGAATTTATAATGCTGGAAAGATGCCAGTCAGCCAGTCAGAGTGCAGGATTTCATCTTTTTTTGTTTACCCATTGTATAATTAAGCAATAAGGCATGACAGGGTGTAATATATCATGGGATATCATCATGCCTCAGGTGGTTGGGCATGAGGTCACAGGCCAAGTGGGTCCAACCACCCGAGAAGTGATTATATCCAATGATATACCACACCCTGGAGTAACTTATTGCTATCATGAACTGAGTTTCAAGTTTTTAAATAAAAAAAATAAAACAAACAGGTTTTAAAATGTTTTATGAATGAGTTTTTGGGTGGTGTAGGAGTACATTTTGAAAAAAATTGTTCTCAGACAGTAGAGAGCAAGGAAGCTGGTGGCGCTGGAACTTTTTTGAAGCCGTGATGATGTAGCCCGATATCATCATGGCTTCAAAGAGCTCTGGGCCAATCAGATTCCTCTATTTATGATCCTCAGTTCATAAATAAAAACAATCAGTGAGTAAATGAAAACTGTTACTAACCTTATGTTACATAGCAACATACTTACAGTAGTGACATAATAATTTTAGGGCCAGTCAGTTTTTCAGATATGTTCCTACTGTGATCTAAACTAGGAAGTTCAGTGGAGCCCGCAAGGATGTAATTCAGTACTGTATTATTCTGCAGCAGAGTTAATGAAAGAAACAAGGTAATTGCAATGGCAGTTAATCCTTTTTATCATGCAGGAAGCTGTAACACCATGAGACATCCTGGTGGGCTCCATTGTGAGTGATGACCTGTAGGGGTGTGTGAATAATGAATAGTATTTCCCAAATACTGTAAATAATATAGAGAATAAAGTACGGGGTGGTAAGTTTAACGAGAGTTTACACACACCCGAGGGGTTAGATGCTTCATAAACCCTGAGAGCGAAGCTCGAGGGGTTTGTGGAAAGTATCTATTCAAGGGTGTGTGTAAACCTCGAAGTTTAAACATACTATCTGTATTTTATTTTTATATAATTGATGGTTTCCCCTTTGGCCACAGCAATTATATATAAATAAAATCAGTAGTTTCGTGTGGCTACTTAGTATGCGCCACTTATTTTTGTCCGTTGTTGTATTTTCATTTTCGGCTTCACTTTTTTTTAACAATGCTGAAAGTCCTCATCTGTAAAAGCAGCGCTTCTTTATATTTTTAAAATTTACTTACCGCCATGTTTTCTTGGCGTGGTCCTTGAAGGAAGCACGAGCCAGGAAGCGAGACGCTGGTGTAGGCGCATGCGCAGAGGGAGGAGAACCATGCGTGTGTTTGCCATTATAAACGCTCCTTTATAATGGCAAATTACACCACAGTCTGTCAATGGCAAAAGGGGAGAGCCATTAATCATAGCCCATTTTTTAATTGGGAAGAAAAATTAATAATATGCACTATTATTGGTTTTAGGAGTGTTACTTAACAAAAAAAAAGTTTAAAAGTTGTTTTCCCCACCAACCTCCCCCTTTTCCAAGAGCCCCTAGAGAGTGCCAGAGATCATGTATTTTTCCCACTACTCCTCAGACCATTCCCCTTCAGCCTAGTTGTTCCCCCAACCCCATCACCTCACTGTCTCTGGGACTTATCTTTGGAGCCACCGATTCCTCCACAGATTGCTCCGTGTGGTGGGGCCATCAGTAGGACCCCTCTCTCCTCCTCCAGTGTCACACTTAGTCTGGTGGACCTTATGCTCAGTAGGTGGTGTGGAGTCTGTGATGCTCCACTGGGTGGCATCCTGCCACTAGCAATGTTTTTCCACTGTTCTTCACCTGACCAGACCCACCAATGCTCCTGGGGAAGATAACTTGGATGCATGCACATGGAGGACATACTAAACGTCCTTCCATCAGGGAGCATCCCCCTCCTGGAACTGCTGCTCCAGCCTTGCATCACCACCTAGGGTCATCTAAGTGATGATGTTTCAGTGGAGCAGACATCTCTCCCCTCCCTCCTTGGAGGAGTTGAGCATCCATTGAGATACTCAATCCTCCTCCCCTCAGTTGACCCCTCCTCTAAGCGACCCAGGCTCATCACCAAACCCTTGTCACCGTCATGGCAGCAGGTGAGGCATGGATGCCTCTGCTCTCCATGACACTGGGCCTCCTGCAGAGATGAAGTATTAAATGTTTGGCTCCTGATAGTTTGTGGGAACCAACAGCATCTTTTCAAACTTATCCGCCCCCCACCTTAGCCTGACTCTCCATTCTTGAAATGTTGTATTTTTGATTTTTGTTCAACCCCACTTAACACCTTACCTTGACTAGGGGGAGGGGGGATAGTGGCACCAGTAACCAGACTAGTCAGCCAGACCCCCCCTTTCTCTGTGTCCTCTCACCCAGTCCACTGCAGTAGTGCTTTCTGTTGTAGCATCCCTCCCAGCAGTTAAGTCACACATAGTGGTCATTAAAATAAAGTACCATATGCTGCTTTGTAAGGCAAAACTGAACCTGGATCTGGACAGAGGATGGGAGTGAGTGTCAGAGATGGAAATGTGATTGTGAGGAAAGGGTGAGATAGCTCTCATAGGGGATTCTATGCAAGACTGGCTGCAGCATTCTCTCACAACTGCAACTGCACAACTCCTCCCTCATGATCACATGCCACCTCATTGACATTCACTCCACTCCTCTGTCTAGATGTGGTCCCAGTTTTGCTTTACAAAGTGTGCATGGTATATTATTTTAATGGCCGGTATGTCTGACTTTACTGCTAGGAGAGACACTACAACACAAAGCACTACTGACGTGAACTGGGTAATGGGGCCATTGCAGAATGGAGGTTCCTACTGACTAGCCTGGATTCTGGTGCCACTATTCCCCCCCCCCCCAAATCAAGTTAAGGAGTCAGGGGATGAATTAAAAACAAAAAAAAATACATTTAAAGAATGGGGAGTCCGGCTATGGTGAGGGGTTGAGTTTAAAAATACACAGTCAATTTCTGGCACAGTGTCAGGAGCTGACAATGTAAATATTTAACTCTGGAACCTTCTCTGGGGAGCTGGGAGGGAAATTGTGATAAATATTGGCTACACCCCTCTGGATTAAGGCTGCTGGACAGTTTCCTATCCTCTTTTGCTTCACTACCCTATGTTAAAACTTCTGTTGTAATAGTACCTCTGAATTCTGATTTCTTCCTTTCTACTATTCTAGGTAGGCCACCTAGGATAGTACTTTACTATCTTCTATAAACTCCAACTATACATGATTATTTACTTATTCCTTCTAAATTTCTGTCCTGTTAGCCCCATAGAAGTAATAAGATAAAAAGATGGCACCTTGAGAAGGTGTGCCTAGTAATGGTAAACTGGGTATAAAGGTTTTATGCCTTTGGGCATAGAAATGCATGAAGTATAGTCCTTCAAAGCTAAATGGGACTAGGGGAAAGAATATACTGCTACCTGGGTAAAAGAAAGAAAGAAAAAAAGGGATCCTGAAGAATTTATTATTACATTGAGGGACTGAGCAGAGGAGTATTAGGAAAACTCCTCCATTGAAATTTTACTGTCTCCTAAACAATGAAGAATTAAATGTTTAAAGGGAAGTGTGGAATAGAACCCTTTTATTAACACTGTTATTTGAATGATATTCACACCAGTTTGCTTAAAGTTAAACTGTTATCCAGGGCAGGTAAAGATATTAGTGAACTTGCCCCTATGGATGGTATGATCTCAGGCCATGGTGATTTAGAAAAATAGCAGCAGCCCCAAGAGACAAAAGAAAAGAAAATGTTTAAAGAGCACTCAGTTCCAGATGTTAAGTGAACCGAGCAGAGTCCCAAAAAGGCATTTTTGTTTGTGCCTAAATTAAGAATATTTTGTCCCCCAGAGCATGAACGAGCGCTCAGCTCAGTAATATGCACCCTATAATAGATGTATAACAGGGTGCCAGAGTATTTGTATATCGATAGAAATTATTGGGAAGGTGCCAGCATTTATACATAAATTAGCCAGGTAAATCCTAATCAGGGAACCTTCTCCTTACCTGGCTGCTGAATTCTAAAACGTTTCCTTGAGGGAACGGCGCCGTCTATAGCCCCTGTTTTACAGTGTGCACACTGTCACTCATGTTGTAACTAGGGAAACACCATGGGTGTTTCCAAGTAATTAGCCCTGTAATTATAACATGAATGAGAGTCAATAAAGATCAATATTACCTGATTACATGTTATTAATTACTGTGATGGTAGCTATAACCCCTGAGCACCTCTGGTGGGTCACAAGTGATAGACTAACCAAGAGCTTTTATAGTCTGTATCTTAGGTTAAGGGCTTAGTCAGGTAACCACACCTACAGTGTATATAAGCTCCCTACACAGATCATCAGGCAGATCAGCCTTGGAAGTGGTAGAGAAAGGTCTACAGCAGTGCAGGTAGACTGAGAGTCGAGAGATACAGAAGGTACCAGATCATAGCATTTCTGTGTTCTCAGACTGTATAATTGTGTTTTGCAGGAAACTTCTGAAGTAAAATGGTCATTTATATTGCATTACTTTCTTGATTATTTTTGTTTACTTTATTTGAATTTGTAAATAAATGGCACAAAGTGTGTTTTAAATCCTGACAACTTGCCTCGTCTGAGATTATTTCCCACATGCTGTGACAAAAATGATTGGAAATTGCTGGGACGGTGGCCAGAATATTAGCCCTGGACATCAGGTGAGAGGAAAGGAAAACATTAGTTGTTTTTCCTTCCCCAACACAAATAGCCAAATAACAAATACAAATACCAAATACTCCAATATAATTACCAGCCTGAATATTCAAAAAAGTATTTGCACACCCCTAGTGACCTGTGCCTATGAAAAGCATTGGGGGATGTTAAAGAATATTAAAGGATTATTACACAAGATTAATGAGTGCTGTATGAGTTGACATCAAGGCAGATACTGTAATGCCCTGTATGGTGCTGGTGCTCTGAGCGGTCATCAAGCACAGGCACAGTGGAGCTGGCATAAGATACAGTGGTCTGTTCACACTGCCAGCAGCACACACAGAATAGTAGCAGCCATTAAGCACAAATGGTGTGACCTATGGGTAGCCACATAAACTAAGCTTGCCAGCTGCTGACGGTTGAAGTTTGCCACAGGAGGTAGACTGGATGACACCCTGGACCTGAACACAATCAAGAACATCATATCCACCACCTTCATGGACCAAGCTATTGAAGGGAAGCCAGATGGCATCAACAGTGTTGACGGGGAATACAGAATACAATATGGTTAGGTGTTGGTACTGCACGGACTGACCAAACAGTGCTAATGCCATGCCATCACTCCACAAATACTGAACACATGACAAAGGAAGCCAAATGCATTGTGGCCAAGAATGGTGGGATGGAGGGGACCAGAGCACTGGTGGAGGATAGGCAATGATAACTGAGGGTCCCAGTGGAAAGGGTATAGGCCCCCATGACCATGTGCCCTATGCAACATGATTGACTATTATTTCAAGTACAGATGGCAACACTAATGTGACCATGCCAGCAATGATGCCCCACTTGGATGGACAAAGCACTGGCACAGCATATGTGCCCATGCCCATGGAAGCCACTGGTATAGTTACTATGCACCCTCACCCAACCCACATCACCCAACTGTTATCCAGCAATGGCACTCACATATACTGAACACAGTGGACACATATCTACAGGTACTGATACATGCCTCTGTAACATGCATGACACACAGTGACTTGCACAGGCTGATCACAACTACAGCAATCTCCTAGAGGTGCTTTCTGGGCATCAACCCCCACACAGACACATGAGATGCCACATTGTACAACATACTACACAGAGAGATGGGTGCTGAAACAGCAGATCAAGCATGCCGGGACAGTACATGAACTCTGGCTACTGCATGCAGCAGTGACTGGAAATCACACTCACCTTGCTGACCACAGGAGGAAGGCCCTGGATGGGTGTTTTAGCACCTCACCCAGCTGCTGGACAGTTATCACACCACCCTCACACTGGCATCCTTCAGACTCTGCCTGCAGAAATCCCTAGCATGTCAAGCACTACACCACCACCCATACTGGACAGCCATACAGGTAGCACAAATGTTCAAAGCCAGGGGCAGGTGGAGGACCATGGGGTGGAACAGCAGCAGGAGGGTGCACCCAGTGACAGTGAGAGAGTAACCACATGATGACAGGTGTGTATACAAGGGTGTCCATGACACAAAGAGCGATGGTGCACAGAAACATTGAGAGAGTGACATAGCAGCCCACTCAGCACACACAACCATCTACCAAAAGGGGAGACACACATGCACTGGGGCATAGTTGACACATGACACAGAGGACTATGCCTAGACATGTTTTTTTCACATTTGCCAGAAAATATGGCACAGACCATAATACTGCTGCAAGAGCATGATATATTGCACAAACACACATCATGTGAAGTATATTGCCACTATCCCGTTATGTCTTTCCCTCCAGGCAGCATGTCATGCAGCATATCTGACCGCACGCAGGCCTTGGGCTAGCAGATCATCCCTGCATGCACCACCATCATTGTCCAGCCTGACGCCAGACTCACCATCCTCAGGTAAGGGTAATATTTTTATAGTGCATGTGCAACATGCAGTACATCATGAATATCCTGTATAGCTTGCCAGGCAGCATCTGGGGTGTCCTGAGGGGTCAATGCAATTGAAGCACATTTTCATCAGGCTGAATGTCCATTCAATTATGTCACTGGTGAGCCTGTGTACTTCTTTGTACTGCACCTGTGCAGGGGTAGCTTCATTCAGAAGTAGATCATGATATAGGTCCTCTGTGGTTATCTGCTGTCACCTGTGGGGGAAAGAACAATACTGTATGTCATCTGTGCCTAAAACAGTATACCCCGTATAATACTATATGCACCACCCATGTGTATCCACCAATCAGCCAGCTGTGGTCCCCCATGATAGCATGCATATTCTGGAAAAAGAGGGATCATTCCAGGATGTATGACTTATGGGTTGATTCTGGACACATGGCACACACATGAATGATCATCCTTCATCCATCACATACTGTACAATCTGCATATTCGTGCTACAGAATGCCATCCTGTTGTGTAAATATTTACTCATTGTGCGATGGTGCCATGAGGGCTACATGGGTACAGATTATGACACCACTGACATTGGAGAAGCCTACAAAATTGTGAAAGACCTACCATGCTTCGCTATGTACAACCTCAGTCCTGGTGGGTAGGCACAGCTAGTCATTTTGGTGTAGGAGGGCATCTTACTCCTGTAACTTGCATCTGGACACAGATGGTTGACTCAAACCAGTCTCAGCCCCAGTAGCCCTTTGGAATATCCTCATATCATATCATATCCAACCACTCATAGTCAGTAAAACTAGGTGGAAACAAGTACTGCATCTTCTCAATCAACTTAGGGTCCCCCAAGGCTCTGTACTGGGTCCTTTTCTGTTCACAGTTTTTATCAAAAATCTCCCCCTGGCTCTCTCCTCCTGCGGCATACATATGTATGCTGATGATATAATTGTTTTTACATCCAGATAGACTATCTTTTTCATTGAGGAGCCCTTGCAAAAGGACATATCTGCACTACAAAACTGGTTTCAGGATAGTCAATTAGACAGGACAAAACTGTCTCCATGCCATTTGGATCCAGGTACTGGCAAAGGACCTCCCAAGAATCATTAAACCTCACTACTCCTAGGGTGAATGTCTCAGCTCTGTTAAGTCATACAAATACCTAGGCTTCCACCTGGACAAAATACCTCAACTACTCTGGTCATATCTCACAGGTAACAGCCAGGTGTTACACACAATATGGCATCCTCTATAGGCTGAAGAGGTGTCTCCAGCCCCATATCAAGAAACTGGTAGTTGAATGTTCCATCTTCCCCCTGTTGGACTATGGGGACATTGTATATGTTGGAAGGAACTCTTCTACCCTGACCAAAATCATCCCCCTTTTCAACATCTTGTGTAGATTCATTCTGGCTTGTCCCCCAAGAACTCACAACTGCACCATGTACAACAATCTTGGGTGAGCATCTCACTTGAAGAGGCAGTTGCTGCATACTGCATTAGTGGGGGGCTGAATACTGGTTAGGCAAACTCCTGAGATTGGAGTTACCTCTCAGAGCTTTTCAGACCAGCTACAAACTGTATCTACTCCCTCAGGTCCGAGGATGGCTGTCATTTCCAAATCTCACACTGCAGGGGAAACCTAAGGCAAGCCTCTAACACCTACAACCTCCATATGGAATAACCTTGCTACCAAAGTCACCACCTCTCCTGCCTAGTTATCCTGTAAGAGGCTAAGTAAGTCTCATCACTCATCTGAGATCATGTGCCCCAGCTGCCTAAGCCTTTACCTCCTATGCTGGCAACTGACATAGGCCTGCTACTGCTCAGTGGGGCCACTGCACTACAGCTGGCCTGTGCTCCCGTTTTAGTCCAAGGATCATTATGCAATTTTTCTGCCTTCTGATATGATTTATTTCTACTATAACCAAGTATCCATGCTCAGTACCTGTGTGGAAGTTACCCTCTGTATAACCATGTGTTCATATCGTAACTACTAACTGAAAAATGCTGTCTGTTTGCACCTTTGTTCTTTGCATTGAGTGATCCTTGAATTTTGTATTTTGCACTGTTTCTGTATTGTAGATACTTCTAGCTGAATGTAATCTTCCCTGTGTTTATCCCCCTCTGGTCGCAACTGGAAGCGAGTCCTCAGGGCCTCTGATTTCTTATCTAGTGAAATATGTTTAAATACATACATACATAAACGAATAAATAATACTTGTTAAACATGAAGTGGTCTGTGCACTGCACGTCTGTCAGTGTGGCAGGGCTGTCTCTGGGCATGTACACATGCTGTCGCTTGCACTGTTGCAGCTCATCATAACACTGGAGGACATTCAGCAGGTATCACAGGCACCCTGCAGCTGTAGGATCACTGTGTCACTATGCACTGTACAGGTTGGTCCAGTGGTCAGTCCCATGCCCCATACACACACTGCATTAAACAGTGTCTCCATGCTGCTGTGCTGCTTTAGGGGTCTTGGTGAGTGTGTCACCAGTAGCATGTGCAGGACTGCTGGGAATGCCCATGCTTATAAAAGTTAGGTCATGGCAGTGCACAGGGCTGTGTACTGGCAGTAACACAACATGGACTAAGCTCACAAAACCCACTCTGCATGCAATGTTCGAGGTGTCACCTTTGCCAAAGACCATGACCTGGGAGGGCTATGGCTATTGAGTCAGCAGAGGCACCTCCTGACATGTGATGGATCCAATCCCCAGGTGAGTAACTGTACAGTGAGAGGGGCTTAGTGCAGTGGCATCTGGTTTGTGATGTATGACTCACTGTCACTTTCTCCTGTCATTGCAGGAGCATTGCAGTGTCACAGCCATAGGGGTCAGTGTGGCTCAGTTGTTAGCACACCTGCATCTGGGCCAGAAGGTTGTGGGTTCTTGTCCCACACCAGGATTGGGATCATACCTAAGATGCTGGTATCGGAGTGCAGAATTGGGGGTGCTGTATTGTCAGGGTGTGCAGTCCTTTGGATGAGAAGTTAAACTGAGGTCTCTGCTACCCATCCTGGTGGGTGTCCAAGTGGAAGTAAAAGAATCCAAGGCACTTTTTGCAAAGCGGAGGGGTATTTTATTGGAAGAGTAACAAGAAATCATATTTAAACATATATTCTTTTACAAAAAGACAACAAAAAAGAAATTAGCAGTCTGTCCTTGGAATGAGCTCATAATAGAAGAAAAAAGGAAAGCAGAAAAAAAGGGAAAAAAATGAAAAATATACATTAAATCATGCACAGGGCTAATCAACAGACAGCACTGTAACATTCTCTTGTAATTCAATCAATAAATATCAAACAATTGTTCCAAAGAGTCACCAGCTGATGTGGTGAGGAGAGATTGGTACCCTGGTCATGAACCTGATGTAATGAGGTGGGTACATTATTAAGGATGTCTATGGGGAGAACAACTTTTGCTGAAAACTCCAGGCACTATGAACTTGCCATACATAATACTTAAGCAAGCCCATAAAAACTGGTTGGGTACTAGCAGGAAAAAGATTCCACTGAGGTGGGAAAATACTCCAAATCAAAACTTCATAAGTAATCTGCAAGAAAACACCATGGGCTTGATTCTCAAATCTCCCAGAGCAGCACAATGGGCTTGCACCATAAAGAACAGTGCAAAGTATTCCTTGTGCCATAAGATGCACCAAGGGTGATTCTCTAAGGCAGCCTGCATCAGCCATAGACTGCCTGCATCAAATGGGGCTTGCGCCACCTATGCACCACAAAATGGGCTGCTGCTTGGTGGTGGTGGGCATGCGGCAGATGCAAGCTGCCACATCCCATAAATTGGGATTCTCAAAAACCTCTCAGAGGGTGAAATTCTAAGTACCCTTAGACCAGGGAAGGCTTGTCTAAGGGTATTTAGACTGTCACCCTCTGGGAGGGTTTGACCACTTGCACCTCAGTCATAGCCTTCCCTCACATGTGCTGTTCTCCTTCCCAACATGCCCATATTTTAAAAAGAGTAATTAAATCATTACCTGGTGGTCTAGTGATCACCTCAACATACCACTATTTTAAAAATGACTAATTAATTCTTTACCTAGTGGTCTAGTGGTCTTCCGACATGCCCCTATTAGACTGTGTTTAATTTAAACATTATCTTGCAGTCTAGCAGTCCCCCTGATGTGCCACTATATGACTATGTTTAAGTAAATCTGTACCTGGTGTCTAGCAGTCCTCCCCCCACATGTCTGTATATGCGAATGTGTGCAAAACTGTATTCTTTGTGGTCTAGTGGACCCCTCAACCCTGGCAGGTAGTGCCCACCACTCCGCAGCCTCCAGCCCAGAACTGGCACAGCCCTCCTCTCACCACCATGGCCAGCCACCAACTGAACTGTCACTGAGCACATATTGCACACAACTGGAACTGCCAGCTATAAGTGAGGCTGGATGAACAGGAGGCTCACCTTAGGCAGCTAAATATGTATGTTTCTGGGGCACAGAAACAGTCTGATCAGTAGCTGCTGGGCCATCAGCAACAGGCATAGAGGCAGGTGTTGAAACAGCAGTGCCGTCCATTGTCTGTTCAGAGTGATCGGCTGCAAATGGAACAGAGGATGAGGATGGTGAATCTTCATGGTACCGGATCATCGCTGCGTCAGTTGGGTCTGGAGTGCATGAATCAGCATCAGTTTATATCCAACCCTCCTTTTGGAGATCAGACTATACAGACTGAGGTGGTTGAGGAAACAGGGGAGAAGGATGGGCAGCACAGTGGAGCTGAGGTGGACAGGTAGAGTGGATCCATCAGTTTTCCTAAGCCCTAGAGTCAGCTGTTGCAGAAAGCCAGAACATGCAAAAGAGCAGGGTAATGTTAGTGAAGCAGAATCAAGCATTACCATGAAGCTGTGCTCTCACTACATTAAAGTTACATTCCTACTCAGCAATCATTTCCAATATTTTACATTTTTTCAAGTCAAATGCCTGCTTCAAAGCAGCTTCGTCAGCTCTCAAAGGAGTTGAAACAGTGACACCAGGACTGTGCCGGCAAGCAGCGTGCACAGGACTCAATCCCAGGGCAGCAGAAACTGGCACAGGAGAGGGAGCAATAACAGGAACAGCAGCTGGGGAGGGGCATGAACAGTGTTGTGTACGAGAGGTGCAGATAGGTTAGTTTCAATCAAAAGTCCAGAGTCATTTAATCAATGCAACATCAGTAAGTTGTGCACCCGAAGGGTCAGTAACTGAGAACAGGTGTGCTGCACCTCCATTCTCCTCCATGTCAGCCATTGTGTGCAGACTACCAGTACAACAAGCAGCAGTTCCCCCTACCCAAAGAGTAGAGGAAGTTTATTAACAAAAATGAACAAACAAGGCAAAAGACTGGCTAGATTAAGAAGTAATCATAAGCAACAAAAAATTAAAGTAATACATTCAGTTCAGTAATACAACATAAATGGATACAGGAAAGAAATCACAGTGGGAGAGAAAAAAAGGAAAGAAAATAAAAACAGATTTTAAGCAGTGATAAATGGTAACAAAGAAAATAATATTAGTTTATGAAATAAATCACATTTCGCCCAGCTCAAGTAAAAATAATATTTTTCAGATGTCTCCATTTGGGATCCAAACATTGTGGAGGGAGCCTTTGACTCTCTATTGTGTATACAGAGGCATGTTCTCTGGTAATTAACTGTAGCAGGGAGTAAGGCATTAGGCATAATGTCTTTTTGTTGAAACAAAAGATCACATCTTGACTGCCAGAGATAATAATTGATAGTAATAAAAATCAGCCTAATCATGCTGGGATCATAGTGCATGAGTGATGGCAAGTGACCTAGAATGATAACCTGATAAGTCAATCTTGACCAAGATAGAAACATAGAAACATAGACTTTGATGGCAGATAAGGACTGCTTTACCCACCTAGTCTGCCCATTTCCCTACCTAGAGGATAAGTTGCAGATCCTATTTAACCAACAGCCTATTTCTTCCTACCCTCCACAAAAATTGCCTTATGTCTGTCCCATGCATTCTTGAATTCTCCCACAGTTTTAGACCCCATAACCTCCTCAGGGAGGCTGTTCCATGCGTCCACCACCCTCTCTGTGAAAAAATACTTCCTCACAATTGCCCCTGAGCCGTCCTCCCTCTATCTTCAAATTGTGTCGCCTTGTTCTTGCACATCTCTTTTTCTGAAAGATGCTACCCTCTTGGACTTTGTTGATTCCACTGAGGTACTTAAACGTTTCTGTCATGTCCGCCTCTCCCTCCTTTCCTCAAGGGTATACATATTAAGCTCCTTTAGCCTCTCCTCATATGGCTTCCTCTTGCAGACCCTGCACCATTTTAGTTGCCCTCCTCTGAACTGCCTCCATCCTGTCTATGTCCTTGCGGAGATGGGGTCTCCAGAACTGGGCGCAGTACTCCAGATGGGGTCTCACCAATTGTCTGTACAGGGGGATAACAACTTCCTGTTTTCTGCTGGTGATGCCTCTCCTTATACATCCCAGTATCCCCCCAGCCCTACCTACCTCCTTCTCACATTGCTTGGCAACCTTAAGGTCATCTGATATGATTACCCCCAGGTCCCTTTTCGTTTTTGTTGTTGTTACTACCCACCCTCCATTGTGTAATCTTCCCCTGGGTTTTTGTTTCCCAGGTGCATTACTTTGCACTTCTTTGCATTGAATCCAAGCTGCCATACTTCTGACCATTCCTCCAGCCTTGCCAAGTCCCCTCTCATCCTGTCCGTGCCTCCTTGTGTATCAGCCCTGTTGCAGAGCTTTGTGTCATCTGCAAAGAGGCATTCTTTTCCTTCCAGTCCCTTTGCAATGTCACTTATAAAGACATTAAAAAAACTGGACCCAGTACTGAACCCTGCGGTACCCCACTAGTAACCCCTCTTTCTTCAGAATGGACTCCATTTACAATTACCTTCTGTGTCCTGTTGTTCAGCCAATGTTTTACCCAGGCTACCACCCTGGGACCCACTCCAAGGCTGGTTAATTTGACTACTAATCTTTTGTGTGGGACTGTGTCAAATGCCTTGCTAAAGTCAAGGTAGGTCATGTCCACTGCCCCTCCCTGGTCTACTACTTTGGTCACCCAGTCAAAGAAATCAATTAGATTCGTCTGAGATGACCTTCCCGCTGTGAACCTAATCTACCTTGGGTCCTGTGCCCCACTGGCCTCTAGGTATTCAAAAATTCTTTCCTTCAGAAGTGATTCCATCACTTTCCCTACCACAGAGGTCAAACTGACAGGTCTGTAGTTTCCTGCCTCTGTCTTGCTCCCACTTTTGTGAAGGGGAATCACATCAGCCTTCTTCCAGTCCTCAGGTACCACACCATCCTCCCATGATTTGCTATGAAGGGTAGTCAGTGGTGTCACCAGTTTTCTGCTTAATTCTTTTAGAATTCTGGGGTGAATTCCATCTGGCCCCATTGCTTCGTCCACCTTCAGTTTTAGGAGTTCTTTCAGAACCCTTTCTTCTGTGAAAGGACTGGGATCGACCCCCCTCTCCAGAGTGCTTCTGTTAATTGGATTAGGCACCTCCCCCACTTCCTCTTTTGTGAATACTGAACAGAAGTATTCATTCAGTATCCCTGCTTTTTCACTGTCACTCTGCCCACCCACCATCCATTCTATTCAGCCTCACTATCCCTCCATTTGTCTTTCTACACTCCCTGATATACCTATAAAAGGTTTTATCCCCCTTCTTAACCGAGTTGGCTATCTTTTTCCTCAGTTTGTGCCTCTGCTATTCTGACTACTCTTCCTGCTTCCTTCTGCCTTAACTGGTACAGTTCTCTGTCTTGCTCCTTCTGTGTTTCCTTATACTTCCTAAATGCTATCTTTTTCTCCCTAATCTTCACTGCTATTTCTTTTGAGAACCATAGTGGCTTTTTCTATCATTTTGATTTGTTTATTTGCTTCACACAAAGGCTTGTTGCCTCTGTGATGGCAGTTTTGATATTTCCCCATTGTTGCTCCACCCTTCCTTCTAGCCTGTTTGCTAGTGCTTTTCTAAGGCACTCTCCCATCTTGCCAAAGTCAGCCCTCCTGAAGTCCAGAACCCTCACTTTTGTATGGCTTGACTCTATAGCTGAGTTTATTGTGAACCACACTGTTTGGTGGTCACTTGTTCTCAAATGACTACCCACTTCTAGATCTGAGATCCTCTCACTCTCCCCATTTGAGAGTATGAGTTCTAAGATTGCTCCCTCATGAGTAGGTTCCAAAACTAGCTGTCTGAGGCATGCCACCTGAAGGGCATCAAGAATGGCCCTGCTTTTGGACGTGGCTGCAGAAAAGGTGCTCCAGTTAACATCTGGCATATTAAGGTCCCCCATCAACAGTATCTCCCCTTTCTCTGCCATCCTAAGTATGCCTTCTATCATATCCTTGTCCTTTCCCTCCCCCTGACATGGGGGTCTGTATACAATCCCTGTGTGGACTGTGGTGCCATTTCCAGTCTCTAAGGTGCCCCACAGTGCCTCCTCTCCTCTCTGTTTGCTCTTTTGTTCAGTTGCTTTTATCACTTCCCTTACATAGAGAGCTACTACCCCCCCTTCTGCCCTCCCTGTCTCTCCTGTAGGTTGCGTACCCTGGTATGTTAACATCCCAGTCCTGGTTTTCTGTGTGCCATGTTTCTGTGACTGCTACGATATCCAGGCATCCCTCTTTCATCAAGGCCACAAGTTCAGGGAGCTTGTTGCCCAGACTATGGGCATTGGTACTCATTACCCTCCATTTCTTGATGGCCTTACCCCTTTTTGCCCCATCCCTGTCCTTACTGCATTTGTCACTTTCTCCATTTACCCCAGCGCTTCTCCCTATTGACATCTCTATGTTGGTGTCTACCTCACTTAGTACCCTGATATTTTTTTGGGGGGGTAGGATTTGCCTGCTCCTTTCCAGTGCCTTCCCCCTTGGCTAGTTTAAATGCTTGCCAATGAAGTATTTAAATCTATCACTTAGGATCCTGGTTCCCCTCCTGAACAGATGCAGACCACCATGCCAGTATAGGCCTGCATCCATCCAGGTGGACCCCCAGTCCCCAATGAAGCCAAATCCCTGAGCTCTGCACCAGTTTTTCAACCACTGATTGAATCCCATGGTGTGGAGCACCCTAGCCTCATCCATGCCATAGACAGGCAGCGCCTCCGAGAAGGTTACCGTGTGTGCTATTTGTCTATGGCATCTCCCCATCTCCACAAACACTTCTTGCACTGCTCTGATCCCTTTTTTAGCCAGGTCATTTGTTTCTAGGTAGACAATGACATCCAGCTCCCTCCCCTGTGCAGCTGCTCCTGTGATCCTGAGGATTCGCTCCCTGTCCCTCCAAGCCCTGGAGCCAGGCAGGCACCTTACATCCCTCTCCCCTTCCTCCCCCAGTTCTACCTTCCTAACAATGGAGTCCCCCACCAGGAGTTGTTTCCTTCCCCTGTGGGGTCCCATGCTACCTTTCTGTGGGTCTCCTTTGTGGAGGTTCCCAGCATCCTCCTTGGTCTCCACTGTAGGTGCCTCCATAGAGGAATCACACTTTTCCAGAATGGCATAGAAATTGTGGAGAGGTACAACTGGAGGGATGCGCCTCTGTTTCACCACCCTCACCCTCCCTGAGCCCACTGTTATCCAACTGCTCCTCTTTTTTGGCAACCTCTGAGGCAACGGCATTGACCCTGGTGGTCCCTGGGTGGGAGAGGAGGTCCCACAATTCCTGGCCAACTCAGCTTGGAGAGGAGCAACCTCCTCCCTCAGTCCACAGAGGTGCCTGCAGATGGGATAACACTGCATCCTCTAGAACGTCTCCAGGAAGACTGCTGCTCCACAGCCACTGCACTGCACTACTCCGGTCATGTCTTTTTTTCTGGCCCCCTAACTGTTGTTTGGAATACTTACTCTTTCCTCTGTTAATTTTCTTTTTTCTTTTTTCTTTTTTTCTTCCCCTACTTATTTACTGCCTCTGTGCCCTTTTAGTTCCTGATCTTCCTGTTCTAAGACAAGAAGTTCCTATATTTCTCAGTAGTCTCCTTACTTGCTCAGAGTCAGACCTCCAGCAGCTAATGGGGACAGAGATCTATTCTTGCCCTTCTAGGATGGTGAGTCTTTGGTGGCTCTGTGATCACTCATTTCCTGCTACCAAACAGGAAGTTCCTGTTGTCAAGTTAAATCCTGTACCTATAAAAGTAGAACTGGTTTAGGGTGGGGGGAGGGGTGGAGGGGAGGAAAGGAGGGCAATATAGTCACAGTAGAGAAGTTTCAGGTATACCAGTAGCTCCTTCCTCCTGGTGTTCTGTCTGTTCTCTGGCAGAAGCTATCTAGGGCAATGCTTAAATCTGGTTTTAACCTGGCTCCTTCTAGCTAAGCCACTCCCCCTACTTTGCAAATCTTTCTACACTCAGTTAATTTTACAGATAATTCCCTTCTGACACCTGTGACAAGCACCTAGATAAGTACACAGATAACAAAGATAACAGATAACAATTTACTTCAACTACCTTTGACAAACACATTTTTTTATCCCTAAATTGAAGGTCCCAGTACAAGATTCCTAGTTCTTAGTCCCAGTAGAAAAGTTTTAGTTACACCAGAAGCTCCTTTCTCCTGGTGTTCTGTCTGTTCTCACAAGATGGATCTTTCCAAAGCCTAGCCAATTTAGTCAAAAACTATTTCAAATAAGTACAGTCCATTAAAAAGTGCTTCATTGTCTCCAACAGTTGAAGACAACAGTGTCTAGGACAATGTCTTTCAGTGAGACTTTTGTTTCACATTAGCCTTAACACTAAGGTGCCAATGGCAACTAAGCCACAGCACATCCCACATTTTAGGCAGAGTTCTTTTGTCTGTCAAGGAAGTACCTACTGTGCGGTAGGCTAAAGTGGGTATGCCTTTATAAATTACAGGGTCTGTAAAATTTGAAGCCGTAATTAATTTGTACAGACCTGCATTAGATTTCACTGCTAGGTGGGCCAAACGTACACACCAACAGCTCACTTTTTCTATCACTGGGTAAAAGTAATCAGGGGTGGTATTGCGTTTTCTTAAAGATGCCACATCATGAGAACAAGCCAAAAATAAGGGAATCACCCAAGCTGCTGTCCAAGGGTGTCAGAATTTTGGAACCCCAATCAGTTAGCTGTAGAAGTTCCAAAGAAGGAAGAAGCTGAAAAATAAGAACAGAGGATTTACTAAATGTAAGCCATCTAGCTTAATGTGCTGATATAAAACATTCCATTTTATAGGGTTCAGTCTACTACCCCAAATTAATTGAAAAAAATTGACTATACAGGCAAATCTCTAAGTTTTCAGGTAAAAGGTAGACAATAATTAAATATGTAAAAATGGCCAATGTAAATGTTTTAAGGATATCCACACTTTTTTTTTTGTCTGTTTCCAAGTTATCCTTACCTGGATTTTAGAGACACAAAAGTGAAGTTTTTCAGCCCAATTTAAGGTAGCTATATCACCATTACTAAAACTGATGCCCATTATCCACACACATGTAGAACTAGATTCCATCTCATAATAGTGATTGCATAAAAGCAATTGCTATTATGGAGAGTGTATATCGCTGAAAAACAAATCGGCGGTATACACTTGCAGGCGACCCGACATCCGGCAAAACAAAAATAGTGTTTGCTGGGGGGCATGGCGTGCCTGGCCACACCCGCCTCATGGAGGCGCGATCACTGCCCTGATTTTAGATTCTCAACTCTGGGGGGGGGATGCATGTCGTGGAGGGGTCACAGTCCAAATTTAAAAAAAAAATTAAGTCCCGCAGCCACAGGCAGTGGCAAAACTCCTGCCCTCCTGGTCCCCAGCTCTAAACCCAGTACCTGCTGAGCCAGAGCTAGCCACCCACACCACCACACCACATGGCTAGCTGGGCTGCAGCAGGTACAACACTCCCCTAGCAACCCCTTCCCTATCCCTCCCCTTCCCCTCACTATTCTTCCCTTCCAATAGCTGTTCCCTACACTTGCCTTCATGCAGGGTCGCTACCATTGCAGGGTAGCCCATGAGGATAGTGTTGAATATAAGTCGCCGTTTATTCAGTCACTATACTCATGGGATACCGTACAACCTACAGCAATAACCCCAATGTGAACAGGTGGGATGGATTCTGGACCAAAAGCCAAGTCTAGACACTTAGAGATGTTCAGAATTGCCCACAAAAGTGGGGTAAAGAACTAAAAACATCCAGTGCTAGAAGGACTGACTGTAAGTCTATAACAAAGAGGACCACATAGTTTGCATAGACAGCTACCTAAATCAAAGCCATGCCATCTGGTGAGCTAACACCATGAATCTGCGGGTACAGCATGATCTTGCAGAGAATGGGGCTTAATACAAAAACCATACAAAAATGGGCTAAGGGGCAGCCCTGACACACCACAGTGAAAACCTTGATTGCTTGACCTATGTGTCCATTGATATTTGGATGGAGACTAGCAGTACCATACAGTTTTTTTAATCAAAGAACAAAAGACCTTCAGTATACTATGGTGCTCCAAAACCTCAAAAGGTACCTGTGAGATACTTTGTTGAAGGCTTTCTCCAGGTCTAATGAAAATAGGAACCCTTTGTCCTCACCCTGTCCACCCACTTCCACTATCTCTCTAATAAGTATTATGTATGCTGCTGCCTTTCACAGAGCAGGTTTGAAATTCAGAAATCACAGTGTATGCTACTGTGGACAATCTGCTATTCATAATCTTCATTAAAATTTTTACTTTAAGTCAGTATTAAGGAGACTTAAGGGCCTCCAGTTTTTGAAATCTGTGGATTCACCCTTTTTATACAATAAAATTTGCATGGCTCCTCCAAAAAAATCCTTCCAACAACCCTCCTGCAAAATCCAATTAAAAAGCACAATGACAATATCCATCAAAGGCAATGCAAGTGCCTTATAAAACTCAGAGGTTAACCCAACTGGGCCAAGGGTCATACTGGGAGGGTTAAAGCCCGAAGTTCAAGGTGGGGGAATAGTTCCTCCCACAATACCCTTAAAGGCCAGCCACCTACAGCAGTCCCTGCTTAGCATGTTGTGTAACAGCACTCTGGGCTCTTGTGTGGCTCGTGGACTGAGCTCCTTTTCCTCCCCTATCTGGCTCCCTGCTTTCCTCATCCCCCTGTGCTCCCTGCTGTCCTCTGCTTCTTCCCCCACCTTTGTTTCTTTTCATCTCTGTCTACCTGTGTGCATCCCATTTCCCCTGGTTTCCCTTCCCCGTATCTTATCGCCTCTCCTGTCTCGCTGCCCTGGCTTCTCTTGGGCTGTTTCTCCATTCCATGCAGTGTTTGGGCCTGTGCCACATTCCGTCCTCCAATTCCATGATGCGACATCATCCCCGGAGCGCCGCATGCCTCCTGCTCCACCCCTGGCTCCCCTGCACCATATCCCTTGTCCTTTCTTGCTTTTCCTTTTGTTGCCCCTCTGGTATGAACTCGTTTCAGGACCTGGATGCCTGCGCTTTTCAGAGGTTCTGTTCCGTGCCACTTCGACTCCTGTTCTAATGTGTTGTTGGCTGCTCCTGAGCTGATAGATGGCCCATAACATTTAAATCTTTTACCAGAACATTTTTTTTTACAGCTGTTCTGTCCAACTCAATTGCATTGTTTTGTACTATTTGGATTTTTGGTTCACTTTCTTTCAGACTCTACGGGCCCTCCTGAGTGGAGCTCTACATGGCATGAAGGATTGCACAGCAGTAAAATGGCATTGGCCCATCCAGTCTGCTGGTCTACCTACCTACCCTATCCTGCCCTCTTGGCAATCCTCTCTTTGTTACTGTCCTCTCATTTCCTACTTCAAATTCACATCTACTCTATCCCTGCATGACGCTTTGGCCTGCACCACTTCCTATGGCTATTTTCCACTAACCTGAAGCCACAACAACTGTGATTCAGAGATGTAGCAGGACAGGTGTTTGGAGAACCCTTTCCTTTTTTGTTTCATTTACTCATCCACCCACAGGGGTTCACAATGATTTCTTTCATGCTTTGCTCTCCTTATCTACCCCTGCTGTCTGCTTTTTGGAGCTCCTCCCCCTTCCCTTCTCCTACCCTGTCCCCCTTTCCTTGTCCCTTGCTTCTCTGGTTTCCTTTTTGGACCTTTCAGTCTTCACACTGGCATTCCATCTCCACTTCCGCCCCTTCTACTGTCCAGATCCATGCTTCTTCTCCCCTAATCTGGTGATTGCACCCTTGCCATATTGCTTCAGAACCTATACCCTGCTCAGCTTCAAGATTTATGTTTCCTCATTCTACCTCTGGTGCTCCTCACCTTCCAGCTTGCAAGTTATCTGCAACATTCATACCTTCTTTTCCCTTTTCCATGCCCCTTGAGGCACTCCCTACACCCACATCATTGGCTCTCCTCATGCATTCATTTCATCAAGCATTCTCCATTATCTGTAACTACTACTCTGACTTGCTGCCTTTCATTTTCTGCTGCTTAACTGTTTTCCTCCTATACTACACAACCATCTGCCCTTCCTTGCTCAGCCCATACCAGCAGTTTTTCTGGAGTCTGGCCCTAACTCATACCTTCTGAGATACTGAGGAAAGGTAGGCTTACCCTGTCTACTGGGGATGGGATTCCATTACACTCACTACTACATACTATTTACAAACCTGACATCCTCCATCCCTAATTCTGCCTGGCAGCATCAAGTGAAGGTTAGCATACCCTGACTACCAGGGATGGAAGCCATGTCAGCATTCTACTGTTTTATCCATATGCATCCTATACCTGATATCTGGTTGCTACTTCCCTTTAGGAACAGGACTACTTTACCCCATTTGCTTTCCACATCCTACCTCTGCCTGGTGGCATCGAGTGAAGATCGTCTCGCCTCGACTGCCAAGGATGGGAGTCATGTCTGCATTCTACTGTTTCATCCTTCTGCATTCTCTACCTGATACCTGGCTGCCACTCCCCATCAGTAATGGAACCACTATACCACATTTGGCTTCAACATCCTACCTCTGCCTGATGGCATCGAATGAAGATCATCTTGCACCTGCTACCAGGGACAGAAGTCTGTGTCTACAATCACCTGTTTCAACCATATTCATTCTGTACCTGAATACCCAGTTGCCGCTTCCCTTTGGGAATGGGACCACTTTAACCCATTTGCCTTCACCATCCTACCTTCACCCGTCGACATTAAGTGAAGGTCATCTCACCTCGCCTACCAGGAATGGGAGCCCATGTCTGCAATCAACTGTTTCAACCTTCTGCATTCTCTAGCTGATACCCGGTTGCCACTTCCCTTCAGGAATGGGACTACTGTACCCTGTTTGCCTTCAACATTCTGCCTCACCAGTCTACATCCTGCACTTCCATGGACTTATCATACAGGTCCCCACCTTGGCCTCCTCGCACTTTGGATTTGGACTCTGCCAGCTTTTCAGTCTCTGCCTCCATTCAGTTTGACTGCCTCCTGGACTTCCTTACTACTGGTCACCCCTTCCTGTCTGCCATGCAAGTTCTCCTTCTCTTTCAGAGGTGGGAACCTCGTGCCTCATCGCTAGAGCGCCTTCTGTTCTCTGCACTTGCTGTTCACCATCTTCTGTGGACATGGGACTCTCATACCTTAACTTTGTAGCACCTGGTACCTGGATTCATTTCTTGGTCTTACATGGATCTGCCACTCATGGCTTGCAGCGGCTTTACTGCATCCTACTTCAGTTTGCTGTGGCATTGACCCCAGTCCTGTTCCTTCTTGCACCTGTGATGTCAGTACGGCTTGGCCTGTGCTGTCTTCTTCTAGGAATCCTTCCTCCAGTCCACAGACATCCACTCCAGACTTTCCCACCATCCTTGGACAGCTGCCTTCTCCTCACTGCCCTGGTGGCTCGGGACTCCTTCCCATGTGCTGTGGCTCTTTTTGGGCATTTCATACCTATCACTGGCAGTATTCCTACCCAGTCAACTATTCCTCCCGTTCATCTATTTCATACTCCTACCTTGGCCATCCTAACAACTCCCATGTGCTACTCTATGGAGCACTCATTCATTTCACCTGAGGAAAACTTCTTCTAGCAACATCCCTTAAATACTCTTATGTTACCATATTCCTTCCAGCAAAGACTTTCACCGAGAGCAGGTTTCCATTGATTCCTCAATCTGCACATCCATAACTGACCTGGCTGTCTCACTATCCCAGTCATGCCTCTCAACAGGCCTATATCTGACTTCAGTGCTAGGCACCCTGTCATTCTACACCTCTCTCGATGTCCCATTGTCACATCAGTCTATAGACTCCTTCAAATACCCATTTCCAGCTTCCTACGGCATTCAGACAGTGGATCAACCAGTAAGGCAGAGCAGTCATGGCCACCTCAGCTCATGTCACTGGCAATTACGCCACAGCAATACCCATATCTCCTTTTCTCTCCAGCAGACAAGCAGGAGCCTATGCAAGTATCATTATGGCATCAATACCCAAATCAACTCTCAAATTCATCATACTGAACTTCCAGTTATTTCCATACACATTCAGTTACCATCTCTACTGCATATACCAACTTTGCTTCATTGGTCTAAAAATGTTCATGTCACCCATCCTACCAGGTACATAAAGATTCTGTCTGACTTCTTCATCTTCTTCATGGATGCCTAAATTGCAACTTATCACTCACCACCTAACTCAAAATCTTCAGACTCTAACGTGAACATCAAACATTCTATAAAGTCAGATTGTTTGCCTTATGACTTCATAACCCATCATACTTCCCACCATTCAATGTCTGGCAATAAATTTTATCAAATCATGCCCTTCATGCTCACTTTGTCTCTATAATCCCATGCATATCATTCATCATCACCTTGTAAACCTAGATTGCATTCACCCCTTTTTTAACTGGACCTACTCCACTTTCAGGATCTGGATGCTCCTTCAGAATAGACCTACCTCTTCAGCCTCAGAATCATCCTTCCAGAACGCATCATCCAATGTACTTTCAAGATGGACCATCATCTCTCCAAAGAGTTTACCTTCCTTGGATTTTAGAATATGTTTGCTAGAACCTACAGTAGGTTCTTCTCCTCTTAGTTTGCCCGGAGGATGGGCGGGCCAGTAGCCAAGGGTCCTCAAAGGTTTCCTCCACCTTGGGGTTTTTCCTCTCCTGCATGCTACTGGTCATATATATTCTCCGTGAGTTGGAGGAGGTAATCATACTCTTTTGGACATTCATTGGTAATTCTTCTTGGGCTTTCTATTCCCTACTCACTACCTGGTTTCCCTACCAAGAGTGGGAATAGAGTAAAGCCAAAAAGTAATCTACATTACACAAGCACTGCTGACTTCATATGCTAGTCACCAAAACATTGAATGGGAGGGCTGAAGCCTGAGGTTCAATGTGGGGGAATAGCTCCCTCCACATTCCCCTTAAAGGCAGGCTTCCTACAGCAGTCCCCTGCTTAGTGTGTTGTGCAATGCCTACCATCCACCCTGTCTCCTCCTTCTCCAGCACTCTACTCACCCTTGGTAGTGGGCTTTTTATTCCCTACTCACTACACAGTTTCCCAACCAAGGGTGGGAATAGAGTAAAGCCTAAAAGTAAACTACTTTACACAAGCACTACTGCCTTTATATGCTATTCACCAACACATTGAGCATTCCTTAACTGGTGAATGACCGAGCTCACTTCTGCCGAAGTTATTGGACAAGTGAGGGAGAACAAATCCAGAGAAGGTATCGAATGGATGTCTACTCAAGCTAAGAATGTGCAGGCCGTAGACTGCATACCCCTAATGCCATAATGATGTACCTCAGATACAATGTCATCCTTCTCCGTAACCACCTGTCCAGTACTATCCAAGATGCCAGTAATATTGTCTGTGATAAAATTAGGTGTACCCTCTGTCTGGAATTTGGTCACATCAGTTCCCACTGCATGAATGAATTCAGATGTAACCTATGTGAGGAAGCTATGCATTCCTACTGCACCTGTCAGTGGACTACACACAACACGGATGACAGGTCACCACAGGGATCCATTTTGGATGCTGCACAATGGATGCTGCTGCAGAACTTGCATCAGGAGGTGGCAAAACAACTAGCACATCAGGATGATACCACCATCCCTGCCCTTGTGCCTGATTCTGTTCCTTCTGCACATGAATTGCTCTTGCTTGATGTACTGACTGCGACAACCAGTTACTTAATGCCTTCAGAGCCATTTGCCTTACTGCAGCCCACCCTAGCTGGGACTGCACTGGACATTGATACTTCTCCACTGGGCCTACAAGAGGATGCCATCATGCCTCCCCTCCCAGATATGGCTTTGGTGACTTGGAAATACTCTCTGAGACAACTGAAGGCTAAAGCTAGACTTTTGAAACCGACTCCAAAGCCCCAACTTCCCTTAGGGGAACAGGCACAATGTCCTGGACAGTGAACACATGGACTCTGATGGCAGCCTAGAGTATGAGACCTCTTCTATAGTGTTTTCCCAACACCCAACCTCAAATGACACTGAGAACTCCTCATCTTTTCAAACTAAGATGAAAAATCAATGAAAAAAATTGAAAATGGCTAGCATGAGTAGCAGTGAGACACTATCACAGTATCACAAGGAGCAGAGAAGAGCATACCTGCATAAGAAGTCGACAGGTGTGGTTCCTTTAGAATGTGAAAGTGCCATTGCCCAATGGCATCCCTAGTTCATCCAGCTTTGCTAAGTGTCTAACCCGATGACAAATCTTTAGGGGAAAGTCAGATGCTGCTGCCATCACCCTACCTCTATGAAGTTCTAGTGATTTCCCTAGTACATAAGGTTGTGGAGGGGGTGAGGGGGCATGGTAGTCCATACACCAGCAAATGTAGAATGGAGTGTAGAAGCAACAGAATGTAAACCCATGGTCGCAGTGGAAGCAGGTGAGAATGGCAAGAAACAAGGCTCTGTAACAGTGGAAAAATCAGGTAAAACTGAAGGAACCCTGCAGGGAGCCACGGGGTGAGTGGAAGCATATACAGCAGGAAACCTGGTAATCTTGGCATTGCTAACAGTGGCAGAAACAGGCAGAGAAGCAGCAGGCTCTTCCTGTAAACTGTGGCAGCAGCAACTCGTTTGATGATGCTGTGTCAAAACCACTGACAGGATGCAAATGTGTGTTAAGCACAGAGGGACCAAATGGCAAAGTGCATAGTAAGCAGAGCAGGCCCTATGGTCTATAGCATCTGCTCAAGGATCAGTGCCCATTCAGGGCACCATTGCTGCCTCCCTCACTTTCCTCGAGGCAGTGGGGGAAGCAGCAATGGTAACAACAGTTCAACGAAATGCTGCAAGCTTTTCCTTTTCCCTGAGGTAAGAGGCCTCTTCCTTCAACAGTAATGATGATAAATGTTGATTTGTTTTAAGTTTAGAGCTGATTGCAAGTACAGGTTGTCTTTAGTGTCGTGCGAAATTAACACATTTCATTATGCGGGATATTTCATGAAATTCACACATTTCACAAAATATTCTGTAGTTGCAAAATACAAAATTTCACCCCCTGAGAACTAAATTTTGCCCGTAAAACAGCAAAATTCACTGCTCACTGGTGAAATTTTGCCATTTTAGGTATACAAAATCAGCCTTGGTGTCTAGTGATCCCAACTCCCGGCTGATCACCAGCTCAAATTGAAGTTATTCCCCTCTCTGGTGGCTAGTGGCCCCACCCCCCAGCCGATCACTGGCCTATATTGAAGACTCCCCACCGCTGAGATTTACATCAATTTCTCCATCTCCAATGTATAAAAATAAAATAAAATCCTGACTCCCTGGTGTCTAGTGGATCCTCCACCTACTCAATCTGTCATTAGATAGTATAAATCCCTCTGCTTCCCCTCATAACCCTTAGCAGACCACCGGCATAGCTCTCCACCACCTCCATGGCTGGCAGCCTGACTGAGTGCTTCAATGAATAAGTGCATACTTGTACAAGTATGCGCTCATTCATTGAAGCACTCATTCGGGCTGACAGCAGTAGAGGTGAGTGGAGGGCTGTCTGGTGGTCCACTCGGGGTACTGGAGGGAGCAGGGTGAACGATCTGATAACCGGGTTGGGTGTCCACTAGACACTAGGGAGTCATGGAGACATGCAAAAGCAGTATGTGTCACAGTCCCTTCTGGAGTGGAAATAATCGTGCAAATGAGCTGGTGATGTTAGCATGTGTATAGAATTCAAAATTGAGATTGCATCCTCATTAAGTACACATTGTTATTAATGTATGTGGGAAACGTCGTACAGTAATAACACAGTGTAGTATTCAGAAGTCATTCGTTGCAAATTATGAGTATCTGCATTGTTTCATTGTTGTTTGAGAGTCTTGCTTATGCTGCCCCAGTTTTACAGCTAGACAAATTGAAATGAAGGTACAGTGAGGTCAGACCTATAGGTGACTGTTCAAGGTCACTGGAGTCAGTGGCACTGGTGGGAGTCGAACATGGGAGTCATAGTTCACACCATAAGTGGTATGGGTTGGCTCTTAGGTGAGGAAGAAACTACATTTTAGTTAAATGCCAACTGCATCTTTTGATAAGTCATGAGCACTTTCTGGGGAATCGGGAACAGATGTTAAGAGCACTAAGATGTTTGCAAGTTACAAGTCTCCCATCGGTATTAGGATGGTTTTAAATTGCTGCTTTTCATAAACTTTTATTTTCATTATGGCAAAGATCTGATAGTTGTCCTAGGATAATTCTTTCCTTCCAATAGTAATACCTTCATTTCTCGAGGTTGTCTCCTAAAACTTAAATAATAATGGAGAATCTCTTTTTATCATAAACTGGATGTGTAGCCAGGGATGAGGCATATGAATTAAGTTGTACAAAGCTAAACTTTAAATGTTTGATGAACTTAAATAATTGCAGACTGGAAGTTGATTATGTGAGTTATAGCAAATGGCTACCAAAAGGGATTTTTATTTTTATTTTTATACCATGGGGATGGGGAAGTAGGGCACTGAGCTGCCCATTTTCGGGCTAAATTTCACAATTTTGCAAAATACTTTGCACAGTGAAATTGACGATTTTGTGGCAATTTTACCAGCAAAATTTTATTTCACAACATCTCTAGTTGTCTTCTAGAAATTTACAATTTCCTTGATGCTGGATCTCTGGCTGAAGACCACCCTCAGGAGACAGAACAGACAAATTTTCCATATGCTGTGCTACAGCTGTAAAGAGTATCAATGAATCAAAAGTAGCCTCTTAAGGAGCAGTATAGGAGAAGGAGGCAAGCTTCCCCATACCAGGACCTCCAGCTCCAATGTCCTCTTGGTCTGCTATCTTGGCAAACTGGTCAGTGGCACCCCCTACTGCTAGAGTAGTGGAGTTTTTATTGAGGACATTAGTCTCATACAGGTAATATTCGCAAAACATTCAAAACAAGGCAAACTTGAACAGAGTTTTATCTAACATTAGGATAAGCTTTCAGGGTTACTGCATTTGTTGTTGACTGATTGTTTCTACTCTTACCTCCTTGTTCTTTCATCCGTGGTTCTTCTTTTTTGGCAGGGAAAGGGCCCAGCCATCCACCCCCATCCCCAACCACCCCACACTACACTCCTTTTATAGGGTACCACAGTTGTGACATTTCCTGTGGCAGAGCAGGAAGGGGTGGATCAGTGGGGCCTCACATGGTGAGCTCATTTACAGGGGCACTAGTAATTTAACTTGTTATAACAAGTTAAACAAAACACAATCAAACCATTACTTGCATTTTTTTCCTTCTAATTACTCTGACTAGGTTATAAACCCAGCAACTTATCTGGAATGGATATCATTAACTGCAGGTACTGTGGAACAATTTTCAGAAAGACAGTCTTACAGGATTTAGGACACTGTCCTACATGCTGGGCCTTTGGAGATCTTAGGGCTCAGCTCCGGGCAGCATGGGCAGAGATTGCATGCCTCAAATTTCATATTCAAGAGGAAATACATTATAAGAACCACCCGCCATTTCCCCAGCATCCAACAGAAAACCTCGACCGCAGAGGGTAGTTGGTCCAGGAGGTTGGCAGGTGGTTAGGAGGGCAAATCGGGTGCCCCATCACTCTCTGCTCTCCAACATATTACCTCCAAAAACCATATAAACACTACAAACAGGTATCTGCCTCTATCTCTGAAATCAAACAAAGAGGCAGAAGACACTGCAGAGCAGGACACTGCAGCACAGGAGCTAGCACAACAAAACTCACCCAAATCAGGAACCAAAACAAAAAGCAAAAAGGAAATTCAAAAACTTGATCATAGGAGACTTATGATTCGGGGAGTTGATACCCATCTCCAGCCAGGGGTAAAGGTCAGATGTCTCCCAGGTATAACAGAATGGAGAGACACTGACCGCATTACTAAAATTGTTCACAAAGTAGGAGAAAACATTGATGTCCTAGTACACATAGGGACTAATGATCTCGCCAGCCGGTCAGTTGTGGAGACCAAGGAACACCTGACCAGGCTGGGTGACAAACTATCATCTATTTCATCCAGCATCTCCTTCTCTGAGATCCTGCCAGTCTGGGAGAGGGGAGCAGATGGACGGAAGGTCAGAGAAGGGGAGATAGGGGAGCTAAACACGTGGCTCAAGGGCTGGTGCCAGGAAAAAGGACACTGATTTGTAGGGAACTGGCAACAGTTCTGGGAGCGAAAGTTCTTTAAATTTGATGGACTGCATCTGACTAAGGAGGGAGTCAGTGCATTGGGGCAGAAGTTTGATGTCTTTGCAGAATATTTAAACTAGCAAATGGGGAGAGGGGTGCAGCACCCCATACGTCGAATGGGAAGAACACCCCTCCCCCCTCAGCTAGTGGTCAAACAGGGATTCAGCATGTTTGCAGTTCATTTGCATCACCAAGTAAGAAAAAAGGTTTGTCTCCCCATACGACGCACAGGGGTAATGCCAAACCTCACCCAACAACTAACACACCAAAATCTGGCCAATGGAAAATCATGTACACAAATGCTCACAGCCTGGGAAATAAGATCCCAGACCTGCAGGCAATAATGTCAGAGGCTAAACTGGACATAGTAGCAATTAGTGAGACATGGTTTACCAGTAACCACACTTGGGAGACTTCAGTACCTGGCTATGTATTGTTCAGAAGAGACCGAGGTGCAAAAAGGGGGGGAGGAGTGGCTCTGTATGTCAATGAAAATATCAAAGCTACAGAAATTCAGAATACACATAAGGAGCCAGAAGAACTGTGGGTCACCCTGGAAACAGGAAATGGGACTGCCCTAAGAACTGGGGTTGTCTACAGCCCCCAGACCAGGGGGAGGATATAGACACATTACTGTTAGAAGATATACAGAACATGACAGCTAAAGGGGGAGGTTCTGATAATGGGAGACTTCAACATGCCGGATACAGATTGGTCAATACCAGAAGGAACATTTGCCAGAACTAGACACATAGTGGATTCCATGCAGGGGGAGGGCCTCAAACAACTGGTACAGCAACCCACAAAAGACAGGGCTATCCTAGATCTAGTACTGACTAACAAGGAAGGGATCACAGATCTCCAGGTAGAAGGTCACTTGGGGGCCAGTGACCATCACATGGTATGGTTCAATTTGGCTACTACATCTAAATCATTCCATTCCAAGGCAAAAATATGGGACTTCAGAGGAGCTGACTTTGATAAGATGGCCAACAGAGTTAAGCTAGCCCTGGCAAAAAGAAACACAGGTGAGGGGTACAGGCAAAGTGGGCAAGCATTAAGGATGCAATACTGAAGCAACATCCCATTGTGTTAGACAGAAAAGGAAGTGCAAAAGAAGAAGGAAACCACTTTGGTTCTCAAATACAGTAGCAGAAAAGGTCAGAGTCAAAAGGCTGGCCTTCAGGAAATATAAGGGAACACAGCGGGATGAAGATAGGGAGGCATACCAAACTGCCCTAAGGGAAGCAGGGAAGGCAGTAAGGCAGGCAAAGGCCCAAACAGAGGAAACACTGGCACGAACAGTAAAAGAAGGTGACAAGACTTTCTATAGATACATTAGTGAAAGGAGAAAGTCCAGAGGGGGGTATTGCTAAGCTTAATGGAGAAAAGGGAGCATGTGAGGAGGAGGAGGACCCTGTAAAGGCATCTATCCTAAATAGATACTTTTGCTCAGTATTTACTGAAGAGAAGGTAGGGCAGGGCCCACAGCTCAGCATCATGGACACAGGGGGGAAGGAGGTGAGCACTACTCCCTTCACAAAAGAAAGGGTCCTACAAGAGCTTGCTAAGCTCAGGGTGGATAAGGCAATGGGACCTGATGGCATACATCCCAGGGTACTTAAGGAGCTAAAGGTGGAACTAGCAGAGCCATTAGCAGAACTGTTTAGTGAGTCTCTGAGCACAGGAGAGGTCCCAGAAGACTGGAGAAGGGCTCATGTGATCCCACTCCACAAGAGTGGTAGCAGGGAGGAGGCGGGGAACTACAGACCAGTCAGTCTTACCTCAGTAGTGGGCAAGATTATGGAGGCACTCCTTAAGGAAAGGATAGTACAACACCTGGAAGCCATAGGGGCACAGGATCCAAGACAGCATGGGTTTACAAAAGGAAGGTCCTGTCAAACTAATCTCATAGATTTCTTTGACTGGGTAACCAGAGTGGTGGACCAAGGGGGAGCAGTTTATGTCACCTACCTTGACTTCAGCAAAGCTTTTGGCACTGTTCCACATAGAAGATTGATAAATAAGCTGGGTAGGCTCAGGGTGGGTCAGAAGTTGGTCAACTGGGTGGCAAACTGGTTGACGGGCAGAAAACAGAGTGTGGTGGTAAATGGTATACAGTCAGAAGAGATGCAAGTCACAAGTGGAGTACCTCAGGGATCAGTCCTGGGGTCAGTCCTCTTCAACATCTTCATTAGTGACTTTGCAGATGGACTAGAGGGTAAGGCTTGTCTGTTTGCAGATGACACCAAGATCTGCAACAGAGTAGATGATCCAGATGGGGTGGGCAGAATGAGAAGAGATCTGGATAAACTAGCAAAATATTCAGAAGAGTGGCAACTGGGGTTTAATGCAAAGAATTGCAAAATCATGCACATAGGGAAGAGAAACCCTGAAGCCACATATAGGCTGGGAGGGGAGTTGCTAGCAGTCACAAAGGAAGAAAGAGACTTGGGCATCATCATCACTGATGACCTGAAATCATCAAGCAGACCTCTAAAGCAGTAGGTAAGGCTAGGGGGTGTTAGGGTGTATTAGTAGGGGTATCACAAATCGTAAGAGGCGGTAATAATCCTCTTTACAAGACACTGGTTAGGCCCCCATCTGGAGTACTGCATGCAGTATTGGAGGCCACACCTTCACAAGGACATTAACCAAATTGAGGCAGTCCAGAGAAGGGCAACTAAAATGGTGCAGGGACTGCACTGTGAAGACATATGAGGACAGATTAACAGAGCTCAATATGTATACCCTTGAGCAAAGGAGGGAGAGAGGTGATATGATCGAGGCATTCAAACACCTTAAGGGCATTAACAAGGTGAAAGAGTCTAACATGTTTAAATATAAGAGAAATAGCAGGACAAGAGGACACAGCATGAGATTAGAGGGGGGGTACTAAGGGGAATGTGAGGAAATTTTTCACAGAAAGGGGTGGATGAATGGAATGGCTTACCACAAGAAGTGGTGGCTATGAATACAGTGCAGGGCTTCAAACAGGCATGGGATAGGCATAAGGGAGCAATACAAATGACTATGAATAGATAGGCCACTGACAGAGCAAAGGCTGATGGCACATTTATAAGGTAGAAAAAGAAATGGCAGACTGGATGGGCCTTGCGGTCCTTATCTGCCATCAACTTCTATGTTTCTATGTTTCTAGTACTGGTAAAATGTAAGGGGAAACAAAAAGCAATATTGAGGAAAACTAAAAAAAACATAAAAGGAATGAAAAATCATGGCAGATCAAAAAGCCAACCTTCACAATATTTCCAATGAACTAGAAATTGTGTCCTAGGCAATTTGTATTGTTCTAACTGATATACAGTATATATATATATATATATATGTACACATATAAAAGACAAGCATTGTTTAATACTGTGGAATAACTCATGGTGTGACCAACAGTGTTGATTAATAACCCATTTGCACCTTGCATGCCAAAAGTAAACTTTAAAAGGCCACAGATCAGTCCCAAAGTACTTGGATAGTATTTGCACCAGACCCTGGAGGGATCATGTAATGTGATCGAGTATTATTGAGCAACTTAATATGAGCTACTCAGTAATACCACTCAGCTTTAGAGCGAGTGGCAAAAACAAGCACCAAAAGATTATAGTGGGTGTAGTACTGAGGGACAGCACTACACTCACGAGAAAGGAGATAAGTAGACCAATTTTGCCAAGGCCTGCCAAGCTCGCCATGTAGTGGCTTAAGCCACTGCCCCTGAAGCCTTTGGTGTCAGGTTCAGATCCCAGTGTAGGAAGCTATTTTGCTTCCTGGGGGAGTTTCTATTTTCTTTTATTTTTGCTCCCCGTGGAGTTTACAATCTATATTTTGGGGGGTGTGGGGGGCTTGCACATCACATAAAAAAATTGGTTTTAGTTTTGATTTCCAATTAAGTAAGCGACCGTCACTGTTTGTAATGGTCGGTGCTGTGCAGTTCACCCTTTTGATGTTGGGTGGTTGTTGAGTCACGTTATGTGATCGGAGGTCTTATAGACTCGCCCTTATCACATAAAACTGACCCAGGTATAGTTTCCCAGTACCAGTACAGTATAAATTATCCTAAAATAATCATCACAACTGATTTGTCTGGCCAAAAATCCCCAAATATTTAGTGCATAAGGACATTCCAAAAATAAATGGGACTGCATCTCCCAACAGGCCATTGCAAGTATCCCTGGGATAGTACCATTCTGAAAGCTGCTTATACTTATGAGTGTTCTGTACACTCAGGCTGCCATGACAAGTAAGCCATACTAAGTCCTAAATACTGGCAGGAAATCCAGGGCAGTGGCATCAGCAGGATACTAAAAGTTGGGGGGGCACATGCCCCCCTCAGTGACTTCAGCCACAAAGGGGGGTCTGGGGAGAGTTGCCCCTGTAAGAAAGTTTGAAGAATTTGGTGTTAAATGGTGCATTTTAGAAGCATTTTGTATGAAATCTGCAGCAAGACAAGCATAGGGATTGTGTAGATGAATCCCTGAAATACACATCAGGACACCTGAACTAGGGAACGGTAACATATTGAGAACAGAAAGAGCTGCACCGGGGTGGGTGGTGGTGCTCAGTGATAAATAACAGCTATTTTCCTTGTGTTCTCCCTGACCCAGGAGGGTTGACTGGGTATTGCCAACAATAAATGGATGTTTGAGTCCATTTAAAGCATCTACCTGTCTCCAAGCTCTTTCTGCGCAAGGGTGAGTGCCATGATTTTGATTGTACTGTACAGAACGATAACATACTTGGTTTAATATCTTAGTCTGATAACCAAGTACTCACATCCACAGACAGGAAAAGATTAACAACTTTTTTTTTTACCAAGCCAAATGGTGCCTGGGCATGGGGTGGTATTTAACCCTGCAAGAAATTTTGAAGAATTAGGTGCTAAATGGTGCATTCTATAAGCACGTGCTATCTGCGACTGTCATGGATAATGTCTATTCAACTCCACTCCACTACCACTCTTTCCTATATCTAGCTCCTTACATAAAGCACTTGCCCTAGTTTGGCCTCTGCCCCACATGCTTTACAGCGCCTGACAATGCTACCTTCCTGGCAGCTCCACCGCACCCCCCTTATCCTTACCCCCCCCACCTCTCCTCTCTTCTCATTTTCTTACCTCCCCCTTGCCCCTCCCATTTCTTTCTACCACCCCCCCATTGTCCTCTTCCTTTCCACTTTACTTAATTTGGTATCCTTTACCCTTATTTGTGTAACAATTTTGTCTATTGTCATGTGATACCTATGTCTTGACATGGAACCTTTGTAAAAGAGCCCTGGGCTCAAAGATAATTGTAATCCTAGAATTGAAATAAATAAAATAAATGAAATGAAATCTGAACAAGACAAGCATAGGAATTTCATAGCTGAAACCCTGACATACACAGTAGGTGACTAAGCTGAACCAGGAAACATACTTCTTGCCTTAGTCTCAGAATTATCTGCACACGAAGACAGAAGGAAAACAGTCTAATTATTAACTTTTCCTTTTTTTTTTTCCGAAACCAAATGGGCCATGGTAATTGACTGGGTGGGACACTGTGGGGATTTGCACATTGGAAGAAATCCAGAAAAAAGAAGAATATGTGACAAAGGGAGAACCTTGGAAGCAAGCTATGTAATCTGCACCATGACAAACACAGGGAGTTAGTAGCTGAAAATCCTGCAATTCAGAACACGACTTGAACCACACCCCCTAAATGGCAGTAGTGTAGAAGTTAAACTTCCAATCCCACAGACTGACAGTGAAAGAGATACAACCCCTCCCCCACTATGACTGGCAGCACAGGAGTTCCAGAACCCCCCCAACTGATAGTACAAGGGTTAAATCCCCCCCAACTGACAGTACAGGAGTTAGAGCACCCCGCCCCCAACTGACAGAACATGAGCTATAGCCCCCACCCCTAACTGACAGTACAGGAGTTGTTGCAGCAACCACTCCCAACGTACTTTCATCTCACCCCAACTGACAGTACAGGAGTTATAGCCACTCCTCCCACACAGTAAAGTACTTACAAACCCCCAAATGACAGTATAGGAGTTAAACCTCCCATCCCACAGACTGACAGAGAAGGAATTACAGCATCCCCCCCCCCCGACTGGCAGCACAGGAGTTCCAGGTAGCACCCCCCAACTGTCAGTACAAGATTTAGAGCCCCCCAACTGACAGTACAGGAGTCATGTTCTCTATCTCCCTTGTTGTTCCCCCTCGTTTCAGTGACAAAAGGTTAAGAAGCGGGGTAGACTGGGATGGACCTCTGGCATTTTTTCTGCCTCGTGAACTATGTTTCTATGTTCTGTCTCCTCTATTTCCATCCCAACTCAGACATGAGGTCAACAGCCACCAGCTCAGTCAGTCACCCACCCTCCAACCAGAGTGACTGACTCCCCTCCTCATCTTTTCTTTCTTTTCTCAAAATTCCTTTCAAAAACATAAGTCTGACACTAGTTCCCCAGTCCCCTTCCCCGCTGCCACTGCAGCCTGAAGCCCACCACACCACTCAGAGACTACACTGACCACACTACAGTCTCACCACCTGACCAGGGGGCAGAATGTGGCACAATAGCAGTTCAAACAGTCACATTGCAGGGTCTGGCCCACCCGGTGTGTCCACCACAGCAGCCACTACTACACTTCAACTGTGTCCAGTAACAGTTGCCCACCCTGGAACAGTGCCTTCTCATCAGTTCCATTTCCTCCCCTTGCTTTCCTGACCCATCACCTTAACTGCTGCTGTCTCAGTCTACTCGGCTTCGGGTATACTTTACCGTTACCGGTGCCAGTACCACCGGTGTTACTGGTCACACTCCTACTGCTGGTTGGACTTGTGTCAACTGTCCTCCTGGGTCTGGCTGGCCTGGTCCTCTCTAACTGCACCTCTGTTCAGATCAGACCACCACCTCCTCAGAGCTGGCTGTGGGTCAGCGGCCTGCCCAGCCTCCACACGAGTCACTGACCCTCCCCAGCCGCTCATGGCCTATACAGACAACAGTGACTACTCTGGGCCACAGGATCACCCTCATCAGGCACATTGCAGTGTCTGCACACTGCACATCTACACAACATCTCCAGTGCTCAGCTCCTGCCTCGTGTCACACTGTCCACCTGGACCATGCTCGCTCCCTCACCCTGCTCTTCTACAGGCCAACTGGATATAATTTCCATCCTTGGTCCAATGATGAGCTGCCCCTCCTCACATTATGGAGTCTGCCACATGGGATTGGATGGCATGGAACAGCACAGCAAAAGCAAGCATAGATGCATCGGGGTCAGTGTCAATCAGAAGGACTTGGGGCAGAGCAGGCTCTCAGTCTCGCTGACAGCTGTGAGGAAACAGAGCAGCAGGAGGAGGAGGAACTGGGAGGAGGAGTCACTGTCAGTGCTGGAGCCGGAGTGAGGTACTGGTAGGTGGAAGATTGTCAGAGGCAGAGTGGAGGTGGTACTACTGTCTGGAACAGGAGGATTCATGCAGGGCTGCTGCTGTTGGGCTTTACAGTCATATAATTTATAGAAAGGGTTTTAGAAATGACTGGAGCTCACCAGTCCAGAATGGAAAAAGTTTGACAAGGGAATATCACTTTAACAGCAATAGTACTAAGCCTGCGAACTAGGATCTTTACAAGTATTTTTAGATCTGTATTAAAGCAGCAGTGCGTGATAGCAGTGAAAATGTTGACCTATACCATTTTATTCTTTTTCAGATTGCCTAATCTCCTAATTTATATGATACCCTTCTTTCCCCAATTTTGAGTCTGCTTTACCACTTTTATTTTTCACAGTTGAAATAATAAAAGGAGTGCTCCTTTTAATATGGGCTTGGTCCAGGTTTTCATCACTATTCTCTGTTGATTTTAAACACCCATTGTTTAAGATTACTTTTCTTGCACCTATAAATGAACTAGCATGCAGCAGACACTGTTCCTTGACCTTATGGGAAAAGAGGTATACAAAAACAGCTGAGAATACTGATGAAAACTTAATCTGAGTCACATTAGAAGGCCCAATCCTTTTATTATTTCAAATGTGAAAAAAAGTGCTAAAGTAAACTCATAAAAGGGAATGAATGGTATCATACAAGTCAGAAGATAAGGGGCAATCTAAAATAGAATAAAAAAGTATGCTGTAGGTCAAAATTTTCACCACTATCATGCACTGCTCCTTTAAGGAGAGAAATAGTCCTCTAGCTACCTAGATTAGCCCAATTCCCTTTCTTATAGAGTAAAATCAATATAGCCTGAAACATAGCATTACATTGAAAACATCCAGTAGATAACAGGAAGAACATCAGAAAAGTGTACATAGAACTCCGTCCCAAGACCATCAGGAACAGGAACTGTCTTAGGTTTCAGGGATGTTAATACTAATTTCACCTCTGCCAAACTAATGGGTGTTATAACAGTTCAGTGTCCCTCACTATTTAAAAGGCCTGTCAAGGGACTACACAAAAAGTCCCAGACACAACCAGACATTGGAAGAAGGGTGCTAAAAATAGGATTGTAGAATAGCCTCCATAGTAGACAATATTTGTCAGAATCAGTATGGACCTGACCCAAAGCATCCTGGATGTCGGTGATAAGTTTAGAATTAAAATCCTCTTGGCAGTTTTTAAAACTATCCATGGAAAATTTAGTACCATGATTTCCAAACTGCTGTCTACTCATAGAGATGATGATTCATAATAGCATGGAGATTGTCAATTTGAGTCTTATGTGATCTCATTTCCACAGTCTGTAGTGAAATAATATGAAAGAGCTATGACTACTGCTGTAAATATTTAAAATAATCCAAATGCCCTTTCCATTTACCCACTACCAGGAAAAGATGCTTTGAATCACCTTCGTGTCCACCCACCAGTCTACTAAAGAGTCATAACAGACCATTACCATTCCCTGGACTTCGAGAAACTCTCTACATTGGGAACTGATGTCAGGGTCAGCTAATAAAGAACTATTAACCCTTAGGCTGCCAACAGAATTAGAACGTATAGGGATTCTGGACTGATATATCAGTCCGTGGCACAGCAAGTGTTCATTTTCCAATAACCTTCTCCATGGATGGCTGAACTCCAAGTCCTAGAGTAACATGAACCTCAAAGTGGTCAGAAAGAGCTGATGCTACTGTTAAGGCAGTTAGAACTGTACGTCCTGGGGAATTCACTGAAAATACCACCAACAGCTTAATCTGGTTCAAGGTCAGTTGGCATTTATCTGTATTTGGGGGTTTTACCTGGGTTGTGCCAGGGGAAGGACTGAAACAGCAACCACAGATTGCACAAAACAAGACTTTTGGAGCTGTGCTTCTTGGACCATGTTGCCCTAGTCATAGTGACTTCCCATGGACACTTTCTGTAGGAGTGCCACAACTACTCGCAGAAATTGCTCCGTATAGGGTTCAGATAGTAATGACCAGAGTGACCAGTTCCCAAAACAAAGCTCTGAAACCATAGTGTTGTAAGCATTGCTCAGATGTGATAAAGAACTGCACCTATAGCAGGTCTTAGGCTGTCCTGCATAGGAACTAAACCCATGACACCATCCAATATAGAAGCTTCCATGGTCTGTAGCTTCACTTTGATCATCTGTCCCCCTTTTCAAATATTTTCAGAGCCTAAAATAAGGAGATGGTGGTCTGTCACATCTGCCCACTGCTTCACCCAGTACAAGATGTCAGATATGTGGACCCCCTCATTTTTGAACAACACAGTTATGGTCTTAAGAGTTGTCTTTGTCAAGGGAATGGCAACAAAAGGGGACCACAAAGGAGAAGACTTCAGAGAGTTACATTTTATCAATAACTTGTCTAGAAGTTGAGGCGTATGAAAACTCACATCAAATTGGATGTCCCCAGAGGTGTGAATGATCGCAAAGATCTCAGAGGCCAAAAACTGCAGGGATTCCTTCAGCAGCCTATGTGCCACATAAACCCTGTCCAGGGGCTCAGTAAGGCCAACTTTTTATTTAAGATGAACAGCTGTGTGGCTTAGCCCATTCCCATAAATTAGAAAACAAATCTGCTATACAAAAATGATCTCATGCAGAATCAGGTTTGTGGGGCTGTGCAGATTCTGCTTCAGTAGGAAAAGTATTAGCAGCCCCCTGCTGACAAAGAAATAGGTGGGTGATTGTAGGACAGAAACAGACTTAGGAACAGAAATCATTTAAGCAGTAGACTGACCATCTGCCAGGACCATTATGTCAGCCCACAAAGTAGAGGGTTGAGCAAGAAAGGAATTAATAGATGGCACCAGTGCACATAACCGCAAAGCAGGAGAGTAAAGTTGGCCACCCTTAGTAGTACTACTTGGTGGGACAGTAGCAGGAATAAGCCCTGTATTTGACAACAGTGTTGTAGTAGCAGAAAAATTAGACCCAGGAGGCTCCTGACATGCTGAGTGAAATGCAACCAGAGCAGCAGGCTGTGGAGGGAATCCCATAACCAGGAGTGATATCCCACCAGCCTTCGGCAGCAGTAAGGGGTTCATGACAGTGAGAGACTCAAGCAGATTTGCATTAAGCAAGGGAGCTAAGTTAGCAGTCTCCAGCAGTTCAGGCAGAATTACACTAGCAATATTAGTAGAAAGGCACTCATACCTAACTAGGGCAGGATCGTTCTTGATTGTAGAGGTTGTCGGTACACCCAAACAGCTGGGTGAAGAAACTGTAGTGTTAGAATTCAAAGGGACCACAGGGGCCAGTCCAGAAGCCACAGGAGAAGTTCCTGGAGGTGATGTCTTAAGATGCAAAACATTCTGAAACGAGCTAAGAGCTGTGGTAGTGCCATTCATGAAAAATCTGTTGGTTGGCATTGTAACCATAGAAACAGATCTAGGAACTAGAGTCATGGTCCGGGCCCTGACACAGCCAACATATGCAGTTTGCCGAAAAGGTGGGTCGGACCATAAATTGGGCCAGAATAATGAGGAGGGCTACAATGAGCCAGGTGATGAATCTCTTTCAATGCGGGAGCCAGCCCTGTACCCCAGGTTGCCCTCTGAAGATTGGGTTCAGCCAACCATCAAAAGGGCCCATTCTGGAGATCACAGAGCCCCTACCCCCATGCAAGGAGAACTTGGCGCATTCGGCACTGGAGTAGTCACCGAGTGTATATTAACTGGCAAAGGTGCTGAAGAGAATCCTACTCAGAGTAGCATGAAGCCAGAACAGGAGCTTTGGAGAGGTCTTGAAAAGCAATGCCTTCATCTGCTAGAAGCTGCAGCAATCACTGACAGTGATCATGGATCCCAGCAAGAATAGCATCCTCCATCCGATGAACCTGACTCGCAGCCAGTAGCAAGCACCATATAGGCAGAGGCAACTGGTAAGCCATAGGTAAGACTACAAAGTCTGGTGTTTGAGGCACAACTGAGACATCCATCAGTAAGTCCTGTCCAGTAGAAACTGCAGTAGGCGAGGTTAAATCCATAGCATCTTGAATGTTCATTGAGATGGTAAGTGAAAAACGTACAACAGGCACCACCCACTCGTGAGTGCCATCATCACCTTCTTTGCCACCTTCTCCTTGGTCAGCCATTGTGCTGATCTCACAAACAGAGTCTCCCCTTACTGAAAGGGTAGAGGAATTTTTATTGGAGGCAAATGAACATTACACCATTGAGTCCAACATAGTTTTGTTTTTCACAAAAAAAAAAACAACATAAGAAAGTCCCCTCCAAAAAATCATACAGAAGTAATTTATATGTACAGTCCATCTGCCATCTGCAGATTTACCTCAGATCAGTGAACACTACAAATTTACAATTTATCAAATAATCAACCCCCCAGCATCCTTCCCAAATTTCTCCATAAGGTTTCATATTTTCCTACAGAGTATTTCTCTCTATCTCCTTCTTTAATATTCAACAAAGCAGTTTCTGTGATACAATAGTGCCATTTGACATTTGTAACTGCTGAGTTAGAAATTGACACTTGTCTTGCCATAGATAATGTTTTATCAGAGCAAATAAAACATTAAGTGTGCTAGAAGGGAATTGTTTTCAGATTCCTGAATAATCTCTCAAAAGAAGTGTACAGTAGGTCAACTTCACAAGGCAAGGCTAGTTCCACTTAGCTGCTAGGAATTCCCAAAATTGAATACTATGTGGGCAAGAAATAAAAAGATGTTCCAAGGTTTCATCTATACTCAGGTATTCAGATCTAGAGCACATTCTTTCCTGTGTAGCTTTATGCCTCGGGTGCCCTCTCACCCCTAATTTACCCTGGCAGCTCATCCAAAGGACATCCCATGTTTGTTTGGGTATTCTTGAATCATTTAATAGGACAAGCACATTTGGCATTTTAGTAGGGGTACAGCCAGGAAAAATGATGTTACTTGGTTGTATGGCATCCAATATATGAGAGTATACTTTTTTTCTGGAGTAAGTCTGAATAATTTGTTTTTCTAACTTCCATTGCCTTATTTTCTTCAATGATGCCATAGCATAAGATAGGATATTATAACTGGATATAATTTTTGGGACTTCCTGATTCTACTATGCAGCATAAATTCTCATACAGTGTTGAAACCATAGCTGCCAAGAAAATAAAATTGTGCCCCATCCCCAAGACAGAGTGTGAAACATAAAAAAAGAATGAAAGAAAATTATAGGGTTTATCAAGTCTGGTTCCACCAAGCCGCATCAACACCAGATTTGTCGATATGTGGCTTGGCAACAACCCCAATGTCAACAGATGAAATTTCACCTGTCAGACATTGTGTTTTTTTTATTGGGTTAATGCACCCCCTGAATCCCCAATGCGGGGAACTGCACCCCCGCATTCCCCCATTTCTATATAACAAACTCAGAGTCGGAGTTTGTTCAGAATGGGGGAAATCACTGGCAGAGTGGTGAAATTTTGCGGGCTGTCCATCACAGCGACAATCTTGAAACTGGTTGAGATTGTCGCTGTGATGGGTTTCACCATCAAAATGTTGTTGTTTCGCCAGTATGCCATCATGTTCAACCCCTCTTTTTAAATGGTAGATAAGTGATTTCCCTTTTAACAGGATTTAGGTGATTCCCCCACAACATCTGAAAAACAAACAAACACTTAGAAGTCTGGTCTTTAGATGCGGGGATATATATATAACTTAAATAAGCAGAAATTGGTAACAAGAATTTCTTTATGATAGCGATTATAAATGAGCGACTATAGAAACAGTGATTCATTTATAGTGCTATCATCATCAACTACTCTGCAAGGTTAGCGACGTTGTAGGGAGGAAAGCGACCAGAAGGGGAGGGATAGGGAGGTGTAGTGGAGGGATAGGAGGTTTGGATAGGTTTGCATGGGTAAGGGATCCTCCTGCAGCTGAGCCAGCCCTGTGGTGTGGTGGTGAGGGTGGCTGGCTATGGTGCAGCAGGTACTGGGCTCGGGACCTGCTGGGAGTGATTGTTTTGACACTGCATGCTGTACTCTATTTTTTTTTCTTCTGTCCTTCTTTTGCCCCCTACTCAACATGTACCCACCTGGAGTTAACAATCCTTAGTAAGGGGCTGTGGGGGGCATGGGGGGCATGCAAAAACACTTTAAATAGCCGGAAGTCGGGTTGCATGGGTTTGTAAATCACCAAAATGCTTTTCGGCAATATACATTCCCATTATAGCGATCACTATTATGACATGGAACCTTCTGTACTACTCGTACTTCAGAAATGGCGGGAGCCACAGCCTTTGTAGTTGTTTTCCCCAACGCTGTGAGTATTATTTTATTCTAAAAAGTTTGTAAGCATTCTTATGGGATGTTAGATTCTGCATAGAAGGCCTTCATGTGGGAAGAAACTACTTTAAAAATGTCTTCATTTGCTTCTGCTACTTCACATGTTGGGCTAGTTAATATAGCTCTACTATTACTCTATATAAGCTGTTTATGGTTATTAAGTTTTATTGATTTGACTTATTAAGACGATACAAACATTAAAACAGTTGGATACATAGCAAAGATCTTACAAACTGTTACATATGTCTGTAGAAGCAGAGAACGGAACATGCTGGCCAAATAGTAACGAACTGAATATACTAGCCAGGTAAGCAGTAGGATAATACTTTGTGCCTGGATGTACAACACCTATCCAGCTGGAGATTAACTTTGAAAGTATTAGCAGTTGGTACCTTGAATTATAGCTAGCTCTTACCTGGCCCCATCCCGCTAGTTTCTGCAGTATTTGACAAAGCATCAGACATTATGAGAGAGGTCCAGGGCCACTGTCCTCTACTTTACATCTACAAAATACAAGAGATCATACACACAAAGCAAACAGGTCTTCATTGTCAGAGAATATACTATACTGATATTATACCATGTCATCCATAGAGCAAGGTCACCTATAACTCAATAACAATCCCTCTAGCACTTGCCATTAAATGCACCATGAGAAGAGACCATTATAGTAGCATGGTTGTGCCTATTCAGCCGATTCCCCTCCCTAGGTTTCAAAAACAGAAGGAAGGGAGTCCAGAGGGCAGTATATTTAAAGAGGGTATTGGTCACAGTATGTGATATTCTGGCACAGTTGGCAACTTGAGCCATGGAGGTAAGTACCTCTCCTAGGGAAGCGATTATCTGGGACCACCATTTATACAGTAGGAGTCTTTTAACCTGCATATTGAGTGTCAGAAGTAGTTTCAACTCGGAGAGACGAAGATGAGGGGCCGGGGCCTGTAGTCCTAATAACAGCAACTCAATGGACTGAGGCACAGGCTTCCTAAGTATTTTGGACCCCATCTCACAGGTAGCCTGCCATAGAGGCTGGATCAGCCTGCAGGATCAAAGTATATGGAACAGGTCACCTGGGAGTTCCTGACACCTCCAACACAGGACAGACTGAGCCAGCTTTGCCTTGGCGAGGACTACAGGAGTCCTGTACCAGGAGTGAATTATCTTATTCTGTATTAATTGACTACTGGTGTCAGGATATGCCCCGTGAGCTAGTTTTAGGCAAGACTTCCACTCCAGGTTCGTAATAGGGGCATGCAGTGCTTTCTCCCATTTATGCTTGGATTCCTCTGCTTGGGACAGGATGGTGCTCCGAATGGCCGCATATACCTGGCTTGACTGTTCTTTCTAGGGCCAGCCATGACTCTACATGGGAGATGTGTTGCTCTTGGTGCTGCTTATGCCTGTACATAAGGATGGCGCTTCTTATTTGGAGGAATCACTAGAAGTCTTTGGGAGAGATCCCATAAGAGCTCCGCAGGCCCTCAAAGGAATTAAGGGTATTTGTACAAGGAATGAGCTTATCTCGAAGCAATGAGATACCACCACACTCCCGTGAGGGCCATGCAATTGGTTGTTTATTGATGGTAATCTCATTATTGCCCCATAGTGGGGTAAGTCTTAGGGGAGATGGGGAGGTGCCCAACTTCTTATGCACCTTGGCCCAATATTCCAGAGAGGAACCTATAGTAGGATGACAGCAAGTGCGCTTAGGAGGATGGTTAAATAAGAATAGTACCAAGTGAGTACGCTGACATACCTCTCTCTCCATACCCAGCCACTGGGAAGCATTGTGTTCAGGGAAAAGGAACCATTTTAACATCTGAGCCAGCTGAAAGGCCCATTTATACCCCTCTAACCAGGGAAGGCCCCAGCCCCCTTCCGACCAATGAGCTCTGAGCTTATTTCTACTGTACCTAGGTTTCTTACCCTCCCACAAAAAGGATCCCAGCAGGGAGTCTAACTTAGTAAACCAATAATGAGGTATTTTCAAAGGAATGTGGGAGAGAAGATACATAAATTTTGGTGCTGTGACCATTTTAATTGCGGATATTTTATCTACAAATGACAGTCAAAGAGATTTCCAGCTGTACAGTTCTGTATAAATGGAGGCAAAAAGTGGTTTCATATTCAGGTCCCAGATTTTATACAGATTAGGACAGACAGTAATGCCCAAGTAGGTAATCCCCTCCGGGGCCCATCGGAGCCCATGCTGAGTAACCATTTGAGAGGTACACTTAGGGTTTAAAGGTAGGAACTCCATCTTGGCCTGGTTAATCTTGAGCCCTGAAAATGTAGAGAAATCTGACAAGGTGGACAGTAGGGGAGGGAGGGAGGTGACAATATTGGCTAAAGGGAGCAACAGGTCATCCGCATACATAAGAGATGAGTATGCCCTTGTTCCCACCTGGACCCCGGAAATTAGAGGATTTTGCCTAATAGCAGCTGCCAGAGGTTCTACTGCCAATACAAAAAGTAGTGGGGAAAGTGGGAAGCCCTGACGGGTACCCCTACCCAGTATGAATGGGGGAGACAGCATCATATTGGTGAGTATCTGTGCAGCTGGGGATGAATATATTGCCCCAATCCAGGCCTGAAACCCCACCCCCAAGCCCATAGAGCAAAGTACTTGTTGGACATAGTCCCACTCCAGGGAATCAAAGGCTTTTTCGAAATCTATTGCAATGGCAGCAGCAGGGGAAGATAATGTTTGAGCCTTAAGGATTAAATTTACCAATGATCTAATATGGTCCGCGCTAAAGCGGCCCTTAACAAAGCCTACTTGGGATGGGCAGATCAAACTGGGAAGGAGAGGATTAAGTCATGTATTAATGTAAATCCAAAAATGCTAACATGCCTGTTATTGATGAGTTTGTAAAACTCTGATGTATTGTTTTGTACTTTTCTGTAACTTGTATTGTTATAAATGTATAGTTGTAATAATTTTGCATAATGTAAACAGGTAAGCCTTGTGAACAGGGATTTTCCGAACCCTAATGGCTGTATCACTGTATAAATAAAATTTTACCATACCATACCATACCAAGTCTATTAGCTAGTATCTTAGCTAGCACCTTGCTTTCAGCATTCAATACTGAAATAGGGCAGTAGCTGGATGCTTTAAGAGGGTCTTTACCTTTTTTTGGTAGGATAGTAATAGTTGCCTCCCTAAGGGATGAAGGGAGAGACCCTGTTTGCAATGACTCAGTGAATACTCGTTGCAATACCAGAGAGATTATGGGATGCAACAGCTGCCAAACTTCAATAGGGAAACCATCCCCTCCAGGGGCCTTTCCCATTTTAAGGGAGAGGATGGTGTCTGCCACCTCCTAGGTTGAGATTGGGGCATCTAGGGCATTAGCTTGGGCTTCTGAGATTTTGGGAAGATGTAGGGACTCCAGAAATGGGCAGACCCCCTTGGGGTCTGGGGCTCTGGAGGATTTATATAATAAGGAGTAAAAATCCATCATTATTTGATTAATACCTTGCGACGAGGTCTGGATCCTACCCCCTGCATCCTCTAAAGCCACTATATGCCTTTTAGCTTGCTGCTTTTTGAGACGGCATGCCAGCAGCTTTCTCCCCTTCCCAATATTTCTGCTTGAGCCTAATGATTGAAATCTCTGCCTTTCTAGAGACCAGCTCATTCACTTGCATCTTCAGAGAGGTGACCTTGTGACCTGCCTCTGACCTAAGGGAAGGGACATGAAGGGCCTTAAAAGCAAGCTCCACTTATCGGAGTTGTCGTTCAAGACCCCTCAAATGTTGTTCCCTCCTCTTTCAGCGCCGGCTCGCATACCCTATTATCGCCCTTCTTAGAGTAGCTTTGAATGCCTCCCATGTGGTACCCACAGAGGTATCTGCTATGAGGTTATGCCGAAAAAATTCCATTGCTTCCTTTTGAAGCCAAGGGGGAAAGTCTGGGTCACTAAGTAGCAATGGGTCCGGCCTCCATGCCGGAGACTTAGGGAGAGGGGGCCCCATGTGAAGGCAAGATGCACAGGGGCATGATCCGAGATAACTAAGGGATGAATAAGGGTATTAACAGTGTTACTAGTAATAGTAGAAGAGGTGAGCCAGAAGTCTGTTCTACTAAGAGAATTATGTACTGGGGAATGAAAGGTGTATTCCCGCTGGGAGGGGTGAAATATTCTCCAGATGTCCATAAGGGCCAAATCTTGTTGTAATTGAGCCACTGCCATTACAACCCTGGAGTGGGGCTCAGTATTGGAAGGAGATCTATCCAGGAAAGGGTCCAGAGTAAGATTAAAATTGCCCCCTAACAAAATGGGGGTGTCTTCCAGAGCTATGGATCCCAACACCTGGACCAACTTGTGAAAGAAGGAGGGCGAGTCCTCATTCGGAGCGTATATGTTATCCAGGATCAGAGGGCCCTCCCCAGTATCCATGAGTACCACTACCCATCTACCCTCAGGGTCTCTCACTTGTCTCTGCAATTTCCATTGTAGTTGCTTGTGAAGCAGAATCGCCTCCCCTCTCTTTCTAGAGGAGGCCGAGGCATGAATGACCCAACATACCCAGTCCCTCTTCAGTCTCTCAGGATCCCCCCCAGAAAGTTTGGTCTCCAGCAGGAAGGCGACCCTCGCTCCCGGTCTCTTAAGGTGGCCCAAAACTTGCTTCCTTTTGTTTGGGGTGTTAAGCCCTCTGACGTTCCATGTCAGACAAGTGATATCACCTGTTAGTAATAGGGAGCAAATATTTAATTAAGAGATGTATCAAGAACAACCAGCAGATAGGGGGTGAGGGGAGCCCAACCAGCAGAGGCAAATTTCTATAGAGCGCCACCAGATACGGAGAAAGTGGGTAAAGCTCATATACCCTGCCCCTATCAGATGACCTTATACTAACAAATAACGAAACATCTGTGTGTGTCTCTTGTGAAACAAACATACATAAACATATTAACAAACTATATACATTGTGCACAGTGTACAATGCAATTTGGGGATATAGAGGCATCTCTTCAGCCGCAGAGCCCTGCTGTAGGCCAGCCCCTATTCCCAGGGTGTTATCAAGTGGTATCCATCCTTCCTTAGCACTACGGTGAGTGCGGGGGGAGAGGTTCTCCCCTGAGAGAATCGAGCAACTCAATAAGAAGGTTGGACCACGTGGCTCATTGCAACCCCAGAGGGTTGAGACAGCTGCTCCAGCAGTGTAGCTCAGAAGCTGGGGTAGTTAAAGTGGGACTACACAACGCTTCTAATGAGGTGGGAATTTGCAGGAAAGAAAGTGGGGGGAACTGCCCACTATTTAGGCAAGCCTAGGGTTATTGCTGATGGGTGCCAACGTGTTCTCACAACAAAAATCTTGGTGAGGTCAGGCTCATCACACCTATGAAGAGTGTACTGTAAGCCACCCAATGTGGGGGCTGGGAGATCTCCCCTTGATAGAAAATAATAATAAATAAAAAAAAAAACATACCAGAGGGGCACATGCCTGTGCCATTCACCACTTAGGGCCTCATGTAAAACACATCCTGGCTACCCATTCAGCACAACAGTTTACGCATGCTGTCAGATACTTTCATATTATATGACACAGCTTCCCAGCGGACCTCACCCCCCCCCACACACAAGTAAGCGAGGTAGAACACACAAAAGTTCTGCTGTTTAATCAAATGGTACAAAAAAGGCCTTCTTTGCCATCTAGACGTGTCTGGACCTTTGATTAGGATGTCCACTGAAAGCTTGTTGGTAGGCCTCTTTGAATCCCTCCCAGTACAGGAGTGAGGCATCTTCTCTTCCATATGGCAGTGCAAGCCGGGGGTCAAGGTTGGGGTGAAAAGGGGCTTGAAAGTTCCCTTACATGGGTAACATGGAGAAAGGATAGCAGATGGGTCAGCCAAGGAGATTGTTCACTGACAATTAATTTAGACACCCCAAACTCTCCCCATACCTACAACTCCCCGGGAGATTAAAAGAACAGGAATAGAAAGAAAATAGACGGATGACTACTTATCTGACTACGCCGGTGGGTTTTCTCTGATCGATTGCCCTAGAGATGTAGAGCACTCAGGACAGTCCACATTGAAGAAGAGATCTCCACTGGTAGCGGAGGCCTCCCTCGTAGCCTTTGGTGGATGCTGCCCTCTGCTATCTGTAGCTCTGTTCTGCGGCTGGTGAGGAGTTGCTGACAGGGACAGGTAGCTGGGCTGCAACATAGAAGTAGGCCTGCATTCCACAGTCAAATCCACAATGCCTGGGTGTTGATCCGGAGAGCTGAGGCACAAAGCTTTATATCTATTAGCGGTGCGGTAGGCCTGTAATGGATCTGGAGCAACAATGTCCATGCTTGTGGCTTCCTCTGTGTCAACTTGCCCTCTCTCCGAAGGATGCTCCCGGCGGCCGTGTTTTTTTGAGGATTGCCTCTTTCCGTGTGCTTTTCGAGGGAGTTCCCAGTGTTACTTCCTGAGGTCTTGCCAAACTGCAGGCCTGCTCACTGATGGAGAGGGGTGGCAATCCAACCCGTCGGTAGCAGTTTTTGCCGAAGGGGCTCCCGGGGTAATGGTGGTGAATTCTTGAGGCCAGTTGTGCCAAAAAAAATCCATGAGTGCATCAGGAGATTCAAAACTGTTCAGGACCCCGTTATGCATAACCCGCATCATGGCTGGGTAACGCAAGGAGAAGGACAGTCCAATACTGTGCATTTTATGCCTTGCCTCAGACTATGCTCGGCGTTTGTCCAACAGATCCTTAGAGAAGTCCTGAAAGATGTGGATCCTATTCGATCTCCACACTACATGCTGTAACTCACAAGCTCTAGTTAGGACTTTCTCTTTGTCCCTAAAATCAATAAATCGGGCTATGATAGGTCATGATCTGTCCTGGGCCTGAGACATAGGGGCTAACGTACGGTGTGCACGTTCCACCTGGAGCGGTATCAGTGGGTCCAACTGCAGCATTTCAGCGATGGCTAATTGTAAAAATTCCTCAGTATCTTTGCCTTCTACATGCTCAGGGAAGGCCTGGAAGTGAAGATTATTATGGCGACCTCGATTTTCGAGGTCATCCATCTTACTGCGCAGCATCTGTATGGTCCGTTGTTAATCTCTTAATTCTGCCCTTAAGTCCTGAACATGCCTCTCCGTCACCGAGACCTGCTGTTTGGTATGCAGCATCCTGGCTTCTAAATTTTGAACCACTTGGGTGTTTCGATCAGTTGCCACAGTGACTTGTGCCATCTGGGCCATTAATTGGCCGAACATCGCCTTAACTGACGGTTGCTCCCAGGTTTGTGGCAAGTGGCCTTCAGCCATATTTTCAGGCCTACCTTGTCCAGGAGGCTCTTCATTAAAATATCAATTTCCACACAGCAAAAGAAGGCTTTTTGTATCAATGACACTAAATTAGTGTAGCTTGAGTATTACCCCACAAGTTACAGTAGAGTGAGGATATAATACCAGCTGGTAGAAAAAGGATTTTAAAGGATATTTCCCTCTGGGTTGTGGAGCTGAACTTTAAGCTGCCATCCTATTTAGCGTCCCTAGTGGCCACTCCTATATAAGCTGTTTATAGCTCTCAAGATTTCTCTTGTTCCTGCCTTCCCTGGAATACCTATTCTACGTTCATTGAATATTAAAGTTGCTCTGGAATATTATAATTTCTCCATTTCTCCCTTCAAAATCTGAATTTGAGCATAATACTGTCCATATCCCGTGCTGACTAATTACATGACTTTATATAGTTGGGACATTAATGTTAAATATTTCTTATATTGTTCCATGCGTACCTGACTGGCCTGTTGTTGAAAGTAATTTTTTTTGTAATTCTTCTTTTGTCTCTAGCCACCATCTACTAACACTATCTCCATACATACTATCATTTTTCTTGCATTTTGCAAATACCTTATTGACTGCATTATATCTGGTTTCTCCAATAAAGTGGAATTTAGTTTCCAGTACCCCTTACCAACAGTCTTACTCTCTGAAAAACTAAACTGTATGGTGAGTAATAAATGGTCTGTATTTTCTATAGGTCGAACAGTGGAATTTTGTATTTTAACATGTTTAGTAGTAAAGCTGAAATCAGTCCTGGTTGCTAAGGTATTCCTATAATAAGTGTAACCTCCACTCTTATGTAAACTTCTATAAGAACTAATTAAATATCGTGTATCATGGCCACAGGTGTAAGTTGCAGGATACTTCTGATCTACTGTCCACCCGGGGGCGAGAAGGATTTCCTGCAGGAAGTTGCAGACTTCATCTTCGACATGGTGTTGGAGTCCCCAAGATGGCTGGTTATGGGGGTCTTCAATGCCTGGATCGACAATGAATTCTCGCATTTTGGTCAAGACTTCCTCCAACTAATTATTTTGTTGGGCTTCACACAGGTGATTACTTCTGCAACCTATAGACAAGGTCACTCATTGGAACTAGTGTTCCTACTAGGGATGGAGATCCCGATGTTGTGGTGAAACCCGTCAGATGATCTGCTCACCATACTATAGGGTTCAGTTTTGAGGCTTCCCCCAGTAGATCTGCTCATGTAAGGGGTCTGTCTCCTGATGGTCTTATGGTGGTACTGGACCTATTGGGTCGACCGAGTGAAAGCGTGGATCCAGAGGAGCTGCTACTAGCCTATAATAAGGTGGTGATGGTTGCACTGGATTTCATAGCTCCTGTTTGTGTTCACCCCCTCACCCTTCATCCTCAGTCCCCTTGGTTTGATGGGACATTGGTAGAGCTGCAGAGAGTGGGGCAATTGCTGGAGTGGTGCTGGTGGAAATCTGGCCTGGTTGATGACAGATTTAGATTGGTGGTCCATTACAAAGACTACCAATTGTCCATCTCAGATAAGAAGGTATAGTTCCTGTTCAGAGAGCTTGCTGCTGCAAAAAATTGACCAGTTCAGCTCTTCCATACTGTGAACAGGTTATGCAATCCAGCCTCTCTTCATAATCAGGGAGCCTTTTCACAGAATAAGTGTGACGAGTATGCTTGATTTGTCACAGATAAGGTTGCCACCATCAGATAGGAGATCTATGCAGCTTGGTCTACTGGTTGTTGCGGTGATTGGTGGGAAATTGCAGGCACCCAGTTGTCTGGTCTGACTTTGACCAGTTGGTGATCACGGACATTGTGAAGATTATCCAGGGTATGCGACTGACTTACTGTAGTTTGGATCCTGGTCCAACACGACTCTAGGTGAGATGCATAGAGGTAATCAGACCGATCCTAGCTGAGATAGTCAGGTGCTTGTTGGAGACAGGGGTGTTTCTGGACACCCTGAAGGAGGCCACGGTTTGTCCCCTTCTTAAGAAATCTTCTCTCAACCCTGTCTCGTCAACTACAGACCTGTCTCTAACCTGCCTTTTGTGGGCAAGGTTATTGAGAAAGTAGTCATGTTGCAGCTGGAGGATCATCTTACAACCCACGATGTCAATGATCCTCTCCAGTCCAGTTTCAGGAAGAGGCATAGTACCGAGACAGCTCTGGTTCATGTACTTAATTATCTCCTGATAGCGAGAGATCAGAAGAACCATTCAATCTTGGTTCTCCTTGATCTCTGCAGCATTTGACACTGTGGGCCATATTCTGTTATTGGAGTGCCTATGGCGTATCTGTAGCCTGTATGGTACAGTCCTCAGATGGTTTCAATATTTCCTCATGGACAAGACTCAGAGAGAGGTGTCAGGGAATTTTTCCTCTGCCCCTTTCCCCCTGTACTGTGGGGGTGTCACAACACTCTGTTCTTTCACCCATGTTGTTTTGTGGTGCATATGCTGCTGTTGGGGGACACTAGAAGGTATTATAGGCTGATTTTCCAATGCTATGCAGATGATACTCAGCTATACATGTCCTTTGCACTGGAGCAGAGTGAGGCTGTCTCGGTCTTTAATAACTGCCTCTCTGAGATTCAGGACTGGATGAGCACCAGCTGGTTGAGGTTGAACCCTGATAAGACTGAGGTGTTGGTTGTGGATCCAGGTTGTCAGATAGAGGGGTTGTCTGCTGAGCAGCCATCCAGACTTTGGTTGGGGGGCAGCCAGCTGATGACCTCTGACCGGGTGCAGAATCTGGGCATTATGCTTGATGGTGGGCTGACACTTAAGTCACAGGTGTCAGCCATTGTCAAGACCTCATTTTACCATCTGAGGAATATCACCCAGATAAAACACCTTGTTCCGCCTGATGATCTTCCAACGCTGGTCCATGACTTTGTGATCTCCCGCACTGAATACTGCAACACCCTATACCTAGGGCTACTGGGGATGGACCTCTGCTGCCCGCAGCTGCTGCAGAATGTGGCTACCAGGTTGTTGACTGGCTTATCTAGATCTTGCCATGTCACACCTGTGCTCTGCAGCTTGCATTGGCTGCCACTTCAGTGAAGAATCACCTTCAAGGTCAGATTACTAACCTATAAGGCCCTACACAGACAGGGACTGCAGTATTTGCAAGATCTCCTTCACCCCTAAAGCCTCCTCTGCCCACTCCACTCCTCCAGTGCAGAATTACTAGATGTTCTCAGGGTCCATTTGAAGACCTCTGGTGCCAGATCTTTTGTTTTTGTGGCCCCAACCCTGTGGCATTCTCTACCTCGTCAGGTTCAAGAGTGCTTGACCACTGAGGCATTTAAATCTGCAGTAAAAACATACCTGTTGCATATGCCATTCTCTGAAGCCTGAAATGTTGCTGCCCTTTGTCATCTGTTTTCTAGAGTGCTAATTTTATCTTTTACTATGTATGTACAAGCACTCTGACAAATTTTGAGTTGCACTTTTTATAAATAAACTTTGATTTGATTTGATTTGAAATCTGAATCTGTTACAATTGTTTTTAAAGCTGTGGTATCACAAAATTGTTTTTGTGTGTTGGTTCCCTTATCCATGGGCTGTATCCAGCAGATAAAATCTCCTGCCCATAAAACCTTTCTGTTTGTAAACAGATATGGCTTAATTTGAGTAAACAGATCCCCCTACCTTTCTTTGTTTGTGGGGCATAGACATTAATAGCTCTCCATACAGTATTATACAATATTATTATGATTTAAATCTATTAGCAAAGCTCTCCCTGGGTAAAGGAGGCAGTATAGCACAATGGTTTAAGTCTCTAAGCTGCAAACTTGGAGAACTGTGTTTGAATGTCACCGCTCCCACTTGCATACTCTGGGACCCTGATCAAGTAACTTAACTTTCTTGTACTCCCAGGTTGCACCTGTAAACAAGCTTCATCTTAATGTGTATCTCCTGGTTTAAAAAAAATATCCACAATTCTTGTTATATTAAAAATAATACCCCATAAATAACACATCCACCCCATCACATCTGTCTAGACCATAAGAGAAAAAAGTTGGACCCCAGCACCACAGTCTAGATGAAGCATTAATCTCTACAGTGGTATGTTATCTGGTATCTTGCAGGAAACAAATGTCCAGATGAAGATCTTTTAAAATAGAAAAGATCACCAAGTGTCTTGGAGTGTTCTTGATGCTATCTACATTCAAAGTGTCCACTTTGCATTGATGCATCCAGATGCATTGGGCAGCCATTGTGGAAGTAGATGAGGCTAACTATTGTTGTTTAGTCTTCCACTCCTTCTTAGGTGGACCCCAAGTTCTTTTTGCTTTTTAAATGGACCTTCCAAATTTCCATCACAATATCCTCTTTTTCTGAATTTGTGGAGATGGCCTGTATTGATGATTTGGTGGAGGATGTTCCTGTTTCCTCTCCTGGGTTCGATTCATGTGCTTGCAGAACCTCATATCTGTTATTTAATTCTAGTTGTCTTTGTTCTTGAGTAGTCCTGGAAAGTTTTGCTTTTGGTTGTTGTTTGTTTATTCTCCATATTTTAGATATCACCACAGTCATCTCTAGGGTGGCATACTTTGAATATCCATGTTCAAATCCTGTTTTGATTAAATAGTCTGTTGTGCCTTCTGCTGTGGAGTTGTACCCTCCATCTGTTGGTGCAGTTGAAGTTCATCCTCATTATTTTGCCTTTCTTTCATGATAGTAACAGTAATGGTCTCCTTATCTTTAAAAAGGGTTTCCTCTGTACTCCCTTTGGTTGTATTGGGCTATGGATGAGATGTTGTGCCTTCTGTTTGTGTCCTCTGCTTTTCTTCTCTGTGTTTCTGCTCCACACTATTGTTTTGGGCCATGGTGAGACTATTATCTTGATCTGGTCTATCAGCCCAATTATGGTATGCCCATTGACATTTCCTATATGCATGGCCTTGTTCTTTGCACAAATTACATATTAATTCAATAACACAGGAAGTACTGTTATGTCCATACTCCAGGTTTAAATTGCACTTGATCCTGTCACATGTATTACTTAGACGTTGTATTGACCCACATTTAAAGCATGTTTTTGGCTGTCCTTGGTAAAAGCAGTAACCTTTGCCTTTACCTAAAAAAACAACTAGGTAAGTGTTTTGGGTCTGATGGAGTTAATCACAATGTGACTTTAAACTTCTACCCACCCATCCAAATGTGTCCCTCATCTAGTATTGGTTGTGGCTCTCCAATTAAATTACAGTGCTGTGCTAGTCAATGTTTGATATCCTGCATATTGGCCCCTTCATTTCAAAAGAGTATGGTTACATTTCTGATTGCTGGTTTGGTTAAGGGTATTGCCCTAAATGGAAGCCACAGGGAAGAGTACTTTTCATTTTAATATGAAGCTAAAAAGCGATCCAGCCCCACTGGAGTTTTAAAACTGACATCAAATAAAGTGTCTCCTGATGTGTGAATTAGTGCATATATTTCATTTGAAAAAAAATTCCATTGCCTCCTTAATCAAAGTCCGCCCCACATAGATTCTATCAGGAGTGATCCCAGCTCCCCCCACCATGTGTTGTAAATGCACTGCATTTCTGCATTGTGCAGGGACTACAGTTTGAAAAAGCTGATCCCTTGCCCTGAATGTTGCCCACATTTGTTGTACTGTTTCAGTGTTTGTATTGGGATTTGCCATTGGCTGCTCAGTTTCCATTCTTTTACACCATGTTGGAAAATGGGAACTAGGCCCCCATTTAGGGTAATCTGAATCACTGTATATGATGGTTTGTGGGGGGGAGGGGTTGCGCATTGAGTGTGGTGGAGTGTGCACCACTGAGTCAGCATTTGATTCTATACCTGTTTCTGTGATAAATGGGACTTGCCTTCCCTCTGGTGCTGTTACTAATACAGTTCTTTCAGTCATAACAGTGTTCTGTGACTGTAGTTCCCATATACTATTCTGGGTCACCTGTTCAACGCTGCCTGGGATAGTGCTGTGGCTAGGATCTGGCACCCATTGCACCTGTTCATCTTGACACCATCCAGCCTCCATTAGAGAGTTCTATTTTTATTTTGTTTGGAATTTCCCCTGCTGTTTGTGCTGTTTTGGGTATTGCTGAGGCACCCCTCCCTGTTCTTAAATTTATTTTGTCCCATTTTTCAGATTGAAATGGTACTATATTGTTTACTGCCATTTCTACTTCATTACAGTTGTTGTTTTTACTCATTCCATTGTTTGAGGGTCTTTGAGTTGTTTCAGTTTTGTCCTACAAGCACTGCTCATCTGTTTGTTTGACAGGTATGGTCAGTGGCTCAGATGCAGGTGGCTTTTCTGATGATGCTGCGTCACACATACCACCAAGGCCAGGCCCTTTAGTTTGTTCCATTGTGATCACTTGTTTCATTTCTAAAGCTGGTTCTGCCGTCCTGGGTTCTTTTTTCTCTGCTTCTGTTGACAAGACCTCACTCGGTAGGTGCTCCATACTTTCTTCTGTTTCATTCATTAATTCCAGGTCACGTGTCCTGTTTTGTGCAATGAAATAATGCAGCAGTTGCTCCTTCATTTGTAGGTACTGAGCTTCTCCATGGCTCATTTCAGTACCCCCAGCTCCTTTGTTCTGGTCTTGAACCTCACTGATCTCCAATGCTGGACCTGCAGGGTCAGCGATCAGCTTACCTGCAGGTACACCAGCTGCTGCTACTCACTCCCTCTGCCCATCTGACATGCCAGACAGAATCTCCCCCAGAGGTGAGTAAGGGAATTTCCTTGGTGTCCGGGCCAACATTCCCCTTCCCATAAAATGTGTTTGTGTGACTGTCCAAGGCTGTGTGTGGGTGTTGATGTGCAAAATAGGTGCCACTATAAATTCAAATTTTTACTACAAGTCTAGCATCACTTGTAAAACCCTATGGGATACAATGTGTATGAAAGGCACTATATAAATATACAGTGTTCTTCCTCCACACACACACTTGAACCAAATCTGTCAAACAGAAAATATTTTTTTCTGCCGAAACTGGTCACTTATTTATAAAATTTACAATAGGAGTGAGCATCTCTTAGTATTCACTTCAGGTCCCTGCTGTGATGATGTCCAGCTACCAAACATCGAGGTAGACCACCCATCAGCTGGGTCACTATTCCAAAATACATCTGTCTGGAATGGCTTCCTTCATATATGGTGCACAGCCTAATTGGCTTAATCAATGTGCTGTCCCCAACTAATGAGCAGGCAACTACTGAGGAGCTAGCTAATGAGAGAGTCATACTGTATTGCTCCCAACCAAATTTATCTGCTCACTCTTGCTCATTTACATAAATGAAAATGGCTTTTCCCTTAAGGGTGCTGCTGCATATCCATACAGCATACATCAGTAAAAACAGAAAACAGGGCACCCCCCCATGCAATTTTAGCAAATCTTTTGAATAGAAAATATTTTTTTAGCCTAAATTGGCCATTTATTAATTCAATTTCCAAAAGGTGTGGGGGTTTCGTAGTGTTGACTTCAAGGCCCTGCTGTGAAGTCACCCAGCTACCAAATGTCAAGGTAGACCACCCATCAGTGGTATCCCTATTCCTAAATGCACCTGCCTGAAATTGCTTCCTTTATATAGGGTGCACAGCCTAAACTGGCTTAATCAAGGTGTGGTCCACAACCAATGTGCAGGTAACTAAGGAGGAGCTCGCTAATGAGAGAGCCATACTCCTCTCAACAAAATTCAGCAGCTCACCTTTGCTCATTCAACCACCTTAAGATGCCTTTTCCATTAGGAGTGCTACTGCATATGACCTAGAGCATACATCAGTAAATATATATATCAGTGTACTCCCTCTCACACACACACACACACACACACACACTTTTGGCAAATCTTTCAAATACAAAATATTTTTTTCTGCCTAAATTAGCACATTATGTATTAAACTTCCAATATCAGTGGGGGTCTTTTAGTATTCTCTTCAGGGCCCTGCTGTAAAGTTACCCAGCTCCCAAACATTGAGGTAGACCACCCATTAGAGGGATCCCTATTCCAAAATTAATTTGTCTGAAATGATTTCCCGGTTAATGTGCACAGCCTAAATTGGCTGTATCAAGGTGTGATCCCTGGGGGTTACTGAGGTGTATGATCGGGGGGAGTGGTGGATGTGGACTATCTGGATTTCAGGAAGATGTTTGACTCTGTACCTCATAGAAGATTGGTAAGCAAGTTGAGCAGTTTGGGCATGGGAGCTAAGCTTATAAAGTGGGTGGAGGATTGGTTGGGAGGGAGGACTCAGAATGGTGGTCAATGGGAAGCACTACAGGAAACTAGGGGTGTTTAGCGGGGTACCACAGGGGTCAGTGTTGGGTACCATATTGCTCAATGTATACGTGAGAGATTTAGCAGAGTGTCTAAATGGAAAGGTGTGTGTGTTCATGGAAGACACAAAAGTATACAGCAGAGTGAATGCTTCAGGTGGGGTGAGGATCTAGCCAGGCTGGAGGATGGGCAATAAAGTGGCAACTGCAATTCAATGCAAAAAAGTGCAAAATAATGCACATAGGACGGAATAATCCATAGGATAATTACTGCCCATGGGGGGGGGAGACTGCAGGTCACAGAGCAAGAAAAGGACCAGAAAATTTGGATCACTGGCACTTTAAAGGTTAGGAGCCAGTTTGAACGAGCAGCTGGAAAAGCAACAAGAATGTTGCCATGCATTGGGAGGGGCTTTACAAGAATGAGGAGAGAGGTGATCATGCCACTATACACAGTTAAATTCTGAAAGCCTCATTTGCAGGGTGACAAGGATAGACTGGAGAGGTTAAAGAGAAGGGTGATCAAGATGATCAAGGGGATGCAAAGGAGGCCATATGGGGAAAGGCTGGAGAAACTTGATCTGTATATGCTGGAGATGTGAAGGGAGCATGGGAAAATGGTGGAAACCTTCAAATATATGATGGGAATAAATAAGTTTAAGGGGGACAGCATCTTCAGACTGAGCAAAAACAGAATCACTGGAGGTCATGCACTCAAGCTGAGAGGGGCAGATTTTGGAGGGACATAAGGGGGTATTAGTTCTTAGAAAGGGTTGTATGTCCATGGAACAGGTTACCATAATGGCTAGTGGAGGTGCATGCAGTGCAGAAATTCAAAAAAGCATGGGATAACTACATGGGACTAGGCAGGGGAGAAGGGAGAGGGCAGAGGAGTTTGAGATAAAGGGGCAGAGGGGGGCTATCTCTTTTGGGAAGACTCGATGGGCTAAATGGTCCTTTTCTGCAAGCAGGATTATATGATTGGGGTGCTGCAGCATATGGCACGTAGCATATCCCAGAAAAAATAGAAATTTAGTGCATGCCCTCTCCCCCACTCACAATTATGGCAAATCTTACAAAGACAAACTACTTTTTTCCACCTAAAATGGGCCATCCCTGTGCATGCAGTCTGGAGGACATGAACAGTTCAAGCTGCAGGTGCTCAGCCTGCAGCAGATAAAACACCAGGCAATAGTGATATGACTACCACAGAGTGAGAGAACACAGTCTGATTCCTCACTGTGGTGTCAGGGCAGATGGTGCTCTGGCCAAGGTGCTGCCCATATGAAGCATATTTGGGTAGTTGACACCCATGTGGCCTTATCAAAATTTCATAGAGCAGTCTCCTTGGTCTCCATGTACCATGGAACTGAATGGTGTAGTGATGTGACTGCCAGCCATTATACTGTTTTATGCAATGTACATCTGTGTCACTTGTTACTATTAATGCATTGGTCAGTGTTCTCATGCTATAGTAACTGTGTCATTATAGACCATAGAGGTTTGTGCTTTCACTAGGCTGTATCATGCATGTACAGGTTTGTTCCCTGATGACTGGTCAGTTCCATGTTTGTTTCCATGCCATGTGGCAATTCACCCTCATCTGTCCTGTCTGTCTACAGCCATGGGGCTTTTGTTTGTTGACCCACCATTGCTATGCAGTCATGCTTGTTTTCCAATCTTTCTGTGGACACACCCCCATGCAAACCACAACATTACTGTGGCTCAGGCAAGATCTCTGCAAGCGATCACCACACATGACTGTCCACCACCTCATACTCATGTTGTGGATGTGGCCAGCATGCTGGTATGCCACTCAGGGGCACATTGGCTATGCAAGACTTCTGTGGTGCCTACTGCATTGTGGATTGGGCCCTTAGAGATCATATGCCTAACAGGGATGTACATCTTAGAAAATGGAGGTTTGGTGTATTTTGATGCCTTGATAATAATTTGTATGCATTTGTTTTTTTGTATTTACTTCCCATTTTCATTCTTTTATTTTCCCAACAACTAGGGGAAAAGAATGCAACAGAATTGTTGTACTCTGAAGCCAGAACGTGTTTATTGGCAAAACAAACTGTGTATTTCAATAAGAAACTACAAATCTGGTTGCAGATTTTTTTTTTAAGAAATAACTTTCTTTCCCTAAAATACAATGATATAATGAGCAATAATCTGTGAGTGTTTGTTATGATTTGTCATGTGACAGTTTCTCCATAACCTGATTTCACTTAGAAAGAAGAAACAAAAGCTACATTTTAATGTATTGTAAAATCATACAGATGGCCCGACAAATTATGAAGATATAAGTTGTAAAAGTGGGTCTGACAGAATGTCTATTTCTTTTGAAAAATATATAAATAAATATATAGTTTCTCAATGAAATATACTGGACTTCTAAATAGTTAAGATTTTCATATACAGTATCACAATACCAAAATTAAATTCTTTGTATGATCAGTTTGAAAATTAAAGGTAAAAACCCAACTGAGTCAGTGCACAAATCAATTATAACATGTATATAATAAAATTAGGAAATAAGTACTAACACATGATAAATAAAATGGACTATTGTCTATTTATCAGAAGTGAACACATTCTCTTTCATTTATTTCTAAAATGTCAAATATTGTTTGCATCCATAGTTAACATGATTGAAAACAGTGCCATAAACCTATTTTAAACCCTGATACATGTGTACAGTAGTCTTAATAATGTTTATAAACATGGGTTAAACAATAACTGGTTTTCCAAAGAGGTGTCAACTATAATTAGAGATAAGAAAAAAGCTTAAAGAAAGTACAAGGAGACCAAATCCGAGAAGGATAGAGAAGAATACAGGATTAAACTCAAGGAAGCAGAAAAAACAATTAGGGTAGCCAAGGCCCAGACGTAGGAAAGAATAGCTCAGTGATTGAAGGGGGGGGGAGCAAAACATTCTTTCATTATATACGGGGGGAAAAAAGAGTAAGGAAGGAATAACCAGATTAGCAACTAAAAAGGGACAGCTGTTGGAGAATGACAAAGGCAAAGCAGAAGTACTCAATGAATTCCTCTTCTCGGTGATCAGCCATGAAAACAAAGGTAATGGTCCAGCACCAGCCAAGGCACATCTCCACAACAGGGGATTAGACACCATCTCCTTTACAAAAGAAAGGGTCCTTCAGGAGCTGTCTAAATTAATGTTGGACAAGGCAATGGGGCCAGATGGAATACACCCACGAGTTCTGAAGGAAATGAGGGAAGAACTTGCAGTCCCACTAGCCGAACTATTTAACAAGTCACTGGAAGATGGTAGAGTGCCACAGGACTGGAGAAGGGCCACAGTTGTGCCATTGCAAAAGAGTGATAGCAGAGAGGTAGCAGGAAATTACCACCCAGTCAGCCTGACCTCAGAGGTGAGTAAAGTAATGGTGACATTGCTTAAAGAAAGGGTAGTAGAGTACCTGAAAGAAAGTGGGAAACTTGACCCAAAGCAACATGATTTCACAGCAGGATGCTCATGCCAAACAAATATGATAGACTTCTTCAACTGGGTTACAAGAGCAGTGGACCAAGGTGTGGCTGTGGACATAGTATATGTGGATTTAAACAAAGCCTTTGATACAGTTCCACACAGAAGGCTAGCAAACAAATTGCAGCAAACAGACATAAGTCAGAAAGTGGTCAACTAGATAAAAAGCTGACTACAGGACAGGACTCAAAGAGTTATGGTAAATGGTACCTTGTCACAGGAGGGGAGAGTAACCAGCAGGGTTCCACAGGGATCAGTGCTTGGCCCAATCCTTTCAACATATTCATCAGTGACATAGCTGTTGGACTGAAAGGGAAAGTCTTCCTGTTCACAGATGATACAAAGCTCTGCAATAGGGTGGACACACAGGAAGGGGTCCAAGGAATGGAGGCAGATCTAAGAAAGCTGGAGGAATGGTCCAAGAACTGGCAGTTGAGATTCAACACCAAAATGTGTAAGAGGTAAAAAGCACCCAAGAAATAACTATGTCCTGGAAGGGCAGCAATTGTAAAAGACAAAGATGGAACTGGATCTAGGCATTATGATATCAGATGATTTAAAGGTAGAAAAGCAATGCAAAAAAGCAGAACTAAGGTCAAGCGACATCCTTGTATGCATAGGTAGGGGTGTTACTAGTATAAAGCAAGAGGTAATCATTCCACTTTATAGGTCCTTGGTGAGGCCTCACTTGGAATACTGTGTGAAGTTCTGGAGGCCACACCTAAAAAAGGACATAGATAATCCGGAATCCGTGCAAAGAACAGCCACCAAGATGGCACAGGGACTACACCAAGAACCTTATAAAAATAGACTCAGCCAATTAAATCTATTCTCCCTAGAGCAGAGAAGGAACAGAGGATGCATGAAAGAAACATTTCAAATTGTTAAAGGGATAAACGTAGTGCATACCAGTGACCTCTTTCAGGAAAATAGGACTGCATGTACAAGAGGGCACAACTCATGACTGGTTGGCAGTAAATTCAGAACCAATGTAAAGAAGTACTTTTTCACAGAGAAGGTCATGAACCCTTGAAACAGCCTGCCACCTGAGGTGGTGGCAGCTAAGACTGTCAGAGAATTCAAATGAGCATGGGACAGTCAATGTAGTCACCACAACAAAAGCAGTGGAGGGGTAGGCATCTCGGGCAGACTAGATGGACCACACGATGTAATTCTGCCAGCAAATTATTACAGTATGTGCTTATGTTCTTATAGTTTCCTTTGTAATGTGGATGCTCCATGAATGTGTGCTTGATTAAGGATAAGCATTTACTATACCAGAGTGCAATGTATTTCACATAGTTCTCAGTGATAGCCACACATGCACTATACAGACTGATGGGTTGTGAGTAAGGAAGTTAAGTGTTCATGATTGCAAGTGTCTGTTCTGCAGATTAACTGAGTACAGCCAATATATATCCATTTTGAAAATAATGGAACATGAGTACAAATCAAATGTACAGAACCCAAAATCTACTGCACTATCACCCACAAAAAGATGACATCCACATCAACTTACTTAACATTAATAACAAACAAGCATTTGTCAGTGCCGAATGTTGTCACGCTGGCATTGGCTTTGGTGGTGCAGTGCAGAAACACATTTTTGGCAGGATGTGAAAAATGACAGCTATACTGTTCATAAGAAGATGTAAAAATATGGCAGTGGTGAAAATGTGGCATGTAAGTATTGCAAATTTGCGAAGTTACAAGGGTGCATGGGAAATGTGCAACACACACTTTTAACACAGTCATTTTATGGAGTTCCGGCACCAAATTTTCAACATAGGCATTTTAGCACCTCTGCTCATGTACAGTGTCACTGTCATTTCCTCAAACTGTCCCAAAAAGTGATTTCACACAGCGATTGTGCTATTCTGCGCTGGACATGCGAAAACACATTTCAGGCAGAATATTTAAAATAACAGCTGTACTGTTCATCAAGAGGTGTGGAAAAATGCCAATGGTGAAAATCCAGAGCGTTATGAGCGTGCGTGCAAACTGCACAATGCACTCTCATAACACAGTCATTTTATGGAGTATCATCACCAAATTTTCAACACAGGCATTTTAGGACCTTTTGTCATGAACAGTGTCAATGTAATTTTCGTAATCTGCCCCGAACACTGATTTCCCACAGCGACAGCGGTGTTGTGTGCCCAAAGAGCGGAAACACATTTTGGCCAGGATGTGGAAAATGACAGCTGTACTGTTCACAGGGAGGTATACAAAAATGACAATTTTGAAAATCTGCCATGAAAATATTGTGAATTCAGGAGGTTATGAGCGTGTGTAGCAATTGCACAATGCACGCTTGTAAAACAGTCATTTTTTGGATTTTTTCCACCAAATTTGCAACATAGGCTTTTTGAGATCCCACCTCATGAACACTGCTACTGTCCTTGCACTAGTCAGTCCCAAAAGGTGATTCCACACAGTGACTGCAAAATCACCTTTCGGGACTGATTAACGTCATAACTGTGACAGAATTCATGAGGAAGGGTCCCAAAAACCCATGTTGAAAATTTGGTGTAAGAAATTCCAAATAATGCCTGAGATATGCATCAAAGTTGAAAACCCCCTGTTTATTCCATTATACAGCTTACTGGCATTTCCTAAGTTCACGGTCGGCTTTGAAGAGTGAAGACGTGTTCCTGGTCCACCGAAGATCATCGCGACGAGCTCCGAAGGTAAGTATGGGGTGAGGGGGGTGCGGGGAGGCAAGGTGCACAGGGTGCACAGTGGGTGGGTGCGGATGGTGGGTAGGGAGACTAAGATGGACAGTTTTCTGCTTACGGGTACTAAAAAAACACATCGCAGACAGTTTTCTTTTTTACAGGTGGTTTCTTTTTGGGGGTTACAGTAGCCGAGGGGGGGATTGGGCACCCCATTAGCACAGAAAAGGGGGACATCATGCCGATGGGGAGTGGGCTCCCCTGTAGGCACATTAAACTGGAAAAGGGGGAGGACAGATGCCACGGGGATTGGACAGCCCCGTCAGCAAACAACGAAAGTGGGGGGGGACTGAAGCAAGTCCCCAGGCCCCAATGGATTCCATCCTAGAATCATTAGAGGGTTGGTTAATGAGCTCACTGAACCAGTGACACAAATTTTCAGAAATCTTTAGATGAAAAGAATGTGATCGATTCTTGGAGGTGTTGGGAGGTCTAAACCTCACTTTCAGATTCTTGATGATATTGGAAATGCAAGTAATCACAGACACATTGCATTAGAGTAATAAACAAGTTTATTAATACCAAGGGATAAATCACAGTTGCCCTAAGCAGTTCTTGCCAATATGAACTGGGAGCCAGTTCTAAACATTCCCTACACCTCGAGGTTTCTCTGTTGTCTCTTGGGGTCTCTCGGGTCTCCGAGGTGTAAGGCTTGTGCATTACATTATATACCTATGATAATTAGTATGGTTACCAAAAGATAGAAACATTTCTGTTACAAGATGAGCCCTATTGGCTGAATTAGAGGTGGCTCCACGGTCAAAGATAACATTATACAATTCTGTAAAGTCATCAGTTTGAGAACAAAAGAGTTCTTATACAGAGTCTTACATAACTCAGTGTAGTGGTACAAATCACCAAAAGGTGGCAATGCCATCTTACATATTATAATTACTTCAATTACACAGGTGTCTTGGCATCTGACAAGTAAGAAATACACAGAAAATACATGGCAGAATATATGTATTAGCAAGCAAAGTGTATTACAACAATATGCATTCATATCCTGACATCTACTCTTGTACGGTAGATGCCCTTAGCCCTAAATATTAGTATGACATATACCTAAATGCTAGCTGTCTATGGTGTACCTCTGACGGTACCAATTAGGGTACAGGAACCTCGTGTAACATTCCCCCCCTTGTTGTCTCCATGGGCAACACAGGCAGAAGTCGAGGGAAAGGACAGGAGCAGTGGTCGTTTACAAACCCGATGCGCGAGCTTTGTAAAGGAACTCAAGCTGCTCATGGTGTTGGTGTAAGGTGTGCCATAGGCAGCAGAGCATAATAATGAGAATGAAAATTAAAAATGCTCGTATAATAACAAAACCTTTAAAAGTAATCTCTAACCAGGTGTTAGTTAATGCGTTATTCATATCACCATCATTAATCAAGGCGAGAACAGCTTCATTGGTCATATTATTGCTGATGTGGATGAGGTGTGTGTCTTTTCTGTCTAAAAGTGATTTCAATGTAAGTGTGAGTGGGTCTATGTGTACATTAAAATATGGCAAGTATTCTGATAGTGTGAGTAGGTAATCAGGGTTACCATCAATTATGTCTGCATCCAGAAGGGGGACGGGGGTTATAACAGTATGTCCAATAACAGTCTTCTGGTGGGGAACAAAACAACAATTGGAGTAATCAATAGCACAGGTAACAGAACCATATGTGTAGGATTTATAATTCATGACCACGCAGTACTCGCCATTGGAATTATACTGTGAGTGCACAGTAGGCAGTCTCCACTTTTGCAACTGGACAGGACAGGTGTAGGTCGTCTTCAAAATCCGTGTTGACAGGCAATGAACTTCCTCACAATAGGATTGGTAGAGGTTATCCGGAGCCAAAGTTGAGTCAAAGGTGTCAGTGCCATTGGCAGTGATGTCATCATCCACAGTGAAAGTCCAATCAATGCTGTCTGGAGAGTAACCACAAACAGGTTGAATAACGTCAAATACATCACATCGGCACAAGTAAATATATTGCTTTTTCGCACAGCAGTCCGTGTGCAGAGCCACCCAGGCATCCAGGAAAGAATGGAAAACCAGTAGAGGCGGTAGATCCAGGCGTTCTCTGTAGATGTCATCACCCAAATACCCAATGGAATAAACCAGTGCAAGCTTGTCGAACAAGGCTGTAGTGGGATCAAAGCGTGGTAAGGAGACAGTGAAGGAAACAAACATGGTATCTGTTATGGAACATTTCTTAGCAGTGAAACAAGGACCAGTATTAGGGTGTCTGGTCACAAACCCCAAATTCCTAGCTGTGGAGAGAGGAATAGTTACAATCTGTTGCATACACATGGAAACACAGCTAGTGGTTTTACATCTTGGACAATACCATTTGGAGATACGTCTATCATGTATAGTGTCAGGTATTCTTCCAGATTCTAAATCACGGAAGAGGTTATTTGTGGTAGTGATGATGTAGGAGCCATAAGCAGAGCAGAGTATCTCCCTAGCAATGTATTGTTTATCTGCTTCTTTGTTGTTCTGTTGTATGAGTACATTAATCTTATCTTTAGAATCAGTGAATGCCTTAGCAATGTCGTGCATGTTGTATACAGTGTATCTTTCTTCCTGACTAAGGCCATCCACACCATGCAATAATGGGGGTAGAATGTTGTTGACCAAACCAGTGGAGAATTTGGCAGAATGACTTTTGATAGCAGCAATGTCTGCTTTGTTCCAGATAGACATAGCCGTACCGAAAAGGCCTGTGACAGTACCTGTTGCACCTGTAACATCAGAACTGTCAACTTCACGACTGTTACATTTATGAGCTAGATTGTCAGGAGGGGGCTTCCTCCTGAAGTTGCCTCTATGTTCAGTAGAATGGACCCCGGCAATAGGGTCTTGCCTACGGATCTGAAATGCAGCTAAACTATCAAGCAGTAACGTAATATAAAATGCTGATGTATTAGTATTGTGACACATGCCAAACTCTTTCATATTCCAGTAAGTAAGATTAAACAAAACAGGTATATGCATAAATTGTAAATTATTAATCAAAGAACCTGGGAGGGCAGTGGCTGTTAGACCACTACGGGGACCAGGGGTATGCTTTGGACATTCCAAAAGCTGCTTGTCAGTAGGTGGTAACACAGAAAGGTACATGGCTGCAGAAGCTGTGTGGTGTATAGCACAGAATTTCCAAACAGAATCTCTGACAAAGAATTACAGTAAGAAGGATCTATTAAGGCAGTTATGTTGTACAAACCAGAATGTCTTAATGCAGTTTGTAACAAGGACAGTGAACCATTTGGGGATAATTTAGCATTGGGCCAACCTTGGAAAGTTCCTTTGGAGAGTTTGGCCTGTTGAGAGGTCTGAACCTCACCTTCAGATTCTTGCCGATATTGGGAATGCAAGTAATCATAGACAAGTTGTGTATGAGTAATAAACAAGTGTATTACTATAAAAGGGATAAATCACAGTTGCCCTAAGCAGTTCTTATCAATATGAACCGGGAGCCAGTGCTAAGCATTCCCTACACCTCGAGGTTTCTCTGTAGTCTCTTGGGATCTCTCGGGTCTCCGAGGTGTAGAGCCTGTGCATTACTTTATATACTTGTGATAATTACTATGGTTACTAAAAGATAGAAACATTTCTAGTTACAGAGATGAGCCCTATTGGCTAAATTAGAGGTGGCTCTATGGTCCAAGATAACATTATATAATTCTGTAAAGTTATCAGTTTTAGAACAAAGAAATTCTTATACAAAGTCTTACATAACCAAGTGTAGTGGTGCACATCACCAAAGGATGGCAATGTTGCCTTACATATCATCATTACTTCAAGGACAGGTGTCTTGGCATCTGACAAGTAAGAAATAGACAGAAAATACATGGTATAATATGTGTGCATTAGCAACCAAAGTGGATTACAACAATATGCATTCATATCCTGACATCTACTCTTATACGGTAGATGCTCTTAGCCCTAAGTATTAGTATAACCTATACCTAAGCATTAGCTGTCTATGGTGTACCTCTGAGGGTATCAATTAGGGTGCAGGGACCTCATGTAACAATTCCCCCCCTTGTTGCCTGTAAGGGCAACACAGAAAATCCAGGGAAAGGACAGGAGCAGTGGTCGTTCACAATCCCGATGTGCGAGCCTTGTAAAGGAACTCAAGCTGCTCACAGTGTTGACGTAGTGTACGTTGTAGGCAGCAAAGCATAATAATCAAAGTGAATATCAGAAATGCTTGTATAATAACAAAACCTTTAAAAGTAATCTCTAACCAAGTGTTAGTTAACGCATTATTCATATCTCCATCGTTGATCAAGTCGAGAACAGCTTCATTGGCTTTGGTAATATTATTGCTGATGTGGATGAGGTGTGTGTCCTTCCTGTCTAAAAGTGATTTCAATGTGAGTGTAAGTGGGTCTATGTGTACGTTAAAGTATGGTAAGTATTCTGACAGTGTGAGTAGATAATCTGGGTTACCATCAATAATGTCTGCATCCATAAGGGGAACTGGGATTATAACAGTATGTCCAATAACAGTCTTTTGGTGGGGAACAAAACAAAAGTTGGGGTAATCACTAGTACAAGTAACAGAACTATATGTATAAGATTTGTGATTAGTAACAATACAGTATTCACCATCAGAGTTGTACTGTGAGCGCAAAGTAGGCAGTCTCCACTTTTGCAACTGGACAGGGCATGTGTAGGTCGTCTTCGAAATCCGTGTTGACAGGCGATGAGCCTCCTCACGATAGGACTGGTAGAGCTGATCAGGAGACATAGTTGAGTCAAAAGAGTTGGTGCTATTCTCAGTGATGTCATCATCCAAAGTGAAAGTCCAATCAATGCTCTCTGGAGAGTAGCCACAAACAGGGCATATAATGTCAAACACATCACATCGGCACAGGTAGATGTATTGCTTTTTCGCACAGCAGTCCGTGTGCGGAGCCACCCAGGCATCCAAGAAAGAATGGTAGACCAGTACAGGAGGTAGATCCAGGCATTCTCTGTAGATGTCTTCATCCAAATGCCCAATGGAGTGCACCAGTGCAAGCTTGTCGAACAAAGTTGTAGTGGGATCAAAACGTGGCAAGGAGACAGTGAAAGAGACAAACATGGTATCTGTTATGGAACGTTTCTTAGTAGTGAAACAAGGACCAGTATTAGGGTGTCTGGTCACAAATCCCAAATTCCTAGCTATGGAGAAAGGAATAGACAAAGTCTGTTGCATACACATGGAAACACAACTAGAAGTTTTGCATCTTGGACAATACCATTTGGAAATGCATCTATCATGTATGATGTCAGGAATTCTTCCAGATAAATCACGGAAGAGATTGTTGATGGTAGTGAGAATGTATGAGCCATAAGCAGAGCAGAGTATTTCCCTAGCAATGTATTGCTTATCGACTTCTCTATTGTTCTGTTGTATGAGTGCGTTAATCTTATCTTTTGAATCAGTGAATGCTTTAGCAATGTTGTGCATGTTGTATACAGTGTATCTTTCTTCCTGACTAAGACCATCCACCCCATGCAAAAAGGGAGGTAAAACATTATTCACCAAGCCAGTGGAGAATTTCACAGAATGACTTTTGATAGCAGCAATGTCTGCTTTATTCCAGATAGACATGGCAGTACCAAAAAGACCTGTGACAGTGCCTGTAGCAGCTGTAACATCAGAACTGTCAACTTCACGTTTATTATGTTTATGATTCAAACTACCAGGAGGGGTTTTCCTCCTAAAATTACCTCTATGTTCAGTAGAATAGACCCCAGTAAAGGGATCCTTAGTACAAATCTGAAGTGCAGCTAAACTATCAAGTAATAATGTACTATAAAATGCAGATGTATTAGTATTGTGACACATACCAAACTCTTTCATATTCCAGTAAGTAAGGTTAAACAAAACAGGTATATGCATAAACTGTAAGTTATTAATCAAAAAACCTGGGAGGGCAGTGGCTGTGAGACCAGTACGGGGACCAGGGTTATGCTTTGGACATTCCAAAAGCTGTTTATCAGTGGGCGGTAACACAGAGAGATACATGGCAGCAGTGGCCATGTGGTGTATGGCACAAAATCTGAGAGCAGAATCTTTAGATAGAGAATTACAGTAAGAAGGATCAATTAAGGCAGTAATGTTGTACAAACCAGAGTGTCTTAATGCAGTTTGTAACAAGGACAGTGAACCATTTGGGGATAATTTAGCACTGGGCCAACCCTGAAAAGTTCCTTTGGATAGTTTGGCCACAGGGAGGATTTGTCCTTGTGATGTGGTTTGCCACTCAATTTGAAGGGTAGATTTGTCAGGAGCAATGACCGAGGCAGTGAGGTAAGCATCAGAACCTTCCTGGACAGTAATCATTATATCTGGTATTTTGATGAAAACTCCCTCTGTAGGAGGTGCTGGAGGATCCAGTTGCTGGAGGAGGTCTGGTACCATGCCTTGGATGCAGGGGATCACTCCTGAAAGGAGGAAATATAGAAACAAGATAGCCATCTTGTCAGTGTATCTGAAAAGGAAGATCAAAGATTAGTATGTTAGTACAATTCCACCCAATGGGGTTAGGAAAGGTAATTTAAGCTCCTTTGTACAGTTTAAACTGGTTTGCATGCAACCATTTGTCAGTCAGTTTGTTGTTGTGTAGGAGTCTAACTTGATAGACTGCTGGATTGAGCTTGTTGACAATGGGGTAAGGAACTTCCCATTTGTTAGAGAAGGAGTGGGTGGGATGGGCAAATCGCAGTACCATTACCTGATCTCTAACCTGCCAATCCACTTCTTGTGTGTGTTTGTCAAATTGTATTTTGGATTGTTGCTGGGCTTTGCCCATGCAGTTTGCAGCATACAAGTGTGTGTGTATGAGGTCTTTTCTGAGTTTTTCCACATACTGGTCCACAGACACGCGGTCTGCAGTGGGGGTGTGCAGGTCAAACAGTAAGTATTCAGGTAATCTCATCTGTCTACCAGTCATTACTTCAAAGGGTGTCAGCTGGGTAGTGGCTGAGGGTGTGCCCCTGATTGCCATAAGGAGTAAAGGCAACAGGGAATCCCAGGTTTTGGGATTGTCCTCAATAAATTTGGAAAGCATTTGCTTAATCTGTCTGTTGGCTCTTTCTACTTGTCCTGAGGATTGAGGATGATATGGTATGTGGAACTTTTGTTGAACTCCAAGGAGTTCAAGGGACTCTTTCATCAGCTCACCTGTAAAACTGGTTCATTTGTCGGAGTCTACCTTAAGAGGCAAGCCCCACCTGGAGAAAATCTGTTTCACCAGGATTTTGGCCGTTGTCTTTGCTGTGCATGTCTTAGTGGGGAAAGCCTCAACCCACTTAGAGAATAGGTCAGTTACCACAAGAGTATACTTATTGTTTCTACTGGTATTGGTCAGAGGGCCAATAAAATCAATTTGGATGGCATGCCAAGGGCCAGAATGTCTTTGTGGTAAAAGTTTGGCATTTCGTTTTGTAGGTATGGGATTGTTTTGTGCACAAACAAGGCAATTGTCTATGTATTGTTTAACATCTTTGGTGATACCAGGCCACCAAGCGGTGGTCTTGAGTTGTTGGAGGGTGTTTTCTGCTCCCTGGTGTCCACCAGTAGGAGTATCGTGCTCTTGATGCAAAAATTCAGATCTCAGGTGTCTGGGGACTACCCACAACTTGGTGGTAGTGTCATCTGGTTGAAACCAAATGAGCTTGTCATCTGGGGACAAGTGCAACTTACCTTCATGCCTTCGGTATAGGTTATGTGTAGGTAGTTTTTCTTCAGTACCTTTGTCAAGGAATCTGAACACCTCTCTAAGTTCAGTGTCCAGATGTTGGGCTGCTGAGAGGTCCAAGGGGGAAAAAGACTTAGATTCCTTCTTAAGGGCTGCAACATGCACAGCTGCATTAGCTTCTGGATGGTCCATCATCCAGACATCCCCCCCCCTCGGGCCCCTTCCTTCACAAGGGTGTCTGCAGTGTCATTAAAAGCATGATAGGGGTCATGAAGAGAGTGGGCCTTGACCTTGTGAACATAAAGTTTGTGTGTGAACTTCTGTGCCAATGCATGTATGTATATTACCAATTCTTTGTATTTCACTGGGCTGCCGTCAGAAGAGATGAAGGAGTTCTTCTGCCAGAATGGAAGAAATTCTGTAAGGGAACAACACACACAGTTAGAGTCCATGAAAATGATAGTATGCTGAGTTCCATGTTGGATGAATTCAAGGGCACAGGCCACCGCTGCCATCTCTGCATATTGTGATGAAGCTACACTACAGCATTTAGATATTTTAATGGTGTTTCCATAAGGATAGATTACCAAAATACCTATCCCTGCAATCTGTTCTCCCTAATAGTAAGATGCTGAACCATCAGTAAAAATACGGCACAAAGAGGTACTCTCGAGTACTTGTGGTGTGGCAGGGAGGAAAGACCTGGATCTGGAAGATCAGGTGACTGTAATGTACAGTCATGGGGCTCTCCCTGAAAAAGGAGGCCATGAGCTAGCAGAGATGGAACCTTGGTCAGGTGGACCTAGATATCTCTATCCTGGAGGAGAAGTGACCAATGTGTCAGCCTAGTGTTAGAGACCGACCCATCCTTCACGCTATCTGAGAGCAGAAAGGTAGCTGGTGTGTGGTTAGTATTGATGATCAATGGTGAGTACCCAATGATATACAGGAAGTGCTTGACAGCCCAGTAGGTGGCCATAAGGTTCCTTTCACAAAGGCCGTACTTCTGTTCCACTGGGGTCAAGAGCTGTGATGCATATGCAATGGGTCTCAAGGTGCCATGCACCTTCTGGGCCAGCACTGCTGACATAGCAATGTCAGAGGTGGCACACTCCAGATGGAATGGTAACGCGGGATTGGGGTTGACCAGTGCTGGGGCGGAGGCCAGAGCCTGCTTCAGTGACGTCACAGCCTGGGTGTGAATAGGACCCCAAGTCCATGGTACATTCTTTTTGAGCAATTCATACAGAGGAGCAGCCTTCTGAGCAAAATCACAAATGAAATCCCTCGAGTAGTTAACCATACCTAGAAACCTTCGAAGAGTTGCCACACTGGTAGGTAATGGCAAGTCTTGTAATCCCTGTACCTTCTTCCAGGTAGGGCTGCGACCTTGGTCAGTTATTTTTAGACCCAGAAAGAATACTTTCTTCTGACACAATTGTGCTTTTGGCGGGTTACACTTCAGGCCTGCTCTCTGGATGAGAGTCAGTAGTTCGTCCAAGAGATCCAAATGCTGTTCCTGCGTGGCCGTAGCCAGCAACAGGTCGTCCACATATTGTAAGAGACATTGGGGGGTAGAGAAACTCTGGAAGGTGTCCATCATGTGGAAATGGAAGAGAGAGGGGCTGTTATGGAATCCTTGTGGCAAGCAGGTCCACATGTACTGTCGTCCTTCAAAGGTGAAGGTAAACTTATATTGACTCTTGAGGGCCAATGGCAATGACCAGAAACCATTGGAAATATCCAGGGCACTGAACCATTTCTGATCAGGTGTTAGAAGTCGGAGTACACCTGGTGCCGATGCAACAGTTGGGGAACAACTGGGAGTGACCCGATTCAGTTTCCTGTAGTCAATAGTAAGTCTCCAGGCGCCTGTGGGTTTCTTCACAGGCCAGACTGGGGAGTTGGCAGTAGAAACACAAGTTCTGATTACTCCTTGTTTAAGGAGTGACTTGATCATTTCTCGAAGGGAAGGCAAGGCCTCAGTTGGAAAAGGGTATTGCCTTTGCCTTTCGTGTGCTAGGCCGGGCACCTCAATGACAGTGTGCATTCTACCACAGTCATGCTTAATAACTGCAAACGCTTCTAAATGTCACTGCAGGATAGGTAAAAGTTTTGGAAAAAGTTCATGAATCTTGAACAAATCTATGACGTCATACTCTTTGTCATTGACAGATATTGTTGCCACAACATGTGAGTCGGGAATCAGGATGGTATGGTATTGACCCTGAATCTGTATCAACAGCATGTTAGCTAGATCCACCACACAGCCGTGTGGTGCAAGGAAATCAATTCCTATGATACTAGGATGGTCATGCAGTACCATTAGTTGGAAAGAATGTGAGGCCTTTAGATGGCCTAGCTCTACTGGTAAGGGTAGAGACCGGTGTGCAGGCAGCCTAGTACCATCGACTCCTGACATATTGGTCTTTCATCCGGTAGACCAAGGGGATGTGTCCGGGTGTTCATCATGTAACACAGATACAGCTGCACCTGTATCTAGTAAGACTACTAGTTGGCGGCCCCTGACCTCGGCCTTGGTGCAGGGCCTTCCATTTGCATCCAAGACCAGCTTGTTTACAATACGGACTGGGGCCTGTAATTGCTAATCCGTATTGCCGGAAGCATGCAGAGGTTGGGCCTGACTTGCATGAATGACTTCACAGTGCTGTACTGATGCAATATAGGGAGGAGCTTCTGGGTTCAAGCTTGTATGGGCCTGTGGGCTTGTACTCCCGGTATCTCCATGGCCAGTTGTGGCCTGGACTGCTGGTTGTACTGCCGCAAGGGTCTTTGCGGGAACAGCATCCGCTACAGATCGTACTTGTCCCAGGAGCTCTCAGAATTTTTGATTTTCCTCAGCTATTTCCCTATATGAAGGACCCGTTCTCTGTGATGGTTTCCCTCTGCCCTTATGCCTCCTGTTCTTAGGCCAGTTCTGGTTCCCACCCCACTGTTGTTGTTGTTGTTGTGCCTGTTGGGGGTTTTGTTGGTTACCAGCTGGAGGGGCTGACGGATGTTTGGTCTGCTGGTGTTGGGCTTGCCCTTCCGCTGCATAATGTGTCGTGGTACCGGGGGAGGGTTCCACGGCAGCTACTTTCTTGGAACCGGAACCCAAATCACGGATGTATAGTTGATATACCCTCTCGGTTTTCTGAAAGAATATCAGCAAACCTATCCGTATTTGGGTAAGTGGTTGGCTCTACCTTTTCCCTTACTGCTGGGATCATGTTCCTAAGGAACAAGGTCTTATATTCAATAAGATCTATATCCGCAGCTTCTTGTGCCAGGTGTTTTCCTGCTCGGTAGGCCATCCAAAGTCTCTGGTGGTAGGTCGCTGGGCTTTCTTTTGCGTTTTGCTTTATGGGGTATGCCAGCATCACTCCTACGACACCTGGGCTGTCGGCAGAAATGAGCTCAGCTGCAACCTCATCAAAGGTAGCATTCCCATCCTGGCGAACTGCTTTGGGGAGTTTGGCCCACAAACCAGGATCGATGGTCTGGCGTAGCATTTGGACCTGATATTCTGCAGCGAGGCTGAGAATCTCGCATTTATAACGTATCTTTTCCAAGTGACAGCTGAGGTTGTCGGACGGGCTCATCCGACCAATACTGTCAGCGATTTGCTGAACAGAGTAAGCCATTTGTAGGGGATTAGTAGGTGGTTGATCAGGCAAAGGTAATGCATCTCGCGCACCATTCAAGGCTGCGCGAGCTGCAGCTTCGGCTGCAGTGCGGACAACACCTTCCTGAGTGCCAGCTTCTTGGAAAATCTGTCGAATCTGACTTTTAATAGCTGTCATACTTCTTTCAGGAAGAGGAACATTGCCTAATGCTCTATCAATCATGGTTTCTATCTCTTGCCTATCTTCCACACTAATAATGGCTACCAGAGGCACCGTCGGGACCAGGCTTGGGCCTGCTCCCCCCATCATGGACGCTGCCATGCTGGCATTTCCCATGATGAGCGTCACGATGTCGTCGATGTGTGACTTGGGGAGTTGGGGGTGGGGACCCACCATGCTGTGGATGGCTGGGTGGGGATTCTGGGCCATAGTAGGGGCATGACGGGGCGTTGTACTGTGAAATGTCATCATCAGATGACTCTCCTTCTGATGATGAGTGAAAGGCAGGGGCTACACCTCCCATTGCCTTAACATGGCTAGCCAGAACCTCTCGCTGATGGCGCAATGTTGCCATCTTAGCTCTACATTCATCATGATTCACACTTGCAACATCCATATCAACCTGTTCCTGCTTCTGCTTTTGCAAAATGCGGTACGCGGTGCTCAATTCGCGATTGTCCCTATAGGCTATTTCTAAATCATTACGTACCTGATTGATCTCGTCCTGAAGCTCACCCATTTCATCACTCAACTGTGCATTCGCAGCACTCAACAAATCATTCATTTGCACAACCCGACTCTTATACTGTCTCAAACTTTCACACTCCTGCTTCAAAGTACACATTTCTTGTTCACCAGCCTGTGCTGAAAGATGCAATAGTGAATCCTTTTCATTTCGCAGAGTTTGGAGCTCAGACTCCAAGTTCTTCTGCAGTCTAATACATTCTGTTTCCTGTAAACCCATCTCTTGCTTAAGAGATGCGATCTGCAGATCAAGGTTTCGAAACCTCACTTCGGAGGCTTCCAAAGCTGCGACCATCAACCCTTTAGCGTGACGCTTATTGGTTGACTGTTGCATCTCTGCGTACTGGGTTGAAATCCCCAGTACGGGGTTGTCGGATTGACTTGCGTCCCGCACAAAGTCAGCCCATCCTCCATGGGAGGTAAGGAAGTTAGAGACATCGAGTCTCAGTTCTGCGCAGATATCTGTTACTGTGGCCATTGTGTGGGAGGGAACGAAAATTCAAGCTGTGAAAAAGACAGCGTGCTGTGTATTGATCCACAACACGAGTACTTTAAACACAATTGGGCTACTGTATAAGTTGCAGGCTTGCAATTCAAAGCTGCTATGGAGTGGGTCGAGATGGCATCGACCACACCCGAAAAGTCAGCCAGACTTTGCAAGTGACTACAAACTGGTAGCAAAAACGGGAGAGGTGATACTGGAATGTACACCTACAGACCCCGTGAGGAAGGGAAAAGTTTCAGCAACAAGTGAAAACTTACAAACACCAAATATCGCCTGCACACGGTCGCCAATTTGTTGAGAGGTCTGAACCTCACCTTCAGATTCTTGACGATATTGGGAATGCAAGTAATCACAGACAAGTTGCGCATGAGTAATAAACAAGTTTATAACTATAAAAGGGATAAATCACAGTTGCCCTAAGCAGTTCTTACCAATACGAACGGGAGCCAGTGCTAAGCATTCCCTACACCTCGAGGTTTCTCTGTAGTCTCTTGGGATCTCTCGGGTCTCCGAGGTGTAGAACCTGTGCATTACATTATATACCTATGATAATTACTATGGTTACTAAAAGATAGAAACATTTCTAGTTACAGAGATGAGCCTATTGGCTAAATTAGAGGTGGCTCCACGGTCCAAGATAACATTATATAATTCTGTAAAGTCATCAGTTTTAGAACAAAGAAGTTATTATACAGAGTCTTACATAACCAAGTGTAGTGGTGCACATCACCAAAGGATGGCAATGTTGCCTTACATATTATCATTACTTCAAGGACAGGTGTCTTGGCATCTGACAAGTAAGAAATAGACAGAAAATACATGGTATAATATGCGTGCATTAGCAAGCAAAGTGGATTACAACAACATGCATTCATATCCTGACATCTACTCTTATACGGTAGATGCCCTTAGCCCTAAGTATTAGTATAACCTATACCTAAGCATTAGCTGTCTACGGTGTACCTCTGAGGGTATCAATTAGGGTGCAGAGACCTCGTGTAACAGGCCACATGGAGAATTTGTCCTTGTGATGTGGTTTGCCACTCAATTTGAAGGGTAGATTTATCAGGAGCAACAACAGAGGCAGTGAGGTAAGCATCGGAACCTTCCTGGACAGTGATCATAGTATCTGGTATATTGATGGATACTCCCTCTGGAGGAGGTGCTGGAGGATCAAGGTGTCATAGAAGGTCCAGTACCGTGCCTTGGATGCAGGGGACAACTCCTGAAAGGAGGAAATAATGGAACAAGATAGCATTCTTGTCAATGTATCTGAAAAGGAAGATCAAAGATTAGTATGTTAGTACTATTCCGCCCAATGGGGTGAGGAAAAGTAATTTAAGCTCCTTTATACAGTTTCAGCTGGTTTGCATGTAACTATTTGTCAGTCAACTTGTTGTGTAGGAGTCTAACTTGATAGACTGCCAGACTGAGCTTGTTGACAATAGGGTATGGGCCTTCCCACTTGTTGGAGAAGGAGTGGGTGGGATGTGCAAATCGAAGTACCATTACCTGATCTCCAACCTGCCAATCCACTTCTTGTGCATGTTTGTCAAACTGTATTTTGGATTGTTGCTGGGCCTTGCCCATGCACTTTGCAGCATACAAGTGTGTGTGTATGAGGTCTTTTCTGAGTTTTTCCACATATTGGTTCACAGACACACGGACCGCCGGTGGGGTGTGCAGGTCAAACAACAGGTGTTCAGGTAATCTCATCTGTCTACCAGTCATCACCTCAAAGGGTGTGAGCTAGGTGGTGGCTGAGGGTGTGGCCCTAATTGCCATAAGGAGTAATGGCAATAGGGAATCCCAGGTTTTGGGATTGTCAATCCGTACTGCAGGAAGCATGTAGAGGCTGGGCCTGGCTCACGTGAATCACTTCACCATGTTGTATTGATGCTATATAGGGAGGAGCTTCTGGGTTCACACCTGTGTGGGCCTGAGGGCCTGTACTGCCAGTGTCCCCATGACCGGTTGGGGCCTGGGTTGCCGGTTGTACCGCCGCAAGGGCCTGTGCAGGAACAGCATCTGCCGGAGAGCACACTTGTCCCAGGAGCTCTCAAAATTTCCAATTTTCTTCAGCTATCTCCCTATATGAAGGACCCATTCTCTGTTGTGGTTTACCTCTACCCTTATGCTTCCTGTTCTTATGCCAATTCCGGTTACCACCCCACTGCTGTTGTTGATGTGGTTGTTGTTGATGGGCCTGTTGGGGGTGTTGATTATCAGCTGGAGGGGCTGGCTGATGTTGGGCCTGTTGGTGTTGAGCCTGCCCTTCCACTGTGTAGTGTGTTGTGGCTTCCGAGGTGGGTTCCACAGCAGCTACCTTTTTGTTACCAGAGCCCAGATCACGGATATAGAGTTGATACACTGTCTCGGTTTTCTGAAGGATGTTGGCAAACCTATCCATATTAGGGTAGGTGGTTGGCTCTGCCTTTTCTCTTACTGCTGGAATCATGTTCCTAAGGAACAGGGTCTTATATTCAATAAGATCTACATCCGCAGCTTCTTATGCCAGGTGCTTTCCTGCTCGGTAGGCCATCCCAAGTCTCTGGTGGTAAGTCGCTGGACTTTCTTTTGCATTCTGCTTCACAAGGTATGCAAGCATCACTCCTACTACACCTGGGCTGTGAGCAGAAATGAGTTCAGTTGCAACCTCATCAAAGGTAGCGTTCCCATCCTGGTGAACAGCATCGGGGAGTTTGGCCCACAAACCAGGATCGATGGTCTGGTGTAGTATTTGGACCTGATATTCTGCAGTGAGGCTAAGCATTCTCCAAGTGACAGCTGACGTTGTCAGATGGATTCATCCGACCAATGCTGTCAGCAATTTGCTGAACAGAGTAGGCCATGTGTAGGGGATTGGTGGGTTGATCAGGCAAAGGTAGACTGTCTCGAGCACCGTCCAAGGCAGCTTCAGCTGCAGTGCAGACAATACCTTCCTGAGTGCCAGCCTCTTGGAAAAGCTGCCTAATCTGGGTTTTAATAGCCCTTTTACTCCTCTCAGGAAGAGGTATGTTGCCTATCACAGTTTCAATCATGGTTTCTATCTCTTGCCTGTCTTCCACATTAATAACGGCTACCGGAGGTGCCGTCGGGATCAGGCTTGGGCCTGCTTCCCCCCTATCGTGGGGGCCGCCATGTTGGCGTCTCCCATGATGAGCATCACGACATCACCGACGTGTGACATTGGGAGTTGGGGGTGGGGACCCGCTATGCTGTGGATGGCTGGGTGTGGAATCTGGGCCATAGTAGGGGCGTGACTGGGCATTGTATTGTGAAATGTCATCATCAGATAACTCCCCTCCAATGACGAATGAAAGGCAGGGGCTACGCCTCCCATTGCCTTAACATGTCCAGCCAGAACCTCTCGCTGATGGTGCAGTGTTGCCATCTTAGTTCTACATGTATCGTGACTCACACTTGCAACATCCATATCAACCTCATCTTGCTTTTGCTTTTGCAGCACTCTGTACACAGTGCTCAATTCATGATTGTCCCTGTAAGCTACTTCTAAATCATTACGTACCTGGTTTATCTCGTCCTGCAGCTCACCCATTTCGTCACTCAACTGAGCATTCACAGCACTCAGCAAATCATTAATTTGCACTGCCTGACTCTTAACCTGTCTTAAACTTTCACATTCCTGCTTCAACATACATATTTCTTCTTCACCAGCTTGAGCTGAATGATGCAATAGTGAATCCTTTTCATTTCGTAGAGTTTGGAGTTCAGACTCCAAGTTCTGCTGCAGTCTTATACACTCTGTTTCCTGCAAACCCATCTGTTGCTTAAGAGATGAAATCTGCAGATCAAGGGTTCGAAACCTTGCTTCAGAGGCTTCCAAAGCAGTGTAGAGAGCCGCGGCCATCAACCCTTTAGCATGATGCTTATTGGTTGACTGTCTCGTCTCTGCATACTGGGTTGAAATCCCCAGTATAGGGTTGTCAGATTGACTTGTGTCCCACGCGAAGTCAGCCCATCCTCCATGGGAGGCAAGGAAGTTTGGGACATCAAGTCTCAGTTCTGCGCAGATATCTGATACTGTGGCCATTGTGTGGGAGGGAACGAAAATTCAAACTGTGAAAAAGACAGCATGCTGCATATCGATCCACAGCACGAGTACTTTAAACACAGCCAGGCTACTGTATTAGTTGCAGGCTTGCAATTCAAAATTGCTATGGAGTGGGTCGAGATGGCATCAACCACACCCAAAAAGTCAGCCAGACTTTGCAAGTTACTACAAACTGGTGTTAAAATGGGAGCAGTGATATGGGAATGTACACCTACTGTCCCCGTGGGAAAGGGAAAAAGTTCAAGCAACAAGTGAAAACTCACAAACACCAAATATCGCCTGCATGCAGTCACCAATTTGTTGGGCGGTCTAAACCTCACTTTCAGATTCTTGACGATATTTGGAATGCAAGTAATCACAGACACGTTGCATTAGAGTAATAAACAAGTTCCCCCTAGGCTGGTTAATAATCCAATAGTAAAATTTTTGCGTATTCATAGGCAGATTTGTGGAAAGCTCGGTTATGCCCCGGATAGGGACAAGCACCAACCAGTATGTCAAAATTCGAATTTGAGGATTGGGGGGAAAATGATTTCTGGTAGGTGGATTCCCCAACTCGAAGGATTGTGAATTGAGGACTTAATGGAAGAGAATCGCGCACTCCCAATTAGGGAGATCCTGGCGAGGTACAATATAGATGTTAAGCAAGTCTTTAAATTATACCAACTTACTCACTTATTGACGCAAGTGGGGATCAACCTACGAGAGGGGCGTGTAGACGGGATCTGGTTTGAGTCATTAGCTCAAGTTGTGTGGGAACCACATGCAGTCTCTAGAGTATATAAGAAACTTCTCGACCAAATGCTTAAGGATTCGGATCACATACCAAGATATTGGACTAACTGTTTGGGGGAACAAGAGCGGGACTGGGAGGCCGTCTGGAGGCATCGTACAAATATGTTAGACAGGACAGGTTGAGGTGATGCAGTTTCACTTCTGAATAACTTATTCTGGACTCCCTCCAAGTTGTTTAAAGGTGGGTAGTAGTCGGACAAAATTGTTTCCGTGCCATAGGCGGTGGGAGACTTGCATCATATTTTGGGAGTGCCCACCGATAAAGCAATTGTGGATGCAGATTAAGCAGAGGACAGATCCACTGTTGGGTATTGAACAGTATTTTACCCCTGATATATGTTTGATAGGGATTATTCTGGCATCATGTATAGGGAGGCGTGGGTTCTACATGGCTCTGATCTCAGGCTTCGCTTAAAAGGTAGTTTTGCGACATTGGATGACTGACTCCCCAATCTAGTGTCTGGAATGGCTGCAGGAGATGTTGTCTAATTTAAATATGGAAAAATGGGATTAGGAAGGGACAATAGGTTTCATATATTTGAAAAGACTTGGAGTCGCTTTCATGCGCTATACCTTCCCCAGGTGTAGCCAGACCGAGTAAAGCAGGAGGAGGGATGATGGTGGGTGAGCAGATCTTCCTTAAGGGTTTGCTGTAGTGGGAGGGTGGGTTAGGGTAGAGAGGGGTGGTTTTGTTAGTGTTGATGGTTGGGGAGAGAAAAATTTGTGACCTGAATCTATTCTGTCATCTGTTTGGATAGAACAAAATGGGTTTGTTTTTTTTGTTTTTTTTTATTATTATGTGTATTACATTTGATATGAGATTCTGTCACAATAAAATTTTGAATTTCAAAAAAAAGAGTAATAAACAAGTTTATTACTACCATGGGATAAATCACAGTTGTCCTAAGCAATTCTTACCAATACGAACCGGGAACCAGTGCTAAGCGTTCCCTACACCTCGAGGTTTCTCTGTTGTCTCTTGGGGTCTCTCGGGTCTCCGAGGTGTAAGGCTTGTGCATTACATTATATACCTATGATAATTACTATGGTTACCAAAAGATAGAAACATTTCTGGTTACAGAGATGAGCCCTATTGGCTAAATTAGAGGTGGCTCCACGGTCCAAGATAACATTATACAATTCTGTAAAGTCATCAGTTTGAGAACAAAGAGTTCTTATACAGAGTCTTACATAACTCAGTGTAGTGGTACAAATCACCAAAAGGTGGCAATACCGTCTTACATATTATAATTACTTCAAGGACACAGGTGTCTTGGCATCTGACAAGTAAGAAATACACAGAAAATACATGGCAGAATATATGTATTAGCAAGCAAAGTGTATTACAACAATATGCATTCATATCCTGACATCTACTCTTGTACGGTAGATGCCCTTAGCCCTAAATATTACTATAACATATACCTAAATGCTAGCTGTCTATGGTGTACCTCTAAGGGTACCAGTTAGGGTGCAGGGACCTCGTGTAACAGAGATCAGCTACAGTCATATCTTTATATGAAAAGGGAAGTAAAAAAGGATCCAAAGAACTATCACCCAGTGAGTCTAACCTCAGTCATGTGTAAAATTCTGGAGGGCATCATCAGAGATTACATAGGTACATACTTACAATATTCCAGTAAGGGTGATAAAACACATCATGCATTTATCAATGGCAGATCTTGTCAAATGAACATACTTGAATTCTATGGCAAGGTCAGTAAGGCCTTGGATCTGGGCAAATCAGTGGAAATAATTTATCTAGACTTCACCAAAGCATTCGATAAACTAACCCATCAGGAGTTGATTGGATTTGCTCTCTACCATATGACACAAATTAAAGAAATTATTAAAACCAGAGTGAGAGATGTGGCTAGGACAAATGATAAAGGAAAATTAAACAACTTAAAATTTTTTCATTGGTATAAATCACTGAAACAAACACAAAGTCTTGAACCATATTTGACACAGATGTCTAATCTGAAGCAGAGAAAACTTATTGCAAGATATAGGCTTAAACTTTATAAAGCTAACTACATTCATTTTCAACAAAAAAGACCAGAAGTAGACACCCAATTCTGCAAATGTGGTTTAGGATTAGAAGATTATCTCAAACATATTACATTGATATGTCCCCTCTATGACAAACCACATAAACAATGCCTGGGTGAGTTATTGGGTTCCCTTGGTCCTCCTCCCTCTGAAATAATCACTGTATTAAACACCTCATGGAATGAACAACTATTGTATAAGCTGGCAAATTTCTTAGCTGCACTACATCTATAAAGATTACTTTATTATAAGACAGAGATCATTTATTAGTACAGTACCTAAGAAAATTGGATTAATGTTGTACATTTTAAGAAATTAACTCTTCTATCCTCAGAGCTAATCATATACAGTATGGTCTCTTGATATTTTATCTAGCACTAGATATTTTACTATGTCTGTAGTGAAAATCTTTAAGTGTAGTTCTGTGAGTCTATAGGATTTTATTATTTTTAAATTGTTTTACTACTTTTTGCTTTTTTATAATGGCTTAATTGCTGAAGAATAAACTTGGATACTTGGAATCTTGGAGTTGATTGAAGTATTGTCTGATTTGGGCCTTCATAGTAATATTGTTATCTGGATAACATCATGACTTTCTAATAGGAGACAGAGGGTGTGTATTCAAGGGGTTTGCTCAGACTGGACAGAGGTGACAAGCGGAGTTCTTCAGGGTTCAGTTTTGGGATTATGTCTTTTCAATCTTTATGTGACCTCTATGACCTGCAATGATGACAACATTTGGTTGACTGAATTTGCGGATGATTCTTGTATCAGGTCAGTAATAGAAACCACTAACAATGCTCTTAAACTTCAGGATGCATTAAAAACTATTATAACATCAGCCATCAAGTATAAATTAATTTTAATATGGAGAAGTGCACAGTTATGAAATTAGAACAAAAATCTAAATGCAGAATATATACTCGATGGTCATTTTCTAAAGAGGGTCTCAGAGGAAAGAGACTTAGGTATAAGCAAGCAATAACCCACTCCAGGGTGTGGGTTTATAGGCATTTAATGCATGTCTGGATTGCGTTGTGAGGCACGAGACATGCACCCCAGGCGTGCATTTAATGTCTATAAACCCACACCCTGGAGTCGGTTATTGCACTTATAACATGGGTGTACCACAAACTTTGATCTAGCTACAGAAACCACTTTCTGGCCCTTTAAAAGCCAGAAAAAGTGACTGTATCCTGCCATCAGGAAACTAGTCCCCAAATAATAATCCAAGTCTGACTGCTTTTATGCACATACAAATGTCAGAAATGCCATACTGAGAGGATTTCTGACATTTGTTGTGCATAACAATGTTTCTTACAGTCCCAACATGGCAGACTTTTCACCCAAGCCCACCCCCCCATGACAGAGAGAGACACAGAGAAGCAATGCTGTTTTCCTGCATGCCTCTGTGTGTGTGTGTGTGTGTGTGTGTGTGTGTGTGTGTGTGTATCTATCACGTATTCCCTCTCTCTCATTCCGATGTTGATGTCTCTTCTTCTCCCCATTGACAGTGGCTTGCAATTGTCACTGATACTGATTATGCTGGGTGACCATCCCAGCCCCTCACTCTCCCACACCACACCGCACCCTGTCTCTCTCTGTCCCCCTTGATCGGAGCTTGTCTCCAGTGAATACTGTCTGTGGCTCTCTCTCACCCTGTCACTGGGTGAGCTCACAGCATCTCATTTGTCTCTCAGGAGTGGGTGGGAATAGCACCATGGAAATGATTACCACACACTCTGTTACCCTTCCACTGTCTCTCAAGACTACCAGTGCGGCTGCTGACTGATGCTGCCCACTTTGTCACTGCTGTGTGGCCAGTGGGTGTCCAATGCAGCCCAGAATGACCTCCAAACAAGTTGCTGCTCAGCTCATATTGTCCCACTGCCTCCAGACTAAACTCTGACACAGAGAGATATAGGACCATGAGGCTTGCAATCATGGAGTGACTATGTTGCCATTCGCACCCACTGACTTGCTCTCCCTAGTCCTATACAACATGCCACAGCCCAGCTGCTGTACTCTGCAGAGAGCACTGTTGGGAATGCCACTTCACAATCCCAGTGTTGCTGTCACTGTCTTTGTCTGCCTCTGCCTCAGCACATTGTGGACAGTTGGGGCCAAATACTCTGGATCGTCAGGGGGGGAGTCACTTGGATACTTGTTGTCTCTCTCTCTCCCTCGGTGCAAGACATCACAGTGTGAGGTGCACCACATCGGGGGAGAAGGGCTTGCTGTCACTGAGTGGGTGGGTGGGTGTGTCTCTGATTTATAACATGGGCTCACACACCAGGTACAGCGTCACAGTCACAGACCAACAAAGTCACTCAGGAGACTGCAGGAATTCCTAGTGGAAACTGACTCTGTCACCCTGATTTTCCCTCACAGAAGCATACAAAAGTACTGCTGCTACTGCCGGCTTTCTGTATTGCTGCACAGCTCTTCCTCGCACTGCTCTATGTGGAGGTCTGCCTCTTTTGCCCACCCCCTCCCAAACAGAAGCATGCAGACTCTCGGAAAGTGATGATCAGGGTACAATGGCCAGACACAGCAGATGAAATGTAACACATTTGTACAGAACACTAACATGCTCTTTAACTTTTATTTTACTCAGAATTCCACAAGTTATCACATCAACTGGAACTCAAGGCAGGATAGGCACCATACTGTATATTACAGTGACATCAGTTTGCTCATCTCTTACAGGCTGATACTTTCTATGGAACATGGAGTGACATGGGGAACCATTGCTAATATAGTACACCAGAGACATCAGAGACACCTGCGCCACAACTTATTGCACCCATGACAGAAGCAGGACAACTGGTGACCAGACATAGAGAAACAGAAAGACAGCAATGACTTTTCTGCTGCATGTAGTAGTCCTCTGTTGCTATAGCCACACTATTAACCCAAACTGCTTGACTCTCTCAGGGAGAGATGGGAGGGTGGCGGGGGCATTTGTACCAATGACAGCAGCTGTTTGTGGGATAAAATGTAGTCGCTGGTTACCGATGACTGGGCTTGCCATACCACATGGGCGAGCAAGTCACCAAGCACAGAAAAACAGTCGTTACTTCTGTTTTTCTGTTCACTGAGTATCGTGGCCACAACATTTCCAAAACTCTTCTCCATCTCTGCATGAGGCGAACCCTGTGCTCCACCCAACAACCAACCAAGACAGTGTGCCTAATGTGCTTGTACACAGGAATGGACAGAAAGACACAGACAGAGTGACATGACAGTGCAGTAACTGTTGCTTACATCTGCATTTCGATCTCTCTCTGTCTTTGACTGTCTGTTCCCCTGTCTCTCTGTCTACAAATGGTGCACTTGTAGTCACACTAGAAACATGGCTTGAGGACAGCACTACTACCACAGCATCAACAGGCACCACGACAAGACAACTGCACACTCATTGCAGACTCAGATGCTCGCTACGTGTCTCTTGCTTCCACAATTCCTGTCATGGCTGCTGCACTGACTTCAATTTCAGAAGTCAGCAATGAGTGCCAACAGCCTTTGCTGACTCCCTCTGCAGAAATGTGCATTAAAATGGAAATTTAATGCATGCCCACGCAGAGACAGTCCACCAATGGAGTTGCACGTTTCCAGAGACCCATGTTATAATTGTATTTAATGACCTTCAGTTTAAGTCCCACTGTCAAACAATTGTTAAAAGAGTTAACAGTGTATTGAATACCATAATAAGACATATTTTAAGTTGGGAGACGGGAGTTATTATACCATTGTACATGTCCCTGGTTAGATGCAACTTGGAATATTGTGCAGTTTGAGCAAAAGTTATCAGTAGTTTGTGTAAATCGGGTGCGCAGTGGCTTGACCCAGATTCTAAATGTTGATGCACAGGAGTGCTGCCGCCGCCATTATAGGGTGGGGTAGTAAAGGAAACACAGCAGCAGAGGAGCCATTTTACAACTAAAGAGTGTGTTCAATAAAGTGGGACTTTCAGTTACAGTGAACTTTTGTTTGTTTTCTGTAGTTATGGCCTCAGGACCAGCTCGTTACCCGGATCATGCCCGGGTTGCAGTAACAGCAGCAGTAAATAGACTGAGGAATATTGAAAAGTGGTGCTATGGAGGGCAACTGCCTCCTCATGTGGCGGTTCCTGGTTATCCAGTGCATGTATGTCTAATATGCTTGAGAGCTGGAAGAGACATCTTCATGATTCCTCACTGTGCTGGATGCCTAGAAAAATATGACTTGTATAAAGTGCCTCAAATTCATTTGGCTCCCACATGGACAAAGGTTCAGGAATCTGCAGTTGGCAGCACACAGCACCAGGCGGAGCCTGTGGAGGAAGGCCCCTCGGGGGAGTGTGGCACAAAGCTAGAGGATGCAGAGTTAGAGACAGAACCCGAAGTTGAAGTTTCGGATGCTGGATCCCAGAAGGAAAGTTCGATTAAAGCATCAATAGACCCCTGGAGGTGGGGGCCTAGCCTAAGTCTCTTAGATGAAGATGAGATGCGGGAGGCCTTTGAGTGGGAGGTGTCGACCTCCACACCTAGTGATGAGTGGACAGTCTCAGGAGTGAGAACGACTGCTCACTCCTGGGCTCAGAGCCTCAGTGAAGAGGAAGATGAGGGGGAACCTATGTGGCCTTGTGAAAAAGGAATGGGTACACAGCCTCAAGATCTTGCCTCGGAGGAGTTCATGGAAGAAAGTGGTGATGCCACTGCCCTGGCTTCACAAGAGGAAGAAGTCAGGGATCCATTTCTAATTTCTTTAAGGATGCGAAGCTGGCAGAACCAGGACTGGCCACCCCCAAGCCAGGCCAGCGGTCTCAGATTGACCAAAGCAAGTAAAGAGGAGAGACTGGTTTGTAGGAAGGCAAATGAGATCTATGGTATGACCTTTCCTACCTTTCCTTGGAAACTCTGGGAGGAGATTGAGAACTTCAGGAAATCCTGGATCTGGGATGAAGCCATGAAAAGTGTGCATCCTGGGGCCAACAAGCATGTAAAGAATAGACTGTTCCATGAAAAGTATACCCAGTGGAAGAGAGGCAGGACACCGTTTATAGACAGAGTGAGAGTGGTGGACGGAGAGGGATGTGAAATCTCCCACTGTGTGAATTATGTGCACCCAGACGGGGTAATAATTCAAGCTCCTGACCCCAGGTACTATTGGCCTCAGTGCAAGGACCTCTCAGTAAATGTGCCCGTGCCTACAAAATGGAAAGCCGACCAGTGGTAGTCAATATTGCCACACCAGACTGTGAAGTGCTTTATTGATCCGCCAATATGAACATCCAGGACTCTAGTGCCCCACATTCATCAGTCTACAGTGTACTGGCCTTTCCAGAAACCATCGACTGGCCCACCAGATGACTTCAGATCCAGAGAGGACACCACCCAGCTGTATCCTGTTCATCGCCTGGTAATCGGATGACGTCGGACCAGCTATTTTCTTTTTTTGTTCCTGTTCTAAGGTTCCATCTCCAGAGATAACATCAGCCCAGCTGTTCCCAGATGTGCCCTCCTGTGGTTCCCGGAAGATGTCGGCCCAGCTGTATCGGAAGAAATGCTGCCAGGGAGAGTCTTCGTCAGAGGTGCAGGTCGGTCCCAAAAATTTCATACTACAAGTGGTTGGTAAGTCTGAACTTTTCTATCTTTATGACATTGCAGTACACACCCTACACTAGCAGACTTCAAAATGTGTGAACTGTCCACAAAGACTCTCCCCTTCGGGACTTTGGCCTGTTAGAACTGTGCTTCGCTGGGCTCTGGCCCAGAAGAGACTCTTTATTGGACTAGCCTTCGGGCATTGTGGTCACTAGTTGGGACTTTTAGGGCATTCCATCCCCCCAAATGTGTATTGCAAATAATGTCATTGTTTTCTAATGTAAATACTGTTTTTCTACCTTTTTTCTAAAAAATTATTTTTGGGATTCTTTAGTGGTTTGATGGTAGGGATTTAGGTAGACTGTGTATGCAGATTAGGAGTGTGTGTTGTCTTTCTTTTTCTTACAGGTGTTCCTGGGAAGACAGAAGAGAAGACAAGAAGAGGAGGAGGGGCTCATCGGAGTTCCTCATCAGTGCTTTAGTGTGTAGAAATTTAAAGTACTGTGGTGTTATGGTTGTTATTACTGTATTAACCCTTTCCTTCCACAGGTGTGGTTGTGGGGGTAGGGAGGAGATAGTAACATGGTGTAAAATGTGGTATTTTAATGGTGTGTGGTTGCAGGTTGCCCAAGGTCGGGGAGGTCCCCGGGTTGTTTTTGGTTTTGGGGGTATTAGGTTAGAGGCAGATAGGTTTTCCCTAGAGGGTTAGGGGGGATAGACAGGCTGTGGCCCTGACCTGCAGCAGGGACCGCAGTGCTGATCTATCAGGGCTATGCTCTGGATGGTTCTACCAGAGCCACTAGGTGTCCATAGTAAGTGGATAGTGTAGAGGCTGACATGTCAGCTAAAGGCTTCTAGGCCCTTAGTGTTGCCTGCCTGTGCTTGCACATGGTAGGAGGGGGCCTGCTCACCCCCCTCCGCAGGTAGCACATAGGGTGGGATGGCCTAAGGCCAGGTAAATAATGACTGCGGAGAGTCATTTTCCTGGTCAAGGGTGAGGGTAACCCCATGTTACCCTGGGTTACTAGAATCCCAGTAAGACCTAGTGGTAGGCAGGAAAGGCAGCTTGTGAAACTCCAGTTAAATGGGTTTTCACTGTCTCACTCTGTTCTCAGTCTCAGCTGAGACTGAGGAATGACATCACCAATAGAACTTTCGCAGCTGCATGAGCCACATTGGAATCTGCAACAAAGGAAGTTAGATAGAATGTTGGGAGTTTTGAAGTCAGTGTCAGCAGTTGGTCTTCAGTGAGTATGTGTGAAGTAGGGAGCTTGCTGTTGAAGCAGCTCAGTGAAGGCTCTAGGAGCCTCAGCCCTGACAGAGGGCTACTTTTAAGTAATAGGGTGTGTGTCTCCACCTTAAAGAGAGACACAGAAGAGTACTGAAGTGGTGAAGACCGCTGTTTCAGGTCTCAGTGCCCCCTCCCTCCGGGGGGGGGGAATGAGAAGGATTCCCTGCAGATTCCTGGGGCAACCCCCTAGCTTTGCTTGTGGAGGAAAAGCTGCCTGTTCATTCCAGTATTTATTTGGGAGAAAAGAAGATTTGTAAGTCGCCTGTGGGGCACCTGCAGCGTAAGGGTGAGTGTCTGCTCCAGCTAAAAGGGCCTATGTTTTCACCCTGGGACTTGTGTGACAATGTGATGATTGAACTACTAAATATTGTGAAGCCTAGAGAAATGGGCTAAGCAAAGTAAAAGTAGTTTCAAGTCCAGAGTTTGTTGGGATGCAAATAATATGTAGAGGTGATGTGACAGACGTCTACCCTTAATCTACATTTAAAAGTTCAGTACAGGAATTGTTCAGTTTCCAGAGAAATGGCCGGGTATGGGCTGTGGGAGCTGGAGGTGGGTGGCCCCTCATCTTTAGTGACCAGGTCCACCTCTACGGATTTCTTCTGTGGTTTTCTACTTTGCCTCAGGCACTTGGCCAGTGATGAGGGAAGTACCCAGACGTGGGATTGTAAGGAAAATTCTAAGAGTTGCAGACTCTAGTGTGGTTTGGGGAGCCACAACAGGATAATTGGTTCATCCCTCAAATGGACTGCAGATCAAGTGGCTAGCGGGGCAGCCAGGCCAATGGGGAAAACCCAAGTGTGTACAATTCGGGCTGTGTACCCAAAGCTGCATGCAAGTCTGGGCTGTGTGCCTGGTGGGTTTAGAGCCTGAGGGCTGGAAATAGTGATAAAGTGTTCTGTTGTCTCTAATCTGCATTACCAGGAAATGTAGCCCCATGGGGGTCCGTCTATGCTTTGTTTGTTCAGCTAGGATGTGAATGAAAGCCACACTGAAGAATCCCATTCCTGGTTCTGGACATTACAGTTATTGCTTCCTGTGTTCGGATTTACTTGGGTGCCCCTGTGCAGAGTAGCCAAACCTAGGTCCCCTGTGCAGAGTAACCTCATCCTCCCCGAACTCAGTCTCCACCAGGTACTGCTGTCAGCTTCAACAGCATGCCACCTGTCATTTTACTAAAAAGGCAGGGGTGAGGGGTTACATACGTATTCATTGAAGTATAGAAGGCTATGAGGGATTATGTGCCTATTGTACAGGGCATTAACAAACTATGATTTATGGTAAAGCCTAGGCCTAAAATTTGGAGAGCAGATATATAACACATATGCTCATCTTTATAGCTCAAGGGTGAAAATTGCCACTCAATTACAGTAAATGACAAAAATGGTATAGTCAAAGGGTAGTCTTCTTTTGGAATTCACTTCCAGGAGGGGTGGTAGGAAGTACTACCAAGAATGAATTTAAAACTAGGCTTGAAAATTGTTGCAGTGATAATATAATCTATGCTAATGGCTGATATAATGGTGAGCAACATGGGCAAATGACTTCTAGCTTTGTAATTACCTATGATAGCTATGATAACAAAAGTAGTTGTTATGCAAAACAAAGAAAAAAAGAAAGAAAGAAAACACTCACACATTATATCAATTTGATTCAAATGAATTTTAACACCCCAAATGTTCAGGAATTTGCTTGGTGCCTGTTTGATATACACAGTAGCAGGCTTGAGCCAGCAGTATCTAAAGCCATGGTAGTCTCACTCTTATCAGAGCCTAAAGGTGTCTTGACAGTTACTGCTGTGTTGAGAGCTTTAGCCTAAGCTGTTACTTCCTCCACCTCTACCTTTCACAGGGCATTATCCATGTACCTCCAAAGTATGTCCCTGGCACCTGAGGCTTAAACTGTGGAACCTGTCTGATAAGGTACATTACAGACAAACTTGAATGCACTCCCAATGCCTTTGCTCCCAGGACTGTAGTAGAACCAGTAATGAAGTACCAAATGCAGCAAACTGTTGTGAAAGATATTTTACTGGCCAAAAGTGCTCAGTGCAAAAGTGCAAAGTGGCTGACAAGGTTGCAGCAAAGCCAATCAGTTGCACAACAGAGTCCCAAAACAGCAGGTCCAAATACACTTCCAAGGCTCACTTCCAGGATAATTTATCCTGTTATGAAGGGAATCCACACACCACACTAGCCCACAGCTTTGCTTCACTAGTGCTTCCTCATGGGTCATAGCTTGAAGCATCTAAATTTTTCTGTAGAGGATACTGAAGGCTGGCCCCTTGGATACTTCTGGAACAATACAGCACTCTCTGTATGTGTATTCGGTCTCAGTGAAGTGGATATGGTACACCGCAACATGTATCCTTTCCAGTACACAATAGGACACTTTCCAGGCCTTGTTTAATTTTTGTGTTCAGCAGTTCTTTCTTCAGGGTTGCAGAGCAAAACTAGGCCCTGCTTCTAACACCTGTTGTCACAACAATAATTGTCCTTATCACCTACCAGTTGTTTACTGTTTCTTTTTCTTGTCACTGAGTAAGGTATGGTTTTCTGCCAGTTTCAGACTCACATGCTGGATGGATGTTAATTATACATATATAATTAAATGCTGCAGTCAGAGGGCCAGTCTTGCTATACATGACATACTTTGCAGCTGGGTTGTGACTGGTGGCCATTCGGGGGCCCCTTGTGTTGCTCAACCTTTTCAGGATGCTGAGATGGTATGTTTAGACTCTGCTACAGCCAAATACTTACTATGTGACCTTGAACAAGTCACTGATAATCCTTGTTTTCTATTCCACCCAGCTATGAAAATGAGTAAATCAGGACCTCACTGCCCCACTGGAGATGATATGTTGCATTACAGTTCAGCTGACCTGGGTAAATACATTTTAAAAATGGGTAAAAGCAGAGCCCTATTTACAAATAATTATTAGATTTTACCTAGTCTGTCTTGGGCAAATCAACTGTAAAAAAGCAACCCCATATAAATAAAATATTGCCTGCACTCACTGCTCTTTATAATCCCCCACCCACACACAGAGAGGCACTTTGATCAACAATAGTGCTTTCCAAGGTCTGGACATTCCATTTATAGACATTAATAGCCACCCCTTACCTAATTTCTGTTGAACCATGCTAACTCTTGCTGACCTGGCAATTTCCTCCTTTAATAAGAGTTATCAAGGCTCAATGTGCCAGAGCGTATTATTGGTCTATGGTCCTAGGTTTTATTTATTTTATTCATTTATTTGTATTTTGGATCACACCTTTGAGCCCGAGAGCTCTTTCACAAAGGTTCCATGTCAAGGCAATAAGGACAATAAGGCACAAAACATAACGTGATCATTACAATGGAACTTACAAAAAGAAAAAGACGAGTAAAGTTACAATAATAGCAGCCAAAGGCATTATCAAGGAATTGTGTTGCGAGTTAATTATACAGTGCAAGTCATAGGCAGCTCAGTGAAGCTTTGTTAGGAGTGGGTTAGTGGGAAAAGAGAAAGAAGAGTGGTGGTGAGCGAGTGGTAAGGGAGAGAGAGAGGGGGGGAGGAATGGAGAAATAGGGAAGGCATTGCATTGGGTATGTGGTAGATGGGAAATAGCAAGGGAAGAGGAATGGGGGGGTGAAAAGGAAGAGGAGACAGATTTATCCTATACCCAGTAATGGGGGGTAGGAGAGGAGGAGGAGGAGCTTAGGCAGTGAGGAGGGATGCTTGAGAGTAGTATGCCTGGAGGGGATTATAAGAAGCAATCACAGAAGGCACTAGGCATGAGGTGTTGATGTACTTTATGCTTAAAAAGCACCAATCATGGCAATGCTGGAGATTTCTGTTGGTAGTAAGTTGAACCAGGTGGAGGCTCTGTCAAGGTAAGAACACTGAGTTTGAGAGGTCCGGCAGTGAGGTATTGTAAAGGTTAGACTGTCTGATCTTCTACTTAGGTGGCAGACATGCTTTGGGGTCAATATTGATTGGACTCCAGGGGGCATAAGGCCCAGTGATGTCTTCTTAGCTAGAATGCAGGTCTGGTACTTTAGCCTGCCAGATAGCTGGAGCCAGTTAGCCTACTTGTAAATGTCACATGTGTGAGAAAGGTGGGCAGCTGAAATAAGGAGTCTACATGCCTTATTAAGGGCTACAGCTATGCACCGGAGTACAGTATCAGTAGCGGAACCATAGATAATGACCCCATAGTCAACAGTTGAGATAACAGAGCTCTGGATAGCAAGGTTCAAGGCTTCAGCCATTAGGCAATGTTTATGCTTGTATAGTAGCTCAATGTGGGAGTTCACAGTTTTAGTGATATTGTCAATGTGTTTGGTATACGAGAGGGAGCAGTCGAGGGTCAGGCCAAGATATTTAAATATATCCACCTGCTCAAAGGCAAAGTCTTCATGGTTGTTAATTATGAGTTCATGGCCCTTGTGCTTGTTGTGGGTTCCATGGAACAACATTGTTTTAGTTTTTTTGTGGTTAAGAATAAGTTTAAGTGAGCAAAATCAGTCTTCCACTTCTGTGAAACTTTTCTGCAGTTGAGACTGAAGGGAGGTGGGGTCAGTGTGGTAAGTGAAGACTATTGCATCATCTGCATACAGTAACATTCTGTCATGGTAGGAGGCAGGGAGATTGTTCAGGAATATGCTGAATAACAAGGGACCCAGGATAGAACCTTGGGGTACTCCAGAGTGGATTGGTAGGGATGACAAGAGGAATTCACCAATCCTGACCTGTTGGGTCCAGTTACTGAGGTAGCTTTGAAACCAGAGGGTAGTTTCACTTGAAAGACCAAGTAGGGATAATTGTTCAAGCAGAATGGAGTGATTGACAGTGTCAAATGTCTTACTCAGGTCAATAAAAGAGGCGCCAACCAACTGGCCCTGATTAAGCGCATGATGGATATGTGTGGTGAATTTCAGGAGTGTCATGGTAGTGCTGTGCCCTTTGCAGAAGCCATGCTGCTGGGAACATTGCAGGCTGTATTTTACAATGTACTCTGTGAGCTGATCAGCCACTATCCATTCCAATGCTTTGGATAGAGGGGGAAGGATGGCTATAGGCCTGTAGTTGTTCATGAGAGTCTTGTCACCACTTTTATGGATTGGAATCACCACTGCCAGTTTCCACTTTTGGGGGAACTGGGACAGCATGAGGGAACGGTTAAGGATTTTAGTTAGTGGGAGCAGGAATTCGTCAATGGTGAGGGCGAGAAGTTTCATATCCAGTGAGTTGCCATTGACTCTAGACTTTCCAAACACTTTAAGAATGTGTTTTTTAGCTAGGCTTTCTGGGATTGCTTTGAAATGGAAAGGAGGGTGCCCTGGTGGCAAATCTGAACTAACAGGAGCTGAGTTGACTGTGGTGAGATTGAAAAAGTTAGGGGGTAGCACATGACTAAAGTCAGCAAAAGTGGTGTTAAATGCGTTGGCAATGATTACATGGTCAAGAGTGATGGTACCTTCTATGTTCGACATTGTGGGTGTTGTTTTGGGATCCTTTCCAGTCACTTCAGCAAGGTTATGCCAGAATTTACTCCTGTCATTCCAGGTGCTGGGTAAGGCGTTCCTGTAACAGTTAGCCTTCTCATGGCAGATTGCTCTGGTGCATGCATTCCTCGCTGTTTTGTAGGCCTGGATGTCAGCCTGGGTGCCAGTAGCCTTAGCACAATACCAGAGCTGGTCTCAAGTTTTCATTTGTGTAAGGAGGCCTAGTGTCATCCATGGGTTAGTGACACTCTTGATCATACACTTCTTGAACGGAGCATGAACATCGCAGGCTGGGTTGAAACAGGTGATAAAGTATTCAAGTGCTGTGTCTACGTTGGGGGCTATATCAATTGGTGACCAGTCATGTTCACGAAGGAGTGTTTTAAGTGACTCAAGATGACCGGGGGTCAGCATTCTCTTGTTAATAGTTTTTTTGGGAGGGGGGGATTTTGGTATATTTGTTGGTCCAGATACACAAGATAGGGGAACGATCACTTAAGGAGTCTGGGAGGACTGTAGCTTCAGAGATATTCTCTGGACGATTAGTTAGCACCCAGTCCAGAAGTGTACAGGTCCCTGTTCTGTAATTTACTGTAGTAGGTGATTTGACCATTTGTGAGAAATTAGCAGCAGCTAGGGCATCCTTATAACTATTCAAGATGGAGGCCAGCCAGTTGATGTTGAAATCGCCAAGAAAGATAACTTCTGTATTCTGATCCTGGGAGTTGATACAGTCAAGGTGGGAGTGAAAGCCCAGATTGCTCAACTTGGGTGGTATATAGACAGAAACAACTGTCAGGATCTTGTTATGAGTTTCAAGAAGTACTTTGCCAGCAAGGATTTGGATGTCATTTCCGGAGATGGGCAAGGGCATGACATGACCCATGAGGGACTCTTTAAGGTAGAGGGCACAGCCTCCTCCTTTCTTGGTAAGTCTGTCCTGTCTGAAAACTGCATATCCGGGAATTGCTATTGCAGAGTCAGGTTTCTTCAGAGACAGCCATGTTTCCAGCACTGATAGGATGTCTGGATTGTGCTGGGAAACCCAGGCAGAGAGGGTATCAAGTTTGGAGAGGAGGCTGCAGATATTAATACTTGCCAAGGAGTGTGATCATGCACTGCTGGTAGCCTTGTGGCCAAGTTGTGGTGGGTCAGGGTTAGGGTGAATGTTGCCTGACAGGAGCAACAGTAGCAGTATTAAATGTTTTAAAAGGGGTTTAAGGTTGCTTCTATGGGGCAGCAGGGCCCTTTTTTTAACAAGTTCCTTTCCATAAGGATATTGCATGAGGTAATGACCAGTTTAGTAATAGCAAGAAGCTGTAAGGGCACAGTTACAGTGGTTTTGAGAATAGGTCAAAAGTTTCATTTGTTATTCTAAATGGTTGTTGGATAGATAGCCCTTACAGACAAGTACATTAAGAGTTGATTTCAATTGAAAATGTTGATACCTGGTGGTTAAGTCAAAAGCCAAAAGAAATGATCAACAGCTTGAGGTCCAGAGTCAGAGAATGTGTTAGAATTCCTGAAGGTGATGAACTGTGCCTGCGCATATGCAGAATGTGAAATCCTTTTGTCTGTATGCTTCTTTGTCATTCAAAGAGGTTGTTGAAAAGTCCACATACAGATCATGGAGCAGGTCTGACAAAAATGCAGATTCAAACAGGGCCCAGAGTCACTGAGTTTGTCAGACTTAGCTGCTTGACTTATGTTTTGCTTGGGATAGCTTCCAAAAAGTTGATTTTAAAATTAAAAATGCAGATACCTGCTGATGATGTTTAGCAGAAATCCAGTCCAGGAGACTTTCACGGATGTAGTGAGCAAGAATGGTGTAGTTACTCCAAGCAGAAAACCATGTAAATCCACAAAAACTAAGCTACAGACAGACAAACACAAGCAGCCACCACACAGGATATAGGACATTAGGTTAATAAAACTCTTTACATACTGTGATTGAGTGCACATTTTTGTTTGTTTTTTTAAGTGCCTATTGCTGCTGCAGCTACCTTGAAATCACGTAGTTTGTAGTTTTCATCAATTTTACTCTTCTGCCTGTCTGTTTTTCTATCTACCCTGTCTGTCCTGGAGCAAGTCTCTCATCTCACCCTGTTTGTTATGCTCACACCCTCAGTAGAACCCAATCACCTGCCCACCACAGTGGTACCTCTTCACAATCCATGCACTTCAATATCATTTGTTAACATTTATGTCTTTTCCTCACTAACTCTACTCATTGCACTACTAAAACATGCAAACAGGCACTAAGGCACTGATGAATGCTTGGCCTACTGGGGAGCCAAGATTTCTACACAGTACTCCAGGTGGTGCCTGTCTCAGAACCTTGTAAAGTGACAGGATTGCTTCCCAATTTATTCTGGTGATGCCCCTTTTAATGCACTCCAGCATTCATTCAACATTCTTGGCGGTGGCAGCACATGGCTTGACAACCTTTGTTCCTTGACATTTTCTGAAACCTCCTGGTTGTCTTGTTCCTCCATGTAGCACAAGAAGCGCCGCATACTGTACAGGTCCTATCTCTGTTTTACCTCCCCATGTGTTACACCTTGCCTTTGACCACACTGGATCTAAATCTCCAGAAGTCTAACCAGTTGCCCAGCTTGTACAGTTCCTCAAGTCACCCACCCTTTCCCCTCACCACTCTATGGCTTTTCCCCTATCCCCACTCCCCCCTGTTATATCTTCTGAGCTCACCTTAAAATGCTTTGTCCCACACCTTCTCACCTCTGATGAGGCCCCTGGGCTGATGCCATCCCTTATCTTTTTGATTATTAGATATTAGGCTGAGTCTTTTCTCATTTTCATGTAAAGGGTCATTTCATAGACCTCACCCCCTCTAATATGACCCTTTGAATTCCAGGTTTTAATCAAATACGCATCTCGGCATACATTGTACAATGCTTCATGTATTGGAACATCACTAGTTATATACTGTTGTAATGTTTTGTATAACTCCTTGTTTTGTTTGCTCTCTGTCTCACACTTTTCCAATATGAATTGTTCATCTGACATGGAACCTATGAAATGATCTTGTTCTCAAAGATGTTATCCAAAATTTCAATAAATAAAAAAAAAAAAAACCCTGGCCGACATAGTGGCATGAGAAACTTAAGCAACCTGCTTCTAGATAGTTGATAAAAATGTTGAACAGAAGTGGCCCCAGCATCAGTTCCCACAGGATGCCACTGGGTACTCCTGTCTACTCGGAGTGTGTGCATTCACCTTAACATTGTGTTTCCTGTCCCCAATCCAGTTAGCAGCCCACCATGCACATGCCCTGTGTAAACTATAATTTCACCAGAAGTGTGTCATGCACCACAGTGTCAAAAGCCTTGCTGAAGTCCAAAGAGACTACTTTTATGATCCTGCCCCAATCCACCTCTTCAGTTCTCCCTCAGTGAAGGTGATGGGGTTGGATTTGCATTATCTGCCCCTCATAATGTATGTCATACTGGAAGGTAGGAAAGTAAACCTTGGCCTCAATCTAGTGCTCCTTTATTTAGTCCAAGATACTGAATTCCCAGACTTGCTGGGGACTGATGTCAAGCCAACCAGCTTGTGGTTACTCAGTGTCAAATCTTGCACCCTTCATGAGGACGGAGACAACACTGGTCCTTTCGTCTGTCCTCCAGAACTAGACCTGCATGGGCAGACTCAGGAAATATTACAGTAAGCATGCTTGCCAATTGTTCTATTAGGTACACTCTGATCCTGGCATGAATCATGTCCCCTAACATGGCATTAACCTGACTTGTTCTTCATTAGGTAGTCAGCTACTGAGTCAGGCATTTATTACATATGAATGTTTTATTAATAGATACAGTATATGGTATAGCATCAGTTATGACATGTACTTTAAGTATGCCTTTTGCTGATCTTACAGATATCAGCAATAAAGAAGCAGTCTCTGGGTCCTGCATTTTTAAATGTTAACTAGCCTATCATTCCACTGCTAAATCTTACAATATCCACAAAAATTTATACCTTAACTACTGTGTATTCATAAAGCATCGAAAGGGCAATAAATGGGTGTTAACTACCGTAGCAGCTGATTATAATGTTGTTGTACTGAAACTCATACTTCCAAATAATCCATGTGTAACAGTGCCTGAATAAACACTGATGTACAAAACTGTGTTTTGTATTGTGTTTTCCTTCCATGCAGTTCTATTTATGGAACCAGCAATTCTGAGTTTTAATTATGTCATGGATTGTGTATAGAATGCTAATTAGCAGCTGCTGACCTATCAGAAAAGCATTCAGAATTATATACACAAACCTTTACCTAGTCAATGCTCAAAATTACTGGTTCTATGTAGAGAACAGTACATCATAGTGCCCATTAAAACAATTATAAATCATAACATCTTTGTTAGCCAATCAGGGTTACTCATTTCTAAATATTCCAGAGACACTAATAACTATAAGAGTCTGTTTTATACTAGCAGTTCCATACTTCCAAAGCTCTGTGTGGCATAGTTCACTTCCCACACAGGCATTACCTCAGTAGAATTTAAAGTAAAACATTTAGATTTTCAAATCTAAATCCACTTTTTTAAACAAAAGTTTTTAGCATACTGGAGAAAATATTGTCAATTGCATGCAGCATAATATGAGAAGTCCACACAGAAAAGTGGACCAGCTTGATGGTCTGCTGCACTTTGAAGGCCAGCACATAGAGGCACTCACATCCATCAGGTGGGGGAAGAAAACGACTGGAGCAAAGGGTTACAGGTTATTAGCAGGGGCTAGTTATGACAGATATGGGGGTGAGTGACTATCTTCATAAGGGAGAGATTTACTGTGGAGGACAAGAAGGAGATCATGGAGGAAAACAACACTACAGGGTTCATTTGGGTCAAATTTGGGGAAAAGGGAGGCAAAAGCAATCAGTCAGTCAAGTCTTTATTTAACCAGGCGTTCATCGTTGAGCAGAAGCTCATTTGCAAGATGGACCTGGGTCACCCCGGGAGTGCTACTGACCCTAGAACAGCCCCATGGAGCAAGATGCCCAGACATTTAAGGAAATTATGAGAGCAGTCACACCAGAATCAGTGGTGATCCTGGGGCAATTCAGTAGCCTGGGCGTGTACTGGCATTCTGAGAAGGCGTATGGCAGGTCTGAGACTGACAGCTTAAATGTAAATAGTGACCTCATTCCTACTGCTTTAATATTAATTTGCACTTCAAATTTACTCAGACCTTTGCAGTTTTTACTTGCAGTGGTAATAGGAACCAATCTCCTACAAAACTAGTTTCAGCTGACTTTGTGTAACATTCCTGAAAAGAGGCAGTACCATAGGCCTTGAAAGCTTATATAAGTTTTCATTAACCTAGTAAATATATGGGGTCAGATATTTAAAGCTTTGAGCCGTGCACAAAAAGATTGCTCTGGGTTTGTGCTAGGTTTGAGCAGGAGTGCAATATTTAAAAGGGGAAACATCACCAGCACACTGCGTTAGTGCTGGCACAAAAAGATAATGTATGCAGGGGGCAAAGTGAGGGAGGGGACATGCATAGAGGTGTAATGGTATATTCAAAGGTATAGCGCCGCACAAGAGATGTTTGTGCACCCTTTAGTGTGGCACTATTAATTGCCTATAAAAGGCAAGTCTTAATCTAGGGCAAAACACAGAGGGGGTGTGGATACTGCAGGAGACAAGATAGTGGTTGACAACAACACTGTGCTGCTGCTCTACCTGATGGAGGCTATGCTGGAAAAGGAGGAGCGGGACCAAGCCCACCCTGCCCACACCACAGGCCAAGGAGAAGATATACTGCACACAGGATGTACCAACCCAGAGCCTCCTTCAAGACATTCACTGATGACCACCTTGTGTTCTGGTAAAGGGTGAACAGAGTCATGTTGAGGCAGCTGTTCGAACTCCTGCATGAGCAGCTGCATTTGAACACAAGATGCAGCCAAGCCATGATAGTCAAGGAGAAGAGATGGCTGAGATGTGCTTTCTATCCACTGGTACATTCCAGACACTGGTTGGAGATACCAATGGCATGTTGCAGTCAGCTACCTTGTGCCTCCTGACCTAGTTCCTCAGTGCCTTCCTGCTACATGCTGCTGAATTCAGAGTATTCCCTAGCACAGCAGGGGAACACAGAGAAACCATGCAGCAATTCTATCAGGTTTCGCACCTACCAGCTGTACTTGGTGCCATTGATTGCATCCACATTGCCATCCATGCACCACCTGGTGATGGTGGGGATGTTTACAGCAACAGGAAGGGGTACCATTCTGTCAACTGCTAGGTGGTGTGCGATGCAATGGGGCACATCACCAATGTCTTTACAAAGTACCCTGGCAGTGCCCATGATGCCTTCATCTGGCACCAGTCCAGGCTGTGCCAGTCAATTGAGGAAGGCTTGATCTCCAGTGGGCACCTCATCAGTGAGTATCAGCAGAAGGCACAACACAACTCACAGCAATGGTCGGACAGTGCCAAGTACCAGCAGACTGGAGGGGCAGGGGGGCAGGATGACCATAACAGAAGGGCAGCAAACAGGCATCGTGAGTGACACAGTAAATAGCAGCTAACATGTGTTTATGTATTTACAGGGGACAGTGCCTATCCCTTGAGATCCTGGTTCCTAACACCAATCCTCCGGCCAGCAACAGTGGCCAAGAAGCAGTATAATGAGGCAAATGCTGCAACTAGGAATGTTATAGAGATGGTCTTTGGCATGCTAAAGATGCGATTCCACTGCCTAGACTGATCTGGCGATGCCCTACAGTATACCCCATGCAAGGTATGCCACATATTCCTAGCATGTTGTATGTTACACAACATGGCGCTAAACCATGGAATATGCATGCCCGAAGCAGACGAACAGCCTGAGAGTGAGCCAGAGCCAGAGGTCCAAGGGATAGCAGAGCAACTCGAGAGGCGAGACCCTCAAATGGCCCAGAGTTCACAGGACCACAGGAATAACATCATTGCAGCTCTAGCATGGATGACCAGGTGAGTGAGACAACACTGACAACAATATGTGAACAACATTGTATTTACTATGTGTACCAAACAGTGCAACACACAGAACAGTGACAACAGTGCAATACAGTGGTAACACAGATAGGACAAATGTGCAAAGGGTCAGTTTTGGAATGTGTCCAGACTGGAGTGTGTATCTGTGAGTGTCATGTGTGACTTCAAAGTGTGCAAGTGTGTAGCTACTGTATGTAGAACCACTATAGCTGCCTTCCACAACGGACCCTGACAGGATCCCCACAGCATACCCTGGAGGTGGGTATACTGTGAGCTGAGGAGCCCACAGGTGATGGCTGCAGTGAAGTGTGTGCTGCAGGATGACTGCAGCCACGGTGTGGTCTGTCTGTGGCCAATGACCCCTGCCATCCACAATGTCATTCTGTGCCCATGGATGAGGCTGATGCAGCAGTGGTGGAGGACCCCATGGCAAGACCACGTGCACTAGTGGCATGCCAGGGAACAGCAGAGGTACACCTGTGGGGTGTTCCAGCAGTGCGGTGCAGCCCACCCATTGGTGCATCCTGCACCACAGCTGTGTGCTCCCATAACAGGCGCAGTGAGCTCAATAAAATGGTGGTGAATGCTGCTGAGGATACTTGCCACATGGTCCTCTGCATGCTGTTCTGCCCACAGCCATCCAGCAGTCACCACCTCCCAGAGGAGGGAGAGTTTCTGCCACACCCCACTACAGAAGGAGTGGAGCTCATTCCTGTGTAGCAGCCTGTGACTCCAATGCAACTTGGAGGAGCGGTCTTGAACTTGGGGCATCCTGCTCCTGCTGCAGAAGCTTGCACTGGACATTGGTTGGGGTGGCTGTTTCCTGTCTGAGGTGTGTGCACGTGACACTAACTGGGCTGATGCCTGGTGACCTATGGCACTCCCTGACCTATGGCACATCTCCAGTGAGGCACCTGCATAGCTGCCTGGTCATTCACCTTCTGCTGCTATGTCGCGGGGCCTAGGCGTGTGGAGACTGACTGCTGGACTGTAGCTGTGGTGCTACTGATGTTGGTGGTACGTGTGGTGGACCACAAACATGTCCCCTGTGCAAACACATTGGGAGAACTCAGCAGCACAACCTGAACTGGATGTCCTGTTGGTGACCCTACCACTGCAGCACCCTGGCAACTGCACCTAGCCTCTGCCATGTTCACCTGTCCATGGTACAGCCCTGAAGGTGACCCCCCCATGTCCAGGTCCACCAGGTAGTCTAGGCCTGGGACAAAGGTGATATTATCATCCTCAGAGACGACATCATCATCATCATCCTGAACTGCAGCCATGCATGCTGCTTGTCCTCTGACCATGTGCTGCTGCAGAGCTGTTGACTGATCCTGGACTGCCTGCATCCCTGATGTTGATGGTCCATCCTGGGCAGGTTCATCCACACATACCACAATGTCCACTGATGTACAACACTTACCTTGTGCTGTGGAGCAACAAGAACAGTGTCAGTGGCCTGTCCAACAAACAGATATCAAACACCACTGCAACACCATGCAATACACAACCGTGCTGAACATGCAAAATAGTGTCTGCTGAACCCCCTGTGCCACTTGCATGCACAATGGCATGGCCAATATGAACACACCCACAACCGAAACATGCATTACACTGTGCATATGTCCCCCAGGTAACTCTGTGAATGACACGCTCATGCACACCCACGTGGCACATGGTAACATACGGGTGATGGAAGTGCATGGCCTACAGCAACAACTGCGTTGTAATGCAACATGCCTGTGTGCATAGCCACACACACACTGGCAGTGCACACAGCACATGCTGAGGCACAGTGTAATGGTCTGTATGTGAGACAGTGCCCTGCCACTGTAGGCACTTGTGGCATACACTTGTCTGCAGTGCACAGGTGAACATATGCACCCATACTGCATGGTGGACCAGTACCTGCCAGCAGTTGTGGACATATGGGACCACCAACGTGCCACAACATGGGCATAGAGACCACACATAATGGTAGGGGACAGGAAAGCTAGCCATGGTAATCACACTCCCTGTGCAGATTGAGTGGTGTCTTACATCCACCACTCTCTATACTTTCCAGGGACACCGGCCTGATGGTGGCTGCCACAACAGCCATAATTGGGTCTGTCACCCTCATTCCCACAGGCATGGGACCTCCCCCTATCTGGTGTAGTTTCCTGAGTCTGCGTACCCTTGGCCTGCCGCTGCATGTCATGCCACCACTTCCGCATGGCCTCCACTGTTCTACCACAGCCACCCACGGCATTTACTTTGGCCATGATCTGATCTCCGCCCACATCTGTCAGACAGTGGTGCCAGTATTCCTGTATCATCTCATTGGCTGCTCCGTCTTATTATAGCCATCAACCAGGGCCTTCTGCTCCTCCACTGAGAACTTGAACGCACACAGCCTTGACTGGCCGACATTATCACCTGCATGGGACAGACGGTATGGCAGTGGTGAGTTCCTGGCAGCAGCAGCAGTGTTTGTGTCTGTGTGTGTGTGTGTGTGTATGTCTGTATGCATGTGTGTGTGACAGATGGACATGCCACAGCACATATTGGACTTGACAGACCAGTGGCTGTAGCCCCATGACACAGGGATGGGTGATGTGTAGTGTGGCCCCACGCCCACGTGCCCACCTTACCGTGTGCAGCCATCATGTCTGCCACCTGAACCGCCCTCCCACTGTGCCCCTCCCCAGTTGCTGCAACAACAGGAGATGATGGGCTACACTAGGCCAGGCTGTGAGCCAACACATGTCCACCACAGGCAAGTGTGTCAGTTGACAGTGGTCATGGAGTGTACTGCTGCATGGCGTGTGCCACACCTGGCATGCCATGGTAGTCGTCCTAGGTCACCATAGAGATAATCAGTGTATAGCAGCACACATGGATATATAGCAGTGTGCCTGATATGTACCCCCAACCCCCAAATGTACATGTGCAGTGATACAGCAGGTATGCTGGCAGCTGTGTAACACAGGAATTGTGTACAGGGACTCATGCAGTAACAGTACCAGCAATGCCGTGGCACCACTGTCACACTCTGACAGTGTGGGCCTACATGCATGGCCTGCTATGTGTGGTCCAGCAATGGGCTATGTACATAGACCCAGTCCACACGTTCCAGCATCCCACAGCATAGGTAATGTGCATACCATTGGGGATATGTGTACATTGTGTTGTAGCCCACAGCTCATATGCTATTTGAGGGTGCTTACCTGCATCAGCCTGGTTGTATTCCTGCAACATCCTGGGCCTGTTGATATGCAGACACTCTTCCTGCATGCACCTGCAATGCCTGTCAGCAGTACAGGTGGAGCCCTTGCTGCCCTTAAATAGCCCAGCCAGGCAATTCTCAGGTTAATGTATACAGGGCTGTCAGTAATGAGATGCTAATGTGGTGGTTTGTCCCTTGAATGTGAAATGTGGCTTATTTGCATGCTGTTTTTGAATACGGCAGGATTTAGTCCTGGGCAAATGCGACAGCGCTGTCAAAGCCATAGCATGGAGTTAGCAGGCCCTGTGCTGTACAACGCCATTGTTGCACCACTCACAGTGCGCATGCATGGTGCTGGCATGGCGATGGGGATCACACAGGGGTCATGACCAGGGTCATGCTTGCGCACTGACATCCAATGGCCTAGCACCACACTACTGTGTCTTGCGCAGTGTCAGAGCTGTTTGCAGGGCGCTACCACATGGGTGGGCATTCACAGGCCTGTTACTGTAGTTTCAGCCAGTGGTGTTAGGGTGTTATTATTTTATTATTTATTTTATTTAGCTTTTGTTAACCAGGTAAGTACACTAGACAAGCAATTTGCCTATTTTCAGGTACGACCCGGGAGGTTACAGGAAATTACATACTTACACACTTGGGACAACATGGTACATAATTAAGAACAGGTCACACATCATGAGACTACAAGGTAAGATTACACATCACATAATTAGGAACAGGTTACACATCATTGCCACCAGTGTGTGTTAGAAAACCATGGCAAGTGGCAGGAGAGTGAAAGCTGCAGCACACGGGGACCACAGGTGGGGGGAGAATGAACTGGCCAAAATGGTGCAGCTTGTACGGCAGTATGAGTGGTAACTCTTTGGGTAGATCCAGGAGGGGGACAGGCAGAGGAGGCAGGTCTTGGCCTCCATTGCCCACTGCCTGTCCCAGAGGATGGACATTTGTCAAAATGGTGAGCAGTGCCACCACAGATTTGTAGTTCTACAGAGGAGAGAGAGAGAGGCAGTGGCTGGACCATTTCAGACAAATGGTTCAGGATTGGATGGTGCCTGCACCAGGTAAGTGATCGTAGGTGGACAGAACCATTCAGTCACATGTCAGTTTGTAATTGCACCACCATGTGCAACTGTCATATATGTGTGCACAGGGCTGTACGGCGTCACTGCACACACATGGGAGGGCCCATGGTGGCGCTGTGTGCACGCCCCATTAACCAATGCATGTATTGTGCTGTGCTGTCCTGATATGGCACACTGCAGTGTCACGCATTTCAGTCTGTGTCACATGCATACAGTGCACTGCCGGACAGCAGGTGCTTCATGTGACACCTGTAACTGTTTGGGGGAGGGCTGTACTGTGCATGTGGGCAGCATTGGAATGGGTGGGTGTTGTACAGATTTATGTCCATGCTATTACTGACAATGGTGTCCCCCCTTCTCTACATAGACCACACAGACAGGGACAGCCATGGCAGCAGTGGGAGGAGATGCGATGGAGACTGCCGAGGGGCAAACGGCAGTGACAGCCACCAGGAAGGCACACGTGAGTATGCATATGTGATGTCAGTATGCAGGTGGTGTACCACTGTTTGGGGGGACTGTCAGGGCTTGCAATGTTGGGTATCATGCATGCACATGGCCAGGGTGTTGTACCATTGCTGTGCGGATATTAGTTGCATGTCGTACCTCTCAAGCTTCATGTGTGGTGCATGGGTGTCAGTTGCTTGGACTGCCCACACTGACCGCAGTTCCCCCTAGTTGCTGCTGCTGCTGTGCAGGCATGGCCCTGTGTGTGTTTTCCCACAGTGCACAACACGGTGACCTGCACAGATGGCCACATGCACATGGTGCTGTGGCCACAGTGTGCTGTATCAGCGCCGTGTGTGGCATACATTGCATCCACTGTACCTGTGTCGGAGCTGCATCTGTGGTATGTTGTCCTATTGCTGTCCGATGGCGAGTGCGATGCACAGCTTGCTGACCATGCTGCCCTGCCCTCATGATGGTGGTGTGGGTCACTGGCATTGTGCTGCACTAGGTGTGCATTGCCCATCAGTGGTGGCAGCCACATGTCAGCAGGCACAGTCACTGTACAGGTTCTTGTACATCGTTGGTTGTGTGTCCAGCACACACCCCATGTCTGGTCACCTGCACAGTTGTTACTGTTTCTGTGGGTTTCATTTGCATGTGTTGGGTATTGCTGTGTCATACCCTGTCAGCTGCACTGTGCCATGTGCCATGCGGCTGCTCGCATGTGCCAGTGGGTGTGGTCTGTGTAGCTGCCTACATCATTCCTACATTGTTTCTGTGGTTTACCTGTATGTACATACATTACTATTGTGTTCAGGCATGCAGCTTAGCACTTTGTGGGCATGGAATGATGATACCAGGGGGGTGTCAGTGTAGCATGTTACAGGTACGCATGTTTGGTTGAGCTGTTGGTCTGGGTGCGGGACTGCCAGTCCCATGCCTCGGCCATGTCTGTGCTGTGTCTTTTGCACAGCAGGCAGCAGGACCATGGGCATGCGTGGCTGATCATGGCATGCAGGGGTTGTCTGCTGTGACACTGCCCCGGACATTTTCCTAGACATTTTCCTTGCAGCCACTGTGTTCATGCTGTGTTGTTTTCATCTGTGCATCACCTGTTCCGCAAGTGCTTGGTAGGCGTGGCTCAACTCTCAGCATCCATGCCATGCAGTGTTGTACCTGTGCTGTACCATGTATGTGCGCTCATGTCCCCCCCCATGGGTTGTCCCGTGGTGTTGGTCTGTACTGCGGCTGTTGCATGCGGTCCTGTACCAGTGCATGTGGGCATGATGTACTGCTGTCATGGTCGGTGTATGTGGGGGTTGCAATGTGCTGCATGGTGCCTGGTGTGCCATTGCAGGTGTCAGTCTGTTGCCATGTTTTATGGTTGTGGGGCTCTGTTGTAGTTTTTCATGGCCCTCAAGTTTTCCCACAGTACCATTGGGCAGAATGTCTCAACACAATCGTTACAATGCTTTTCTGCTGTGCCTCAGGTGCAGTCTATTGTGTACCTCAGAGGGCTATTTTTCTGTACTGTGGCAGGTTCCCTATTGGCCATGTTGGGGGCAACATCACATCCGTGGAGGTGGTGTCATGGGCTGCCAGCTGTTCAGTCCGCCAGGGATGGGATGTGTTTCGTGGGCTTTCGTGCTGCTATACACAGGCATGGGTCAGGTACCCCCCTTAATTATAGATAACCAACTATGGTTTGGGCATCCCCCCATTGAGATTCACACTAGTCTGTCTGTATTTTTATATATTTTTATTATAATTCATTTTTGTGTATTATTATGTGTGCTTGTTGTATTTGTACTTTATAATATATGGAACTTTAGATAGCGTACAGGACTGTCTTGTAAACTGGACTGTTAAAGTCCAATTGGCATGTTTCTTTCCTGTATAAAAATAAAGTTTTACCATTTACAGTAAAGTCTTACCATTTACCATGTGTGCTGTATGCATGGCAGTTTACATTGCCATGGTGGTTGTGACATGCTGTCCTCTCCTGGAGCATCATCCTGGGGGGTTTCGTTGCTCCAGATTGTCAGTCCGCTATCCTTACATGGCCGTCTTTCCACCCATAGGTTCACAGAGGAGTTCGCTGTGGGCCACCAGGCCTGAAGAAGGTTAGGGGAGGGACGAATTTCTGATGTGCATTGCTCAGCAGCAGCGCACACTGATACAGCAGCAGGCAGTCCTTATTGTGGAGACCAGATGGATGGCACAGCTCCTGGATGATTGCCTCCCTGCACGACAACCAACACCACCTGCTACTCCCCAGCTTTTGGCCACTTAGAGTGCCTTCCCTTTCCTTCCTGTCTTCCCTGTTCACCCAACCCCATTGTGCTATGCACACTCTGTAAATAGATGTCCTGTCCCATGTTTTTTTCTGCAGTTTTCTTTTCCCTGCTGTTCCCCTGCCACTTGTTCTTGCCCCATTCACACTATCCTGCATACAGTATTGTTTGTACTCCATATTTTCTACTATGCTGTGTGTATTGTTGTTCACTTTTTGTCACACTATAGTGTTTATATTTTGCACTGCTGTGTCCTGTATGATTATTGCCTGTATGTTCCATCACTGGGCTGGTTGTTTGGTTCTTTGGGTTACTATTGCTTCTTCTGCATGTGTGGTGTCCTGACAGTGTCTATGAGGGTTGCACTGACAGTGTCGATGTTCTCCACTGCTGTCTGCTATTGTGCTGTGGTTTTGGATTCCCAAGCTCTGCTTGGCCCCTTGTGAGTGCTTTGTTCCACACTGCACTGTTACTGTGGCTGTGAGCAGTGTCCTGGCTGCAATATTCAGTCCTGTCCTATTTGCTTTATTCAGTGTTGTCTTATTTCCTAGGCTATTTTGCACTGCCCTCACAGCCCTGTTTGCACTGCTTTGTTTGCATACTATATTCAGCAGGTTTAGTCCTGGGGCTATTCCTTTGAATATTGTGTGCTAATGGTTCCGGGCTAATTTAGTACGCCATGCAGTGCTAATTTTGCACAGAGATTAAGTTTTGAATATCTGGCCCATTATGTTTTTTAAACTTTATTTTATTTACTTTGTGGTAATGCAAACCAAATAAAACAAAATACATAGCTGTACTATATAGTTAAATAGGATTTGATCTACATTAGTACATTAGAGATCATTCCATGCAGCTATTTGGTACATTACAGTGCAAGATTTCCCCATGTAACAGTGTACCTGCAATAATGCCTGCAAAGAGGCCAACAAATGAACTGATGCAGTAAGACAGTTGACCAAGTTTAAGAAAAAAGCCTTTCAGGATATGACACTTTATATTGAATTCATATCTGTGAGGCATTAGGTCCAGATAGATAGAATGCTTATGGTGTTAGAAAGCAACAGCAGAGGGTTCACTCAAGCCGGTGCGCAAACAATGAGTGCTTGGTAAATGAGAGCACAAGCAAAACAGCAAAGCAACAGGTGCATGGAATCGGTCGCCCCACCTGTCAGACTGCCCAGTGTCAGCATGATTCCCCCATACCTCCCCTTAATTATAGATAATCAACTATGGCTTGGGCATGCAATAATTGGAGGCTGACATGAACACAGTGTGAGTGCGGGATGCTCTGAAATCCAGAACGTCCCTGCACTCATGACCTTGTTGCAGCACCTACATTATGGCACCCTAATCATGACACCCTCACAATGGTATGCAACAGCAGAGATATAAAGCACTCATTTATTGGGAGCAATGCAACAATACCCAAGTCAAACACTCTGCTTTAGTTAAATGTGGAACATACCATCTGACTAACCATACGAACTATAAACATTTTGAATGAAAGTCTCAAGTAACAGGCCCATACAGGTGGCATATCTCAAGCTGGTACATTCAAGTTTAGTACCTGGGACTGCAGGATGGCTCTGCACTATGTGCACACTGACATCTGAATCAGAGAATCATAACAGCAGAAAATGACTCCAACAGTGCATCGAATCTGCCCCTTCCCCCCCTTCTCATCTCCTTTTCCACTGGCACTCCCCTTCCCCCCACTTCCCAACCCCAAATGTCTATCCCATGCCCTCTTGAATCCCGCCACCATTTCAGCCCCCACCACTTCCTCCGGTAACTTGTTCCAGACCTCCACTACCCTCTCTGTGATGAATTACCCCCCTCACATTACCTCTATATCTTCCTCCCACCGATCTTAGGCTGTGCCCACTAGTTATAGCCCCCTCCTTCCATTTAAATAAGCTCCCTTCCTTCACTTTATTTATCCCCTTCACTTACTTAAAAGTTTCAATCATGTGCTCCCTCTCTCTTCTAGTCTCCAATGTGTACAGATCCAATTCCCTACACCTCTGCTCATATGGCTTCCCCTGCAAACTGCACCATCTTGGTTGCCCTTCTTTGAACTCTCTCTCTGTCCCATCTATGTCCTTTCATAGGTGCGGTCTCCAGAACTGGAACCCATATTCCAAGTGCAGCCTCACCATGGCTTTGCAAAAAGGCATCAGTACCTCACTCCTTGTGCTATTAATACCCTTCCCAATGCATGTCAACATTTCATTTGCCTTCCCCACCGCTTTGCTTCATTGGCTACCTACCTTAAGGTTGCTTGATAATATAATCCAGAGATCTCTCTCCTGCTCTGTTTTTTTTATTTCCCTCCTCATAATGTATGCTGCTCATGGGATTTTATGCCCCAAGTGCATCATAGCACACTTTTCGGCATTGAATTTCAGTTGCCAGGTTTCTGACCTCCCCTCCTGAATCTTCAGGTCTTGCCTCATTGTCTCCACCCCCTCTGAGGTGTCCACCCTATTGCAGATTTTCATATCATCTGAAAATAGGCACACCCTTCCCTCCAGCCAATCTGCTATATCACTGATGTAGATATTAAAAATGATGGGTCCCAGTACTGACCTCTGGGGCACCCCACACATCACCCCCTCACACCAGAGTGCACCCCACTTACCACCAAACTCTGGCTTCTGCCCACCAACCAGTTTTTCACCCATCAAGTTATTTTCTATCCCACTCCTAAGCTTTCCAGCTTATTTACTAGCCTTCTATGGTGGACAGTGTTGAAGGCCTTACTGAAGTTCAGGTAGGCAACATCCACCACCCCTCCCTGGTCAACCACCTACATCACCCAATTGAAGAACTCTATCAGGTTTGTCTGGCATGACCTCCCATTCATGAAGTCATGCTGCCTATCGTCCTGCAGGCCGCTATCCACCAGGTAGTTCACCACCCTTTCCTTTGCTTTATTAGTGCCTCCATCACCTTTCCCACCACTGAGGTGAGGCTGATCTGGCGATAGTTCTCTGCTACCCCTGCCACCTCCTTACTGCCTCCCTTGTGCAGTGGCACCACATCTGCCCTCCTCCAGTCCCTGAAATGATTCCTCTCTCCATCCTCACTACCTAATAAGGCGTGAGGAAGATCACAAGGCCGCTGCCATTTTGCAGTTCCAAATGTTGGGTCCACAAGCTATCACCACCACCACCACAAAACAAAGTAAGGATAGTCCCAACGGCCTAAACATCTAAGACCCCTGCAGTCACCCTTAACATAATTATAAGTACAGTACATGTAAGCTGTTTCCACTTGTTTAAAATGTTCAATAGCAGAACATAACATATGTATGGCAAATATATGTTAGCATTTGAATGATGTACTGCACTCTCCCTTTACCCATCTGAGTCTGATTTTTATTGGTCAGTCTCTGCAGCCCAAAGTCCTACTTTATCTTTTCTAGCTTTTTCCTCACTTCAGCTGGAACATTAAAAATAAATTGTTTCCCAGCATACATGATTTTCAAGCAATGTGGAAGTTGATTTGAGTCAGTTATGCCCAGTTCTTTCAGCCCTGCTCAGACACCATTGAAAACTTTCCTTTTCTCATGAGTTGAGAAGTTCAGGTCTGGGTAAGAATGGACAGTGTGAGTACCCTTAACTTGTAGTGGGTTATGATCTCTGGCCTTCAGTAAAATATTGTCTCTTGGATAGAACTCCCAGTTACTACAAAAAAAGTTTTGGGCAATTCAGTACTGGACTTTTTTTACTGGGGTTTACTATCTATGCTTGTGGCAAAGATATGGCCTGCAGGTCACCAAACCAGAAGGGACGTTAGTAATAAATTGTACTGGATTCTGGGCTTTTAGTCCTTCTGTGATGCCTTAGAGGTGAATACTAGCTGACCAAACAGAGTTCTCTTTTCTTTCTAATGGTAACTCAAATTCCTGTTTTCTTTCACAAGGCTGTTTAACCACTGTGAATCATTTGTTTGTGACTTTACTAACAGTTTTATTCTCTGCCTTCACTTTTTCTACTTTTGTTTCCAGGATAGTTAGTCTTGAATTAATTGCCACAAGCCCTGGATGCATCAAAAATATGGTGCACAGGGTTTGCAGCAATCTAATGGGATTTTCCATCCTATGCGGCAATTGCTGCAAGTTACACCAGCTTTTTGTAGTCTAGTTTGCATTAATATCAATTCTGGGGACACTTTTTACAGTGCTTGCTCCAAATATTGACTATCACCAAGTAAGAAAGGGATCTTGGGATTATCATTTCAGATGACCTAAAGGTGTCTATGTAGAGTACAAAGGCAGCAGGGAGGACCAGTGGCATGCTGGGATGCACAGGCAGAGGCATCACAGGCAGAAGGCAGGAGGTGCTGACGCCATTGTACAAAGCACTGGAGGGGCTTCACCTGGAGTACTGTGTGCAGTTCTGGAGACTGTATCTTTGAAAGGACAACGACAAGGTGGAGGCAGTCCAGAGAAGAGCGACAAAGATGGTGCAGGGTTTGCACCAAAACACATAGGAGGAGAGATTAAAAGGCCTCAATATGTACTTGCTGGAAGAGAGAAGGGATCAGGGGGACATGATAGAAACATTCAAGTACCATAGGGGCATAAACAAGATGGGGGGGGGGTGATATCTTCCATTATAGGCAGAGTACAAGAACAAGAGGGCATGACATGAAATTAGAAGGAGGCAAGTTGAGGGGAAACATAAGGAAGTTTGTCTTCATGGAGAGGGTGGTAGATGCATGGAATAGCCTGCCACAGGTGGCGGTGGGAGTGATGACAATGGAGGGATTTAAACATGCACGGGACAGGCATATGGGAATCTTACAGGTGAGTAGGAGAGGCAAAAAGTCATTGACCAGGTAGAGTTAGAGGCTGCATACAAGTGTAGGGCATAGGGGCAAATTGGATGGGCCTAGCGGTTCTTATCTGCCAACAATTTATGTGTTCTAAGCTGCTGTAAATCAAGTAAACTATTGCAACTGCATTTGATCTAGTAGAATTAGATGCAGTTAAGGCAAAACTGTTCTGCACACCACCAGATTCAAAGTGTTGTGGTTCAGAGCGTGTCATAAGACTGCATCATCAATTGAAAATCTGGCAAGGTATCCACCGTCAGTGACAGCTCTCTCATCACTTATAGCATCACATCATTCATGGTTGGCTCAGCTTCCACAATTCTTTCCACACTGTGCCCACCTCCTGCTGCTGTTCCTGCCAGCGTCAGTTGTTTCCCCTTCTCAGGCTCCACTGCAGGCTGATTTCTTGGAATTTCCATATCTTTAGCTGCATAAAACATTAACCAAACTTAAGCTGTAGTCAAGAACTTTCTGTTCATGTACTTCATATAATAAAAATATAACTTTTAAGGATTGTTTTGTTTAACTTCCGTATTGTTAGAACAGAGCTCACTCTAGCGTCTCTTTTCATATCGGCTGGTATTCTATTTACCTAGTAAAAGATTCTCTCTTTTGTATCATTCTTGGTTTTGTGTGGGCTAATATGGTATAACCCTATCATGTTCAGTAATTTCAAAAACTTGTTCTGCTTTAATCAGCTCTCCCTTAAACCGAACTTAAACTCTGTTGTTTACATTTTTTTATTTAATTGTAAATGTAGGCATGTGTGAAGTCTGTTTAATCACCCAGGTAAGTGCATTGCTTTGTGTGCTTGTTTTGAAATAGTTCTTGTTTTCCTTCTTTAAGGCCCCATATTAATGCAGCCTTTTTACCATCCAATATTATTTTTTTTAATTACTTAGCAGTTCCAAGATCAAGTAACATCAGTTGAGCAGCAGACTACATTGAAAAGCAAAACCCAGTTACATCAGCTCAGCTGATGTCATCAGATTCTGCTTCATTGTACAATAGTTTCCAGCTCAGCTGACATCACTGGGTTCCATTTCTTTTTAGTCCACAGACCAACTGATGCCATTGGGTACTGGAAATGCTAAGTAATTAAAAAATTAACACTGGATCTTAAAAAGCTGCATTAATACCCTTGGAATGCACTGTCTATGGAACTGGTGGCTGTTAATACAGTATATAAATTCAAGAGGGGCTGGGACAGGTATAAGGGTATAAGGTAAATCTGAGTAATGCCGGACCTGGAGGTGTAACTCCGATGGGGGAGGGGGTCGGCGGAGTTGCGGGGGAGGCAGGTGGGCAGTGATGGTGTTCTCACTGGGTGCTGATCTTCAAGCAGACTCGATAGACCATTAGGCCTAACTCTGTTGGCATCTTAGAATGTTAGTATGTTAATATAGATGTAATATGGTGCTCTAAAAAAAAAATTAGAACTATTTAAAAAACACTCAAAGCAATACAATAGGCTAAATAATAAAAAATTCAAGCATGCCCAAATTTGCAATTATATTAAAAAATATAAACAGTGTGGTCCATCTCCCCTTTAATGTCAAAAATTGCTTCCATACAGCAAGAAGGTACTTGTTAGCTGCCACAGTATCCCTGTCTTCTCAGAAAGGAATGGCTCCCCTCACCTTGAAGAAACATCTTCATCGCAAATACCATTGTGTATGGCTGGATTGGAACCTTGATTTCTCAATCCCTATTGATACTATCCACAAATAGATCATCCACAAAGTTGTTTGTCTGAGACACAGCATATCCTATTTTTCTTTCCTGGTTTGCTATGAGATTATACTCAAGATCATCCTCACAGTGTTTGAATACAAAAGATGGATACAGTGCTGCTTGTAAATATTGCTATTTCAGTCCCTTACTTCCCTCACTTAAAGACGGGCATCTTTTCCACTGGGCCTCCATTTTATCTATATTTCTGGTTCAACTCCCTACCCTGTTACCTCTCCTCAGTCATATCCTCCTCATACACCCAACGCTCCCCTGATTCCCACTCCCTCCTTTTCCCCTTGCAAAAACTCAGATGTGCAATCTGCCTTCTATCATACCCCCTCCTCTTGAGTAACCTTCATCCTGCTCTCCACTCCTCCTCTCTTCCTTCAAAGTTCTTCTGTGTGACCCCACTGCACTCATTTGCTCCTATAATTAGCACATTTTCATTCCCCTCACCATCCTTGCTTTATGATGTCATTCCTACTCCCCTATACACCACTCCTTCCTTGCTATTAACTTAGTTTCTCTCTCTCCTCATTAAACTCCAACCCGATACTGAACAAAAATAAAACAAAAAGCATGCTGTTTGGCACCACTTCTAAGATTAGAGGTCTGTAATCTGCCCTAAGGGTGTTCATTTGTGAAGGGTCAATGCTGGAATATATGACAGCTTTTATCTATCTTGTTGTGCACCTAGACCCTTATCTAAACTATTCCTCTCATCTTAATTTACTCATAGCCAAGATTCATCAGACATTGGGAGTCATGTATTAAGAATTTTCTGAATGGTGACACCAGATTGGTAACTGTGCAAATTAACTTTCTTCCCAGTTTTGAATTATGGTTGTATCACAGTTAATCAGGCATCCAAATCTGAACTAAATAGGTAACCTATCTTATATAATAAAATAGGAAAATTAGCATTATTAGTGGATAAGCTCACACACCACCAAACTGTCTTCGCCAGTTTAAGGTGGCTCTCCTTCAATCTTTGTCATTTAAATAATGTGGTTTGTTTTACTCTAAACTATATTCTGACTGGCACTCCCATATGTTTGGCCAATCAACAGCTATTTTACAATGAAACTTATTTCTCCAGGTCTTCAAATTACAAGTGGGCAGCTGTCCAACATCCATGGCAGAGGACCGCAACTGTGTAACTGGCTGCAGACTGCACTAGGGGCATTGACACCCAGTCTTCTGCCATGTGTCCCACCTGCCTACTGGACCTGTTGGCAGCCCTGGGGAGGTCATGGGCATGGCCTCATACACACCCATCTGTTGCCTGCCCCCCTCTGGCACTGTGGTCTGCATTGATTCCTTGAACTTCTGCTTGTCCCTGTGCTGTGCAGTGGGGTTGGCAGTCCATGCACAGCTCAATTTATGGAGAGATTCAGCAGAGAGGCCAACCTGAAAGGACCGGTTCCTGACAACAGGGAGTCCAGCCTATAGAGGCCTATATCCAGACAGGGTCTGGGAGACTAGCTCACACACAGAAAGGTTAGCCTATATGGGATCACCTGTATCCCTGTGCTAGGGTCATCAGGGCAGTAACTAAGAACAGGGAGAGACTAGTTATTGCCTGCTGCAAGAGGTACCCATCCCTGTCACTTGTTTCAGGATGAATCCAGCAAGTTCAAAACAGCATTTTCCAGCAACCAGGTTATCTTCAAGAACCAACAACACCAGAGTTCTACTACTATCTCCAGAGGGTCCAATTTTGTCCTCCAAATTCAAGAGCTCATAAGGAAAGTGGTACAGTAAGTTCAATGTACTTGTGGGACTAGTTCAAGAATAATACTCATCTGCCATGCATGGATTTGTGATTCCCATTTATGCAAAGGACTATTGTCCAGCAATTTATGAGACTCTGCTCAGAGACTGAGAGGGTTGTAATGTGATTGATTAAAAATATTTATTAGCATAATGTGATTTAATTCTACAGTGAATACAGTGAGTTGTCATACCATATAGTAAATGCAGAGTATAGTGAATTTACAGTATAAGTAAATGATAATTGCTTAGATACCAGTGAATGGTATCTGAGTAAACAGACTCTGGCCAGTGCCGATAAGGCTGCATGCAAGGAACTGGGGTAAGCATATTGAAAATTACCAAAGTTAAAAGCCTGTGCAAGCAAAATGTAATGTAGGCTCATAAATTTGTTGTTTTGGAATATGTTTACACCAAATTTTAAACAAAGCCTTGTTATGACCCTGCCTCATGAGGAAGGGCAGACAGAATGTTGAATTCCTTGCCTAAATGTGATTTTGTGCAGGGACCGGAAAACTGTCAGGATATGAAAAAAACATTTTGGCTAGTATTTGAAAAATAACAACTGTTACATTCATGATGTGCTGTAAAGATATGGCTGTGTTGTAAATTTGGGAAAAAATATTGAAACTTACCAAAGTTAAAAGCCTGCATTCTCAAAAGTAAATGTAGGCTCATAACTTGGTTGTTTTTTAATATTTTTATACCAAAATGTCAACATAATCTTCTTATGACCCCACCTCATGAACAAGTGCACATAAAACTTTCAAGTCCTGCTTGAAAGTGATTTCATACAGGGGCCGCAAAATCACCTTTCGGGATATAAGAAAACATTTTGGTCAGAATTTGAAAAATGACAGCTGTCACATGCATTAGGTGTTGAAAAGATATGACCATGTTGTAAATTTGGGGTAAACATATTGAAACTTACCAAGGTTACAAACCTGTGTTAGCAAAAGTCAACAAAGGCTCATAACTTGGTTGCTCTTTTAATATTTTTGCACCAAATTTTCAACATAGTCTTCTTATGGCCCCACCTCATGAACAAGGGCAGAGAACATTTTCAGCTCCTGCCCAAAAGATGATTTCATGCAAGGACCATGAAATCACCTTTTGAGATGTAAAAAAAAAAAAAATTGGCCAGGATTTGAAAAATACAGTCATCACACTTATGAAGTACTGAAAAGATATGGCTATGTTGTACATTTTGGGGGATAATATTGAAAATTGCCAAAGTTATGGGTCTGTGCACATAAAATTCATTGTAGGCTCATAACTTTGTTTTTTTTTATTTTAACACCAAATTTTCATCATAGCCTTCTTATGACCCCACCTCATGAACAAGGACAGAGGACATTTTCAACTCCTGCCCCAAAGACGATTTTGTACATGGACCACAAAATCTCCTCTTGATTCAGAGCTGCCTAATGATAGTGCAATTGTTCATGAGGTGGGGTCCCAAAGAAGACATGTTGACAATTTGGGCCAAAAATATGCAAAAATTCCCAAGTTATGCCACTAAATTCAAACCACCATTGAAATACATTGAACTGCATACCTGATTTCCTCAGTTTGCAATCTGGCTTTAAAGAGTGAAGATGCGTCTGTGATCCAGAGAGGATTAGGGCATTGGACCCCTGATTGGTAAGCAAGGGCTTTGGCGGGGCTGTGGAGTGATGGGTGCTGTGTAGGAAGGTGAGGTGGGAGGAGTCTGATCACTGCAAAAGACATAGATGGACAGTTTTCTTTTTACAGGTCTAAAAATGAAAAAAAAATGAGGATTCCTGCACTGCAGGATTGGGCACCCCACAGTGTCAGTATTACATTTCTTGGGAGGGGAGTGGGGTGGTGGGTGCTGAGAGGGAGGGTCAGGAAGGTGTTTAAAAAAATTAAGAAATAAATAAAATACTCATGTGTGGTAGTGAATGGGTGGTCACAAAAAAAGGGTGATCACAACATTGGAGAACCAGGCATCCCCAGTGTCACTGTTATGTTGCTTAATGGGGGTGTGAGTGTGGTGGGTGCTGAGAGAGAGGGGAGGGTGGGGGGATATGTATAACTTACTTTAACAAAAATGGCAGCATCCTGATTGTGACACTGGGGGATTGGGCAGCCCCAGTGTCACTCTTATTTTTCTGTGGGGGTGGAGTGATGGGTGTTGAGAGGGAGGGTCAGGTGGGAGGAGTCTGATGGCCCCAAAAAACATTGATGGATGTTTTTCTTTTTACAGGTCTAAAAAAAGAGAGGATTCTTGCACTGGGGGATTGGGCACCCTCCATTGTCAATATTACATTTCTTGGGAGGGAGTGGGGTGATGGGTGCTGAGAGGGAGGGTTGGGTGGGTGATTAAAATATAAATAAATAAAATGCTCATGTGCAGTAGTGGATGGGGGTCACAAAAAAGGATGATCATGACAATGTGGAACTGGACACTCCCAGTCTCATTGTTATGTTGTGTCTGGGAGTGGGGGGGGGTAGTGGGTGCTGAGAGGGAGGGGAAGGTGGGGGAGTATGTATTACTTAATTAAAAAAAAATGGCAACATCCTGATCATGACACTTGGGAATTGGGCATCCCTAGACTTACTCTTATATTTTGAGGATGTGGGGTAGTGGGTGCTGAGAGGGGGGTCTAGTCAGGGGGATATGTATAATTTAAAAGAAAAAATCAGCAGGTCAAGGCAGAACATGGCACACTTTGCTGTGTCCAAGATAGCTACTGCATTCCATTGGACATGCGTGACTACTAACACATGCGCTGTAGAGTGTGACGCCATCTTGGACAAGGTGGTGTGTACTGTGTTTCACTGTGACCCACCTTTTTTTCTTTTAAATTATACATACCCCCCACCTGACCCTCCCTCCCTCTCAGCACCCACCACCACCTTTCCAAAAACATAAGATTGACACTGGGGGTGCCCAATCACCCAGTGTCATGATCAGCTGAAAAATAGTGCAGTGTGACTGAGGACAACAAGCAGAGTGCTCCACAGATGGGGAAGCAACTATGGTGCAACTCCAGCATGTTGTTCAGTCGGAAGAAATGCACTGAGTCTATTTTTCAAAGCAAGAGGTCTGCAGGGCTCCACCCACTGCAGCCCTAAAAAGGGCTGAGTGGGCTGACTGAGATGTTTATTGGCCTAGTAGCCACTGGACACACTTAATGCATCTGTAAAGTGAAAGTGCAGTGGCTGAGGTCTGAAGGGTGGCCTATTGCTGATGGTATTGATAATAATGGAGTGCTGGTGGGTTCAAACATAGCTTGCAATCTCTAGGTTTAGCAGGTTTAGACCTCTGGAAAGAAAGTAGTAGAGTATACGTAAGTGAGCATATTGTATAATTTATAGTCAGTTTAAGGGCTTATTTGCAAAAGTGTAGTTGTTGTTGTTAATTCTCATTCTGCAAGCTGTTAATTCTCATTCTGCAAGCTGTGTCAGTCACACTAGCAGAACAGTCCAGTAAATAGGGTGGGTGTGATGGTGTCATGAAACAAGGGCAGCAGATTTATGGATGTGACTGCATGTGAGGAGCAGAACCTCAGCACTCCACCAGATAGCCCATGCAGCACCCCTCTGTGGTTGTGTAGCCATTTGTAGATTTGGCCCTAAAAATCTATGAACATACGAGCTGACTTGCTAAAAAAAAAAATAGATTTTAAAAACACATATTGTGAAAAATGTTTACAATATTTAATATACAAAATTATTACGTTTGTATCTTGTGTTATATTACAGAACTAAAGAGATCTCTTTATATTGTTGTGATTTAAAATTATGACAGAAAAAGTGATATTCAATAAGCTATTACTAATATACTTTCACCAATAGTGGTGGCTTCCCCCTTTTTAATTTTTTGCTTTTAGCTATGTTTTGTTTTCATTTCCATTATTTAAATTTACTATGAGTAGGAAAGGTGGATTTAACATGCAGTCTGAGCATGCACTAAATAGACACCCTACAGTCTTTATTATTGTATTTTACTTCTATAAATCCTTTTGGTAGTCTTGCAATAAAACATAGAGCATTGCCTTGCCAACCAGGCCAATTAGTTGCTTTAGCAGACAATTGGGCAAACACTTGACATAAAATGTGAGATTTCTTTGAAATGGAATATTATTTCTGCACCCTATATAGTACTAGTTTCTCTTAATAGCAAGAAAGAGTTACTGTTCATCATCCTAAGGCCATTTTTTTTGAAAGAAATAGAGCATGGAACTAATCTCCTATAGTTGAGCTGCTTTACTTCAGGAGATTTGCTGTATGCTCTGCTTCATCCATCCTCAAATGCAGTTATTTTCCTTTGGGAGATTTCTGTCTTCCACTCTCTTCTTCCAATTAGGTTTTAGCTAGTTTTTAATTTATAAAATTTATTTTTACACATTCACCTTCTTCTGGTGTGAGGTTTAAGTGCTTAAAGTTACGAGATTTATTTTACCGTTTCTTCCTGAAAACACTTCAAATGGCAGCTTAGTTTTGTTTAAATGAAACGTTAGTTGAGGAAAATATATCTGACTGTCCATAGCAGTGACACAAGTCAAACCAATATTTGCCTGAATGAACACTAATAAAGCAAGCTTCTGTCATTCCCCCTATTTGCCAGTATCTGCTGTAGTCGATGTCAACATTTTCTGTCAGCTTAGATAGAGCTTGTTGTATACTCTAGCAAGCAGATGGAGTTACACTGGTTAAGTAATACATATAAATCAAGTATGGGGGCTTAAAGGATTTAAGAGTCACTTATAAGTTAGGGAATTCAAAGCAACTATGTCTGCAAGCTATGCAGTCCATCCCCAGATATGTCAGTGAATAGCAACAAATGACTGTCTCTAAATTAAAGAAGAGTTTTATAATCATATTAGGAAATATGTCTATTGGATAGATACTACAAATGTATATGTTCATGAATCTTCATTAATAATAAACATCTGTAGAATGTTGTTTTTTAGGTTTAGAAGGCAAGTTAAAATGACTCTTTAGCACTATCTTTTAGATAAAGATTTGGGACTGGATTTTCAAATGCTCTCCAGACATGCTCGATGATTTGTGTCACAATTATTGCATAATTGTTCTGCCTGCTTCAGAAAGTGTGGTATACCTTGTTACATGTCCTCATAAGTTGCACTCTAAACATGACATATGTGTCCAACAGTATGGCATGTTTGTGTTGATGCAGGTGCCACAAAGAATTGTGAATTGGATTTGCATCAAGACATTTGAAAATCAATCACTTGGTCTTAATTTTGGGAATACATGCAGATCTTCATACTACAGCATTCACCATGTAGCAAAGCCAGGACAAGTACGGTAGATCAAATAATTCACCTTTGCAAGTTACTGCACTTTTGGACATGAGACCAGTACCTGCATTGAAGCAGTGAAGTAATTATGTATAAGTCTTATTGTATTGTATTGTTATGTACTGTGTTTTTTGTGGGTCACACCTGAAAAGGGAATGTTTCCAGTGTGCTTACCCATAAAGCAAAACAAACAAACAAACAATCAAGTAAGCACTGCAAATACATCATTTACTTTTTACAAAGCTTATCCTATTAAGTAGAAATTGTCTGAAAGAGATGAATATTTTATGAAGCTGAAATATTAGTCTTTGGAGCATTATATTTCCCAATTATTCAAAGTATATTACATGCAATTGTCAATAAGTTTATACCCATGTCAGGTTTAGTTAATGCATGGCAATTAACTTCAACAGTTTATATAAAAAATGCTGCAGTCAAGGTTTACTGGACCTAGACCTTGCAGTTCAGGCATTCGCCTTCTACTTGGGAAATCTCAAGTTCAGTTTCTTGATCTACAGTTTGAACCATCAGTGACACTAGGCTGTGAAGCAGTCCTTTAAACAGCATTTTTACTAGGGAATGTACCCCCAGATTATGCTGAACAGCTGCATCCCACCGGCTCTGAGTGATCGGGATCCATTCACCTAGTAGGTTCCTCAGTCCTTCCCCTTTTCTTTGACATCAGACTCAGCAGGTGACCCATTGGTTGAGGGCACAGAGGTACCAATATCAGGCTCTCAATAAGATAGCAGATGTAAGCCGTAAAGTCCTGGATGTCCACATGAAGCAACTGCTGGCAGCCTTGTATTAATTCCCGAAGTAAAACTTCCACATGGGTAAAACAATCCCTCAGTTCCAACTACAGAAATGAAGCCTAGGAAGGAGGGACTGGCAAGAGTTAACGTGGTTAAGGCTGCCTTTTGGGAGGCACATACTACCAAACAGGGTAGAGGGCCTACAAGCACTTGTTGGGATCCCCCTGGGTAGGTAACAACTAAGAGGTTGGTGGGACCAGGGGTGTTAACAGGAAAAAGACAGAAACAGAATAACAAAACAGGTTGTGAGTCTAAATACTAGAAAGAATAGACCCAACTTATAATTCAGGCATATGAGTTTTAAATGTGAACTAGATACAAGGGTTCTAAGCTCCAGATAATTAGAAATACTGTTGAAAAATCTCCAAAGTCAATCAATTTCCAAATGAACAGACAGGAAAATATACTCCTATATTGCGTCTGAGTGGCTGGAGTGGTGGGGCTCCTTAATGAGTGCAAAAAACAGGAGTAGGGAGAAGTAGGAGAACTGCTGAATCGGAAGTAACACTACTGTTTTAGCTTACAATATCTCAGAAGGAGGAGAAACATACAGGATCACTGCTGACTCAGTTATCAGGTGATGGTTGTCTGCCCTGTGTATGCCGTTAGGTGTAGTCAGCAGGGATCTTCTCTTCTAACAAAGCACCACCTAGTGGTAACCTTCTCTGTGTTCAATAAGTCATTCATTGAAAGAGGGGGTGGAGGCCTCATAGGAGTGGCAACTCTGGAGCATTCAGATACTGTATGTTGGCCAGGTGAAGACCCTAAGATGAGAAATCCTAACCATACTAAGGATGGAAACTGGATCAAAAAGGTCATTTGCCAATAGGTGTTCCTAAGTTACATGGAGAACCATGACTGGGATGTCAACATACCGGGGTACACAGTCTACAGAAGGGACAGGGAGGGTAAAAGAGGAGGTGGAATAGCTCTATACGTAAGGGAAGGGATCAAAGCTACAGAACTAAAAAGTAAAGAGGAGGACAAGAGGAACTCTGGGTCACCTTGGAGACAGGGAATGGCATCGCAATCCGCACAGGGGTTGTTTACAGACTCCCATCTCAAGGGGAGGAAACAGACAAGAAAATGATGGAGGACATTCTCAAAATGGCTGAAAAGGAGATACTGTTGATGGGGGACCTGAATATGCCAGATGTTAACTGGATGACATGTACTGCAGCCACATCCAAGATCAGGGTCATTCTCGATGCCCTGCAGGGGGCAGGCCTTAGACAGCTAGTGCTGGAACCCACTCAGGCGGGAGCAATACTAGACCTGGTACTCTCAAATGGAGAAAGGATCACAAATTTAGAAGTCAGTAGACAACTGGGAACAAGTGACCACTGCACAGTGTGCTTCACAATAAGCACAACCATGGAGACAAGCCATACAAAAACAAGGATACTGGACTTTAGAAGGGCTGACTTTGGCAAAATGGGTGAATACCTGAGGAATGCACTAGCAAATGGCCAAAAAGGAGGGGTGGAAGAACAATGGAGAAAAATCAAAACTGCTATCATAGAGGCAACAAGCCTTTGTGTGAAACAAATAAAGAAAACAAAGCGGAGTAAAAAACCACTATGGTTCTCAAAAGAGGTGGCAGGGAAGGTTAAGGAGGAAAAGGCTATATTCAAAAAGTATAAGGAATCACAGAAGGAGCACGACAGGGAACTGTATCAATTAAAGCAGAAAGAAGTGGGGAAGGCAGTCAGAATAGCAAAGGCCCAAACCAAGTTAAAAATAACCAATTCAGTTAAGAAGGGGGGATAACACCTTCTATAGGTACATTAGGGAGCATAGAAAGGTTAAGGGAGGAATAGTGAAGATTAATAAGGGAGAGGGGAGGTGGGCTGAGGGAGACAGTGAAAAGGCAGAGATACTGAATGAATACTTTTGTTCTGTATTCACAAAAGAAGATGAGGAGGAGTTACCTAAACCAGACAATAGAAGCACTCTTGGTAGGGGGGTTGACACCAGTCCATTTACAGAAGAAAGAGTCCTGAAATAACTCCTAAAACTCAAGGTGGACAAAGCAATGGGGCCTGACAGGATTCACCCCAGAATCCTAAAAGAACTAAGGGAGGACCTAGTGACACCACTGACCACACTTTTTAACAAATCATGGGAGGATGGGGTGGTACCTGAGGACTGGAGGAGGGCAGATGTGATTCCCCTTCACAAAAGTGGGAGCAAGGCAGAAGCAGGAAACTACAGACCTGTAAGTTTGACCTCAGTGGTAGGGAAAATGATGGAATCACTTCTGAAAGAAAGAATTGTTGAGTACCTAGAGGCCAGCGGGGCACAGGACCCAAAGCAGCATGGATTTACAGCAGGAAGGTCATGTCAGACGAATCTAATTGATTTCTTTGACTGGGTGACCAAAGTAATAGACCAGGGAGGGGCTGTGGATATGGCCTACCTAGACTTTAGCAAGGCATTTGACACAGTCCCACACAAAAGACTAATAACCAAGTTAGCCAGCCTGGGAGTGGGTTCCAGGGTGGTAGCCTGGGTAGCAAACTGGCTGCACAACAGGACACAGAAGGTAATAGTGAATGGAACACATTCCGAAGAAAGGGGGGTTACTAGTGGAGTACCTCAGGGCTCAGTACTGGGTCCAGCCCTCTTTAACATCTTTATATGTGACATTGCAGAGGGTCTGGAGGGAAAGGTATGCCTCTTTGCAGATAACACAAAGATCTGTAACAGAGTTGATACACAAGGGGGAGTAGAAAGGATGAGAAGGGACTTGGCAAGGTTGGAGGAATGGTCAGACATATGGCAACTTAGATTCAATGCAAAGAAGTGCAAAGTAATGCACCTGGGAAACAAAAACCCAGGAGAAGAGTACACAATAGCAGGGGAGGTACTAAGAACAACAAAAATGGAAAGGGACTTGGAGGTAGTCATATTAGATGACCTAAAGGTGGGTAAGCAATGTGAGAAGTCAGTAAGAAGAGCCAGGGGGATACTGGGATGCATAGGACAGGGCATCACAAGTAGAAAAAGGGAAGTGGTTATCCCTCTGTACAGACAGTTGGTGAGACGCCATCTAGAATACTGTGTGCAGTTTTGGATACCCCATCTACACAAGAACATAGACAGGATGGAAGCAGTCCAGAGGAGGGCAACTAAAGTGGTGCAGGGTCGGCATCAGAAACCATATGAAGAGAGACTGAGAGAGCTTAATATGTATACCCTTGATAAAAGGAGGGATGGGGGGGACATGATAGAAACTTTAAGTACCTCAAGGGAATCAACAAAGTCCAGGAGGGTAGTATCTTTCAGAAAAAGAGATGTGTAAGAACAAGGGGGCACAATTTAAAGATAGAGGGGGGACGGCTCAAAGGTAATGTGAGGACATTTTTTTTCACAGATAGAGTGGTGGATGCATGGAACCGCCTTCCTGGGGAGGTTGTTGGGTCTAAAACAGTGAGGGAATTCAAACATGCATGGGACTGACATAAGGCAATTGTAGTAGGGGGTTGCAGGAAGTAGGCTGTTGGTTAACTAGAATCTGCAGCTTATCCAATAGGAAGGGAAATGGGCAGACTGGGTGGGCCAAGTGGTCCTTATCTGCCATCAAAGTCTATGTTTCTATGTTACCTCATTCAACAACATAATTATAAAGCCTCCCATCACATGTATTTATCCAATCTTTTTTTTTAATTTTTGCTTTGTTTTGCTGATAACAATATCCAATGGTAAATTATTCCATAAATTAATAATTCATATGGTATAGAAAAAATGTTGTTTCTTAGTTCTAAAACTAAGTCCCATAATTTGCATGGGGTGTCCTCTGGTTTCTGGTGGACAGATTTTAAATTCAGTGTCCATTTCTATAATTAAATATGTAAGCATTAATGTCCAATGAAGGAGGCTTCTACTGGGGAATTAATGAATGGTTGGGGGGTTGTGGCATGAGGCCTTTGCGAGTGCCTACATCACCAACCATGTTCCCAGTAAACTCCGACTAGGGGGCATAATGCTGTTGTACACAGAACACTTGCTTTGTTGTTTTCGGTTTTGCAGTTCTGTTTGGTTTTGTGTCGGCGCTTTGAGATCCTCCGTATTCGCCGCGATGTGTGTGTTCTGTTTACTGCTGTGACATCTAGTGGTGCTAGAGCTTGACCCAGTGACCCCATGAACAATAGTTGGAGCAGTCCTTACTGGGGAATTAATCACCGGTCCAACTATGGTCATGTGTTGTATTTGGTCCAATGAGATTTCTCTATTTGCCATTTCTGTTTGATGCTGTGTTACAAGGATCATTTATGACACCAAACATGAAGAGTAGGTCACCCCTCATTCTTCCAGTTTCTAATGGCATCAGTTGCAGATATTCTAGTCTCTCCTCATATGTACTGTCCCTAATTTTGATTATACCTTTAGTATACCTTCTTTGTACACTCTCAAGGGCTTTGCTTTCACTCATTGTGTATGGGCTCCACAACTGTGAGGCATAGGCTAGGTGTGGTCAGGAGTAAGCTCTAAATAGTGGCATTAAAACTTGTTCATCTCTCGATGCTATATTCTTTTTAATTGCCCCTATAATTTCCTTGTTTTATTGACTATTTGGTTAATGTGTTGTTTATTTTAAAATTCATTGGATATACTAATCACTAGGGCCTGTTCACAACTGGATGTCATAAGTTTGTTTTTGTTTATTTGTTTGTTTTTTGCCCCAATTGTTTAACCAGGAGTAGCACACTAAGCTGAAAGCTTGTTTACAGGTGCGACCTGGGAGCATAGGGAAGTTAAGTGACTTGTTCAGAGGTCACACAGTAGGCAAGTGGGGGCTGTGGGATTCAAACCCAGGTCTCCAGATTTGCAGCTCAGAGTCTTAGACCACTGCGCTATACTGCCACAAGTTCTCTCCCACATAACCTATATACATTCTGTGGATTTCTGTGCCTGAGATGTATTACTCGACATTTATCCATGTTCAGTCTCATACACCGTTAATTGACCCATTTATTTATTTTATTTATTTCGTTTTTGTTGACCAGGTAAGTGCACTAGACAAATCCTGCCTATTTTCAGGCACGGCCCGGGGGAGGGGGATACAGATGAATGCCAGCTGACCTTGAACCAGATTAAGCTGTTGGTGGTATTTTTAGTGAATGAGGGAAATTTGACCAGGACACCGGGGAAATTTCCTTTCTCTTTTCGATAAGTGCCATGGGATCTTTAACATGCACCTGAACTACCACCAATCCAGGCAGATGGGACCTCAGTTTAACGTCTCATCTAAAAGACAGCACCCCCTCATGCTGCACTACAGTGTCAGTACTGGGAAATTAACCCAAGTGCCAGATGTGGGAACTGAACCCACAGCCCTCTGATCTCCTGGCCTCAGAGGCGAGTGTGCTACCTACTGAGCCACTGACACTGCCATTCATTGATTATATCCAGGTCTCTAGATGAGTAGTGTCCAGGCAGGAGTCACAGCAAAGTTGCACGTTAAGTAGAGATGATGAAGCTGCTAGGGGGAATAATGGGCATTAAAACACAGTCAAGGGAAAATGCTTATGGATGTCAAGTTAGAGACCATCAGATTTACAGTAATTAAGCAGAAAATTAACTCTAGGGTCATGCCTAAATTGCAGTTTGAGGCACTGGGTGAATTTCAGTGCCTTAAACTAGCTATGAAGTAATGATATCCTATGATATGGCACACCCTAGACTGTACTATTGTAATTATGAAACAAATCCTTTGGCTCTTTATTCTTAAAAAATAAACAGATAGTTAGTTACAATCACTCTCATTTTAGTGATGTGTATATTTAAATGTATGGTTTTGGTGTCACTAGGTGGTGCTGAGATAACTCATTTACTGTCATCTCTTAGGGGAACTGTAGGTAGCATGCTTCAGTGAGTGTCTTAGCTGCAGATTTTGGATGAGTTTTAACAAAACAGATGATTAGAATATAAGAACATAAGAATAAGTTGGCAGAGGGGACTGTGCGATCCATTTAGTCTGTTCGATTTCCTACCCTTCTCCCCACTTCATTTTGAGTTTCCGATGTGCCTGTCCCAAGCTCGCTTGAACTCCCCTATTGTTTTAGCAGCTACAACCTCTTCAGCAGGCTGTTCCAGGGTTCCACCACTCTCTCTGTGAAGAACTTCTTGAGGTTGCTTCTGAATCTAACTCCCCTAAGGCGCATGCTGTGACCTCTGGGCCATGTACCCATATTTTCCTGGAAGAGTCTCTGAGCCTATACTGCATTTTTCCTTTGAGGTAATTAAAAGTTTCTATCATGTCACCTCTGTTATGCCTTTGTTCTAGGGAGTACAAGTTAAGCTGCTGGAGCCTTGCTCCATAAGGTTCATGGTGGAGCCCCTGTACCAACTTAGCAGCCCATCTCTGCACAGACTCCAAATGGTCTACGTCCTCTCTTAGGGACAGCCTCCAGAACTGAACGCAGTACTCCAAATGAGGTCTGACCAGGGATCTGTACAGTGGCATTAACACCTCACACATTTTGCTAGCGATACCTCTGCCAATGCAGTCCAGTATACTGTTGGTCTTTAGTGCTGATTTTTCACACAGTTTTCCAACTTTTAAATTGTGTGATATGATTATATAATAACTGGGGAGTATTTTCTCCCATACGGAAACTGGGTTATAATTCCATTGTTATAACCAGCTGGTTATACTAAGAACATGCTCCTGGTTTCTCATGCTCCACACATGCATGATCCTCTGGTCTCTCCATCCACACCCGCCAGTCACCGTAACTTATTGCCCTTCACTTCACTGTAACTGGCACTCAGCAGTAAGTTAAACACACAAAAAAGAGTAACTGTGTTTTTCTTGGACTGTCTCCTCTAAATGAGTCTATTTAAAAATTAAAAAAAGAAAAGTTAAGTTTCCGACTGCAGACCGCACTTCTTGCAGATCAGATCATGGCTGACATAGGATGTGTCATTTTATTTTATACAATTGCTGTAGTGAAAAAAAACACTCCCCAGCAATAACATAAAATAATGGCTAGGTAGGTGTGTAAAACTTGAATTTTACACATACCCCTCAGTGTGGAATACCTTTATGTGGCATCCCACACCTCAGAATGTGTATAAAATTCTCATTATAACCCCCTACCCAGCCATCATTCTCTATGTTATCTTTGACAGTACTGCTGGCTTAATGGGGCCTCAGAATATGGACATTGTTTTCCACAGTTTTGTTGATAATTAAATACCAGAGTGGCTCACACTGTTTGGTGGCACACGCGAGTAGGTGGGAAGCGGTATTTTACAGGAGAGGTGCAGGACTTTGAAGGGGCCCCATCATGTTAACTGACTGATTCTGTGGTCATTGTCATTAATAATCATTAAGCAAGAGATGTAACATTCAGGTGGAGGGTTGAGAGGACAAATGTTGTGGGAGTCCATTTTTCTGTGCAGGTGTCAGTTGGGAATAGTGAGTACAGTTACTGTGGGAGTGGTTACTTGTTTTTCTATACAAACAGAGGGAGCAATGATGATGCCACTGTGATTTTGTTTCCTGTCTCAAGGCTGGTTGTTGGCACACTTGATATTCTTGCATAGCGAATCTTTTTAAATAGTTGCTGGCTTGACTGTTAGTATAGACTGTTTGGCTAGGCTTGAATGGGGTCTAAAAAAAGTGTTGAAATAAAGAAGAAATAAAAGAACCCCACAAGAGCCTTCATATGGTTAATCAGTGGCAGATAGAAAGTGCTGCCAGGCCTGAGGAGGAAGAGATTCTGTTTGCTGAAAAATGATTCTGCGGCAACAATGTTGAGGGAAGGTATCTAGGTCTGAGACTGGCAAAGAGATTCTAGTTAATTGAGGAGGCAGTTAGCAGAAAGTACTATACTGTATTTTCTTACCACAATTATATACTGAGGTATCTTCATGACTCAAAATAACAGTCAGCCTATCAAATTCTAGCCTTCTTGTCCATTATAATAAAACTCAGACACAGTAGCTACATAAAAAGTATATTGTTATCTTCACAAAAAAGATGAAGGAGCTAAGGGTTGAGTTAAAGAAGAAAATGGTGAAGAGAGAACATAAACTGTAAACATGTAAACAAGGTCCCAGATATTCAAACTGCGCCCAAAAAGTGTGCAACAGCAGGAGGAAGCGCAAGTCCATTGCGCCCATGTGCAAGAAGCACAATATTCAAAAACTGCACAGGCTAAGATGCGACTACGGCCAACGACTGAATATCGCACCACCTGCGCCATAGCGCAACTAGGGAGGTGGAGGTGAAGTTGAGCATATCTGATGCGCCATAGCGTAACAAAGGATGTTCAGCTGAGCAGTCCAGATGCGCCATGGTGCAACCAGGGACGCCCCCCCCAGCAGTAGGGCAGCAATGCAACAGCACAACCAGGGATGCAGGGGCCCACCACCCATGCCACAGATGGGCAGAGGAACACACAGCAGAACAGACATCGTCCCCCCACACCCCATGCACTGCACACCTGGGGGAGGGCTGGAATAACCACTGGCCCAAGGAGACCAGCAACCAACCCACAGCCGGGCCAAGGTGCCCCATCACACCCCCTGGCAATCTGTGACCAGCACACAAGGATGGCCGAGCACCCCATACCACACCATCCCACAAATGCAGAGCACACCCTGCACCATGATCCCCATACACCCTGCCCAGGAGTAGCACCCAACAGTGCAGGACACCCCATGCATGCCACCACCCCCACTGTGACAATGCAACCCTGTGCACCATGGAGCCATGCAAGGCAGCCCCACCATGGACACCCTGCAGTGGGCGGCAGCAGACAGTGATGCAACAGATGCATACACAGTGCCGCCCTGCACATCACCCTTGAGATACAGCTGAGAGACTGACCATGTGTCAGCACACGAGGTACCCCACATGAGACAGGGCATGCCCCAGACCCCACCTCCAGTGGTACAGCACCCTGCACACCCTCCCAAGGACACATCCTGTCCCAGCACTGACCACAGCAGACACCACTGACACGCCAGCAGACCGTGCATATCACAGACATGCAAGGGTATCAGTTGCACAGGCCATGGATGGTCTGACGGGGTGTCATGCACACAAAGCAGGCCCCATGGACCACTGCACACAGGCATCCAGTGCACAGAGTACAACACACAAACCACAGACAGTAACTGATCCCCCTGCCGACACCATAGGCAGTTCACCTCTGCACACACATACACACGCCCATGTGTGCACCACCCCTGATGCCATGCACACCACTGCAGCCGAGCACCTGTAGCCCACTGCAAATCAGAGACCACCACAGTTGTTATAACAAAATGTATGTATTAAAATATAACAACTATGTAACATATTTACAAATATATACAAGGGGGGAAGGGCCACAAACCAGGTGGGGGAGGGCATGGGGCAGGGGTATAGAAATGGGAGAGGGAAGAAGGGGTGTGAGGGTGGGTCCAGGAGGTATGGGCGTCAGGGGGTCATGGAGGGCCTATTCCCTGCCCTGCTGTCCACTCCTGTGGCGCCTCCGGGTTCTCCTCCTCCAGACCCCATGTCTCTCCAACCTCTCCAAGGCTGCCAGCGAAGCCCATGCCAGCTGCAGGATTTCTTGTATTGCCCGTTCCAGGGCCATCCAGCATTGTCCACCTAGGACAAGGGAGCTGAGTCAATACAAGTGACTGTCCAGTCCCCTGCAGCAAACCCATTGTGCATGGCATACAGCCATGTGCCACACCCCTGTGATTGTGTGAAACCACCCACAGTGACCGTGTCCACAAGACCTGCCTACCCAGGCAGCCACAGCCATGTGGACCACTGCACACACCCACTGCCCATGTCCTGTACAGCACCACCATGGCCGTACAGTGACTTGGCTATGCGGTGTGAAGGCAGTGCCACAGCCATGTGCCCGGTGCACACATTGACCACCACTGATGCACTCCCAGACATGCAGTGCCACTGGACAGTGCTGACTATAACAAGTTGCGTTCATGGCAGTGGTGTCAATGGATGGTGGCCATGCCCCACTGCCCGCCCTGTTACACAGCATGTAATAGTAATCATGGATGTAAGGCACTCACCATCATTAGGCTGGTCCCTGCACCTCTTTGGACCTTCGCCCCTCCCAACCTGATGGTCCTCCTAGCGGCACCTCCTCTCCCTCCCCAGCCTGCGCTCGTCTGGGCCTAAAGTGCAAACATGGAGAGAGGAACATCAGTACAATCCTGTAGCAAAGTCCCCCTGCCCCCATGTATGTGCAATCCCACACAGCCAGACCCACCAACCCCACACCCTGATAACACCACCACAGCCAACACAAGACGCCCCCCCCATGTGCCGGACACATGCAACCGTGATACCTGTATGGAAGATAAAAGTGTATGGATGTTGCACCTACCAGGCCGTGGCACTGTGCCCCTCCTGGCACATGACTGCAGGTGGGCAAGCAGGTCTGGGTCCCTCCGCCTCAGGTCCCCATATCTGTGGTGGCACTGGTCTGCCATCCGCCCCATACCGGTGGCCTCCTCCAGGGCGTCGGCCACCTCCTGCCACACCTGACTCCTGGCCATGTCCAGGGGTGCCTCACCAAATATTGGGCCAACATGTGGCTCCACAATGGAAACCAGGTTTGCCAGCTCTACCTGGCTCCACTGTACAGCTCTCCTCCGCGCCATCGCAGTGTCAGTGGCTCAGTAGGTAGCACACTCGCCTCTGAGGCCGGAAGATCAGAGGGCTGTGGGTTCGGTTCACACATCTGGCACTTGCGTTAATATTCCAGTACTGACACTGTTGTGCAGCATGAGAGGGGTGCTGCACTTCTGAGGTGCAGTCTTTCGGATGAGACGTTAAACCGAGGTCCCATCTGCCTGGATTGGTGGTAGTTCAGGTGGATGTTAAAGATCCCATGGCACTTATCGAAAAGAGTAGGAGAATTTCCCCGGTGTCCTGGCCAAATTTCCCTCATTCACTAAAAATACCACCAACAGCTTAATCTGGTTCAAAGGTCAGCTGGCATTCATCTGTATCCCCCTTCCCCAGGTCGTTCCTGAAAATAGGCAGGATTTGTCTAGTGCACTTACCCGGTCAAAAAAAACTAAATAAAAAAAAATAAAAAAAATCTCTACTGCTCAGTTAAGTCAAAATGGCGCTCTGCAGTGCGGTTCTGCCACGTGCAGATGCTGCGCGGTACTGCGCTGCCATTCCCTATCGCGCTGTCACCGAACAGTGCAATAGTGGTGCACCTATGCCTGACACATGGTGCCTGGGGTCAAAGGTTGGGCACAGGGTCAAGGGTCTCTGGCGCACAGACAGCCACAGAGTGATTGGAACCCAATGCGTCTAGCGTGATTGGGTGCCTGTGTGCCACCTCCTGTAGCGGCCTACTGCACTGTTGCCCCAGTGTGCCTACGATGCCCCAGTGCCACAGTGCCATATAGGTGAACAGCACTGTAGTGCCACTGGCACAGTGGTGGCCATGCCCTGCATTGTCTCCCGCGCACAGCACTTCAGCAGCATGGCAGTCGCCTGAGTCATGAACCCGGGCATGCGCAGTTAGGTGTGTTCTGCGCATGTCACAGAACTGCGCCCTTGGCTCAGCACGTTCAACACAATTGCTCAAAGCGCAACAGCACGATATTCAGCCATCTTATGTAAATCAGCTAATCATCCATTCAATGGCGCAGTCACTGCATTTGCATCCACTTGAAGATGTGCCTCGCCTCATTTGCATGGGTTGCGCTATAAAAGTGCGACATTGGGCTGCACTGGCCATAGTCGGTTACTGCAGTCTATTGGTGAGTTGCATGCTGTTTGGGAGTGTGGACTGTGAATTTTGGGACATTCATGGGACCGCACAGTCACAGGTAACACCTGTCATTCTCACAGGCTGAATCATGACCGAGCGAGTTGTGGAGGAAGAGGAACAGAGTCGTGGGAGGAGGAAGAGGCCAAATTTCATGAAGGCCAAGATGGATGCCCTGTTCGAGGCCTACCTAGACCAGGAGCCTCTTCTCAGCGGATGCCAGAGAACACCACAGGCCCATGCTGCTGCATGGGAGGAGGTGGAGCATGCTGTAAACCTGCATGGCAGCCACCAGCGCTTCGTGCAGGAGTGCAAGAAGAAGATGGGCACAGACAGGCGGAGGATTAAGGAGAAGGTGACTGCCATCAGGGCAGCATGGTTTGCAACAGGTGGGAGACAGCCGGAGGTGCTACGCCTGACCCCACAGGAGGACAGGGTTGCTGGCAGCATGCAGCGTTGCGCCATTGAGGGTGTTCCGGGTGGTGGATTCCAGACGGGTGGTAGCCCATCACTGCATGGTAGGTCATGGTCTGTCTATTGTGGGGGGGACAGGGAAGGTCACATGCAGTAATGTGACTTTGTTTTCCCTTACAGCTCCTGAGCGTCTGCATGGGTCAGCAGTGGTGGGCTTCTCCACTGAGGCCAGTCAGATGGAGATGGAGGAGGGCCTATCCACCTCCACAGGGATATGCGGCTCAGGGTGTCAGTGGGCCTGCCTGGACATCCAGACTGATGTTGTTGGAGCAGGTGTGGAGGAGGCCCTGCCCGTGTCCCAGCATGCCAGCGTCCATGGATGCCAGCATGCTGGGACTCGGGCTGGTGCCGGGTCCGTCACCGATGATGATGTCACTAACGTCATGAGCTGTGACACATGTGTGCCACAGGATGGCCACACAGCAGGTTACATCGCAGCCATGGCTGTGGGTGGTGCCACCTTGGAGGCCTGTGTGTCATCACAGTCCCAGCCTGTGCCTGTCAGCATTGGTGGGGCAGCACTGGTGTGTGTGTACAGGACAGTGGGACTGTTGCAGCCACTGTAGCAGCACCATTGAGCCCTGGGGAGTGGCAGCTAGAGGGGCAGCATCAGCAGTCGGCCAATGGGCTTGGGGGTACAGTGTCAGGGAGTGGCGTCAGTGCACCGCCTGTGGACATGCCCAGGCCTGGCCCTGGTGTGCAGCGCCCACCCTCAAGAGGTGATGAGCATCAGGGCCACGAACACCCTGATGGACAGAAACATAGAAACATAGACTTTGACGGTAGATAAGGACCACTTGGCCCACCCAGTCTGCCCATTTCCCTACCTACTGGTTAAGCTGCAGATCCTAGTTAACCAACAGCCTACTTCCTGCAACCCCCAACCATAATTGCCTTGTGTCTGTCCCATGCATGTTTGAATTCTCCCACTGTTTTAGACCCAACGACCTCCTCAGGAAGGCTGTTCCATGTATCCACCACTCTCTCCGTGAAAAAAAATGTCCTCACATTGCCCCTGAGCCGTCCCCTCTATCTTTAAATTGTGCCCCTTGTTCTTACACATCTCTTTTCTGAAAGATGCTACCCTTCTGGACTTTGTTGATTCCCTTGAGGTACTTGAACGCTTCTATCATGTCCCCCGTCCCTCCTTTCATCAAGAGTATACATATTAAGCTCTCTCAGTCTCTCTTCATATGGCTTCTGCTGCAGACCCTGCACCATTTTAGTTGCCCTCCTCTGGACTGCTTCCATCCTGTCTATGTCCTTGCGTAGATGAGGTCTCCAAAACTGCACGCAGTACTCCAGATGGGGTCTCACCAACTGTCTGTACAGAGGGATAACAACATGCCGATCAGGCAGATGACCTCTTGGATGAGCACACCTGCATACTGCAAGCATCAATCAATCAGCAGATGCGGCTTGTGATGGTGGTGGATGCACTGAGTGAGGCTCTGTACCAGGCAGAGGAGAGTCGCAGCAGAGAAACCACTCTGCTCCTGGCAGGGATGGACTGGATACGGGAGGATGTGACTGCTGCCATTGACAGGCTGACACAGACAATCACAGCTGCCATGGCCATGGCGGGCACACAGTTATTTGCCCATGCATCGCAGACACCGTGCAGTGCAGTGTCCACCCCCCATTCCCAGTGTCATGCGACTCCATCCTTGTCGACACCGGGTTCAGCTGAGGGCATCCCAAGCACACCTGGCGCAGGCATATTCGGTGTGCTGCAGACCCCTGCACGAGCATGGTCGCCTTCACGCAGTGGAACCCCTGGGGGACCATCGGTGCCACCCCATGAGGCCAGTGGTCAGCCTGTCACTGCTGGCGGGTCTCAGCAGGGCCACCCACATGTCCGTGGTGGCCAGGGCACTGTGGCGTGTGACTGACCTGTCTCCCAGCGTGGCTACTGTCTGATGCTGCCCAGTGTGCATTGTGTCATTCAGCGGGCAATGCACGGGTGGGTACCCGGCCTGGCACGCACACACAGTCCATCTGCACACCCTCCCGGCTGCTGTCCGCAGTTGCGTGTGCATGATGATGCCTGCATTGCGCTGTACACCAGTGTGCAATGGTGCCCAAGGTCTGACACACACACAATGACAGGCAGTGGGCGTGGTGGTCTGTGGACATGTGTGTGGCTAGGGGTGGCATTCTGGGTCAGCGTGCCTCCTACCCTTTGTGCATGTCTGGTGAGTTGTGTGTGTGTGTGTGTGTGTGTGTGTGTGTCTGTCCGCATGCCATGTTTGACCACACGTATCCCTGGCGGTGTGTGTGGTCCCATGCCTGGCCACTTCCCTTGATGGCATGCACCCCTGGTGTGTGTCCATGTGTGTATGTGGGTTGTGCCTTGCCACTGGTGGTTGAACATGGCCCCATGACTTACCTGGGTTGGCTGAAGTGCTCCTGCATGATGGTGTCCCGGTGCAGCTGTGCCACCCGGAGCAGTCGGGGTCCCATTGCCCAAGGGGGGGCTGCCCATCACCATTGTCACTGGTGTCCCCATTGTCCCCATCGCTGTCCCCCTCCTCGACCTGTACAGCTATCCCATATCCGTTGACCATGTTGTGCAAGATGCAACAGGCCAGGAATAGCCCGCAGGCGTTTGAGGGGCTGTACTGTAAGGCACCGCCAGAGGTGTCCAGGCAACGGAAATGTACCATCAGCATACCAAACACCCACTCGATGACATTACATGTGGTGGTATGTGCCTATTGTAGCATTGTTGCGATGGGGGTCGCAGGCCACCGGTATGGTATGAGCAGCCAGGGAAGGAGTGGGTATCCACTGTCACCTGTGTGTAGAGGGTGGAGGTTAGTTTGGTGGTCAGCATCGCCCTGCCCCGGGCCATGTAGGCCACTACCCATGTCACCTCTGACCATGCCCCTCCCAAACCCTAAGTTTGTCCATGTGGTTTGCATACTCACCCACTAAGTGGCCAGTGGGGATGTCCCCACTCTCGAATCTGTGGCACAGTGCTGACTGGTGCCAGATGAAGGCATCTTGTGCTCCCCCAGGGTGCATGGCACAGACATTGATTATGCGCCCCCTGGCATCGCACACCACCTGGCAGTTGATGCTAGCATAGCCTTGCAATTAATGTATGCAGCCCCCTCGGGGCCAGGTAGTGTGCGAATGGCTACATGGGTGCAGTCTATTGCCCCTAGCATGCCAGGCATACGTGCTACCCTGTGGAACTCCTGTATGTTTACTGTGTGCTCCACTGGTGTGCTGGGGAAATGGATGTACTCCGCAGCATGTGGTAGCAGTGCTCTGAGAAATTGGGTGAGATGGCATAGTGCGGCCAACTGGGTTATGCCTGTGGTGTCCCTGTTGGTCTCTGGAAGGTACCCGTGGCGAGCAAGCACATGCAAGCTGTCACTTTAGTCTCCACTGACAGAGCATGTTTCCGTCACGTGGGTGCCTGCATCACATCACTGCACAGCTCACAGAGCCACCTCAGAATTGCCCAATTCAGGCAGTACCAGCCCACTATCTCAGTATCACTGTACAGCTCGAAGCTGGTGCTGGCTCGGTCACTGCCTGTTAGGGCATACCGCTGATGGGCCCTTCCACAGCTGCGCCCCCTGCTGCCTGCCTTCTCCCCCCTCATTACTGCCTCCATCTGGATGGTGGCACTGGCCATGTCCCTGGCTTGTGTTCACCCCCCCTGGCAGCTGTTTCTGTGTTTCCCCCTGCTGTCCTGGCTGCTACTTACCTTGCACCGGGAACACCCAACTATGCTGGCCTCAGTGCTGTGTGGCACTTCCCCCTTCTGCACTGTGGCTCCCCACACCTTCCCTGAGCCTATGGGTTCCAGGTGCCCTTTCTCTGTCCTGCCCTGTGTGTGTGTGTGTGTTGCCTGTGTGGCTGGCTATAGTTCAGCAACATGTGCCTTCCCTGTAGCGTTCTTGCGCCTCTCCCTTGTTCCTTTTTATTTTGGCTCATTTCTGTTATTGCGCAACTTCCACATGCTCCCCTACTGCGCATGGCACATGTTGTTGAATATCACACTGCACCATTTATGCATGGTTCCTCCCTCTTCAGTTGCGCATACATTCATTAACATTGTGCTATTGCGCAGCGTGATTTTGGGGGTGCAACTGCCTCCTGCTGAATATCGCAGAATGGCGCATTATCAGACTTGCGCTGGTGCAACCCTATTGCACATGGTGCAACCCTTTTGAATATCTGGGCCAATGTCTACCATTTATGTCTCTGAGTACCACTTTTTGGTGCACTTTTGATTTTTGCCATACATGCAGCTTACAAGGGAAAAGTCATGCCCTTTATTTCTTATTTTGATCAGTGGATTGTGGCTTGTTAAAACATGTGGATGATATGACTATGAAAAAACTTGAGGAGGATGAGGAATCAACATACAGTTCTACTTACATAGCATCTTTTGACTCATAACATAGTTCCTCTCCCCCCTCCATCCACTTGTCTCACTCTTGTAAAAGGCTGGTTCAGGTTTCTTCATCATTTTATCATCCAATATGGAAGTGCCCTTTTGAGGAAAGAAAAGGCCCCATAGTCAACATTTTATTTTCTTCATCTCTCTTCCAGAGTCTTATTTATGTTTTTAATTTCCATTGTTTCCAAAACTTTTCATGGTATTCTGCATAATGGCTGACTTTGTGATCTTGCTGGCAATGAATCTTACTGTATATTGTCATGGGGACAAAATATGGTGTAAGAAGTACCTGAACAAGATGGGCAACTGGAAAGGCTTCTGGAGCTAGATATTCAAATATGCATAAAAGTGGAGAACAAAGGTCTGCACTGTGCTTTTGCTTTTGCCTGACCTGCAGGTTGCCATATTTAGTTGGATTGTGCACCAGTGCTATGCAACTGAATATTGGCTCATGTCAGCACTGTGTTAAGTCATGTAGCACTGCCCAACATGGATCTGGGATCTAGGCTGTACACAGCCCATAGCAAACTGCACCCCACACCATATAGTACCAGGAGCCATGGAGCAATATTCAGCAATAAATGCAAATGAACCCATTAGGCCTGAAAGGTGCAAAGGGTCTTATGCATGACCATTATGGGGTCATTTGTATAGGAAGAGGCAGAAGGGGTGTCATCTGTCATGTGGTCTCCCATCATGTTATGCATGGTGGTGACCAGCCCCCCCAAGCATCCCAAAAGCCTGTTTCCTCAATGTAAATGTGCTCCTTGGTAACTTGTAGCACCCCCCCACCCACTGAACACCTGTTCTGGTGTAAAATGCTATGTCCCTGGTGTCTAGTGATACCCCCCCGCACTTCAAACACCTGCCCCAGTGTTAATCACCATGTTCCTTGTGGATAGCGGCACCCCTGCATTCTGAACACCCGTCCTTGAAATGCATATGCAATCCCTAGTGTCTAGTTGTATCCCACACCAACTGAGCACCCATCCCATTGCCACTTCTGAGTCCTGATAGAAAGCAACTGTCCCACATTGGCCCATGGCCTGTACAGTCCTCTGCCACTCAGGAGTCCATTGGCAGCCACCTCCAGCTGCCAGTCCATGTATCTGGGTGATCCCTGGTGCCCAGTGATCCCCGATTGCTGGTTGCCAAAATGACTGGTGAATGATTGTGATGCATTGGCACCCCTGCACATCCACACCCAGCACACCACCCAGCCAACCTCATATCTGTGAAGGCAGTACTGTGCAGGAAGCCTGATACAATGACTGCCACAGCCCTCTTCTCACCTCCTCAGCTGGCTGCCACATGGAATGACAGGAAGTGTATGTACACGTGCGGCTGTACTGGTTGTCATAGTGGTCTCCCTACACGGCACTGCCTTCACAGATATGGGGGGAGTTTGGCAGGGTGGTGTGCTGGGTAATGGCAGTGGAGGGGGCAACTGCACTACCATTGCTCACCAGTTCACTTGGCAACTGGCAGTTGGGGGGACCACTGGACACCAAGGATCGCTCAGATACATTGACTAGCAGCTGGGGGGTTGTCACTGGACACCTAGGTAGTTGGGGACTGTATGGGCCATAGACTATTGCAGGGAGGCAAATTGCCACCAGTGACTCAGATATGGCACTGGGATGGGAGCTCAGTGGGTGGGAGTACCACTAGATAGCAGGGACTGGATATGCATTTTGCAGATGGATGATCAGAGGGTGGGGGTGCCACTAGCCATTAGTGACATGGTAATTCAGAACAAGTCAGGTGATTGGAGGGTGGGAGTTGCCATTTGCCACCAGGGACAAGATAATGATTGAAACAGGGCTGGATGATCAGAGGGTGGGGTGTGCCACTGGCCACCAGGGACATGGTGATTTAAACAGGGTCAAGTGTTCAGAGGGTGGGGCTTGTTTAGACACCAGGTTGGAGGGTTACAGTACCAGGATGAATACTTGGGGGGTATCACTAGACATCATGGACTTATATGGAGATGGGGGCCAGGTGCTCAGGGGGTGGGGTCTCCACCGGACACCAGGGCTTTCCTGGTACTCACCCAAATGGGTGATCAGAGGGTGGGGGTGCCATTAGACACAAGGGGTACATTCCTACTTACAAGGATGGGTGATCAGAGGGTGGAGAGTGCCACTGAACTCTAGGGCATTCATTGGTACACCAGGGTGGGGTTTGGTGGGTGGGGTGGAGTGGCAGCTGCAGTAATGCCATCCTGCCACCGAGGCCTTGCACCCTGATAAGACAAGGTTTCAAAGGTTGCAGCTAGTGCCAATTTGGGTGGCATTTACCACTAGTGCAAACCTCTGAATGTGTCGCTTGCACCTATATGCAGGTTGGGCCCTCTCATTTGCATGGACACAGTAGTTTGTTAGAGTTAGGGTGCTATTGGGTTTTCCCCATGCTGTGGGAGTCTGTCATATTAGAATCCACCCATGAATTGGACACAAAACCCAGTTAGCACAGGCAAACACTTATTATTGCCCATGCTAGCTTTTGAATATCTGGCACCCGGAGTCTTACATTTATGTACGCAAAGCTAGAAACTATGTGTGGGGGCTGAAAATCAGAGGTGTTGCCTATGTACAGTGATGTACTCCCCTTACTGCATTTGAGGAGGAAACAACCTGATGATCATAATGATCAAGGATCTAAATCATGACAATCAGTATGTGACTGTTCAAATAATGCAGGGGTGCATAGAACAGGTTGAACAGCAGAGCAGGGGATATAGTTTTGCAATCTGAGAACATCCTGATTAGCCCTACCTGGATTATTTCTTTCAGTTCTGGGTTCCCCAATAAAAAACATAATTTGAAGCTGTGTAACTCAGGTCAATCAAAATGATCATGGATATGTAAGACAAAGGAGACACTGGAAGCCTTAAACACGTTCTCACTGAGGAGAAAAAAAAAAGCAGATCACCTGGTGGCAGAATCTCAGGGCTAGACTTTCAGAGACCCTAAAATCTGTGCAGCTGTGGGAAAAAAAACGGCATAAGCAGGTCGCCATATGCAGAGCTGCAGTTTTTCCCACAGCCAGAGTATATGCAATGGTGGAGGCAGTTTATGACTAGCTCCATGACTTACAGCAGCTTGTGACCCATTTTTCACCTGAGCTGTGCTGAAATGGTACACCTAGTGAAACCAAGTATACAATCTCCTGCAGTGTCGTGGGCTAAAAATATGGAAGTCTGCAGGTTCAGAGATTTCAGTCTGCACAGGCTGCTGTGAAGTGGGACTTTATACAAGAAGGCTAAATATCCAGCCCTCAATCTTCTGCATACCCAAGGATATTGAGATGATTCAATAGAGCTGTTTCATCTGGTGGGCTCCAGCAGGATAAGCAGAAACATACTGAAGCTCTAGGTTGGTAAATGTATGAGTAACATCAGGAAATACTCATTCTCACATAGGGTAGTGAACCTATAGAACAGTATATTTGAGGAGTAAGACAGTGTAAGCCTTCAAGGTAAACCTGGACAAATTTTTGCTTACTAGGCATTTACACAGCCTGAATAATAGTTCCCAATACCATGAATAATGGAGTACTCAATACATGGGACTGAGTACATTACTGAGGAATTTTTATTGTTCATGGTATTCATACTTGGGTCATGACAAAAAAGGATGAACAGAAAAAAGATGTAATAAGTTCCCAGATGGTCAGGGCTAGTCATATAGCCAGCCTTTCCCCACTTCAGTCGTTTCTCATCCTACTACCCCTGCACCAATTCTGCAAGAGAGATTTGTAAATGCAAACATGTAAAAATGTGAACATGTAAGGGTACTGTATAGATGGGTATCAATATGATCGACAAACTAGATGTGCTTCATTTGGTGTACTCCAGCAGGACATAGTGGCACATACTGATGCTAAGAGATGGTAAATTTATGGGTACCAGTAGAACATCACTCAATCCTGGAGGTATGTATCCTTGTGCTGCATTGGAAAGGCTAAAATACAGAGATTGAATGAGGTGAAATAGCTTCTCCTGCATCCCCTAGTTAAATTCAGCACTTCCTTTACAATCCAGTTATGGACTGCCTCATAGTGACTTTTGGAAGTACCTTCAGATAAGAAGCATCTACTACTCTTGGGCTAAACGTCACTGTACTTGCATAGTGTATAAAATGTGCAAATCTGTCAGGCCTTCCCCTCTCCCAATTAAAGTTGAGTTATGCTTCCTAAAGGGAAGGCTGGCTCCATACAATGGTACATGAGAGATAGCACTCCCAACCCTTCATCCCCGGCTAAGGCCAAATGGGCAAGAACATTAGGTGTATCCATTACAGACCTACAATGACAACAGTGCTGGCTGAGAATACAGCAGGCCTGCTGTGTTCCTTGGAGCCTTCTTCTACAGAATAAAATTATGTACCTTTGGTACCATACCCCTGCCATACTAAAAAGATGGGTCTTTTAGCTACCGACAATTGTTGGAGATGTGATGCCTCTGATGCAGCTTTGCTTTGCATCCTGTGATCCTGCACTCCTCTGAAGCCTTTACGGGTAGCTATAATAAATCTCTGCTCCCAAATACTGAAATCAGCTCTACCAGCAGACCCTGGCTTGTGGATTCTAGGCCTAATGCCTCAATTTCTGACCCTATCCAAAGCCCAGACCCTGTGGCTTTTATAGGCCTCTGTGGAATGTAAAAGACTTATTATACAAAGATGGAAAACTTTAGAGGTCCTACAGGTGGCAGATTAGCTGAAAGCTTTAGAAAAAATGGCTATCCTTACCAGGATGTCCTGCTATAAAAGCAGGTGCCTAGTTAAGTTTGAGAATGTGTGGGTCCCCTACTTTGATTATATTGACCCTGCTATGCCTTACCATCCAGGTATATGAAGGACAAACTTAACCCCCCTTGAAACTCCAAGCAGTAATGGCTGACTAATTCTTAAAGAATGTTATGATTTTTCTCTCCATAGCTATCTTGAGTGCTCCTCTGTGGATGATCACAAGGTTTCCCCACCCCCCCAGTCCCAGTTTCTACACCATATGTGAAGAAGCTTTGCTACACCTTATCCATGTCATCCAGTGTGAGTAAGTACCTTTTAAAACTCTCTTAAATAGAGACAGAGTAGGGCCAAGTAGGCATTTCAACATTCTATATAACTAATGTTTGTTTTCTACCCTGCTACTCAGTTGAAAACACATGCTGTAGTGATTTATTTGTGTAGTGTGCCATAATGTTCGGTTGTATGTATGGAGGTGGTAAGGTTGTAAGCCACTAGTCCAGCCTTTTGATTTAATGATTCACTATCTGTAAAACTCTGAAATCATGCAATAAAAAGATTAACTGCAGGAGAATGCATCCGCCTTGCATCCACCAGAATCAAACAATTCAAGTCCCAAGTTAAGGGTTTACTTGATTCTATTAAATCCCGCGAGCATATCAGTTGGCAGTTATAAGAGACTGACTGGGTTAAATCACACATATTGCACGCTCAATTCTCAGACCTTATGTCTCAAAAGGCTGAACTCTCTCTTAAGATAACCAAGCTTAAATACTTGGAATCTGGTGAAAGGGCGGGCAAACTGCTTGCCATTCGATCAAACAGGCAGAAGCTGGATGGTTTATATCCTGGTCTGTGCCTAACATGAAATGGCCCTATAACCGCAGACCCAAGGGAAATAGCTTCTGGGATCGGACAATATTTTTAGGCCCCTTATACTGTCCCCGGAGAGGAAATGCCAATGAAAGAGGATATTGGGGAATATTTATACCTGGTAGACCTTCCTGACCTATCCCCAAATGAAGCCTCCTTACTGGGACCTTACATTGAGGAATGGGAAGTTAAACATGCAATTAAACAACTCCCTTCAGATAAGTCTCCAGGGTCTGATGGCTTTTCGACTAATCTCTATAAATCATGTATCCCAGAATTTTCCTCGTTCCTGACAGCCATCTTTAACTCACGGTATGAGAATGGATTCTCTGACCATAGTTTCCTAGAGGGCTCTCATTACCCTTATGCCCAAACTAGGCTGAGACTCTCTCTATCCAGAGAATTACCATCCCATATCGTTACTTAATGTTGATATAAAAATACTGGCCAAGGTACTAGCCAATTGGATGGGACCTCTGATGAGTAAACTCATTAGTGATGAACAGGTTGGTTTTATGTCAGGTACATCCTCTAGAGACCATATGCATCGATTACTACACCTCCTTTCTTTAACCAAGAATTCAGATGTCCCAGCTGCCCTCATCGCATTAGATGCGGAGAAAGCTTTTGACCGAGTTTCTTGGGATTTTCTTTCCTCTGCCTTATTACGCTTTGGTCTCGTACAAGAGTTCATTACATGGGATAGGTTATTATATGTTTCCCCAACAGCCCGTGTCTGGTGCAATGGTGTCCTCTCTAACTCATTCCCTTTGCACCATGGCACCAGGCAAGGCTGTCCTCTCACCCCTCCTCCTTTTTAACCTCTACCTGGAACCCCTGATTTGGAGATTACTCTCCTCTCAGAACCTTCACGGAATTACTGTGGGGACACAACAACATCTTTTATCAGCTTACATTGATGATTTGTTGTTACATATGGAAGACCCCATGGCTGGTATACCAATCTTGTTTCAAGAAATTGGCTCCTTCTCAAAGGTCTCCTACTATAAGCTTAACCTTTCAAAAACTAGCATTTTTCCTCTGAATGGGAGACTGCTACCAGTGGACATAGAGGAATATGGCTTAACATGGGAATCGAAGTCCTTGACCTACCTGGGTATTAAGGTTTCTAGGGAGATTTCTACAATAGCAAAAGAGAATTTTTCCAATCTACTAAACATAATGAAAACAGACCTGGAAAGATGGGGGGCACTACCAATTTCTCTATGGGGTAGGATAATCACTGTTAAAATGAATGTGCTACCCCAGATCCTCTATCCCTTAGGTATGCTGGGTTTATTCTTCCCTAAATCCTGGTTTCTTAACCTTCAAAAACTGTTAAATTAATACATGTGGAAGGGGAAGAGAGTCAGAAGAGGCTACTCCAAACTCACAGCACCAAAACTACGTGGTGGTCTCTCCCTCCCGTCCTTCTTTACATATTATGGGGCGATCCACATCAGCAAATTGGTACACTGGGTTCGAACACCAAACTGAGGAGGCATTGGGTCATATTTCCCTCTTTGGCTGGATATTGAGAAGACTTTGGCTCTGAAAACCTCCTGTTCCCTTCCAGCTTTAAATTATTCTTCCCTGAGGTCTATCCCCAAAGATTTACAGAAAAGTCCAATGGGGTGGTCCCTAAAAGCTCTACACCAGATGCAGTGACACCCGCATTGTGATTGCCATAAATCCCTTGGAACAGCCATTGCTTGGTAACCCCCACTTTCAAATCCAGAATCGGCCCATTTCTTCTACATATTGGTCTCCTCTGGTGGGACTTCTGCTTGGGGATATTGCTCCTTATGGCAGAGTGCGTCCTTATCTTCAATTTCAACACAGTTCTCACTGTTCATTTGGAAGCCCCTTGAAATACTGGCAGGTTAAGCATGCAGTGGTTTCATTTATGAAAAATCTGTCTGGATTTGCCCCTCCTAATGTAGAACCATCCTCCCTCCAATGGGCAGCTGATTAGCCACATTTGGTCTCCAGGGTTTATAAGGAGTTGCAGTCCCTGGATCCTCAATTGCCCCAGGATACTTGTTATTATTGGGCTCCACCAATTGTCCCTTAAGGAGGATGTTGACACTTGGCAACAAATGTGGAGTAATCTGCAGGTTCATTAAGCATGACCGACTTTGGTTAGTGCAGCATAATATTATGCACAACTTATATTTTACCCCTGTAAGGCTACATAAGATTGGGAGGCTCCCCTCCTCACAGTGTCATTGGTGTTTAGGTGCAAATGGGGATCCATAATATATGTTATGGACGTGTCCAAAGGTTCATGCATTCTGGCAAGCCATTAAAAACTCATTAGACCCACTGCTGAGATTGGAACCACTGTTTTTGCCTGAAACCTGCCTGCTAAATTGCTTCTCTCCAGGGATAATCAGGATGAGAAAAGCTTACATAGCCCTGATATCTGCTGTGGCTAAATTAATAATCATGAGATATTGGAAAGATGACTCCCTGCCTTCTGTGCTAGAATGGCACAGAGAAATATTGCTTGCTCTTCAGTTAGAAAAACACATAGCCATGATGAATGATAGACTGCAGAGTTACTTAAATAAATTGGGTACTCTTGATGCTTTACTAGTAGCAAGGAAACCTTACAATGTTACATGATTTATCTGAATGTCAATGTTTCTTAAGAATGGACTCCTACACTTGGTACTAATGGGGGGGGGGTTGGGTAAGGTTACTGATTTATTTTTCTCTTTCTTTCCACATTTGTAAAACATGTCTGAAAATGCAGTCTCAGATTTATGTTATTCTTTGTTTCTGCAACTAAGGCTGCTTTATGAATCTTTCTCTGTATTATGAAGACAACCTGAAAAAGTATATTGAATTGAAAAAAAAAAGATTAACTGCAAAAAATTCAGCACTTCTGTTGCTCCGGTCCAAGTGTTTCAAAATCACTCACCATACTCCCCGGCCTCCTTCTCCTCCTCCTCTGGCACTCTTATCTCACCCTTGATGCTGGACCTTCTATTCCCCTACACCTAGCCAACATTCCTATCAAGGGTGGAAACAGAGAAAGGCCAAATTTTAAGTCAAAACCTTGGAGTTCATTACCTTCAAATTCATAACCTTCAAGTGCATAAGTAAACACAAGCACTACGCGATGCACCACACATTGAACAGTCAGATCTGATACTATTAGAGAGGGTTGCTGGACTACAGTAGGGGATGCTGAAAGACTAGGCTATCTTGGATTTTATTCTATTGTTCCTCTTCAAATTATTGATCAGGTGAAGTAGGCCTAGAATTAAAATAAACTGGTTTTGGGAATCAGGGTGTCAACTGAATGAGGAAGAATGCATTAAAATGATAATGTCAACTTCAAAAATGCCCTTGAATCCACCTGGGGTGATGGAAGAGCTTTTTGGGACAACATGCGAAACATAATGGGTAAACAATCAAAATCATCATCTACCATTATGAAAGTTGATGGATCCACCACTCTTGACCCAAAGTCTATTGCCGATGCGCTTAATAAGACATTCACAGACCTTAGTGGGGTCCTCCCCCCAGATTTCTTCTCGGACTTACCTGTGCCTAGCCTAGTATCACAAAACACCCCTCGTGACAAACCACAATTTTACTTCAAGAAAATCAAAGTGCACGGCACACAAGTACATAAGAAAGGCCTGCTCCAAATCCAGAACAAGTAGTGACACGCTAGATCTAAAAATCCTGTCTCTCACCCTGGATGAAGTAATTCACCCCTTGCAAATTCTTAATCTGTCACTTTGCCAAAGTCAATTTCCCAACAAATGGAAATCTGCCATAGTTCGCCAGTGCACAAAGGGGACAAAAACCTCAACAGAAACTATCGACCAATATCAATACTCCCTCCTCTCAAAGCACTTGAACCAATAGTGGCAGACCAACTCTCTGATTACCTGGACAAATACAATCTACTCTGTAATCAACAGCACGGCTTTAGGAAAGGACATAGTACAACAACAGCCTTACTTGATTTCTCTTGAGAAGTCCACTCAGCCCTGGACAAAGGGTGCCAAACAGGTGCAGTCCTTATCGATCTTACAAAAGCTTTCGACACAGTCCATCATGGCCTACTTACCTCCCTACTTTCTAGCCTAGGCCTGGCCGAAGGTCCTTGTGCTTGGGTAAAAAGTTACCTGTCCAATCGGTCACAGGCTGTAAAATCTCTAATGAACTCTCCGACTTCAAACCAGTTCTCTCGGTGTACCACAGGGATCAATTCTTGGACAGCTCCTCTTTAGCCTGTTCCTTAACTCCCTTCCAGATATCTGCCAGAGAAAATAATCTTATACGCTGATGATGCTGTAATTCTCTTCCCACAAGGATCCAAACTCCCTACGAAAAAGCCTGCAACTTGCTTTCTCTAGTGTTGAAAGGTGGTTCCTGGATAGTAAACTTGTGCTAAACCACAATAAAACAAAAGCCATGCTCTTCTCCAATCACCAAAACAAAAATAGGCATACTCCACTCACCATACAAACCTCTGTGGGAATTACACTGGACCAAGTAAATACTTTCAAATACCTTGGCATCACTTTTGACCAAGGGCTCACCTTTGCAACCCACATTGACAACACTCGAAAACAGTGAACCAATGCCTTGGAATACTATTCCGTAACCGTCAATTTCTAAATCAAGCGGCATTGAGAATAGCTATACAGAGTTCCATAATCTCAATCTTTGACTATGGCCTTATTATTTATGGCTCAGCTACCTCCACTGCTCTAAGGTGTATCTCAATCACTCTAAATAAGGCCTGCCGGCTCCTCACGGGGGCTCAAAGACTGACTCACACGTGTGATCTGTACTCATGAATCAGGCTGGTTGAACCTATCAAATCATCTTATTTATCTCACCTGCACAATGGCAAAAAATCTATCTTGGGACTGACTCCATTATGTATTCAAAACCTACTCCGACTGAATCTGGCTCACGACCCTCCACCAGATCTGAACATCAACCTTTCCTGGTTCTGAGATGCCGGACTGCACAGGGACAAAGATCTTTCGCATACAGGGCCCCGACATGGTTCAATGCGCTTAGTCCACCTACTCTATCCTCAACCTCGCTGAAGCTTTCAAATCCATGCTCTATGCCCACCTCACCACCACTAGCAACTGTGATTGTGCTAGATAAAGACTACTACACCTCATGTCCATCCTCACATCTGAGGCCTCTTCCTCCTGACTAATGAACCCTCTGGTACCTCTACTACTTCCTGTATCCCCAAACTCACTCCCCCTTTTTCCTGTCCCTCTCACTTACTCTCCCGCTCACCACCTTTCCCTTCTCTCTAGCCTCCTTTGGCTCTAATGATCACCCTCTCCATGGAAGTTTTAACCTCGAAATTGTCTACTCGCTTGAACCTGTTATAGCTTGTTTTTCTATGAAACTTAAAAACGTTACTGCCTTAAACTGTTAATAGCAAATTTATGATGTAACTTTCCTGTCTGGTTTTACCTGTAATGTGTATCGTGCTTTGTTAAAAGTTCTTTGTGACGTGGAACCTTTGTAAAAGAGCCCTGGCTCAAAGGTATTAATTCCTAGACTAATAAACTAAACTAAACTAAACTTCTGGCAAAATGCCAGGAGTTGGCAATTTTTTTAAACAAATCTCTTTGAGAAGATGGATAAAGGAGTGAGGGGTGAGAAATAATCAAAGTGTGGAGCAGGACTGACATGGGTATACAACAATGCTAGCCCATGTAACCTGGGGATGCAAAGCACTTTTGAGGTCAACAAATAGCTACTTCATGCAGGCTATCAGACCTGTGCTTACTCATACTGGTGAGACAGTCCATCTGTATTAAGATTTTTCACCCCAATGTGATGCTGCATGGTGAACTTGTAGTCCTAGAAGTGCAACACATTGTCATTTTGCCCAATCATTCTGTGACCACCTTGAATGACCTGCCATACAGATAGGTGCACAATATCTTGATTGCCCAGACAATGGCTAGACACCCCTTCTCAATTGTAGAGTATTTCATTTCCCTTAGTAGCAGCTTCTGACTGAGGAAAACAGTTGGCCTTGTATCCCATCCCTGGGTAGTTGAGAGAGAGTACTGCCACAAGGAGCTGTCACTTGCATCTGTCTGAGCAATAAATCCCAAATAATAATCTGGGCTGGCCAGCAGTGGTGCCTGGCATAGTGCCAGTTTCAGTTCTTGGATAGTTATTACATAGTGCTGTCCACTGACTCTTCTCTGGCAGCTTCTTATCTGTGCTGTCTGTTAAAGCGTCTGCAATGGTACCGTAATATTTAATAAATTAGAAAATGGGGAGAAAGGTACAGCACCCCATACGTCAAATGGGAAGAACACCCCTCCCCCCTCAGCTAGTGGTCAAACAGGAGTTCAGCATGTTTGCAGTTCATTTGCATCACAAGGTAAGGAAAGAGGTCCAGCTCCCCATACAACGCACAGGGGAAATGCCAGACCTCAATCAACAACTAACACACCGAAATCTGGCCAATGGAAAATTATGTACATGAATGCTTGCAGTCGGGGAAACAAGATCCCAGACCTGCAGACAATAATGACAGAGGCTAAACTGGACATAGTAGCAATTAACGAGATGTGGTTTACTAGTAACCACACTTGGGAGAATTCAGTACCTGGCTATGTACTGTTCAGAAGAGACTGAGGTGCAAAAGAAGAAGGAAACCACTTTGGTTCTCAAAAACAGTAGCAGAAAAGGTCTCAGCCAAAAGGCTGGCCTTCAGGAAATATAAGGAAACACAGCAGGATGAAGATAGGGAGACATACCAAACTTCCCTAAGGGAATCAGGAAATGCAGTAAGGCAGGCAAAGGCCCAAACCGAGGAAACACTAGCACAAACAGTAAAAGAAGGTGACAAGATTTTCTATAGATACATTAGTGAAAGAAGAAAGTCCAGATGGGGTATTGCTAAGATCAAAGGAGATAAGAGGGTGTGTGAGGAGGAGGAGGACCATGTAAAACCATCTATCCTAAATAGATACTTCTGCTCAGTATTTACTGAAGAGAAGGTAGGGCAGGGCCCACAGCTCAGCACCATGGACGGGGGAGAGGTGAGCACTAGTCCCTTTGCAAAAGAAAGGGTCCTACAAAAGCTTGATAAGCTCAGGGTGCATGAGGCAATGGGACCTGATGGCATACATCCCAGGGTATTAAAGGAGCTAAGGGTGGAACTAGCAGAGCCATTATCAAAACTATTTAGTGAGTCTCTGAGCACAGGAGAGGTCCCAGAAGACTGAAGAAGGGCTCATGTGATCCTGCTCCACATGAGTGGTAGCAGGGAGGAGGCAGGGAACTACAGAGCCATCAGTCTTACCTCAGTAGTGGGTAAGATTATGGAGCTACTCCTTAAGGAAAGGATAGTGCAACACCTGGAATCCATAGGAGCACAGAATCCAAGACAGCATGGGTTTACAAAAGGAAGGTCATGTCAAACTAATCTCATAGATTTCTTTGACTGGGTAACCAGAGTGGTGGACCAAGGGGGAGCAGTTGATGTCGTCTACCTTGACTTCAGCAAAGCTTTCGATACTGTTCCACGTAGAAGATTGATTAATAAGCTGGGTAGGCTCATGGGGGGGTCAGAAGTATATCAAGTGGGTGGCAAACTGGTTGAGGGGCAGAAAACAGAGAGTGGTGGTAAACGGTATGCAGTCAGAAGAGATGCAAGTCACAAGTGGGGTACCTCAGGGCTCAGTCCTGGGGCCAGTCCTCTTCAATATCTTCATCAGTGACATTGCAGATGGACTAGTGGGTAAGGTTTGTCTGTTTTCAAATTATACCAAGATCTGTAACAGAGTAGATGATCCAGATGGGGTGGGCAGAATGAGAAGAAATCTGGATAAACTAGCAAAATGGTCAGAAGAGTGGCAACTGGGGTTTAATGCAAAGAAGTGCAAGATCATGCACATAGGGAAGAGAAACACTGAAGCCACCTATAGGCTGGGAGGGGAGTTGCTGGCAGTCACAAGGGAAGAAAGAGACATGGGCGTCATCATCACCGATGACCTGAAATCATCCAAGCAGACCACTAAAGCAGTAGGTAAGGCTAGTGGAATGTTAGGGTGTATTAGTAGGGGTATCACATGTCGGAAGAGGGAAGTAATAATCCCTCTGTACAAGACACTGGTTAGGCTCCATCTGGAGTACTGCGTGCAGTACTGGAGGCCACACCTTCACAAGGTCATTAACCAAATTGAGGCAGTCCAGAGAAGGGCAACCAAAACGGTGCAGGGACTGCATCAGAAAACATATGAGGACAGATTAATGGAGCTCAATATGTATACCCTAGAGCAAAGGAGGAGAGAGGTGATATGATCAAAACATTCAAACACCTTAAGGGCATTAACAAGGTGAAAGAGTCTAACATGTTTCAATATGAGAAAAATAGCAGGACAAGAGGACACAGCATGAGATTAGAGGCGGCCGATTAAGGGTGATGTGAGAAGTTCTTTTCACAGAAAGGGTGGTGGATGCATGGAACGGCCTACCTCAGGAAGTGGTGGATATGAATACAGTGCAGGGTTTCAAACAGGCATGGGATAGGCATAAGGGAGCAATACAGATGAGTATGAATAGATAGGCCATTGATAGAGCAAAGGCCAATGGCACATTTATAAGGTAGAAAATGAAATGGACAGACTTGATGAGCCTTGTGGTCCTTATCTGCCGTCAACTTCTATGTTCTATGTTTCTATGTTAATTTGTGATAGTACCCTACAGTTCCAAGAAATGCACTCACTTGTTTCCTAGTTTGGGGTGGTTCAGTCCTGAATTGCCTCCATCCTAGCTGGCTCAAGCCTGATGTGCCCCCATCCCACATGGTGTCCCAAGTATGGCATATATGCCATCGCAATTTGGCATTTTTCTGCCTTAAAAGTCAGCCCTGCATCCTGTAGTCTGGTTAAGACTTCCCTCACATGGGAGAGATGCTTCTCTAACAGTATGTCCAGCTAAATATGCCTTTATCATCCATGTAGACTAAAGTACCCAGTCCCATTTTGGACCCTGTCAACTATCCTCTGAAAAGTGGTGGATGAATTCCTTATGCTGAAAGGCAGTGCAGTGAATTCAAACAAACTGTATGGGGTGACAGATGCTGACTTCTCATGAGTGTCCGCAAATAGTCGCACATGACAATATCTCTTCATCAACTCTATTGTCATCAGGTACTGTACCTAGTCCCTCCTAACCTGTCCAGTACCTCATCTGTTCTAGGCATGAGGTATGCATCAGGTACAGTACTGTGACATTAACAACCTGTAATTGACACAGAACCTGACTGTGTCATCTTTCTTTGAGATCAGCAGAACCACTGGGACTGCCCAGGGGCTGGTGGATGGCTAGATCACACCTAGGCCCAGCATTTCCTGTAGCTCTTCCCTGATTGTTCTTTTTATTGCATCTGGCACCAGATTTTGCCTTTGTCTTATGGGCTTCTCTGCAGTGGTTTTCACATTATGCACAGGCAGATCAGTGCACCCTGGGATGGCAGTAAAAAATGGAGGGAGCAAAGTCTTTAAATACTTCCCTCATCTAGTTTGTTTGTCTGGGTGTGAGTCCCTCAGATATCACCTCAGCACTCCAGGAAGTTTTTCCCTTACTCTCTTCTAGCCCTTAATCTCCTCTAGCATGTATGGAGCAGACTCTTCCTGATCTCCATCTGCTGTGCCTCAAACCACAAGGACAATGTCAGTATGATCATAATAGGGTTTCATCATATTTACATGGAAAATCCACTGAGTGGCCTCCTGTTGAGCAACTCTATAACATAATCCACATCAATAATCTGGTGTAGGACCTCATAAAGTCCCTCCCATGTTGCCTAAAGCTTGCTGTGCCTCAGTGAAGTGAATATCAATACCTGCTACCCTATAATCTATGATTGAGTTCTGACCTCTTTATCATATCATGTTTTTGCTTCTGATGCATTGCAGGTACAGGTAAGTGATCCTGAGCAAGATCCACAAACTCCTTAAGCCAGTTCCAGAAACTCAGGACATAGTCTACAACAGACTCCCTCTGGGTGGCTGTAGAGTCTTCCCACTCCTCTCTAACTAAATCTAGGGGTCATCTGACCCATCTAGCATACAGTAGATCAAAAGGTGAAAATCCCAATGACTCCTGTGGGACTCTCCTTGGTATACAAACAGCAAGTGTGGTAGGAATTTATCAAAGTCCCTTTTGTGCTATTCTGTGAAAATGCAAAGTTTATTTTTTAAACTGGTATTAAATCTCTCAACTAAGTCATTAATTTTGGGTCATATGGGGTTGTATGCAGTAGCCCTACCCCTCACAAATTTTACAACTCCGTCATTAGCTCAAGCATAATGTTTGTTACCAAAACTGACAAAATCTCCCTTGGAACTCCGACTCTGCTGAAAATCCCTCGTAGCTGGTCGCTATCTTTTCTGCCTCTATGGAGGGCATGGCTACCACTTCCAGATATCAAGTGACATAATCCACTATGAACAGAGCATACTTCTTTCCCCTTGAGCTAGGCATAGCCAGTGGGCCCGTAATTGCCACAGTGTCCTAACTAAGTGGTTCCTCAATAATAAGGAGTTAAATCAGGAGAGCCTTTGCTTGATTACCTTTCTTCCTTATACGCTGACACTCGGCATAAGTAACAGAACTTTGACACATCTTTGTACAGTGTCAGCCAGTATAAGTTCTGGAGCAAATGTCTCTTGGTTTGTTTAACCCCTTGGTGTCTGTACTGAGGAATTCAGTGTGCCAAACCTAGGAGAGCTACTCAGTATTTCTGAGGGATCAGAATCTGCTTATACACGTTCCACTACTCAGGTGCTTTCTTAGGAATCAAATTTCTATATAAAATGTCTCTTTCCCAAAACATTTTCTGCTTCTCCTCCATTGCAGAATCACTGCTGCTGGGCTGCCAAAAACCTAAGTGCAGCTGAGATGGATCTGCCAGCTGAGCCTTGTTCAACTCCTCTCATGAAGCCCCTCCCAGCTTTGTCTTCCTTGCAACTGACTGCAGATGCCTCTTCATAGTGAGGTCTTCCTCTACTTATTCCTGTGCCCATGAACTGCTGCCCACTGCAGAGCTCTGTGGCACAACCTCTCCCTGTGCCTCAGCAATCGGAGATGTTTTCTCCAGCTGCTGAGACCTCTTAGGCTTAGTGGCCACACTGTCTGGTACAGGCCCCAAGTTAAGAACAGGATCAGATATTGCCTCCCTTCCAGTCTTCCCATTTACCTCTACCTGTGCCAGTCATCGAGCTTGACCATGAGTCACACCACAGATCGTGTCTTCCTCTTCTTTCTTATCACTGCCATTTCCTAACAAAACATCTACTAATAACTCAGAAGCAACCACAGCTTCTCTATCACCTTCACCTTTATCTCCCTCCCATGTCTGGAGTACTCTGGTCTTTGGAACTGTGCCCCAGAGGTAAGGATCAAATTAATTGACACACCCTTCCCAGGCAGGATTGGATCCAGCTGTACCAACTCCTGCTGGATGACTGTAACACTGGAACTGGTGTGCCTCAATCCTTGTGTCAGGGTGTCATTTGCCCAGATTAGCCTCCAGTGCTTATGAGCAGAGCCACTGGTAAATTGCAGAAAAGGTTACCCAAAATCGCAGAGCATTTTGCAAAAATTGCGGGGGTTCTACTATAGACTCTGAGTGCATCACAATAAATCTTTTAATGTTTTTTTCAGCATATATTAGTCAGTATAAATTGCTAAATGAATACATTGACACCTGAATATGTTTAAAACATAAAGAAACGTTTATGTTCCTAAAAAGAATACTAAACTGATAAGGTATCGTAAGCATTGCCTAGCTTCCAAAATTTAACAGCACCTGCCTCATACAGTGCTAAATAGATTCTATAAAGTGAGCCACAGCAAATCAATATTAAATAAAGCCAGAAGAAATATAATTTTTGTTTCTGACTGTAGAATAATGCGTATAATCAAGTGTAGAATAACTGAGTTTTAGTAAAATGTTATTAAAGTGTTTAATGGTCATAATTTGTACTGTAGGTACTGTACACTATTTTTGAAATCACATATTCAAACATTAAATCTGTGGGTCTGGCAGTATAATCTAGAGGATAGCGTAACAAACTGTGAATGAGCTGACGACATCTAGCAGACCTGGGTTTGATTCCTACAACTTCCACTTGTATACTGTGCGAGTCTAAGCAAGTCACTTAATCTCCTCAGTGCTACTGGCTTGTACCTGAAAACAGGCACTTGTGCCTAGTGTGCCTTACGCAGTTACTATAAAATGTGAAAAAAATACCAATATATTTTTACTGCATCATATAGTAGTCAGGGTACCCTGTAATTTATTTTTGTTTTACTCTGGCTGCAATGATTTTGTTTAGTTAAAGATAAATGTTCAGATACATTTTGTGTTTTATAAGCTTGTTTTTAGGCTTTAGGCAGGCTTTTATTGTAGTCTTTGCATGTGAACATCTAGCGGGTAGTCGCTAAGAGAGAGATCACTGTTACCAACTAGCTTATTCAACTTTAAAATCAGCAGGGCCATCCAAAAATCCTCAGCTCTTTGAATCAAAATTAGTCTGAATGAAAGTATGCTCAAAGGAAAAACTTGCCCTGCCACTTACAAAAAGGCTTCACAGTTAGCACCCCATTTAAGTGAATGGGATACTTTGTACCTTTTATCCCATCTTTTGTTTCAGTTTGTGTGGCAACACAATGTTTCTGATAGACTGCTTCAACACAGAACAAATGCTAAGTGTTTAAGTGTACTTATTCTTGGCCAGTGGATTTTGAAACCAAACAAGAGAAGGATTCAAAACAAATCAGTGTCACATAAAACCCTTGCCCTACCTTGCAATGCATTGTTTCAGCCAAACCCAAGTCTGCATGCAAAATTGTCAATATATTTGAGAGTATTTTATTAAAAGTGTTAATACTTTTTACAAAGTTCAATATAAAAGCTCAAGAATTGCGGAACATGTCAGTTTTTGCAGAGAACAGTGAAAATTTGGATTCCGAAAAAAAATTGTGGGTGCAGTTTTCCAGTGGCCCTGCTTATGAGTATTTCTGGGATTACCACTTGAAACAGCATACTATGTGCTACTCTTCTGAGGAGGTATGGCTTTCACCCTCCCCAGCAAGCATGAGGTTGTCTCATAGTGGGGGATGGGGTGGCCTCCCTTTTACTGTGGCTTAGTCCCTGTTGCCCAAGATTAATCATATGAAAATGCTCAACTTTTGGCACACTTAATACTTTCAACTTTCTACTATATTACTTTTAGGCTCTGTTAGGGTATTCCTTCTACTATAGATTCCAAGGGCTGCTGCTTTTTAGGGCCCCCTTTTTTTCCCCACCCATCCTATTATTATCAAAACCCCCTCCCACATGGACCTTCTTGTGTGTATCAGGGCAGTTGGCTGCATACTGATTGAGTCATTTAGCAGCTACTGCCATGGTACTAGGATTCTTACCTGTCATCCATATTTAAAGATCAGCATGCATACATTCATTCGTTTATTCATTCATTTATTTATTAAGCTATCAGATAACACCTTTGAGCCAGGGCTTGTTTACAAAGCTTCCACATCAGGCAACAAAACAAGAAGAGAGTCAAAAAAAACAAGGTGGATGAGTTTACAAAACCAAAATATAAGTTATACAATATGGAGCAGCCATTGGCTTTGTCAAGTAATTCAGTTGAAAATATTTACAACAAGAAGTACACCAGGCATCATCCAAAGTATGCAAAGGGAAGAATGTGTGAGTGGCCGGGGCAGGAGCAAGAGGAAATGGGTGCACAAGGCATCAGCAGATTTTGAGGTAGATGGAGGTGGTAGGGAACAGCTCAGTGAGCATTGTCATTGAGGAACAGAAGAGCATAGGAAGGTGGTGTAGATAGGGTGGGTGTGTGTGGGGGAGTGGGTAGAAGGAGAGGAAGAGGGGAAACTGGGTGGTTGGAGTGGGAAGGGGAAAAAAATTGAGGGGGTGGAGGATTGTTAGGAAAATAGGTGTGGAAAGGAGCAGTGGTTAGATGGGAGGAAGGGGGCAAAATGATAGAGCTCAGGAAGGAGTGGAAGAGGAGAGGGGAGTATGTTAAGCAGGGGGCACACTAGCACAGCAATGGGGTGGGGATAGTACAAGGGAGGTGGAGGGAGGAGTCAGGGGGGAAGGCAGGAAAGGGAGTTGCACTGGAGCAAGCTATGTGAAACAGTCAAAGGAGGCACTGCCCACGAGGTACTGGCGAGGATTGCGATTAAAAGCACCAAGCATGGCAATGTTGGTAATTTCTGATGGAAGAGAGCTGAACCAGTTTGAGGCTTTGGTTTTCAAGGAGCATTGACCTTGTGAAGTGCAGCAGTGGGGTTGGAAAAGGTAAGATATTCTGAATTTCTGGTTAGGCTAGATGGTGAGATATTCAAAGTTACACCTGGCACAGCAGGTTCCATAACTGGCCCAAATGCAATATTCAAGAATTGCACTGTGCAATTCCTGGTGCACCGGGGTGGAAAGACAATGTATGTGGCACATCTTCAGTGGGAGTGCCCATGCATATGTGGCACATACCGATATTCAGTCCGGGATGTGCGGTGCATCTGCTGGCACAACCCAGAGATGTGCTGCATACCTGGGCACAAAGTTGAGACCATAAAAAAATGCTCAACTCCTAGCCACCCACAGGCATGCTGCTGTATTGCAATGCACAGAACAGCAGCCTCCAGCTGTGGGTGGCTACCCCCCAGAACACCATTCACAAGAACCCACAAATGTCCCTAGTGGTCCAGTAGTTCCCCCCTTCCTGCCCGTATCCCTGATCACCGTCTACATATCATTATCCCATCCATGGTGGTCCAGTGGTTTCTTCCTCCCTACCCGACTCCCCGTCACTGTATATACAGCCAGTAGAACTCCCTGGTAGTCTAGTGGTACCTCCCACCCCTCCTGTACCTCCGATCACCAATAAATGTGATTAATATTTCCCCAGTAGTCTAGTGTTACCCCTCACCCTTCCAGTAACCCCGATCACCCGTACAGGTGAAGAAAACATATCCCTGGTTGTCCAGTGGCACCCCTCATCCCCCTACCCACACAGGACCCCCCAACCATGCAGCCCCCCCATCACTGGCGGGCAGCAAACCCACCAGAATACCTCCGTGGTGGCCCAATGAATGACAGCTTACAGTATCAGCTGCAAGCCCATTGATACACACTGTGGCCAACTGGGATTGCAGTGCATACTGTAAGAGCCATTCACAAATCTGTGAATGAAGTCATTCATTCACATATTTGTGAATGACTATTACAGTATACTCTGCAAGCCCATCGGTCCACAGTGTGGACCGATGGGCTTAGCTGATACTGTAAGCTGTCATTTGGCAATCATCTGTGAAGGTATGCGGGTGGGTTTGCTGCCTGCTGATGATGAGGTGCCTCGGTGGGCTGAGGGTCCCTGTGTGGGTGGAGGGGAAGTACCACTGTACCACTAGGGATATGTTTTCAACTGTACGAGCAATCTACATTGGCAGGGGAGGGTAACACTAGACTACCAGGGAAATATTAATCACATTTACAGGCGTTTGGAGGTACTGGAGTGGTGAGGGTTACCACTAGACTACCAGAGAGATGACATTGTAAATAGTACGGCATTCAGAGGTATGGGAGGGGAGGGGATACCACTAGACTACCAGGGTGATTAAAATAAATATATTACGGTGATCGATGGTACGGGATGGGGGGATACTACTGCTGCTACGGGGTCCCTGGTACAGGGATTGCATGCTGTATAGGGCGCCATGCACATTTTGCTGGCCAGTCCTGCACAACAAATTTAAATGGGGCCATAATGACATGAAAATGGCCCCATTTGCTCTTTGCATGCATAATGGCTTCATCTGCCTAGCCAGGTCTGAATATCTGGGAATTGAGCCGGCTTCAGCTACTTTTGTGTTGGAGCATTCCCATTCCTGGTATTCAGACCTGTCTGGGGGATGCACCGGCACATTGTATTTGCACCATGCGCATTATCTATTTTGAATATATCCCTTTGTTGCTCCAGCACAACTCAGTATCACTGCGCCATCACTTGCGCCTTTGCCAGGGCAATTCTGAACATCAGGGCCTGCTAGCATTACGTCACACATTTCTACAGCAGTTACAGCTTTCTTCCCATTTAACCATCTCCACAGCAAAGTGCTCAATTGTACACTCAGTTCTTTATAATTCTCTCCCTGCTGCTTTTTTAATTGTCTAAATTGGAGTTTGTAAGCTTCAGGGGTTAACTCACAACACTTTAAATTTGCAGCCTTGATTTTCACATGGTCCTTACCATTATTAGGGTCCAAGCATGAAAACACTCACCATGCCTTCCCAGTAAGCAGTGCAGTCAGATGGGTTGGCCAGTGCTCTTTGACCAATTAATATTACAAACACAATTTCTCAAATTAATTCAAAATCCAATTGTGGAAATGAAAGAGAAGTGTGACTCTTACTGGGACTTGAACCCAGGACCTCAGCAATCCATGCCTTAGTTATTGTCATCTGAGTTATGAGCATCTCGGACAAGAAAGTCTCCTGAATTTTCCCAGTGAATGACATGCATTCCTTTCAAGGGAGTTGCATAATGAGCAACTAAGCAGTCTTTTTAAAGACCCAAATAACTACTTCTCTCTCTCTTTCTCTCTTTCTCCCTCTCTCTGTCTCCCAATGCAGTAAGCCACTACGAGGCATTATTTAGATTCAAATGAATCTAAATATATTCAAATATATTTCAATATATTTGAATATTCAAATAAATTAAGACACTTATAAATATCCATATCCTCTGCTGATATTGGAAACAATCTGAACCCCATTTTCTTAGCCTTGGCTGCCCATCTACACCATTACTCACCTGGTCTGGTGTCTACCTCTGCTGAAGTGTTGCCATACGGAGTTCATGGACTCTCATCTTGAGCTGATGTCTGCATTCTTTCTCCCTTTCTTCTGCTCAGGCTGCCTCTGCCTCTCACTGCTTTTGCTTTTTATCTGAATCTGCCATGCACTGTTTTTCTCTCCCCAGTGCATTCAGTTTAGCTGCTACAGTTCTTAACCTGGCAAGTTATATCTCCCTGTCCTTCTGCCTTTCTAGAGTGTGAGCTAATTCCAACTCGGGGTTACCTCAGGCTTCTCACTGAAGCCACTAGAGCCAGCCAGTGCTCATTATCAGCTGCTTCCAGAGCCTGAATCAGCTTAGCTGTGTTCCAGTCTTCATGTGGTATGCATCTCTCCTCACGCAACTGCTGGAGCTCAGGCAACCTTGCTGCATCATACTTGACTAGCATTTCCATCTCAGGATAGAAAATAAAATAAAACAAGCATTTGTCAATGCCAAATGTTGATTGCTTTGGTCTGTTGAGCACACTCACTGCCCCTCTCTCACTCACTCAGTCTGTTTCTCCCGGTGCTGCAGGCTGCTCTTTTGTACAGGGCTCCTGCCTGCATTGGCAGCTTTTTCTGCCCACTAAGAAATCCACAGCTGTCCCAACAGAGCTCCGTTGAGGTGGCTCACTCCCCCTCTCTCACTCGCTCATTCTGTTTCTCCTGGTGCTGCAGGCTGCCCTTTTGTACTGGGTTCCCTACCTCTGTTGGTGGCTTTTTCTGCCCACAAAGAAATCTGCAGAAGCCCTGACACAGGTCTGTTGAGTCTGCTCACTCCCCCTCTCTCACTCACTTGTTCTGTTTCTGCCAGTGCTGCAGGCTGCCCTTTTGTACTGGGCTCCTGCCTGCATTGCTGCCTTTTTCTGCCAACAAAGAAATCCACAGCAGTCACAATAGAGCTCCGTTGAGCTTGCTCACTCCCCCTGTCTCACTCACTCGTTGCGTTTCTCGGCACTGCAGGCTTCAAAGTTCTGTTGAGCTCGCTCACTCCCCTTCTCTCATTCGCTCATTCTGTTTCTACTGGCACTGCAGGCTGCTCTTTTCTACTGGGCTCCTGTCTGCATTGTTGCCTTCTTCTGCCTACAAAGAAAAGTGTAGCAGTTACAATAGAGCTCTGTTGAGCTAGCTCACTCCCCCTCTATCTCTCACTCACTCATTCTGGTTTTCCCGCCACTGCAGGCTGCCCTTTTGTATAGGGGCCCTGCGTGCATTGCTGCCCTTTTCTGCCCACAAAGAAATCCGCAGCAGTCCCAATAGAGCTCCGTTGAGCTCGCTCACTACCGCTCTATCACTCGCTTGTTCTGTTTCTCTTGGTGCTGTAGGCTGCGCTTTTGTACGGGGCTCCTGGCTGCATTGGCACCTTTGTCTGTCCACAAAGAAATCTGCAGCTGCCCTGACAGAGCTCCATTGAAGTCACTCAGTCTCTCTCTCTCTCTCACACGCACTCATTCTGTTTGTCCTGGCGCTGCAAGCTGCCTTTTTGTACCGGGCTCCTGCCTGCATTGGCACCTTTTTCTGCCCAAAAAGAAATCTGCAGCAGTCCTAATAGAGCTCCGTTGAGCTCACTCAGTCCCGTGTCTCACTTGCTCATACTGTTTCTCCCACCACTGCAGGCTGGCCTTTTGTACTGAGCCCCTGCCTGCACTGATGCCTTTTTCTGCCCACAAAGAAATCCACAGCAGTCCTGATAGCGCTCCGGTGAGTTCGCTCACTCCCCCTCTCACTCACTCATTCCGTTTCTGCAGGCGTTGCAAGCTGGCCTTTTGTACTGGGCTCCTGCCTGTGTTGCCACCTTTCTCTTCCCACAAAGAAATCCGCAGCAGTCCCACTAGAGCTCCATTGAGCTCGCTCACTACCGCTCTGTCACTCACTCATTCTGTTTCTCTTGGTGCTGCAGGCAGCGCTTTTATATGGGGCTCCTGGCTGCATTGGCACCTTTGTCTGTCCACAAAGAAATCCACAGCAGTCCTGACGGAGCTCCATTGAGGTTACTCAGTCTTTCTCTCTGTCACTCACTCATTCTGTTTGTCCTGGTGCTGCAAGTTGCCCTTTTGTACAGGGCTCCTGCCTGCATTGGCGCATTTTTCTGCCCACAAAGAAATCCGCAGTAGTCCTAATAGAGCTCCATTGAGCTCACTCAGTCCCACGTCTCACTCACTCATACTGTTTCTCCCACCACTGCAGGCTGGCCTTTTGCACTGGGCCTCTGCCTGCATTGACACCTTTTTCTGCCCACAAAGAAATCCGCAGCAGTCCTGACAGTGCTCTGGTGAGTTCGCTCATTCTCCCTCCCCCACTCGCTCTCTCATTCTGTTTCTCCCAGCACTGCAGGCTGCCCTTTTGTACTGGGCTCTTGCATTGGGGCCTTTTTCTGCCCACAACCAAATCCGCAGCAGTCACAACAGAGCTCAGTTGAGCTCAGTCACTACCCCCTCTCACTCACTCAATCTTAATCTGTGCCAAACACTGATTTCCCACATCAACTGTGCTATCCTCTGGCAGGAGTGTAAAAACATATTTTAGCCAAGATGTGAAAATGACAGCTGTACTGTTCATAAAGAGGTGTGAAAAAATGCCACTGTTGAAAATGTGGCGTGAAAATATTACAAATTTGAGAAGTTACAAGCGCGCATGGAAACAGTTCAATGCACACTTGTAACACTGTCATGTTATAGAGTTTCGTCACCAAATGTTCAACATAGGGATTTTAGGACCTCTGCTCATGAACAGTGCCACTGTCATTTTCTTAATCTGTCTCGAACACTGCTTTCCCACAGTGACCACGTTATTGTGCACCAGAACTGTGAAAACACATTTCGGTCAGGATGTGAAAAATGACAGCTGTACTGCTCATAAGGAGGTGTGAAAAAATGGCATTGTTGAAAATCTGGCGTGACAATATTACAACTGCGAAGTTACAAGGTGCGTGAAAGTGCACAATTTAACAACACTTGTAACACAGTCATTTACTGGGCTATCATCCCCAAATTTTCAACACAGGCATTTTAGGACCTCTGCTCATGAACAGTATCACTGTCATTTTCTTAATTTGTCCCGAACTGTGATTTCCCAAAGTGACTACCCTATTCTGCACCGCAAGTGCAAAAACACATTTCGGCCAGGATGGGAGAAATGACATTTCTACTGTTCATAAGTAGGTGTGAGAAAATGGCAATGTTGAAAATCTAGAGTGAAAATATTACAAATTCGCAAAGTTACGAGTGTGTGTGCAAACTGCCCAATGCACGCTCGTAACACAGTCACTGTATTGAGTATTGTTACCAAATTTTTAATATAGGCATTTTAGGACCTCTACTCGTGAACAGTGTCACTGCTATTTTCTTAATCTGTCCTGAACACTAATTTCCTACAGCAACCGTGCTTTTCTGTACCGGAACTGCGAAAACACATTTTGGCCAGGATGTGATCAATGACAGCTGTACTGTTCACAAGGAGGTGTGAAAAAATGGCAATGTTGAAAATCTGGCATGAAAATATTGGAAATTTGCGAAGTTACGAGCGTGCCTAGCAACTGTGCAATGCAAGCTCATAAAATAGTCATTTTTTGAATTTTTTCCACCAAATTTACAACATAGGCTTTTTGAGAGCCCACCTTGTGAACAGTAGCACTGTCATTTTGTTAATCAGCCCCGAAAGGTGATTCCACGCAGTGACCGAGAAATCACCTTTCGGGGCTGATTAACGCAGTGACAGTTCTAGAATTCATGAGGAGGGGCCCCAAAAACCCCATGTTGAAAATTTGGCGCCAAAATTCCAAAAAATGACTGAGATATGCATTAAAGTTGGAAACAACCCATTTATTCTATTATACAGCTTACTGGCATTTCCTCAGTTCACGGTCGACTTTGAAGAGTGCAGACGTGTTCCCGTTCCACCGAAGATCGTCGCGCTGAGCTCCAGAGGTAAGTATGGGGTGAGGGGGGTGTGGGGAGGCAGGGTGCGCAGTGGGTGGGCACGGTTGTGGGAGGGAGCAGGGAGACAGCACGAGGACAGTTTCCTTTTACAGGTTATAAAAAAAGATATTGCAGGACCATTTTTTATTTTACAGGGGTATGTGACGCTGGGTGGGCTCCCAGTGTGCCACCGAATCTTTCTTTTGGGGCAAGCTGCAGCCGGCGGGGATTGAGCACCCTGTCAACCTGCGGGGTGACATTATGCCAACGGAGAATGGGCAACCCGTCGACGAGACAGTATAAGTGGGGGTTACATTATGCTGATGGGAATGGGATCCCCACGTTGCTACAGAAACATTGGGGCATTGAAGCCGACAGGGATTGGGGCCCCATTGGCAAATAGACATGGTAGGATGAGCTCAGAACACGGCAGCAAACCGCTACCATGTTCACAAACAATATCAGTGTGTCAAGATCCCGCCCTGCAATGATGGGTCGCTCCCTCATTGCAGCGAATGGCTTATGCTGCAGTGACGAGGCAGCCCTTGATTACAGTGGCTGATTTTTTTACAAGTTGGTGGCATGCTGGCTGAACTAGTGTCAGCAGCAGCGTGCCACGGCATTGGGGGACTCTGGACAAGCATTTAAAGGCTGTGGGGGCATTGGCCACAACAGTGCGAACCTCCACAACCTGCTTGTGGAGAAAGCTGCCACAATACGTTTCTTGTGCATATGCACAATCAACATAAAAAAGATTAGAAGTGAGAGAAGATACAGTTGTAGTGCTTACTGTTGTATACCAGTTAATACTGTATAGTGGTCCCTTCCTGTTATCTAGGGGTATCAAGGATGTTATAGTCACGTGGGTGGGGCCCTACAAAAATAAATAAACAAAGTCTACTTACTTAACCTCCTGAGCACTGAGGTGACCTCCAGTCATCAACTGACACTTGGCAGAGCTGGCTAGGCTGTGGATCAAAGGTATTATCATAAGGAGACAAGCAGATTGACGGTCTAAACAGGGGTTATTTTAACCAAAAACAGGATCTTTTACTTTTCTTGAGCTCAGAAGATGTTGATATTTTACCAGCTGGAACAGTTCATTTTGCAATCATTGAAACATGGTAGTGTCCTAAATACACCTGGGTTAGAGTCAACCCTGTTGAGATACTTTTTCAACATTTTCCTGGCCTTGAGAGGAAACAGTTTTACTGCATTGGTTCTCCACTTCCAAACATGAGTGTGGAACCCATTTTCACAGACACTAGCCACTGGGCTGATTTACAGTCTCTTTGCTTGAAGCATTATGGTGCCATTTGATTCTGTGATGGATTTCCAAAGATCCACTCAGTTCTCCACAGAGCACATCCTTTCTTTGTTCATGTTCACACTCATTTTTGCACTTTCAAGTCACAGATGACATCTGAACCCACCTGGGCATAGCTGAGATGCCTACTGGGCACAACATATCTTCATTTCAGGCAGAATGACCCCCCCACACACATACACACTTTCTGAGTTAGCACTCCTGCTGCTGATTGGAACTGGCATCCTATCAGTGACTAGCGCTCTCTTGAGGAGGGTGGGCACTGCAGAGTGCCACCCCAAACACTGTACATTAAATAAGGTTAAATGTTACCTCAGTTCCTTGGCCCACAACACTCTCTCACACACACTTTTCCTCATAGACAGACCTTTAAACTTTTTTCAAAATGGGGTTTTCTTTTTTACAGGACACCAGCCTCTGAAGAGAAATTTGCAAACAGTGGGAGCTGGCACAGTGTGCCAGTGGTACCTCCCCACCACACTGACTCTGCAGAATCCCTTTTCTCCAGCAGAGAACACTGACTCCTTCCTTTTGCAATGCCAGGGAAAACCAGCTGACTCAGTCCTCCAAGGGCATAAAAACTGGCATTACCCTACAGGTTGAGAGATGCTCTTAAAGGGATTTTCAAGTAATTCCTAAGGGGGATTACACTCACCTACCTTCAAATGTTCGATATCCCTGGCAAGCACCGAAGCATTGAAAATCAACCTTCCACCCAGAGACCCATCCCGCTGAGGGTTGGACAACCCTCCATTATCCAGTCCCCGAGGGGAAATATGGCTGGCCACTATGAGGGTAGTACATTGGACATGAAAACAAAAAAGAAAAGGGGAGCTCCATAAGCCTAGAGGTCCTAACTTATCCTTTTGGCACCTCTGATAACCCATCCTCCAAGCCCCCTGGGTTGCTGTGCCCAGGAGACCCAGAGAGGAACCTCAGGCCTACTGCAATAACAGGCAACAAAACCAAAACCATACAGCCCTACTGGGGCAACTAACTCAATACTATGGGCAGGATTCATAAAGGGGATGCGCCCAGCTCATGCTAGATGCGCTGGCACATCCTCACCTTCACACCGGCATGATTCTGGCAGGGGGCCGATGCACCGGCTCATACCTGATGCACCAATGCATCACAGATGCACTGCAAACCACCCATAATGATATTGGGCACATCTGGAGGGGCTGTGAAGGGGGTGTTCCTGTGTATATGGTGCAGAGACACATTCACAGCCTGACCAGAAGGTGCATCTCTGGGGCAAGTCTGGAGATGCAACTCCCAAAAATAAGTCTACAACAAGTAGACCTTAGTAGCGTGCTACCCACAGGCAGGCTGCCATAGTGCAGACAGCAGCATGGCAGCCTGCCCACCCTGCCAGTCTAGAGTGCACCCCCTTCCTGCCCGATCCCCGTGTAGTATTTCACACCCTGCGGTGGTAGTGACAAGTGTGCAGAAATCCCCCTTCCCTGCCCGTATCCCAGTTTCCAAGCCGCACTCTGTGGCAATAGTGACATGTAAACAGAATCCCCACACCCTGCCCATATTCCAGTTTCCAAGCCGCACCCTGCAGCATCAGAGACATGTCCACAGACACCCCCCCAACCCTGCCCATAGTCCCAACGTGAAGCTGCACACTGAGGTGGTGGCTCCCTGTACAAAGCACTCCCCTCCTCACCCCGACATGCACGCATTGCTGATGGCCCTTCAAATGACCTCCCCAACATTCCAGCAGCCCCCCACCCACTCAGGCACCCTCTCCCCAACCTGCTCCCCCCGTCCCAGCAGGTCCAGAAGATTGGCAGGCAGCACAACACACCTGCATACTGCCATGGCTGCCTGCCGACAGAACTGTCTGAGACTGACAGCTATTGTACTACTGAAATCCCATTGGTGGACCCTGTTGACCGGGCTTGCAGTTAGTATTGTACACTATCATTCACATCTTTGTGAATGACAGTGTACAGTACTCACTGCAAGCCAGTTGGTTGACAGGGTCCAGCAATGGGCTTTCAGTAGCACAGTAGCTGTCAGTCTCGGACAGCTCTGTTGGCTGGCAGCCGTTGTGGTATGTGGGTGGGTTGTGCTGTCCGCTGACCTTTGGGACCTGCTGGGACGGGGAGAGCAGGGTGGGGAGAGGGTGCCTGAGTGGCTGGGGCTGTTAGAATGATGGGAGAGGGCATTTGGAGGGCCATCGGCGATGCATGCGTGTCAGGGTGGGGTGGTGCTTTGTACAGGGAGCCACCGCCGCAGTGTGCAGCTTTACACTGTGACTATGGACAGGGTGTGGGGTTTCTATGTACTTGTCTCTGCCGCTGCAGGGTGCAGCTTTGAAACTGGAATCCAGTCAGGGAGGGGGGATTTCTTTTGACAAGCATTCAGAACGGGGCTAGGGCAGGAAGGGGGGAACAATGGACCACAGGGGCTCAGTCGTGGGCATCCTCACGGTTGGTGAATTGGCCGGGGATGGGTGGGGGTGCAGACTGCCTCCCTGGGGATCTGTGTGGCCCATAGCCATTTCAGTGCACCCAGTGCATTCTGCTGGGTGCAACCCTGCTAGGCGCATGCAAATGGGGCCATAATGACATGAAAGTGGACCTATTGCACCATGCATGCCTATGGCCCTATTTGCATGTTTTTGGCTGTCAGTGGCAACACTGGGCACAGCGCATTGTGAAGTGCACTGCCCCATTGGTTTCCCCAGCCCACCTGGGGGTTGCGCTGATGCATACAGGGCTGGGCGCAACTGTGGTGTTCACAGAGGGGATGTGCCAGGAGCATCCCCCGGTGCATCCAATGTGAATACCGCTGTTTGTGCTTGGCACATCTCATTTGCACCAGGGCATCTGAGATACGCCAAGTGCAATTCGTTTGAGAATTCTATATTCCTGTAAGTTCCTTGTACCCTACCAAATATGTAAATGTACTCCGCCATAAAATGCAATTATTTTTTTTCCAAAACATTCAGTGTTCTTTTAGCAATTAGACCTGCAGTGAGCAATTTCAAAAATTCATGCAGTGACAGTTACAAAGATTCATGCAGTTAAAACATTCCACCAGTACTACTCTGCTCAGACAGTTATCCTAATGTATTTAGTTAATGCTGCAACATTTCATTCAGTGTACATCCTATACATTTCATGCAAATGTATTCTAAACATGCAGTACTCATCACTGACTCTAACACCCTACTCTGTACACAGTGGTACAGCTATATATGTATTCCAACATCCTGTTTATCTCCCTAAAGCACCAACTAACACTGAGCATTTGGCACTACATACTACATACTTATACTCTCAGACTACTTCCTTTCTAGGTTAAGCTGTAAACACTCACTAGACACTTCCTGCCTGTTTACCTAAACTGGTATGTGCCTCTGTAGTGGGCATCACTGCTATCACACATTTTCAATTTCCCATTTTAAACATTTACCTGTAGCTCCACCTGGATCTTGGATCTGGACACTGGAACACTGTGAAAGAAAACAATCCCCTCCCCTCCAACACATGGACAATTCCCTGCTATCTTTACTAAAATTATCACATCCATTGGTCACTTTGTTTTCAAATTTTCACAGAACTTCAAGTTATAAAATGGTACCTTTCTGCACAAATTTTTTTTTTTATAATTCCCATCATTTCTAGGGCTTCAGTGGGCGTAGCCCTGCAGATGTATTGCTGTCAGAAAAGGACTCAGTGCATTCTCTCTGACCAAACAATATGTTAGAGTTGCAACACAGTTGCCTACACATGCTGTCTCCATTGGCAGTCACACTGCACTATTTTTCTCTGTTGGTGGACATGGCAAACACAGCATACTCTGCCATGTCCAAAGTGGCCACCAAACTGTATTGTGCATGTGCAACTACTAGTGCATGCGCAGTAGAGAGTGTCAGCCATCTTGGGCATGGATATTATGGATACCCCCCCACTCAACGCTCCCTCTTAGCACCCCCCAGAAGCATAACAATGAGGATGGGGATGGCCAATCCCCCATCATGTTCTGTTGGACCTTTCTTTTAAAAGAAAAGCAGCCCAAATGCCTCCTTACTGCTGCAGCTGATGTCCTAAGCGGCATTATTCAGGATCGCATTGTCAATTCAAAGTATTTCACTTACCTTGCATTTCTTTTTTTGCAGGTTTTCACGCAAATAGCCGTTGCTTTCCCTGACCACAGGAGCACCATGTCAGAGTTTTGGCTGCACCGGAAGAGATGGTTTTGTGCATCCCCTTTAGAGCCCCATGCACATGCTCATAATGTACATGCGCATGTTTTGCAGACACCGTTCCTGTTCTGAGTCTCCCACTCATTTACAGCTGTGTCAGTATCTCACGCCTCATGTTGTATTCACTGTAGGTGCCGTTGATTGTTTCTTTTACCATCAATAAACGATTGTTTTTATGTTGGCTCGTGCTTGCGCGCCAGCCAACATATTGCATTAGGAGCAGATATGGAGGTGTGGTCACTGTGGGTGAATGCAAGACATGCATAAGTAGGTGCATCCCACATTCTCCAATAAGACAGCATGCAGGCGCCACACCAGCAAGACGTAAACTGGTGACCACATCTAAGAAAATGTCAACTGCAATGAGAAGCAAGCTTCTCGTTGCAGCGACACAGCCTCCCCATGTAAACATGGCGACAGGGGTGCCCCATCCTCCTGTTGCATTCCCCGACCCACTTCATTTCCAGATGGGGAGACCACCACCTGTTGGCATAATGACCCCCCCAAGTGGGTGCCGAGGGGGTGCCCAATTCCCTTCAGCATCATGCACTCCTCCCTAACAGTCTTCCTTTGCTGACTGGGGGCCAAATCCCCATCAGCTACAGTCCCCTCATCCCTGTTTATTTAGCTGATGGGGGAGCCCACTCACCATTGGCATAATGTGTCCCCCCCAATTTGTTGTGTGCTGGGGGGGTGCCCAATCCCCCGTTGGCTGCAGACCCCTAAAACAATAAGGTGACATGCTAGGAGCCCACTCCAGCATGCCAAATGTTCCTGAAAAAACAAAAACCGTCCTGCGATGTTCCCTTTTTTTTTACCCTGTAAAAAAGGAAATGGTCCTCTGCAGTCTCCCTGCCCCTCCCACAACCCGCACTCCACCACTGTCACACCCTGCCAACCCACCCCTACCCCTATACTTACTTCCTCTGCAATCCGCATGATGATCTTCGGTAGACCAAGAACATGTCTACACTCTTCTAAGCCGACTGAGAACTGAAGAAATGCTGGTAAGCTGTATTATGGCATATATAGGTTGTTTTCAACTTTGGTGCATATCTCAGGCATTTTTGGGAATTTTGACACCAAATTTTTAACATGGGGTTATTGGGACTCCTCCTTATGAATTCAGTAACTGTCATGGCGCTATTCAGTCCCGAAAGGTGATTTTGCAGTCACTGCACGGAATCACCTTTCAGGACTGATTAACAAAATGCTAAGGCCACTGTTCACGAGGGGGGCTCTCAAAAAGCCTATGTTGCAAATTTGGTGGAAAAAATCAAAAAAATGGCTGTTTTACAAGAGTGCGTTGTGCAGTTTCCATGCACACACGCTCGTAACTTCGTGAATTTGTAATATTTTCACTCCAGATTTTCAAAATTGGCATTTTTTCCACACCTACTCATGAACACTACAGCTGTCATTTTACATATCCTGGTCAAAATGTGTTTTCTCTTATCCGGCGCAGAATAGCGCTATAACTGTATAAAATCATTTTTTGGGACAATTTGAGGAAATGACGGTGACACTATTCATGTGCAGAGGTCCTAAAATGCCTATGTAGAAAATCTGGTGATGAAAGTCTATAAAATTACTATGTTACAAGTGAGCATTGTGCAGTTTCCATGCACCCTTGTAACTTAGCAAATTTGCAATATTTTCATGTCACATTTCCAACACTGGCATGTTTTCAGCTGTCATTTTTCACATCCTGCACAAAATGTGTTTTCGCACCTGTGGCGCACAATGGGGTGGTCATTTTGGAAATCAACGTTTGGGACAAATTAACAAAATCACAATGCCACTGTTCATGATGGGAGTTCCTAAAATGCCTATTTTGAAAATGTGGTTAAAAAATCCCAAAAATAACTGGGTTACAGACGTGTGTTGCACACTTTCTATGCATGCTCAAGACTTCACCAATTTTTAATATTTTCACTCCAGATTTTCAACATTGCCATTTTTTACACCTTCTCATGAACAATACAGTTGTCATTTTTCACATACTGCCCAAATGTGTTTTCATCTCTGTGTCGCCAAATGGCATAGCCGCTGTGCAAAACCACCTTTCAGCTAACAAACTGATAGTGCCGCTCTTCATGAGGTGGGGGTCACAAAAAGCCCACGTTGAAAATTTGGAGTGAAAATAAAAACACACACCTACAGCGTTAGGATTTCCAGCTGTATACCCCACCCTGTACAGACTGACAGGTGTCAGGGGTGTGACTTGGGATCATCGGCTGTAATGCTCATGCCATTCCACCTCCACCCCCACCCTGCAACCAGTGACAAGCATCATGGTGTGCCTTACAGTGTTAGGCCACAAAGTTCACCCCATTCTCCTATACTGCACCCACCTCTGGATATTTCCTTATGGAATGGGGTAAGTATAACGCCCAAAGACCCCAAAGCACATGACGACACTTGTCAGTGTCTACAAGGTAGGGTGAGGTAAAGCGGCCTGAGCGTTACAGTTGACGACCCAAAGGCAACTCATTGTCTCTGCAGGGTGGTGGTAGGGTTGGCATCACTTCAATACTTCACTGCCATTCCTATTATGTGTCTCTAACTCCTGCACTGCCAATGTCAATGTCAACGAGACAACATTCGGCATTGATAAATGCTTGTTTATTCTTATTTCAGTTCCCTTGTTTTAGTTGTAATTTTCGATCGCCCACTACCCGCAGTATTGTATTATTTTTTTCTGACAGTCTGCGTTTAGCACAAGGTGTTTTGTGTCAGGATGCCAACCTGCATGGTGACAGGTTGTTCAAATACATCAAGCAAGACCAGGTGTGCACATATAGTTAGCTTTCATCGTTTTCCACTCTTGAGCCATTGAAGACACAATGAATCATTGCTCTCAATAGGGATGACCTCAGTGGAGACAGCTTTGCACCTAAGAAGCACAACTTTGTGTGCTCTGAGCGTTTCAGGGATGCTGACTATTTTGTAAAAGGGATATATATATGCAGTGTTCCACTGTTATGTGCTTCTGTTCAGTGTTGTTGCACTGCTTTAATTGTCTTGAACTGAACTGGTAGTACTGTTATTGCTATATTGCTGTTTGCACACCACCCTCCACCCATCATTACCATTCCATATCAGATCACTAAACAGATGTGTCACCACCACATAACACAGGGTATTATTTCCTACATCAAAAGTACATGGATGTATACTTATTTGCCTTGGTTTGATTCCCACAACATCCACAGCTACCCATGCCTACGTGTCACTTTTCCTCTGTTTACAATGTTTGGTACATCCTCATGACCTTGGTTTTATTCCCACAACCTCCATTTGCATAAAGTGTGACTATGCAACTCACTTTACCTGCTCTAAACACCTAGCCATGCCAACTGTGACCAGTTATCTGTCATCTGTGGTGACAGTGATGGGCTATAAATTAGCTGTGTACATCCAGAGGACCTCAGTTTGATTACCACAACCTTCACTTACAAGCAGTGTGACTCTGGACAAGTCACTTTACCTACTCTAAACACCTATCCTGGCCTACTGTGACCAGTTTTCCTGTGGTCAGGTGCTGTAAAGTAGCTGTGTACATCCAGAGGACCTCGGTTTAATTCCCACAACCTCCTCTTCCATGCAGTGTGACTCTAGACAAGTCATTGTACCTACTCTAAACATCTATCCATGCCAGCTGTAACCTGTTATCCTGTGGTCAAATTCATGGGCTGTAAAGTAGCTGTGTACATGTAGGGGACCCCGATTTGATGCACACGACCTACAATTGCATGTAGTGCTAATGTGGAAGTCACTTTCCCTACTCTATAAACCCAAACCCAGGTCTACTGTCACCAGTTATCCTGTGGTTACACTCAGGGACTGTAAAGTAGCGGTGTACATCCAGAGGACATCGGCTTGATTCCCATAACCTCCTCCTGCATGCAGTGTGACTCTGGAAAAGTCACTTTACCTACTGTAAACACCTATTCAAGCTTACTGTGACCAGTTATCCTATGGTCACACTCAGGGTATGTAAAGTACCTGTGTACATCCAGAGGACCTCGGTTTCATTCCCCCAACCTCCACTTGCTTGCAGTGTGAATCTGGACAAGTCAGTTTACCTCTTGTAAACACCTAGCCATGCCCAGCTGTCGCCAGTTATCCTATGGTCACACTCAGGAGATCTAAACTAGCTGTGTACATTCAGAGGACCTCGGTTTGATTCCCACAACCTCCACTTGCATGCATTGTGACTCTGGGAAAGTCACTTTACCTACTCTAAACATCTAGCCATGCCAGCTGTGACCAGTTATCATGTGGTCTCACTCATGGGCTGTTAAGTAGCTGTGTACATGTAGAGGACCTCAGTTTGATTCACACGATCTTCACTTGCATGCAGTGTGACTGTGCACAAGTCACTTTCCCTAGTCTAGAAATCCAAACTCAGGCCTACTGTCACCAGTTATCCTGTGGTTACCCTCAGGGTCTGTAAAGTAGCTGTGTACATCCAGAGGACATGGGTTTGAGTCCCAGAACCTCCACTGGCATACAGTGTGACTCTGGACAAGTCACTTTACCTCCTCTAAACACCTAGCCATTCCTGCTATAACCAGTTATCCTGTGGTCACACTCAGGGGCTGTACAGTAGCTCTGTACATCCAGAGGACCTTGATTTGATTCCCACAACCTCTATTTGCATGAAGTGTGACTCTGGACAAGTCACTTTACCTCCTGTAAACATCTAGCCAGGCCCACTGTCACCAGTTATCCTGTGGTCACACTCAGGGGCTGTAAAGTAGCTGTGTACATCCAGAGGACCTTGATATGATTCCCACAACCTCCACTTGCATGCAGTGTGATTATGGACAAGTCACTTGACCTCCTTTAAACACCTAGCCAGGCCTACTACCTGTGGTCACTTTGACAGGCTGAAAATTAGCTGTGTACATCCGAAGGACCTCAGTTTGATTCCCACAACCTCCACTTCCATGAAGTGTGACTCTGGACAAGTCACTTTACCTACGCTATAAACCCATACCCATGCCAGCTGTGACCAGTTATCCTTTGGTCACACTCGGAGGCTGTAAAGTAACTGTGTGCATCCAGAGGACCTTGTTTGATTGCCATAACCTCCACTTGCATGCTGTGTGACTGGACAAGTCATTTTACCTCCTGTAAACAACTAGGCCTACTGTCACCAGTTATCCTGTGGTCACACTCAGGGTCTGTAAAGTAGCTGTGTACATCCAGAGGACATTGGTTTGATTCCCACAACCTCCACTTGCATGCAGCCTGACTGTGGACAACTCAGTGTACCTACTCAGTTAACCCAAACACAGGCCTACTGTGACCAGCTATCCTCTGCTCACAGTGAGTGGCTGTAAGTCAGCTGTGTACATCCCGAGGACCTCGGTTTTATTCCCACAACCTCCTCTTGCATGAAGTGTGACTCTTGACAAGTCAGTGTACCTCCTCTAAACACCTAGCCAGGCCTACTGTCATCAGTTATCCTGTGGTCACATTGAGGGGCTGAAAATTAGCTGTGTACATCCAGAGGACCTCGGTTTGATTCCACTAACTCCACTTGCATGCAGTGTGACTCTGGACAAGTCATTTTACCTACTCTAAATGTCTAGCTATACCAACTATGTCCAGTTATCCTGTGGTCACACTCATGGGCTATAAAGTAGCTGCGTATAGGTAGAGGACCTCATTTTGATTCACACAACCTCCACTTGAATGCAGTGTGACTGTGTACAAGTCATTTTCCCTACTCTATAAACCCAACCCATGCATACTGTGACCAGTTATCCTGTAGTCACACTCAGGGGCTATAAACTAACTCTGTACATCCAGAGGACCTTGATTTGATTCCCACAACCTCCACTTGCATGCAGTGTGACTCTGGACAAGTCACTTTACCTACACTATAAACCCAGACCCATGCCAGCTGTGACCAGTTATCCTGTGATCACACTCGTGGGCTGTTAAGTAGCTGTGTACAAGAAGAGGACATCGGTTTGATTCACACGACCTCCACTTGCATGTAGTGTCACTGTGGACAAGTCACTTTCCCTACTCTATAAACCCAAACCCAGGCCTACTGTCACCAGCTATCCTCTGCTCACAGTGAGTGGCTGTAAGTCAGCTGTGTACATCCTGGGGACCTCGGTTTGATTCCCACAACCTCCTCTTGCATCAAGTGTGACTCTTGACATGTCACTGTACCTCCTCGAAACACTTAGCCATGCCTACTGTCATCAATTATTCTGTGGTCACATTGAGGGGTTAAAAATTAGCTGTGTACATCCTGAGGACCTCGGTTTGATTCCCACTACCTCCACTTACATGAAGTGTGACTCTGGACAAGTCACTTTTCCTCCTGTAAACACCTAGCCAGGCCTACTGTCACCAGTTTTCCTGTGGTCACACTCAGGGGCTGTAAACTAACTGTGTACATCTACAGGACCTCGGTTTGAGTCCCACAACCTACACTTGCATGAATTGTGACTCTGGACAAGTCACTTTACCCCCTGTAAACATGCAGCCGTGCCTACTGTGACCAGTTATCCTGTGGTCACACTCATGGGCTGTAAAGTAGCTCTGTACAGCTACAGGATCTCGATTTGATTTCCACCACCTCCACTTACATGTAATGTGACTCTGTACACGTCACTTTATCTGCTGTAAACACCTAGCCAGGCCTACAGATACTTGTTATCCTGTTGTTACTCTCAGGGGCTCTAATGTATCTGTGTACATCCGAGGACCTCGGTTTGATCCCCACAACCTCCACTTGCATGCAGTGTGACTCTGGACAAGTCACTTTCCCTACTCTATAAACCCAAACCCAGGCCTACTGTCACCAGTTATCCTGTTTTCACACCAAGAGTCTGTAAAGTAGCTGTGTACATCCAGAGGACCTCGGTTTGATTACCACAACCTCCACTTACATGCAGTGTGACGCTGGACAAGTCACTTTACCTCCTGTAAACACCTAGCCAGGCCTACTGTCACCAGTTATCCTGTGGTCACACTCTGGGTCTGTAAGGTAGCTGTGCACATTCAGAGGACCTTGGTTTGATTCCCACAACCTCCACTTGCATGCAGTCTGACTGTGGACAACTCAGTTTACCTACTTAGTAAACCCAAATCCAGGCTGACTGTGTTCAGCTATCCTCTGCTCACAGTGAGTGGCTGTAAGTCAGTTGTATACATCCTGAGGACCTCGGTTTGATTCCCACAACCTCCTCTTGCATGAAGTGTGACTCTTGACAAGTTGCTGTACCTCCTCTAAACACCTAACCAGGCCTACTGTCACCAGTTATCCTGTGGTCACATTGACGGGCTGAAAATTAGCTGTGTATAGCTAGAGGACCTCGATTTGATTCCACCAACCTCCACTTCCTGGAAGTGTGATTCTGGACAAGTCACTTTGCCTCATCTAAACACCTAGCCAGGTCTACTGTCATCAGTTATGCTGTAGTCATATTGAGGGGCTGAAAATTAGCTGTGTACATACAGAGGACCTCGGTTTGTTTCCCACTACCTCCACTTGCATGAAGTGTGACTCTGGACAAGTCACTTTTCCTCCTGTAAACACCTAGCCAGGCCTACTGTCACCAGTTATCCTGTGGCCACACTCAGGGGCTGTAAACTAGCTGTGTACATCTACAGGACCTCGGTTTGAGCCCCACAACCTACACTTGAATGAAGTGTGGCTATGGACGAGTCACTTTTCCTCCTGTAAACATACAGCCATGCCTGCTGTGACCAGTTATCCTGTGGTCACACTCATGGGCTGTAAAGTAGCTCTGTACATCTACAGGATCTCGTTTTGATTTCCACCACCTCCACTTGCATGAAGTGTGACTCTGGACAAGTCACTTTGCCTCCTGTAAACACCTAGCCAGTCCTTCTGTCACCAGTTATCCTGTGGTCACACTCAGGGGCTCTAAAGTAGCTGTGTACATCCAGAGGACCTCAGTTTGATTCCTACAGTCAATATTTGCATGCATTGACAAGACGGGTGGAGAGCTTGCTGATGTCTTGAACCCAGTGGGTGGAGGTGAATGGAGTGCAGTCTGAGGAGACCTGTGTGAAGAGTGTTGCCTCCCAGTGGTCAGGTCTATGAAATCTGCTCAACTATATAGCTAGCACACCTTATTCTGCACCAGCCACTCCCTCCCTCCCTCCCACCATTCCCATCCATTGATCCTCCACCTTGACCAGTGCAAGCCCTTTGTGAAGCAGTCCACTGTTTTACTGGACACTACTTCTGCCGGTAACGCATTCCACCAAGCTACAACCCTCTCTGTAAAAAACAGTCTTCTCATTTCCATCCTGAACCTTCCTGCCTTGTTTATTCCTTTCATGTACTTAAAGGTTTCAATCATATACCCCCTGTCATTCCTCTCCTACTGCGAGTACGTAACTCCCTCAGCCTCCTTGGTACGGTAAGTCCACCAGACCCATGATCATCTTTGTCGCCGTGCATGGAACACCCTCAAGTAACTTAATGCTCCTCTTCAGATGCGGGCGCCAGTACTGCACGCAATACTCGAAGTGCGGTCTAACCAATGATTTATACAGTGGCAGAACCACCTACTTCCTAATGGAGGCTATACCTCTTGCAATGCAACCCAGCATTTTATTGGCCTTTTCAGCTGCCTTCCTACATTGTGCTGAGTTATTCATTGACCCTGTAATGAGCACCCCCAGATCCTTCTCCTCCTCTGTCTTGGATAGCTGTAGACACACCGATGGTAACTCCTACTTTGCTTCCTCAACACAAAATGCAGCACCTTTCAGTTTTACTCATTAAACCAAAGTTGCCAGTTGTCTCACCAGAGTTCCAACTTTGCAAGATCATCCTGTAACCACTGCCATCCCCCTCGGTCATCCACCACTCTTGCTCCCTCATTGTCATCATCAGCAAACAGACTGATCTTTCTCTTGATGCCCAATGATATGTCCACAATGAATATGCAAAGCAACACTTGTCCCAACACCAAGCCCTGATGAACACAGCTCATCACTACCTTTTATGATCCCAGGTCCCCTAACCACCACCTGTTGCCTTCTCTGTCTTCACTTTACTATCCATCGGACAAGCCTGCAGCCGCCAATGTGCCTTCTAACTTTCCTTCTATTCTCCCATGTGGCACCGAGTCCAATGCCTTACTGAAGTCCAGAAACAGGTCATCCTTTGCATGGCCCCCTTACAATTGCCTAGTTATCCAGTCAGAAAACTGTATCAGGGTTGTTTGTCCACATGTAGCATGTATCAAGTCATGCTGTCTGCTGTGCTGTAGTCCTTTGGCCTCCCTGTGGGCCAAAGGCTTCTCCTTCAGGGTAGTCTACATCAGCTAACCCACGATGGATGTCATGCTGAGCATTATGTACATCCACAGTTCATCCTTGGGCCAGGTCTTGTTGAGGGGCACCACATCAGCCATCCTCCAATCATAATGTACACCCCATTCCACCATAATGGTTACTATGTGGTCCTTACAGTTCATTTTCTACCTGACATGTTGGAGGAAGTTCTTCTCCCCCATCTTAATGCCTTGTGCCGGCATGGGCTCCATAGATGCCTTGGCTACCCTTACTGCTCATGTCATCTACTTTGATTCCTTCAGGTACTTCTCCCTGTCACCCACCCTTATTTTTCTTGTACTTACTTAAGAAAGCTGTTTTCATCCTTACCATTTCCATGACCTGCTTGCTCACCATGCTTTGTGTCCTAGCCCTATCTTTCCAGCTCTGATCCTTGCTGCATGTTGTGGTTATATCCACTATCCCCAGCTTAATGAACTTCCACCTCTGGTTAGTGCTCCTACTTGGTTGAATTCTGGCCAGGTACCCTTTTACCACTTCCCCCATCCTCACAAAGTTTCCCTCCTGAATTCAAGCACCCTTGTGCCATATTCCACTCCTTCCTTGGTCACATGCAATGTGAGCCATACTGAGTGGTGGTCACTACATGCCAGTAAATACTGACTGTAAACAGGTGGGAGAGGAGTGAGATTAGATGGTAAGATCTGGGTGTCATTGGAAAACCGAATGATGTTACTAACATACTAGAAAGGCAGAAGATTAGGCACTGTGGTGTATGGAGTCTGCTTGGTTATCAGTGCATACCCAACGCACCTTCACAACAACTCCTTCCTCCCTACTAGGTTCCCCATCCCTGACACCCACTGGTGACCTTTGAGCCACCCTGACCCTATATCTATCCCAGACCTTCTGGAACCACTCCACAGTTGCAGCATTCAGCAATTCCATGTGCTGCTCATTCCAGGGCTCCACTCACCTCTCACTGATGTAGCATCTCCAAGCTGCAAAACCTTTTTCCACTCTGAGCTAAGGTGGAGCCTGTCCCTCGAGTGCAGTTAATTATCCTCCGCAGATCAAGCCACAGTCCCTCATCCACCCATACCCCCAGTCATAGCACCATTAGCCAAGCCATACATTTACACCCCATGTTTTATGCTTATTCTCCACACTGGCCCTAGGTATCAGTAGTATGCCTGAGTAGATCAAGCACCCCACATTCTGACAGACCCTGTCCAACTCCATAAACATAGCATGAATCTCCAGCAAAGTGTTCCCCTCTATATCATTTGCACACAGGTGCACGACTATGTCAGGGGTCACACCACACTCTTTCACTACAGCATAAACTACATGTTTCTCCTGATGCACTGTCAAGCCACATATATACCTAGTCCTAACACCACAGGAAGTCTTCCCACTGTCCCTCCACCAGATCACCAGAATCATGGACTCAATCAATAAAAGCATTCTTACCACCTGCATTTCATGAGGACTTCTGCTATCCTAGTTTCCACATGACCACCCTCTCACCTCCACCAACACTACCTTGTATGACCCCCCCTTGTGCCAAACTCCAACCTGTAAGTTCTGCTCCAACCCTTGTTTGTCATCGACATGACCTCCCTGTTCTCTTCCCTTCCTGCTATGGCACTGTGGTCCATCTCTGTGTTTCCCCCAGGGTCAAGGGCACACACCCCTGCCACCAGGACTCCCTCCTCACTGACCTGTCCTCCTCAGCCACTTTCATTCTCCCATGCTGTGACCATGACCAGCTCTGTATCTCCCACATGGGCAATATCCCCACTCTGCTTCCAGCTATTTTCATTCTCAGACCTGTCCACCACCACAATCTCACTTCCTCCTACCACACCCAGACCCAACTCTGTATCACCACCAGGGAAATGAGACAACCCCTTGCCCTACAGGGGAAAGCACTGGTGCCCTCTTCCCTCCCTCCTCAGTATCTCTATCTGTCCCTCCCTCCCTGCATCTCTTCCCTTTGTATTATACCCAAGTATGAACATACAAACATACGAATATGCCATCAGAGACAGACCACCTAGTCTATCTAAGTCTGTGCGAGTGTGCAGCTAGCACCCCTAGTTTGCAGTCTCCCCATCCACCCTCATTTTGTCATCCCGCTGCCACCCCCACCTCCCCAACCCTCACTCTCCCCTGTTCCCTGTCCCATGCCCTTTTGAAGCTGTTCACAGATTTACATGATGCCACCAATTGTGTTAGTGCATTCCATTTTGCTACCACCCTCTCTGTGAAATAGTGTCTCCTCATTCCCCTCCTAAATCACTCCCTTATATTGTTTGCCCATGCCCCCGGTGACCCTCCCCCTCCTTAACTTCCCTTACTAGGTCATCCTTTAACCCACCCAGGGCCTCCCAACAACAAGCTCCCCCTTCCTTGCAAGAGGCAGTATAGAATAGTGGTTTAAGGCTCTGAGCTGCAAACCTGGAGACCTGGGTTTGAATCCCACAGCCCCCACTTGCATACTGTGTGATCCTGAGCAAGTCACTTGACTTCCTTGTGCTCCCAGGTCGCACCTGGAAACAAGCTTCAGCTTAGTGTGCCTTTCCTGGTTAAGCAATTTCCCCTTTCCCTTGCCTTTCCCTCCCTTCCCCACAGTGTTCTGACTCCTATTCCTCTTGGAGCCCCACGCACTTCCCCACTTTATCCGTATCCTGCTCCCCCAGAGACTGTATGCCAATGACTAGCTCCAACCCTCTTTTCAGCTAATCCCAATTACATCACCCACTTGCCTGCCTACAGAGGAACCTCCTCCACTTCAGATTCTACACCCTCACTTGACAGTGCCATTTCTCTGCCTCCGAATGCTGTGTCACACCACCTATTAGTTCTCTTTTTCCCATATCCAAGCTCTGTTCTCCTGACCCATTGCCAGGCCCCCTGATTTTTATTTCTCCTAACCTTGCACCACTCTCCCTGGTACTTATTCCGCTAAGTGCCAGACATACCTATGCCCCCTGGTGTGTCCTTTCCTTCCACTAGGGTCCAACAATACCAGTCACAGTATGGTAGCATGGTCACATGCTCTCGTGCACTCCTTGTCCTGTGAGTTCCAGCCCCTTTCTGGTGCCTCACCAGAACACTTTACCATTATACCATTATAATCCCCTGCATACCTCCCCCAAATCCCCAAAACCACAGTGCCATCATCCTTATCTCCCCCGTCCCTACCCCACACCCCCTCTTAGCCACTTGACCTACTTCCTGAGATACGTCAACCACTGGCACACCATAAAACCCCGCATCCTCCAGGTATGGTTTGGCACTGTTGCGGACACATATCCTACGCACACTACCACCCTTTGAAAGATAGTGACCCTCGTGATCCCCTGCCCCATTTCCTTCCAAGTGAGCTGCCCAATCCTCAACTGTTCTAGCAGTGTCAGCACATGACAGATACCCCCCACCTGTCCTAGTGGTGCCAGATCATGTCAGCAACTCCACACCCACCGATTAACACTGGGCAAGCTACAAAATAAAGACTTTCCTTACTGATGTGGTACAAAAATATCCATACATAGAAAAGCAGATACAGGACATAAAATAAAATGTCAACCACCAACACAACTGCAACAATGCTTGCAGCCCCGCCACCACAGTTCACTCACATCCTTGTCCATCTTATAGTCACTTACTGGATTTGTAGTGCACATCTCATTCTTGCCTGATTGCCATCAGCCAATGTTACCCTCCTTTCTGATTGGCATCGCACACCACAGGCAGCTTATAGATGTATGGTCGGGGGTTTCATTGAGGGAAATCCTTTGGTCCTGCCTCGACTCTTATCGTCATCAACACCAATCATCATTTGTTATTGGTTGCTGCATTGGTCTGCTAGCATGGATACAGGGCAACGTGATGGTAATTTTATTTCTTTGTTTCTGGTCACTACAGTACGACTGCATGCACCATGGTGTAACGTGGTGTTCCATGTTGAAATGTGATGCCTTCCTGTGACCGCTGTCAATGTCCTCCATTCACAGGTTGAACCCCGTGCTGCAAGTAGAGCCATGTCCAGACCCATGCTGGTATACTCATGTTGTACACGTGCAAATATTATTGCGGTTGTACCTGTCCATGGTGCACCATGCTTTCAACTCACCACCCTTGTTTACCATTTATGACCACGCTACTATCCACAATGTAATGTGAACGAACACTGTCTGTTGATATATATATACGCTGACTTTTTACAGTTACTCAATTACCTGTTTGGAGTACATGTCGGTCATGTGTTCAACATCATCAGAGATAGTGTTTCAGTCTACTTACTGCCCTGCGTCCTTCATCCAAAGACATCTAGCTGTACATTTCCTCACTTATCCTTTCTGCCCACTTACCAAATATATTTTTGCACCATTCAATTTATGGCACATAGAGCATAATAACTGCCTGTAGAATGTGTTTTGCACAGAGCATTATGTGACATATCCATCTGTCCATGTCAGTCTTCAGATGCATTGACGTCACACAATGCATGCAGCTCACTGTGGATTGCGTGCTGTGACTTCTGCTTGTCATTCATATGACATTCAGGTTATCTTTTATCAAGAACTGTACTCCGATATCATCAGACACACTGCACTGTCTTACTCTCCACTAGCAGTCATGTTTCATGAAGGCACAACATCACCACAACACACAGCAATGTAAGGATTGACTTATAATGGCAGAATTCTAATGCCTAACATGTAGTAACAAGCATGCCATGACACAAACATTCATGACCATTTGCATGTAATTGCATGTTTTTTTTGTTTCATTGATCATGCTTCCACATTTATCCTCGTACATAACTATATACAGTCAAGAGTAGCATGGCTATGACCTATCGATCACGAAATGTTACGTTCAATGTGTTGTTGGACATTAAATGTATGTGATCAATGTCATGTCTGGAGTATTTCAGTTGCAAAGATGTTTTTGATAGCACATGCTGTGATTACATTCATGTGACCATTTTTTTCTTTTCTGTCACACACAGGCCATTTGAAGAATAGACGGACATTGAAAATGGATGCTGTACCTTCCCTGTTTAGCAAACGCACCATGATGATCGACAGTGGTGTATCTCATAAGCTACACAAGGTAAATTAAAGCAATGTCTAGCTGTGGGTTCACAGATGATGTGCAAAATTTATTGCAGCAGATGGTTACATATGTACATTTTCTTCCCTTGTTTCCACAGGTGTCGCATGATGATGTACTGGTACACAATGGTGATGGGCAAAGATTCGCAGAGTGAAGGTGAATTCGCGGAGTGCTCCGCAACACGAAGTGGAGTACTTTGTGTTATAACAGGTAACGTGAAGTCCATTGAAAACAATGACTTCACGTTACTCCGCCTTCCACTTTGCCTTGTTTTTAAGCTCCAAAGGTGAATTTTGCAGTGATTCATGGGATTTCAGGTCACATGGGCTCTAGATTGTTCTGCACAGCCTCAGTTTGGGGTAATGTGTGTAGGAAGCTGTAGGAGACAATCTGCTCTGAGAGCTCTCTGCGATTCAAACCTTCAAAAAGCTGTTAAAAAATCCTTTTTGAGTCATTTTTTTTGCTGAAACTTTAGTTCATTGATTATAGGAAACCCTCCTGTGCTCATATCATCGAGCGTTTATTGTATGTATGGATTTTGAATGTTAAAGTACAACATTCAGTCTGTGTACTGAAAGACAGTGGAAGTGTGCTTTGGGGGAAGGGTGTATCTGTGGTGTAGGTAGATTAACTTGGAGAAAAAGACAGTGCTTTCTGTTTTGGTGATATTTTTCTTGTATAACTGTGCTAATGTACACACAGTAATATTTTCAATATTTCTTGCAATTTTTTTGCTGATTGTTGTGGTGCAGCAGTGCATAATTTTAGTTTGTTTAAAATATGTGGTTATATTACTGAAGTTTCCAATTTGCTATGCATTACTTAGTGTGTGTGTGAGTATGTGTGTGATGTGTGTCATCAAATCAGACACCTTTTATTGTGCCAAATAATAATTTCAACAATGTGAAGCTGCTATGCACTGCAGCTGTGTGATTTTTGTACTTCTTTGTGGTATCTTTGCTGGTACTAGTACTAGTGACTGTTACTGCAGCGGTACAGTACACTGCCCCCCCGGGGCCCGCCCCAACCAGCAAAGGTATTCTTTTCCAGATTTGAATTTATGATGGTGAGCACTGGTTAGGTGTTGTGCCTTTGTGTCTGCATCCCTTCAGTGCACAGCGCAATCTTAATCTGTCTGTGCATTTGCATCTCTTTAGGGCCCAATCTCCATCTGTAACTTAAGTCACCGTTGTTTCTTTGGCTTCCCTTCAGAGTACTGGACAGGTGTGGTGCTTAATTCTGCATGAACATTGTACTTATTAATATGCGTTTTTAAGTCAGAACCATCATCACGAGTCACTCATGATACAAATCACGTTCTTCATCATCACAGTCACAAATCACAATTCATGATCATTCACGTTACGAATCACAACATTAATTTATTTTAATAGTTACTTGGATGTATTGTAAGCCCATTTTGTAGTATCTCTCCATGCTTCACCACCCTACCATTGTACTCATTAATGTTTGTTTATAAGTGGTGGAGTTGGACAGTGTCTGCAGTACATACACAGACTGGAAAGAAGACTGACTGCACACATGCAGTGTAGCACAGTATACTTGCACTGCTAAGAATGCAAAGTGTCACGCATATGGAAGGCAACAAAAAAAAGGCATAATTACATACAAGGGTCGGGATGGTGGAGGAATACATTTTATAACACAGCAAGGAATGTGTTGGAGGGGCACATGGTGTGAGGAAAAACAACTAATGTGGGATCCCATGGAGATCCAGCAGCAGTTCCAGCATGGACATAATTTGCAACTGATGTCCCCCTATGTGATCCAGCTGCTGTTCCACAGCACTCACCTCTCGTTGTTCTGGTCCTGCTTCTGGGGGGGTACTCACAGGTTTTGAGCAGTCCAACAGGAATGAGCGCCCATGCCCTCCACACATGCGCATGGTATGATGCTTACTACTACCATGCTCTCCCAGAGCTGCCTCCGCTCCAGACATTCCCTCACACTGGTCCATCTCTCCTACTGAGCTCCCTCAGTCCAAGCAATCACTACTCACAATTAAGCAAAAAAAGAGTACAGAAAAGCCATAAAAATGTAGCTTTTAAAAAAAGCTGTTGGGTCTAAATCAAAGTTTAAATCTCCTCCTCCTCCCTCTGATCTAAAAGTATCAGCAGTCATAAAACATGCTACTCTCTTTCTGTCTGCACAGGAGAAAGTAAAAGTGTCTGCTTGCATGACTCACTTTCTTCCTGCCTAGTTAAAGAGCATGTGACTTACAGTACTGTAAGCCATGTGACGTGTGGGGGGCTGCCAAATCTGAAACACCAAGTGGATCACTTATAATCATAACGAGGAACTCAAAGTCCATTAAAAACAATGGCTTTGCCTTACTTCACATTGCCATTCCACGTTAACGTGAAGTGGTAATGACAAGGGGGAGTGAGCACTTTGCATTGCCCACTCCGTGTAGCAGAGTGGCAATACAAAGTGCCCAATCCGCATTCACTTTGCTGGCAGAATTTAAATGTGCTGCATCTCTAGTATACAACAGCAGTTCATAGCACCCAATGCCATCCTTGAGCATCCAACACCATCAAGAATTGTCAGATGTGACTCATGGAACCTCTGTCGATCCACCAACAACAAATGTCTTCACTGCCACAATGCATATGGATCGTCACACTGTATCTTTGGGTGTACACTATCAGGTCAAAATGAGTGATTTTGCTTGTCAGTGGCCAGAGTCTGCGGAAAGCATACTTAAGGATCACATCTACTGTCTTCCCTCAACTTTGTCGCTATTGACTGCAAACACTGAAATGACATCTAATCCAGCAACTGCAGCTGAACGTTGAGAAATTAGTTTAAAAACATGTAAAAACCTTGCAAGAATGACATCCACACCCGTGAAGGCAAATGTGTGTCTTCCTGCAGATGACAGCATCAATGTGTCCATGGTGACATCAGAAACCATGGATACTTTTGAGCCTGACATCTCCATGTTTTCTCCTGGTAGTGAGACGTACAGTCACTCAGAGTCAGAGGACATGGAAGATGTGGAGGAACAACATTCCGGAGGTATTCTAGCGAGTGAACAAAAAGTAATTGTGTTCAGGAAACAGTTATTTATTCTATTCGAAATGATGGTGTACAAATTGTGCAAACTACCAATGTTTCTCACTTTCTTTTGTAAGAGGGACCATGTTTGTGAGCGAGTTCTGCTGCACTAACTGACACACGTTGACATGGAGTTCTGCACCACTAATTGGAAAGATGAATGCGGGGGAATCTGCTGCTTAGTTTCACCGTACTATTTACAGGTAACACATATACCCGTATTTCAGAGTTCTTCAGATGCCTTCATGTCCCCTTCCTGTCGCAGACACAATACCTTCAAATTCAAAGGCAGTACTTGTTTCCTATGGTAAACTTCACGTGGGTCACTCAAAGAAATAAAAATCTTCAACTTATGTCTGGACATCAACTAACACTCATCAGTGATGGCCGCTGTGATTCCCCAGGACACTGTGCAAAAGTATTGCACGTACACAATAATGTATATGTCCACCATCCATATTGTGAAGACACAGTTGGTACAGGTCAACAAAGTACCAAACTCCAACTGCATGGAGAAAGAGGGGTTTCTATGGGCAATTAACAAGATAATGGATGCCAGCCTTGAAATCAACATCATTGCCACTGACAGACATCCACAAATTTTGTCTGTCATGACAAAGGATACCATCTTTGCTGGAATATTACATCAGTTCAATGTTGCCAAGTCTATCATGAAAAAATCGGTTGCCAAAGGAAGTCAGCGCCATTGCCAGGACCTCGTGCCATGGACATGGTCAGTGGTAAACCATTTCTGGTGGTCATCATCTACACGTAAAGGCAATGCGGCCTTGATGAAAGAGAAAAGTGTCTCAGTTCTGGAGCACACTACCAACAATCACAGCTGGGCTGATGGATTGATATTCCATGCATGTGAGCATGGCACTTTAGATGAGGAGATGTGACATGAAACATCCTGGCTGGAGAAGGGATCTGCTGCATTTGATGCCCTTAAATCCATTGTCATGGACAGCAATCTGTTTAAAGACATTGGGAAGGTGACAGAATTCTGCCACACAGGAAAGTTGGAGGTCTTTCACTCCCTTCTTACCAAATACTGCCCAAAACGGCAACACTTCTCGTATGGTGGAATGGTAGCTACAGTAGAACCCAGCTGGGAATTATTGACTACTCAGAGAACTGCAATAGACCCATTGCAACATGCAGTGCAGGGCCAAACAAAGGGCAGCTAAAGTATGACTTCTTCTTTTCGAAGCACACCAAGCAGTGAATTACCAGGCCAGTTTACCAAAAGAAAACATACCAGTTTCTTGACACCATGCTAGATGATGTGATCAGATTAAAGAGTGGCGACCTGGAAAGCCTTCCTTTAGTTGAGAAGCCTGACTTTCCAAAGAAGATAGGTCCCATTCAATGTCCACAGAAGGAAGAGTTAATTAACAGACATTATATGCGGTTCTCCAAAAAGTAGAACATGGTGGAGCATTATTCATATGGTGTAGCAGTGTTGAAGTGGAGTGATCCAACTATAAAGAAGTACTTCACCAAACCATGTTAAAGGTTCTTAGGTTTAAATTGTATAGTTTCATGTGCTATTACCTGTGTAAAAATGTCTACATACAGTTATTCATATATCACTTTGCATGCTCCTCCATTGTTAATGTTAAAGGCAGTGAATGTATGGAACATCCGTAATCAAGTACAGAAGTTTATATGATGTACCAGAGCGCCAGTGGGTCTCCAGTACTCTGGTTATTCCATCATGATTGAGTATTTTGGCCTTACACTCTTCATAGTGTTATGAAACACCATTCCCTATTTCCAGCTGATAAGCAGCTTCCACTCCAAAATATTAGTGATCATTGAGAGTGCGTGGATCAACACCACATTGTACTTTGTTCACCGGTGGACCCAACCCAAAGGTAGCCTGGATCAGTTCCTGGTGACTCTGCCAATGTGTGATTCCATCAACTTCTGGCTTCCACCACAGAATGTGGAAGACACAATTTTGTTTGTTATTCCCCAAATGTCCTTCATGCCCATTATGGATGTGTCTGTGGTAGGGTGTGGAGACCTTGTATGCGGGCAGGCTTTTCACAGTGTCTGATACCATTTTTTTGAAAAAAGATCTGAAATAAGTATCACTTTCACACACCAAAACTAAAGTTTTGGAGCAGGCCAAGTGTGCTGCTGCTCCTACTCATTTGATATAGCAACATGACCACTGACTATCACCTGTATTGATGGTAAATAAATATGATTATTACACGGGCTTCAGAAGCTGAGATACCGGATTGGGAGAGACCCGTCAGGTGACCATTGATTAATCCATGATATACGCACAGCAGCTGGTGAAGCAGCTGCCATGAGTGTTCAGTGAGTGGACCAGATTCTGTTATTGTGGCAAAAACTGCAGTCTGAATGGCAGCCATTGCTATCATCACTAACAGAGTGATAGGCAAAGCCTGTCATGTATGCCTTTACTGTTCAATGCATAGTCAAGACAGTGTCATGTTGCATCTACCAACAGCACATATATCTGTGTGTGTCCACCCACCCACCCCACAGATATCCATGAATCGAACAGCAACTGTCATTTTCACATCCATTGTGCAGTATAGGGGAAGCAGTATAGCTCAGTGGTTTAAGGCACTGAGCTGCAAATCTGGTGTCATCCAGCGGACCAGACCTGGGTTTGAATCCCATAGCCTCCACTTGTATACTGTGTGACTCTGGGCAACTCACTTAACTTTCCTATGCTCTCAGGTCATACCTGTAAAAAACCTTTCAGCTTAGTGTGCTACTCCTGGTTAAACAACTAAAAAAAAAAAAAGTATTAGAGTCCTTTCATCCCTATTGGTGTCTGTCCTCCCCCCCCCAGCTCCCTTCGTAGCAGCCATAGTGTTCTGATGAGCTGAATCTGTGAATAGGCCCTGATCCCAATCTCGTTCCCTTCATTGAGGCATACTGCTGCCCTGTATGAATGTGCCCTGATCCCTTCATCGGCACGTACTGCTTACCGCCAATCTCACTCTGGCTTCCAAAAGCTATGAACCCCACCCAGGCAGAGAGAGACATAGAGGCAGAGAGACAGTGTCACCAACAGACACCAGGGGTGAGAGACAAAGGGAGAAGAAACAAATGAAAACATGCCCATGCACATCACGGACATGAGAAACAGAGAGCTCCTTTTTCATGCAGTTTATTGTCCCTGGCTTCTCCTCCACTCATTCCCCCGTTCCGGCAATGGTCACCAGTTACATGGAGCCCTGCACAGTGTATGTTTGACTTCACCATCCCAGAGATGCAGGTCAGATGCAAGCAATCAGTGCCTCAAGGTACCCCATCAGAGAAAATGTAAATGTTACTGAAATAGACTGGGATTATCAGGTGAGCTATCCTCTGTGAGTAAAGTGCAGTGATGTGTCCGATTTGGTGATTGTAAAGAAAGAAAAATGTGCAGTTCCTTACAATGTCACAGTGTGCCATCCATTATAGTAGTGACAGAGATCCTATCTGCCGCCCACTCACTTTGTGTAGCTTAACCCTGTGCTAGGGCAAGAGAGAGAGAGACATGCAAAGCAGGGAGAGTGGGACCGCGAGACAGAATATGTACAGCACAGACACAGCGGCAGGGTGTACATTACAGTTAGTGAACTGTACTGTCCTGTCTGTGTGTAGCATGTGTGTTCTTTTGTTTTAACACAGATTTCCCATGTCCTCTGTCTACACAGGCACACTTTGCTACATATATATATATGTGTATGTATATGTATATATATATATATATATATATATATATATATGAGGGGCATTACAAGAGTGGCACTACTTTGTGTTGGGGAAGGATACATAAAAAAAACAGAGTTTTTCATGAGTTTACATGACTTTGCTTTGATTTTGTCACCCTTGAATGAGTCCATGTTATAGGCACGATAACCCACTCCTGGGTGTGCTGTTATTGGGGATTAATCAACACCCCAAGTGCTGTGAGAACACTCAGCCTGCATCCTCGTGCCTCACAATGCACCCAGGTTGTTGATTAATCCACAATAGCTGCACACCATGGAGTGGGTTATTGCTTGCATGTGTCATATAAGCCCTCAAGACAGCGGTCAGTTATAGGTAGTGGATGACAGTTAGAAATGGAACTATGTTATGGTACTTGTTATACATGACAAGTGGCACTGTGATTACTTTACCTTGTATGAACATTTTAATGACTGATGGTCACACGTGTGTATGACATACAATGTTTGCATTGTTCAGATTAACATTAGTAATTTGTCATACAACAAACTACTTTTATGTCAATGATAATAGCATCACAATATACTGTTCAACACTTCAGAGTAACACAGTATTGTGAATGGTTTCTGTTCATTACAAAAGTTTGAATAAACAGTAACTCTGAACACACATATAAAGGCAGTCAATTAGTATGTCTTCTGTGGTCTGTTCACAGCAGCACAGACAATGGTGGGGGGCCCAGACATTTCGGGACATGTTATCTGAACATGTGTTATCCTTCAAAGTCAAATGAAGTGGCTTCCTGTTACAAGCAACACTGTGTTGTACCAACATCTGGCTTCTACAGTCTTACTTTTTCTGCTGTTCATGTGTCGATTTCATTGCCACTTAGTCAGCAGACACCTCAAGGACATTTGTTCTGTATGGTACAGACTGACTAGTAGCAATTTACAAAGGTACTGCATTGTTGTACCGCTGTTGTACAAAAAGACATACTTTGAAATGGTACTCAACAGAAACATCAACAGACTTTTCAAAGTGGGGATCACAATTGACAGATCACTAAGTACTGTTTGGCCAAGGCACAACTAGGTAACAGTTGTGGCACCAAATGTGCTATAAATCCAAAAACAAAAGTAAGGCAGATGACAATGGCAACACCACATAGGACACAATGCCGTTTTCTGGAAGGGAAGGAGCTGAAGCATATAGTGCCATGACCAATAATACATTGCGGTTCAATGTCATTGGTTGACTAAGTCATATGATAAAATACGGTGAAAAACATGACGTTAAGGGGTTAATACTAGAACCAGAAGTAGTTCACAAGCAACCATACTTATAACCATCTTAGTGTTACTAAATGTTATGTCAACAATATTAATGTAACAGTCCAAGCCACAGGCATGGATCAGTCAAGTATAAACATGACTGGATGTTAATTCAGCTTGTTCAGGAATGATTGGGACCATGCATTGTCATCCTCCTCATTAGCTTCATGAAAGTCACAATACTGCCCACTTGCTTCAGGCCACTTGGCACAGATTGAAGCCACTGCAGATGATGGTATTACTCTCCAGACCTTCCTCCTTAATAGGTCATGCACCCAGTGTATGTATTAAATATAGGCCGAGAGTGCATGGACCTGTGGGTAAAAACAGAATTTGAGTTTGCAACCCTAATACCTCCCCGACTGATGGGCTTACACACATGAAAGGTACTGCTTATTGCCAAACAGAACTATTGTCAATGAAAGGATGGTCACATTTCAGGTACAGAATGATATAGTGTATGTTAGAAATAATGGGTTTGTTAATAGTATGATATACAGCAACCTGGTTTAGTTTTTTAACTGTTGACATGGGCATAGCACCATGGTAGTAGTTAATAATTTGCATTATATTTTAAAGATAATATCAGACATAGCCAGGTACATATAGAAGATACAGCATGACACATATGCATACACACTGACTGCAGTGTCATTATATAATTGACAAAATCTAGCCCATAGAAAGGCACATTGCTAAGTAATGATACAGTAAGAAATTATACAGTAAGTTGTATTGTGGTATTGTGCCCAAGAAATAAAAAAAGAAAAGAAAAGTATGAGAGAGTGCATGATTACCACCGCATCTAGGTTACTTAAGGCGTCTAATATGGGCATAATACATAAGTGTCTCCTGATACCTGAATAAGCTTGAAAAGCACAGACATAATAACAAAATTCTAACAACGTTAAGGTCCAGATCTGAATTCTTATCCTATAAGGAGAAAAGATAACAGTCCTTGCAGGGAGGGGGTGGGTTTGGGGATTCCAAACCATTTCCTACTGGTGTATCTATTATGTTGGTCCAGATCACTCCACAGGGAAAGTCAGCCAATCCCTGCACGTGCGGAGAGATAAGCTAAGTAAGGAGCCCAGGTAAGATAATATTGTGAAAGAGTGTTGGTAACTAAGTGGGACTGATGATCCAGTGATGCTACATTAGAGAGGGCGTTATATAATTCAGAGATGGTGGGTACCTCTGTGGTTCTCCACCTACAGAGGATAAGCCTCTTAGCTTGGAGGCTAAGAAGTGTCAGCCATCTGTGCTCTTGATGAGTGAATGCTCTCAGTACAGGAGGAAGGCCCAGAATCCAAACTAAGGGATCTAAAGCCAGAGCAGAGTCTGAGGCCTGTTGAGCCAGACCCAAGACAGCTGTCCAGAATGGAATGAGGAGTGGCAAAGCCAAAGTATGTGCAAAAGGTCTCTCTCTCCCCAGAGACATCGCCAGCAATGACTATTGTCCATGAGATGCATTCTGTATAAGACAACAGGAGTGTGATACCAATGCGACAATATCTTGTTTTGCATAAGTTTACTTTGCATATCTGGATACAAAGAATGAGCATATTTCCAGCATAGCTTCCATTGGTCATCTGAAATAAATTGTTGAAGAGCTTGCTCCCATTTACATTTAGCCTGAGCTGATTGTGCAGGGAGATGATTCCTAAGATCAGCATATATAAGACTGGCTTTATCCCCCTTATAGGTCAGCCATTTAATTAACAAATGGGATCTTGCTATATCTGTCTTGTGGTGTTGTTTAATATAAGCTAAAACTGAGCTTCTGAGCTGCAAGTACTGCCAAAAGGCCTGCTTACCTAAGTGGAACTCCTGATCCAGTGTTTGAAATGTTTTGATAGTGAGACTGTCATCTGTTATCAAGTCCTTTAGTGTAATAATTCCTTTACTCTGCCATAGAGGCCAGTGCAAAGGTTTGCCATTCACTTTTATGAACATGTTCCCCCATATAGGGGAGGTCAGAAGGGGCAGAAATCTGTCTCCAATTTCTGTTCCGCTAAATGCCATGTCAGTACTGAGCCTGCTATTGTTTGGCAGGAAGACAAATGTTTGGGAAGTGGATTGTTAAGTAAAACTGCTAGGGATTGGGTCTGGGCCATATACGCCTCCATGTGTATCCATTGTGGTCACTCAGATGTCTGTGGGAGGAACCCGTTTAAGGTCTGGGCTGCAGTGAAGGCCCATTTATACCCTTCCAGCCAAGGAAGGCTCCAGCCTTCCTGTGACCAATGGGATCTAAGTTTATTTCTACTATAACAGGGTTTGGTGCCTTCCCAAATAAAATTGGAAAAGGCCTGGTCTATGGCTTTAACCCATGAGGCGGATAGTGTAAATGGTATATGTGAGATGACATATAAAGTTTAAGGAGCTACCACCATTTTGATCATGAATATTTTACCTGCTAGTGTAAGTTGAATACCACTGCCCTGATAAACTCAGTCTTGATATCTTCAAGAAGGGGTTTAAGGTTCAGATCCATATTTTAGTAAGATCTACTGTGAGCCGTATCCCTAGATACACAAGGGAATGTGGGGCCCAATGAAGGCCGAGATGGGCCACCTGATCTAAAGTGCACAAGTTATTGAGGGGGAGTACTTCCGTTTTAGACCTGTTGATTTTTAGGCCAGAGTAGCTTGTAAAATCTGCAAGGAGGGAAAGCAGAGAAGGGAGGGAAGTAGTGACATCCACTAATGGGACTTACAAATCATCTGCATACATAAATGTAGGAAAAGTGATATTGCCAAAGGGAAAACCTGTTATGGTTGAAGAGTGGCGTATGGCAATCGCAAGTGGCTCCACTGCTATTATGAAAAGTAAGGGAGAGAGGGGGCAGCCCTGCCTCGTGCCCCACCCCAGAAGGAAGGGTGCAGACAGAGTAGAGTTGGTAAGGACCCGAGCCAAAGGGTTGTGATACAGAGCTGTCACCCAGCTTCTAAAATTGTGACCAAAGCCCATGGCTTTTAGCACCTGTTGAAGGTACTGCCATTCGAGAGAATCAAATGCCTTCTCAAAATCTATTGCTACTACAGCAGCTGGTGCCGGGAAGTTACTGGCCTGATATATCATATTTATAAGGGAATGTATATGATCTCTGCTGAGCCGACCTGGGAAAAAACTGACTTGTGAAGGATGTATAAGGTGGGGAAGCAAGGGGTTTAACCTGGTAGCCAGAATTTTTCCAAAAATCTTACTATCCAAATTGATAAGTGAAATAGGGCGATAGCTGGATGGTAAAGTGGCATCTTTCCCTTTTTTGGGAAATGCAGTAATGATCGCCTCCCGAAGAGATGGGGGAGGGATCCTGAACTAAGGGCCAAATTAAAAATGTCACTAAGTGGGGGGGATATCAGTGGTGCAACTAGGCTCCACATTTCTGGTCGAAATCCATCCCCACCAGGGGCCTTCCCATGATTTAAATTGAGGAGTGCATCTATGACCCCTTGAGGGGTAATGGGAGACTCCAAGGTAGCAGCTTGCTGAGGAGTTAAATGACAGATAGGTATAGATGTCAGAAAAGTTCGTACCTGTGCAACATTGAAAGTGCTGGAGGGAGAATGTAGCTGTTTATAAAAATCTGTCATCATTTCATTTATGCATTCTGGTTGAACTTGCACAGAGCCATCTGGTGCTTTGAATTCGGGAATATAGCTCTCGGCCCTCTGTTTCTGGAGTCTGTAGGCTAGTACTTTCCCAGCCTTCTCCCCAGCATTTATGCCGTAGTCTGAGGAAGGCCAGTTCAGCTTTCCTGGCAAGTAGGTTCTGTACTTGATGAAGGATTTTAGTGATTTCCTTGCCTATCAGGGAATGTAAGAAAGTGTACGGCATACTTTTAAATTTGGTCTCGAGTTCTATAAGATGGGATTCCAATGTTTTAAGCTGGTGTTCTTTCTGCCGCCTGTGGTACACTGAATATCCCATGATGTATGGTGGCTTTCAGTGCCTCCCAAACCATTGTTGGGGGGACCTCCGTTGTAGCATGATCTTGTGGAAAATTAGTGACCTGTATCCGAAGCCACTGAGGGAAATTAGGGTCCCTCAAGGGAAGCGGGTCCAAACGCCAGCTCGGGGATCTAGGAGCTGAGGGACTACTTAGCGTGTGAAGTTGTACGAGAGCATGATCCAATATGATAATTGGATGAATTACAGCATCATTGGTGCTGTTCATAATAGAAGGGGATACAAGCCAATAGCCAGCCGAGAGTGTGAGTTATGTACCGGAGAAAAGAATGTATAAATGTTGTCCCTCGGGTGCAAAATGCGAAAGGGGTCTTGTAACCCCATATCTGTGATCAGCTGCTGCAGTGAGAGGCAAGATTTCTGATGGTGATCTGGGCAGGTAGATGTGCGATCTAGGAAAGGGTTCAGGGAGAGATTGAAATCACCCCCTAAGATTATACTGTAGGGACCCTGTGGAGAGGCTAAGGAGCTAATAGCTTGGGACAGCGAGTGAAACACTTCAGGTTGGTCATCATTTGGGCCATACAAGTTAGCTATCACTAGGGTACCTGTCAGAGTATCCATCAAAGCCGCCACCCATCTGCCATCTCTATCTCGCTGCACTTTTAATTGTGTCCACTGAAGGGATTTGTGAAATAAAATAGCTACCCCACGTTTGCAAGTGGAGGCTGAAGAAGAAACAACCTGTCCCACCCAAGAGCCTTTCTGTCTGTCATGGTCCAACTTTTTCAACTTAGTATCTTGTAATAGGGCTACCTGCACACCCAGTCTCTTGAAATGATTCAGCACCTGAGAATGTTTCATAGGGGTATTAAGGCCCCGTACGTTCCAGGTGATATAACGAATGTCAGCCATGGTCTAGAAGTGGGAGGTCTGATTTAGAAGGGAGCAAGCTATAGAACCTAATAGAGACTGAAAGTGAAGGTCTGCCCCATATCATCTGAACCAGAAAGTCTGTTGTAATCAATTTAAACGCGACCAGCAAGGGACCCCAAACACACACACAATCGTCCCTCCTTTAAGCATGTACTAATCAAGATCTGGAAAACCTATAAACAATTTTAACTTGTAAAACATAATATTGACTGATAACAACATTTAACCAACTATATACACATATCGGCCGGTCCACAGCCATTAGGAGTCCCAAAGGTAATATGTCACTGACCGGAGTTGCAAGACCTCCTTTGGTGTCCGTGGGGGTTGGCCTGGGATCAGGACAAGAGGAAAAACTCTCCAGAACAGCTTGTCCATACTACAGGGTGTAAAAATACAGGTAGCGCTAAGACCCCCCTGAAGAACATATGACAGAAGTCCCCCTGGAACCATGGGGCCCTAAGCACATAGCAGGATATCCTCAAAAGCATGTCCCAAAAGGAGTTACAGTACTCCAATATTCCCAGCCAATAGAAGAGGGATAGGGAGAGCTGAGCTTAATACTCCCAGCAATTTAGATCCCATGGCAGGCCAAGGGATGAGAAGTTAACACATAAAGGGAGAACCAAACAGAAAAAAATGAGGTTCCCTTTCCTTTATTACATACTCAACTACCCATATTAAACTGGTACCATACAGTCTGAACATGTCCTTAGTCCGGGGGTTCTAAGCCAGGTCTGGGGAGACCAACTGAAGCATCAAGAGTTCCATCTCATGAGTACGCAGTAAGAAGGACGGCTGCAAGTTCTGGAGATGCGGCAACTGTGTCAGCCCAGGATTTGCTTTGAGACGTGGGGAGCATAGGTCTTGAGGATGTCGACCCACGCATGTCCATCTCTACCCCTTCAAAAATCCCTTGTGCAGTATATGAGTCCTGCAGGTCCAGTTGTAGAATGGCAAATGGGTTAGGTGAAAAGAAAGTCTGCAGATCTATGGTATCTTGCTGATCTGAAAGCTGGTCTGGGTGAGCAGTTGCCTGTGGGCTCGGGGAGCCGGTTCTTTCAGTAGGATGTTGTCATCGATCATGATGATGAGATGGTTGCCATTTCCTTGGCCTCGATGGTGGTGACGTGTCAAAAATCCACACACCAGTCTCAGGTATGTCTTGCTTGGGAGCCGAGGAAATATTCGCTGCAGACGGAGAGGGAGATCATTGTAGTTGCTCACTCTGGTTATTGGGGTCCCGAAACTCCACAGGATGTCTAGCCCACAGGAAGTCCAGCAAGCTCTCTGGGGTCTCAAACAGAAGGGGAGACCCATTGTGCATAATCCGCATGGTCGCAGGATACCGCAGTGAGTAAGAGTAGTTTAGTTTTTGTAACAGTCTCCGTGCCTGGCCATATTCCTTACGGTGATCAGAGAGTTCTTTAGAATAGTCCTGATAAAGCTGAATATGATGCCTTTGCCAAGTAATTTCGCCTGTAGTTCACGCAGCAGCCATAATAAATTATTTTTGCCTAAAGTCCAAAAATCTGGCAAGCAGGGGTCTGGGCCTTGCTCCAGGCTTTGGTACTGGGGCAAGCGAGTGATGTGCCCATTCTGTCTGAGGGTGAAAATCTGCTGGTAATTTGAGCAGCTTCGGGAGGGTTGACTGTGACAAGTCGATGGTTGATTTCTGCTCTGCACCTTCTGGAAAGCCAATAAGCCATATATTGTTTCGACAGCTGCGATTTTCCACGTCATCTAGTTTATTTTGTAGTGTGTGGATAAGTTCGGCCTGTTCCCTCAGGGTAGCAGTTATTTCATGAAGAGCTGCATCATGGGAGGATATTTGTCTCTCATTGTGGAAAAGCCTAACTTCAATCCCTTGCAAAGTTTGCGTAGTGGCATTGACTGCAATTGTGAGTTGTGCCATTTGGGTCATGAGCTGGCTGAACATCACTTCTGTTCTCGATGATTCTGCAGAAGGCTGCATATTGTAGGCCGCACTGCAAATCCGCCTTCCCAGAGAAAAGACGAGTGATTTCTAAAAGAGAAACTTGCAAGAAAAGTCCCCAAATTATGCCCAGGAGATTCCTCTCTACTACAATAGAAAATTCTGGCAGAAATAGAGGGTCTTAGTGACGGCTGATGTCAGATTTATCCCTGTGTTGCAAGAGCTATCTCTCTGTGCAACCATACTGGACTAGTGGGCACAGCATCATGGTAATGTGATGGATGTCCTGTACCTGAACGTAAGACATGACTAAGTTAATGCTGCATTATTGCATAACCAGAACAGTGAGAGCATTGAGAAAAGTTGCAAGATGGCTCACCAGCTGATTGTAGGATACAAAGGAGAAACTATTTGGAGGTGTATGGGGTGAGGTATGTAAACAAATGTCATTATCAAATGCAATTCCACATGGCTATGCAGTAGGACAAGAGATAGGTAATGTTTCATTGCCAACATCACTAAATGGATAAGAAGGTTACACGTATGAGAAGGGTGATACAATGAAGGGCAGTACAGTAGTCCTAGAGGAGTAGTAAAAATTAGCAGAATGCTGTAAGACATGACAACATGAGCAATGCAATTCAGTGAGAAGACATGCATTGGGGGCGACAGAAACAGTATAAATAGTTGATATTGGGTAGTGCACCTACCACACTGAATGCAGGAGATGGATATCTGTGTGAAACAGAGCATGTGAAAATGAACCACTCATCTGAGTGAAAGGGAAGGTATGCTTCTTTGCAGATCACACAAAGATATACAAAAGTGTTGATACACAAGACGGAGTTGAAAGGATGAGAATGAAATTGTCAAGGTTGGAGGAATGGACAAAAGTATGTCAGCTTACATTCAGTGCAAAGAAGTGCAAAGTAATGCACCTGGGAAACAAAAAAAAACAGGGGAAGTGTACATGGGGAGTGGGTTAGTAACAACAATAACAAGCATCTGTCAATGCCTAATGTTTGCTTGCTGGTAATAGCATTGGAAATGCAGGAGTTAGACAGATGCAGAGTAGGAATGGTAGTGAAGTACTGAACTTCACACCAACCCTACCTCCATCCTGCAGAGATGGACAGGCATTGGGGTATGCGTTTGTGTTATCACCCATAACGTTCATGTCATTTCATCTCACCCTATATTGCAGATACTGACAAGTGTTGAGGTGTGCCTTGGGGTGTTCGGCTTTACAGTCACCCCACTCCATAAGGACATATGCTGAAATAGGTGCAATATAGAATGGGGTGAACTGTGGGGCCGAAGAGTCGAAGGCACAGCTCAATGCCTGTCAGTGGCTGGGGGTGGGAGGGTTGGAATGGCATGAACATTACTTTCAGCAATCCAAAGGCACACCCCTGATGTCTGTCAGTCTATAAAGGGTGGGACATTATGGTTAGAAACCATAACGCCCCAGGCATTTGTTGGTATTTGCAATACAAATGTTCAACATGGCCATTTTGTGACCCCCACCTCATGAAAGCATTTGGGACCTCTTCTCATGAACAGTGGCACTGTGATTTTGTCAATGGGTCCCGAAATTTGAGTTTCCACACCGACCGTGCCACTGTGTGCCAGATGCATGAAAACACAGATGGGGCAGGATGTGAAGAATGACAGCTGTACCATTAATAGGGAGGTGTGAAGAGATGGCATTGTTGAAAGTCTGTAGTGAAAATATTGAAAATGCTCAAACCTTTGAGTGTACATGGAAACTGTGCAACGCATGAGCTTAACACAGTCATTTAGTGGAATAATTTCACCAAATTTTCAACTTAGGCATTTTGTGACCTCTGCTCATGAACACTGTCACTATGATGTTCTTAATCTGTCCCGAACATTGATTTCCCACAGCAACCACGGTATTCTGCACCAGATGTGTAAATGCATATTTTGGTCAGGATGTGAAAAATGACAGCTGTACTGTTCATAACTAGGTGTGGAAAAATGGCAATGTTAAAAATCTGGAGTGAAAATACTACAAATTCACAGTTATGAGGGTGTGTGGAAACTGCACAACGCACACTTGTAACAGTCACTTTGTGGACATTTGCCACCAAATTTTCAACATAGCCATTTTAGGACCTCTGCTCATGAACAGTGTCACTGTGATTTTACATACAAACATATGAACATACAAATCTGCCAGTAGAACACACCAATCGGTCAATGTAAGTCTGCCCGAGTGTGCAGCTAGCACCCTAGATTGCAGCTGCCCCAGCCTCCTCCCCCACTTTTCCCAGCCCCTGCCCCTGACCCTTTCTCTTGCTTTATCCCACTCCTCCTTAAAGCTATTGACTGGCTTACATGTTACCACCTCCTCTGGCAGCATATTCCAACTAGACACCACCCTCTCAAAAAAGTAGTGCCTCCTCATTTCTCTCTTGAAACATCCCCCTTCCAACCTTAGTCGGTGCCCACTCATCTCTCTTCCACTCCTCAGTTTAAACACCTCTACGGTGCTAGGTTTATTTATCCCCTTAGGTAGCTAAATGCTTCAATCATATCCCCAATCCCTGCTCTCCTCCAGTGTGTACATGTACAGCTCCATCAGCCTAACTTCATACTCCTTTCCTTCCATCCCCTTTAACATTTTTGTTGCCCTCCTTTGCACCCCCTCCAGTAAATTTATAGCTCTCCTCAGGTATAGTCTCCAGTACTGCACACAGTACTGTAGGTGTGGTGTGACCAAGGGCACTACTGAATTCAGTAGGCAGATGGGCCTGACAGCCTCCGAGGTTCATCCAACTCGGGCGGTGTTATGCAATGCCAGGTCCATCAGGAATAAGATCTGCATTATTGCCAATCTTGTTGGCTCAGTGGACTTGGCTTGCATGACTGAGACCTGGCTGGATGAAAATCCAGGCCCCATACTGGAGGCCATGACTCCAGCCGGGTACTCAGTGATACACCGCCTGGGATTGAACTGCGGGGTGGGGGGTTGCAGTCTGTTTTAAGACTGAACTGGGCCTCATGAATGTGGTAGTGGGAGAGACTGAGTCCTTTGAGTGTACAGTAGTAGCGGGTGTAGGTGTTCAAATCGTACTCATCTACTGTCCACCCAGAGATGGGAAACGTTTCTTACAGGAAGTAGCAGACTTCATCATTGACATGTCGTTTGAGTCATCCAAATTGATGGTTCTGGGTGACTTCAACGCCTAGGTCGATGATGAACTTTCACAATTTGGTAATCACTTCCTGCAATTAATGACTTCTTTGGGCCTTACACAGGTAGCTTCCACTGCTACTCATAAATCTGGGCACTCTCCGGACTTAGTCTTTCTCATTGGGATTGATGCATCTGACTTGGAGGTGGAACCAGTCGCATGGTTAGACAACTACATCGTGGGGTTCAGTTTTTGCACCCCCCTGAGAAGGCCTTCCCCTGTGGAAATGATCAGGTACCGCCCTTTACAGGATATTACCTCCCAAGGCCTTTCCGTGGTCCTTGACCTCTCATCCCCCATGGTGGAGAGCAGTAATCAAGAGACCCTGGTGATGGCCTATAATACAGCTGTTACAATGGCTCTGGATCTTATTGCTCCTGTTCATGTGCACCCCCTATCCCTTCACCCCAAGTCCCCTTACTTTGATGGGACATTGAGGGAGATGCAGAGACAGGGACGAAGGTTAGAGTGGTGCTGGCGCAAATCCGCCCTTGAAGCCGACTACCTTAGATTGATGGAACATTATTCTATCAATTACCCATAAGAAGGCAGAATTCCTGTCCAGGGAGATTGCAGTTGCTCAGAATTGACCAGCTCAGCTGTTTCGAACTATAGACAGACTGTGCAACCCAGACTGTCTGCAAGTTCGAAAAGCCTTTTTTCAATTAGAGTGCAAGGAGCTCACTCGTTACTTTGCAACTAAGGTGGCCGACATCAGGGCGGATTTGCATCTAGCAATCACTTAGGGTGATGCTGTTGAACAGTGTGAGTTCACAGTACCTTCATTTTCTTGGAGTTCCTTCAGTCGACCCGATTTTGTGGATGTTATGAGGATCAGCCATAATGTGTGTCCCACAAGCTGTAGTTTGGATCCTGGACCGACCTCCCTAATTTTGGGTTGTAGTGATATCATTGGTCCAGCCCTTGTGCAAATAGTCTGGTGCTCCCTGGAGTCGGGTGAGTTCCCTAGCTCCCTGAAAGAGGTGGTGGTGACTCCTCTCTTGAAGAAAGCTTCCTTGGACCCAGACTGTTTCACAAACTACAGACCCATCTCTAACGTTCCCTTTATTGGGAAGATGATTGAAAAGGTAGTGGCAGCCCAATTGGAAGACCATTTAACCATCCATAACATCTACGAATCCTTCTAATCCTGTTTTCATAAATGACACAGCACTGAGACTGAGCTGGTTCAGGTGCTTAATGATCTTCTGAGTAGGGTTGTCAGAACCCTCTGAAGTTCTGGGTTCTAGTTCTAGTCTAGAACTTTTGAAAAAGTTCTAGGGTTCTAATCTTTTTAGAACCTTTTAGAACTCGAACCCTATTTTTTAATTGTGCTGCCAGTAATGAAGATAGTAATGAAATACATGTAAAGGAAAAACTGTTCAATATAAGGGAGAGAAAAATGATCATGTGCAACATTGATAGGACTGCAACTGGGTTTATCTATGGTTTCTTCTGTTTGCTAAAGCCAGCAACATAATACATAACAGGCCCACCCACCCATATGTTAAAAGTTTTCCTGCTGCATCATAGCTCCTTAGTGAAAGAAAGAGGCACATTAGCCATTTATGTACTCAGTTATATATACTCATTGTCATGAATTATTAGAAAAAAAAACTGATATTACTTAATCTCAGCTATTTGCTGCTTTGTGTTTTAAATGAGTAAATCAAAAGTTGCTATGCTTAAAAGAAAGCTTTTATAACAACGTCAAGCCAAGGTACTGCAGCCGCAGCACATGGAACTGTTGCAAAACAAATCATGTCATAACGTAGTCAGTCAAAACATTTGAATAAAAAAAAATGCCAGTCATTGTTGCTGCCAAAAAGTGCATGCAATTTTCTAAGATAATGCATACATATACCAATATTCTTGTTGGCAAATTGAAGTAATACATACAACTTTTTAAGATGATGCATTTTTCCAGCTGATACATCAATAAAATCTGTATTTCAGTCACATAAATAAAAAAAAGTGGTTTCCTCACCACATACTAACTTAAGGAATATTTAATGAGGCTGCAGCAGTTGGCATGTGATGTTTAAGGGACAGATTCTGTCAACCCCATTATGTATCAGATTATCACTACTTGTAAAGCAAAAACACTTTATGATAGGTCACATTCTGTGAAAACTGCTGATGCAGATTTTCTTTTATTTATGATTCCTTTATTCTTTTTTTAAAGGGGACAGGACACTTTTGCTAGGTGGCAGCAGTTTCCAATGTATTTAATAAGAAAAAAAAAATATATATATATATTTCATATCTATAGCAGATTCCACAGTGGGCAATTGGTACAGCCCTCTCATACCATCGGTCTGTCATCATCTTTTTCCTCACCATCCCCAGCCAATCACGAATCTGTAAATGAAAGGACTAAAACAACACCCACCTTTCACCACAGCACCCATTCCACTTTTCTTCCACCACCGTCATCTATGCAGTAGAACCCATACCACCCTTACCCCATGTTAAAACCAACCCACAACCCTCACCCCCTCAAGCATGCATTTCACCCTCCTCCCCCACCCAAATGTTTAAACTACCCCCACACTTAGTCATGAACTACCATTCATGTCACCTTTCTCCATCCCTCACCCATGTTAAAACCCACTCCCCCAACCATCACCCATGTACTAACAACTATGCCATGTTTCTCCCTCCTGTATCCATGTTAAAAACCAACCCCCAACCCTCACCCATGCACTAGCATCCATGCCATCTTTCTCCCTCTTGCATCCATGTTAAAACCAACCTCTAGACATTTCCCACCCTCCAGCACCCATTCTACCCTCCTCCCCAAAAGCTAAAACTACCACATGCTTACTCAAGAAAAATGAAACTCTTTCCTCAAAATGAACCATACTTAACTGTTCCTTAACAAACAACACTTACATGAAAAACTGTCTTTTCAATTGCTTTCTTCTTATGAACAACATTCTGTAGAGTCATCTTCATGGTACCAGTAATTTGAGTGTTGTTGCTATTATACCATGATTTGTGTACAACAGAATGTTAAACATGAGCTATCGTGGTATGAGACCTATGCTTACAGAATGATATGTGGCTCAACCATGGCACAGGTAAAACTCCAGATGACCCTGTTTCCCAGAAGATGCTTGTAACAGGATGCTGCCTACAGAAACATAACAATACAAAATACAGTTTTTCCCATAATTTTTTATTCAGTAAGATAAGTTACATATGGATCATTTTGGTTTATGGCTAACATTTCTGTAATTGAAAAAATAATAAACAGCTACCAATTAGAACTCATTGTTTTGTCCTCTTTAAAATTGAAAAATAGACCGCCCCGGTCCCAACCCATACTGATGCACTACAAAGTCACAGAAGGTAAATCCAAAAATATATGTTGGCACTTTAACTATAAATAATATGATACTGAAATAATTGACATGACAGTGTCCCTTTTATGCCAAATTTGGGCCTGTTCCCACTGATGTTAAAATTGCCCTGTATATAAAACTTATTGACTTTAGACCCTAGCTACAAAGCGGTTTGCCATGAAAAGGTGAAAGTTTTGGGGGTATATATTATATAGTCCAAGGTAGTAGATTGAGAAAGGAGAGAGACAACCAAAGTCATCACAGTCTGTAAAAGTTTCCTTTTTGGTGCAGAGAGACTCTGTCTCACACAATATTTACCAGCCACCACCATCTGAGTTGTTATCACCATCAACATCCACAACATCAATCACTTCAGGATCAGTTTGTATACTCTGGTAGGGATACAAAAATCTTGACTTATTAACTTTAATAAAAGTTAACGTGTGTACATTTTCTTTCAGCAACCTATTTCTGGTGTCTGTCACAATATTGCCAGCTGTTCTAAACATGCATTCTGAAGAGACACTTGTTGCAGGACAACCAATATATTTACAGGCTTCATCATACAGCTCTGTCCAAATTGACTTTTTTGATCTCCAGTATTCAAAAGAGCATGCATCAATAGGAATAGGCAGTTCTTGCAGGTAACTGTCTACCATGATGGACAGAGACCGCTCAGAAGAGGAATCAGCAGAAGCTGCTATGGCAGCAATTTGGGAAAGGCTTTGCCACAGATTTAGCTTGCTACTAAGGGTTGAAGAAGTGGCAGTTGTGGAACAACTACTGTTAATGTTTGATGATTTTTCCAGTTCTGTATCCTTTTGTGAAGATGAACCTGCATGTTGCGGTGATGACAGCCTGAGGGTACTGTGCATTTCTGTGTTTGACTCCTGTGAGTGTTGCAGCTCATCTAGCAACAGACATTTGTACTGCTCTATATCATCTGTTTTTGGAAGATGTATAGCCTTTAACCTGGGATCTTAAGAGAGCTGCAAGGATGTAGTGTTTTGATTTCATCATTGCAACTAATTTGTCATTGGTTTTGAAGCGTTTGCTCATTCTCGTTACGAGATTCCCATGATACAGTCAACATGTTATCTGAGCTTCAGATCTGTCTTTTTCTATTTGTATATTTAGAACACTAAGATGATGTGAAATCAGCATTATGAGTGGGATAACCTGACTCACAGATGCGCCTTCGGAAGACATGTCCCTTGTAGCTGTCTCAAAAGGAGCTAGGATGCAGCACACTGTCTCCATTAATTTCCACTGCAGCACAGACAGCATAATTCCGTCTCCAATAATGTAACTGGAGCAATACTCATGTGCAGCTTGCTTTTGCTCCAACAGGCGCTGCAGCATATAAAGCGTTGAGTTCCAACGAGTGGAAACATTTTGAATCAGCTTTTGCTGGGACAGCTTGTGTTTTTTTGCAGTTTGGACAATATCCGTATAGCCTTGGTTGAATGTGAAAAGTGAGTCACAATTTTTTTGCAAACAGCAATCTTACAATCCACTTGTGTTTCATTGCTGAGAAATCCCTTGACAATTAAATGTAAGCGATGTGCAAAGCAAGAAGCATGCATAAATCCTCCATCCTGTACTGCTTTCAAGATGTTGGCTCCATTGTCACTTACTATGAAGCCACATTTTAGACTGTGAGCATAAACCCATTCGCTAAGGAGGTCATTTAGTTCCTGCAGCATGTTTGCAGCTGTATGACTTTGGCCAAACTTCTTTACATGCAGCAGCGCCATCTTCTGGGGTATCTTTGTTTTTGAAGAACCACAAGAAAAAGTGACCCAATGAGCAGTAAGGGACATGTAATCTATGTTTTGAGTGCTGGTACACATATCTGTTGTGACATGAATAACCCCACCCTCTGCAGTTTTAAGTGCAAGCATCACTGTCGCTTTTAAAACCTGATAAATATTTGGTATTTCAACATAGGAAAAGTACCTTCGATGAGGAACATTGTAACAAGGCTCTGCTAGTTTCAAGAACTCCCTAAAATCCTCATGATCTACCAAAGAGTATGGGAGAAGGACTCCAGCTAACAGTTCACCAATTCTGTGATTAAGATGAAGGGTCTTTGGATGATTTTTAGTAAAGGTATTCTTCCTTTCAAATGCCTGAGACAGTGTTAGCTGTTTACAACATGTCTCTGCTGGTTTATTATACACCATGCTTCGATGGGCAGATGCATGCTGGGATGGTGGACTAGGACTTATACATTCAGTGCCATTACTGGATATGCAACTGGTACTAATGGTGCTGGCATTGGTGGTACCAGTGATCCTAGGACTGGCAGTGGTTCTGTCTGCATCAAGTTCTGACAATTCAGTATCCATTTCAGATTCCCGACCCTTTTCACGTGCAGTCTGGAAGATGGAGGACATGGGTTTTGGATGATTAAGCAAAACTGAATGCTTTTTCAGGTGGCATTTAAGAGCTATAGTGCAAAGGCATGACACAATTTTACCACGGCTTACACTCTGTTTACACGGGACAAATTGCTCTGCATGGATCAGTTTTACTGACAGAGAAATAGTTCCACACCTCAGATGTGACAGATTTTGTTCAAGTGCTAGGAAGATAGCTAAAGACTATTTGCATCTTTTCACCTGTCCTAACAGAACCCAGGACATGCTTCTTGGTGCTAGAAGAGTGGGCAGAAGATTCTGATGAATTTTCATTGCTGGCCAACAGAAGTGGTGGATTCAATGGATATATTCTTCTCATTGACAACAGTGCTGGATGTATTTGCAAGTGCACTATCTGTTTCATTGTTAACAGACTTGCTCATTTCACTTTGTTGAGGAAGTAATGATATGTCGCAAGACACAACAGTGTCGGACTGAGACAGAGAGCTACTGTCTGAGTCAGAGAGGGACTCACTGTCACTTGTATTATTACTGCTAGTCACAGGGATTTTAACCGCATGAACGGCATACCTTATGGTGCCTCTCCATGTGACCCCAGCAGCTGCACAGGTTTTCTTAAAAGGACCCCCTTTACCACACTTCGCTGTTGCTCTTTTGCTGTTTGTTGAATTTTTATCACGTGAAATATTTTGGTTATTTCTGCTGGCACCAGGATTACCACTACCACCAACACTTGCTCCAACAGCAGCACCAGATGCTTCATCTATGTTGGTGTCAGCCATAACAGTACCATCATACTACAGTGAACACACCCACACCCACACAATTCCTGTGTAAGAAAGCAATCTGATCTGTGATTGCTGTCTACAACTCCAAAATTTTATTTTGGTTGTGTGACACTGTGATGTAGTGGACTGAAAGTAATTGAAGAATATGACAGTTTGCAACTAAAAGATCCCAGATTCAAGGCTTACAGAATGACTGAGCTGCTGGGCATAGGCATACACATAGTAGTCAAGGGGTGCACAGTAGCAGGGTGATGGGCTGACCACAAGAGATGGAGTTATACACACAAACCGAGGAAAGAGATTTTTCTGTCTCTCCTCCCAACAGGGAAATCTATTTTTAGGCTTCTGTCATGTATTTAAGGTTAATACCACCACACAACTGGCCACTGGGCTTCACACGGTAACACACTCTGGGTAAGGTACAGTGCAGTGCAGTCAAGGGGCGCACAGCAGCAGAGTGATGGGCTGACTACAAGAGACGGAACTACACACATAAACTGAGGAAAGAGATTTTTCAGTCTCTCCTCCCGAAGGGGAAATATATTTTTAGGCTTATGTCGTGTATTTAAGGATAATGCCACCACACAACTGGCCACTGGGTTTCACACAATAACACACACTGGGTAAGGTACAGTGCAGTCAAGGGGCACACAGCAGCAGGGTGATGGGCTGACCACAAGAGATGGAGTTACACACACAAACCAAGGACAGAGATTTTTCTGTCTCTCCTGCCAACGGGGAAATCTATTTTTAGGCTTCTATCATGTATTTAAGGTTAATACCACCACACAACTGGCCACTGGGCTTCACATGGTAACACACTCTGGGTAAGGTACAGTGCAGTGCAGTGCAGTCAAGGGGTTCACAGCAGCAGAGTGATGGGCTGACCACAAGAGACGGAGTTACACACGAAAACCGAGGAAAGAGATTTTTCTGTCCCTCCTCCCAACAGGGAAATATATTTTTAGGCTTCTGTCATGCATTTAAGGATAATGCCACCACACAACTGGCCACTGGGCTTCACATGGGAACACACACTGGGTAAGGTACAGTGCAGTCAAGGGGTGCACAGCAGCAGGGTGATGGGCTGACCACAAGAGATGGAGTTACACACACAAACCGAGGAAAGAGATTTTTCTGTCTCTCCTCCCAACAGGTAAATGTATTTTTTTTAGGCTTCTGTCATATATTTAGGGATAATGCCAGAAAGTTTAGTGAAGCACGCCCTCCCAAGCACAGTGCTGGCTAAGAGACCCTGTCTTCCAGATAACTTTTGGGTGGGACTGGGACCAAATAATTTTTGTTAAAACATCAAGTTTTCACACAAAAGCTCTTTTTTCCCCTCTCAGGAAAAATCCTTCTTTTCTTCACCCCTTTCCCAACCAGGAGATCTCCCTCCTCCCAAGAGTGCCACGAGTCACATATAATTGTGATTTGTGAAGAAATTCAGCAAGCATTGAGCAACTAGAGGTATGTTTGTTGTGTGCAATGCAGATTGAGCACTCACATACAAGCAGTTTCCAGGCAGCAGTCTGCTGCCTGCAAGTTAATTACTCTTTCTGATCTGAAGTAAACAGTCATCTATCCTCTCCCGTTCTTAGCTCCGTTCCCACCCTAGTTTCACTTTCTTTCCTCAGTTCTCGATCTCGAGTCCCTGAGTCCCGACTGCCCCCTTCCTTTTCCCCACCAGACCATTAACTTTTTTTTAATTATCAGGAACTGGCTGCGTGCACGATAGGTTTAATAAGTTCACGGTACAAGTTTGAACTGAGAGCACAGGCTTCGGCTCCTTCTCCGCTACAAAACTGAATGCAAATGGAGCCACAGCTCTGCAGACGACTTCACCTGTCACCACACTTGATCCCTCAACTCGCGAGACTGACTGGAGTCGCTCTACCACCACCACCTGACTGCATAGCAGATGGTCAGGTGGCATCAGCCTGAAAGGGCTTCAAACAAAGCACCCTCTGTGAATCAGTTTACCACATAGTCTAGTCACCGACTGATCCTAAATGAAAGTAATAAATGTACTACTTCCCCCACGACAGAACGTTTCCCTCAGAATGCTCAAACCTGTCACCTATGTCTGTTAGAACAAGGATTCTGCTTGTATACTTCGAGGTTATTAAAAGTTTTAAAACAGCACCTCGCTCAAACAGGTTACTTTACGATGCGAGACACTGAATCCTGACCCGGTACCTAAACGAGCGTGCACTGCACGGTTCCTTCACACGCACCCCCGCCTTCCAAGTGCACAACAGTTAATTAACTGACTGTCACAATACCTCTGAGATTACAGTACCAAAACTGAGGGAAACCCCGCCCCGTGACATCACTAGAGCTGCCTCTTCTAGTCACACCACACTGTTCTGAAACTAAAGAGTTAAGTGTTACTGAGTGTAAATATCGGACGGGAACGGAAAAGGGAGGGATGAGCATGCCACAAAGCATACAGAAAAGAAGTGAGATTTTGGATGATTTTAACCCTTTTGCTAACCTTGTAGTGTTCGAGTTCTAAATTAGAACTCAAACACCAGGGTTAGAATCTTTCTCGAACAAGTTCTGACAACACTACTTCTGAGGGTGAGAGACCAGCCTTTGACACTGTGGATCACTTGGTGTTAATAGCACGCCTGAGGCAGATTTGTGGAATTTTGGGAATCGTTCTACAATGGTTCACCTCATCCCTCACTGGGAGATCACAAAGAGTTGTGTTTTTTTTTTTTTTCCTCTGGCCCAACTTCTTTGTTGTGTGGGGTGCCTCAGGGTTCTGTGCTATCTCCCATGTTATTTGAGGTGTACATGCTGCCCCTCGGAGACATTATAAGACGGTATGGGCACTGCAATGCAGATGATACCCAGCTGCACCTGTCTTTTGCACCTGACCAGGATGGAGCTCTCTTGGTGTTTAACAACTGTCTGGAAGAAATCCAGGATTGGATGGATTCTAGTTGGTTGAAGTTGAACTCAAAAAAGACAGAGGTTTTGGTTGTGTACCCGGGTTGTCAGATAAAGGGGTTGCGTGTTGGTACACCCTCTGGAATTTTCCTTGGTGGCGTTTTACTTCTGACCTCTGAACGGGTGCATAACCTGGGGGTTATCTTGGATGACAGGCTGACACTACAGTCACAAGTATCAGTTGTTGTCAAGACTTCCTTTTACCATCTTAGGAATATCCCCAGCATTAAGCACCTTGTTCCGTCTGACACCCTACCAACATTGGTCCATGCCTTTGTGTCCTCGCAGCTGGACTACTACAACTCCCTGTACTTTGGGCTTTCTGGGGTTGAAATCTGTTGCCTACAGCTGGTGCAGAACACAGCAGCCCGGGTTTAGACTGGGACAAGTAGATCCTGTCATATTACCTCAGTGCTGCGCGAACTGCACTGGCTACCCATACGGTGGTGGATCGCCTTTAAAGTCAGTTTACTGACTTTCAAAGCCCTTCATGATCAGGGTCCGGTCTATCTGAAAGAACTTCTGGTGCCTTACTGCCCCTGCCGATCGCCCCACTCTGCCAACAAGGGGTTGTTAGAGATTCCAAGAGTGAGTCTTAAATCTTCAGGCTGTAGAGCATTCTCTCATGCTGCACCCACTCTTTGGAATTCTCTACCCCGACGGTTACGGGAGTGCACCTCTGTGGAGGAGTTTAAGAGTAACCTGAAAACTTATCTTTGGCAAATGGCCTTTTTGGATCGCTGATTATATTGTAATTGTTGATTGTGTTGTGGTTTTATCTTTATTTACCTTGAATTTTAATGTTTGATGCTATTGTGTTATGGTTTTATCTGTGTGTATTACTGGATTTTAATCTTTGATGTTATTGTTTTAATATGTACAGCACCTTGGAAATCGAAAGGTGCTTTATAAATAAATTTATTATTATAATTATTATTATTATTATTATTATTACTGTCTGTAGAGAGGTAGGATCACATCCCTGTGTCTGGATGAGAACCCCATTGTGATGCATCCCAGCATCTTGTTTGTCTTCATTGCTGCTTTCCTGCACTGGGCCGAGTTGTTCATGCTCCCAGTTACCAACACCCCTAGGTCGTTCTCCTCCTCTGTGATCCCCAACCAATAGTCCCTCTTCTGGTTCTTAGCCCTGAAGTGCATCACCTTACACTTCTTTGCAGTGAATCCTAGCTGCCACTCCACTGACCATGTCTCTAATTTGGTTAGGTCCACCTTCAGTTTTTTCCATTTATCCTCTTGGTCCACCACCGCCCCTAATTTGATATAATGTGTCAACAGACTAACCCTGCTCCCCAGTCCATGTGCTATATCAGAGATAAATAGCCCAAATAGCACCGGGCCCAGCACTGACCCCTGCAAGACCCCACTTGTCACTGCTCTTGGTGCTGAGAGCTACCCCACCACCACCACCACCCTCTGCACTCTCCCCTGTAACCAGTTCTTTATACATTTAGTAAGACCATCTTCCACCCATACCCCTCCTTCTCCTCACTCTTCTCCTCCTTGGCCTATGTTCCTCCTTCTGGTAGTCCGCACCATTTCTCCTCCTTACTCTTATCGGGTGGTGGTGTCTTCTGTATTACACTCAGACCACTCTGCCCGGCCCCTCCCAGGGTTACTACGCCTCCGCCTTTACCTATATCTGGGGGGGTAATCTCATTAGGCTCCCCTGTCCGGACCTTTCTATCAACCTCAGTCTTTGACCACCCCCCACTAGTTGAAATCCACCTTAGTAATGATATATCCCTCTAATCCTGCCTTTAATACTCCCCTCCCCTTCATGCTCAAGTGTACCCTGTTCCCCGTGTACAAGTCACTATTCCCCCCAGACCGTACTGCAGTTAGTCATTAACCCATAATTTTTGGTGTGGTACCAATCCCTCAGCCACTCGCTGAACTCCTCAAGCCTACCATTCCTCCCCGTGCTTGCACATGGTACCAGCAGTACCTTCGAGAATGCCACTGACTCCTCCCTCACACTGCCTGCCCAACCACTCGAACCTCCCCTTCACTATTTCCACAGTCCCCCCCACCACCAAGTCATTTGTACTCACCTGCTACACTAAATGAGGTTTCCTCCTCTCCCTTGCTGCACACTGGAGCAGTGCCTGCCCTGCCTCTCCTGCAGTCAACCTGGGGATAGCTTCAACCTAAATACGGCTGTGCCTTCCCCCCTGCCACCTCATCTCACCACTTTCAGTATAGAATCCCCCAGGACGAGTACCCCCCATCCCTTACCCCCTTTCCTTTCTAATACCCCTACCACCAGCCCACTATTCATTCTTCCCTGCCCCTTACCCCCAACAGCTGCTCCCTCTGTGACTTCTGTATTTGTACCCCCTACTTCCGCCTCACCCCTTTTCTCTGCCTTATTCTTCTCATCTCCCTTGAACACCTTCCCAGCCTGACTACTTCCTACTGGGCTTCCCATGTTGACCTCCCCTCCTCCCCTGCTGATTTCCAACCCCTCTCCTATCCCCACTGTTGTCGATTCAGAGCCCCCATTCTCTTTTACCCTGACAGTGATGCCCCTCCCATCCTTCCTCCTTCCCGTAGCCTTCTCTCCTCCTGTCACCAACCCCTCCTTCCTTACTAGCCACCCTCCTACCCTTTCATCCTCGTTATCTCTTTCCCTACCTGTTGCCATCCCTCTCATGCCCCGCTTTTCCTCCCCCTCAGTATGTTTCTGCTTCCCCTCTCTCTCCCATAGCACAGGTTTGAATCAATTCTAGTTGATACCCTCCTACATCTCTTCCCCTATTGGTTTCCCTCCTACTTGTCCCTCCATGCCATCCCTGGTCCCCCCGTCCCTCCCTGGTACTCAAACCCGCAGCCATCTGCTCTTCCCCTGATACTTCGTGGTCTCTTCCTCCCCATCAGGAGGCCCCCCGCCCGGACACCCCTCCCTTCTCATCTCTTTTCTGTTAGTGCCACTGATACTGGGGTCGTGTTCACCCTAGTTGTTCTTCCTCCATCCCTTTTTCCCATCCCCTATCCCCCCCCAGCAAGGATGCCTACCATACTCATCTGCCCTGCCACTTAGACTCCTCCCTAACCTCCCCAGTTCCTCCCTCAAACTAGCCAGTCATCTACAGACCACACCCCCCCATCCTGGTAGCCCAATCCAGGATCATGGTGGACCCACACCATGTACACCCCATCACCCTTCCAAAGATGCCCACCCTATTGACAGGCGGCACCTGCCCCATTTTGGCCCCCATCTTATGTTACGGGCGCTTACTCCCAGGTTCTGTACCCTACTACAACTGTTAGGCCCCTATTTAGTCTAATTCCTGGTCCCCCCCCCAACACTAGTTCCCCTACTGCCACCATGCCAACTGGTTTAATTCAGTCTCAAATCTCATCCATTAGATACTATATTACTGTACCAATCCTAAACCCTCCTTGTCCGTTTTTCACCCCTCAGCTACCATACTTTCTGTTCTCATTTCTCATATAGTTTCACTTAGCCCAGTTAGAAATCCTATTGCACCCCAAGTATTACTCAGCTCAGTTAGAGAAATAAACAGAACAAATAAATATGTATTATTACAGCAATCATAACAAGATAGCTCGGTATTTAGCTCAGTTAGAAAAATAAACAGAACAACTAAATCTGTATTATTACAGCAATCCTAAAAGTATCCAATCATTGCTTTGTCTCCACTCCAGAGACCCTGCCATAATATAGGACCACAGAAGACCCTGGACGGGAGAGTGGGCAACTCTAAAGTGCCATAAGAGCTCACTCACGCCCCCTCTCTCACTTGCTCATTCTATTTCTCCTGGCACTGCAGGCCACTCTTTTGTACTGGGCTCCTGCTTGCTTTGGCGCCTTTTTCTGCCTACAAAGAAATTTGCAGCAGTCCCGATAGAGCCTCATTGAGCTCGCTCACTCTTCTTTTCTCACTCACTCGTTCTGTTTCTCCTGGCACTGCAGGCTGCCCATTTGCACTGGGCTCCTGCCTGTGTTAGCAACTTTTTCTGCCCACAAAGAAATCCACAGCAGTCCTGACAGAGCTCCGTTGAGCTCTCTCACTCCCCCTCTCTCACTCACTCATTCTATTTCTCCCGGTGCTGCAGGCTGCCCTTTTCTACTGGGCTCCAGCCTGAGCTGGCACCTTTTTCTGGCCTCAAAGAAATCCATAGCTGTCCTGACAGAGCTCCCTTGAGGTTGCTCACTCCCCCCCCCTCACTCACTCATTCTGCTTCTCCCGGTGCTGCAGGCTACCCTTTTGTACTGGGCCCCTGCCTGCGCTGATGCCTTTTACTTCCCACAAAGAAATGTGCAGCAGTCCCGACAGAGCTCTGTTGAGCTCGCTCACTCCCCCTCCCTCACTCACTCATTCTGTTTCTCCTAGCGCTGCAGGCCACTCTTTTGTATTTGGCTCCTGCTTGCATTGGCACCTTTTTCTGCCTACAAAGAAATCTGCAGCAATCCCGAAAGAGCTCCATTGAGCTCGCTCACTCTCCTTTTCTCACTTGCTCATTCTGTTTCTCCTGGCACTGCAGCCTGCCATTTGTACTGGGCTCCTGCCTGTGTTAGCAACTTTTTCTGCCCACAAAGAAATCTGCAGCAGTCCCGACAGAGCTCCATTGAACTTGCTCACTCCACCTCTCTCACTCGCTCATTCCGTTTCTCCCGGTGCTGCAGGCTGCCCTTTTCTACTAGGCTCCAGCCTGGGTTGGTGATTTTTTCTGCCCACAAAGAAATCCACAGCTGTCCTGACAGAGCTCCATTGAGGTCGCTTACTCCCCCTCTCTCACTCACTCATTCTGTTTCTCCCGGCACTGCAGGGTGCCATTTTGTACTGGACTCCTGCCTGCATTGGCATCTTTTTCTGCCCACAAAGAAATCTGCAGCAGTCCCAACAGAGCTCCGTTGAGCTAGCTCACTCCACCTCCCTCATTCACTCGTTCTGTTTCTCCTGGCGCTGCAGGCTCCCTTTTTGTACAGGGCTCCAGCCTGCGTTGGCACCTTTTTCTGCCCACAAAGAAATCTGCAGCAGTCCTGACAGAGGTCCGCTGAGCTTGCTCACTTCCCCTCTCTCACTTGCTCATTCCGTTCCTCCCAGCACTGCAGTCTGCCCTTTTGTACTGGGCTCCTGCCTGCATTGGTGCCTTTTTCTGCCCACAAAGGAATCTGCAGTAGTCCTGATAGAGCTCCGTTGAGGTCGCTCACTCCCCCTCTCTTACTCGCTCATTCTGTTTCTCCCGGTGCTGCAGGCTGCCCTTTTGTTCTGGGCCCCTGCCTGTGTTGACTCCTTTTTCTGCCCACAAAGAAATCTGCAATAGTCCCGACAGAGGTCCATTGAGCTCACTCACTCCCCCTCCTTCACTCACTCATTCTGTTTCTCCTGGCACTGCAGGCTGCCCTTTTGTACTGGTCTTCTGTCTCCATTGGTGCCTTTTTCTGCCCACAAAGAAATCCGCAGCAGTCCTGACAGAGTTCAGCTGAGCTCACTCACTCCCCCTCTGTCACTCACTCATTCCATTTCTCCCAGCACTGCAGGCTGCCCTTTTGTACTGGGCTCCTGCCAGCATTGGCGCCTTTTTCTGCCCACAAAGAAATCCACAGGAGTCCCGATAAAGCTCCGTTAAGGTTGCTCACTGCCCCCCCCACTCGCTCATTCCGTTTCTCCTGGTGCTGCAGGCTGCCCTTTTGTACTTGGCTCCAGCCTGCATTGGCACCTTTTTCTGCCCACAAAGAAATCTGCAGCAGTCCCGATAGAGCTCCGTTGAGGTCGCTCACTCCTCCTCTCTCACTCGTTTATTCTGTTTCTCCCGCCACTGCAGGCTACCCTTTTGTACTGTGCCCCTGCCTGCACTGATGCCTTTTTCTGCCCACAAAGAAATCCACAGCAGTCCCGACAGAGCTTTGTTGAGCTCACTCACTCCCCCTCCCTCACTTGCTCATTCTGTCTGTTGGTGCCTTTCTCTGCCCACAAAGAAATCTGCAGCAGTCCCATCAGAGCTCAGCTGAGCTTGGTCACTCCCCCTCTCTCACTCGCTCGATCTTAATCTGTCCCAAACACTGATTTCCCAAAGCGACTGCGCTATTCTGTGCCAGAAGTGCGAAAACACAATTTGGCCAGGATGTGAGAAATGACAGCTGTACTGTTCATAAGGAGGTGTGAAAAGATGCCACTGTTGAAAATCTGGTGTGAAAATATTACTAATTTGCAAACTTACAAGGGAGCATGGAAAGTGTGCAACGCACACTCGTAACACAGTCATTTTATGGACTTTCATATCAAAATTTTCAACATAGGCATTTTAGGACCTCTGCTCATGAACAGTGTCACTGTGATTTTATTAATGTGTCCTGAACACTGATTTCCCACAGCGACTGCGCTATTCTGCACCGGAAGTGCAAAAACACATTTTGGCCAGGATTTGAAAAATGACAGCTGTTCTGTTCATAAGAAAGTGCAGAAAAATGGCAATGTTGAAAATCTGAAGTGAAAATATTTCAGATTCGTGAAGTCACTAGCGTGCGTAGCAACTGCGCAATGCACACTCATAAAACAGTCATTTTTTTTTAATTTTCCACCAAACTTGCAACATAGGCTTTTTGTGAGCCCACCTAATGAACACTGGTACTGTCATTTTGTTAAACAGTCCTGAAAGGTGATTCCATGCAGTGACCGCAAAATCACCTTTCTGGACCGAATAACGCTATGACAGTGGCTGAATTCATGAGGAGGGGTTCCAATAACCCCATGTTGAAAATTTGGTGCCAAAATTTCCCAAAATGTATGAGAGATGCAGCAAAGTTGAAAAAAACCTATTTATGCCATTATACAGCTTATCGGCATTTCTTCAGTTCATGGTCGGCTTTGAAGAGTGCAGACATGTTTCCAGTCCACCAAAGATCATCGTGATGTGCTCCAGAGGTAAGAATGGGGTGAGGGGTGGGGAGGCAGGGTGCGCGGAGGGTGGTGTGGGTTGGGGCAGGCCACGGACTCAATGAGGGTCCATTTTCTTCTTTACAGGGTTAAAAAACATTTTGGGACTGTTTTTTTTTCCTTAGGAACTTTTTGACACTCTGGGATGAGCTCCCAGAGTGCCACCTGAGTGGTTTTGGGGGGCTGTAGCCGATGGGATTGGGCACCCATCAGCAAATATGGGGAAGAGCTATAGGGATTGGGCATCTCCCTGCATACAACAAATCGGGGGGCATTATGTCGATGGGGAGTGGGCCTCCTGTTGGCAAATATAACGGGGGGAGACTGAAGCTGATGTGGATTAGGGTCCTGTCAGCAAATTTAACAGGGGATAGGGAGACTGAAGCCGATGGGGATTGGGCCCCTTGTTGGCAAAGAAAGATTTGGTGGGAGGCACATGAAGCCGAGGGGGATTGGACAACCCCATAGCAAACAACAAATGGGGAAAAGGGGGTTACAGTGTGCTGATGGGGAGTGGGCTCCCTGTTGGCAAATTACTGGGTCAGGGCCGCAAGGCACGCCATGCAACGATGGGTCGCTTCCTCATTGCATTGGAATGTCTGACACTGCAATGAGGAGGTGGCCCCTGATTGCAGTGGGAGAAAACCTTTCAAGGTGGTGTCATGCTGGCTGAACTAGAGTCAGCAGCAGCGTGCCACCGCATTGGGGAAAGCAGGCCAAACCTCAAAAGGCACTGGGGGCATTAGCCACAACAGTGCCACACCTCCACAACCAGCTTCTGTAGCAAGCTGCCGCAACGTGTTCCTTGCGCATGTATGCAAGCAAACATAAAAATGGAAAGGGACATGGGAATAGTCATATCAGATAACCTAATGGTTACCTAGCAATGTGAGCAGGCAGTAGGGATAGCTGGGTGGATACTGGGATATTTAGGGAGAGGCATCACCAGTAGAAAACAGGAAGTTATTATCCCTCTGTACAGACAGTTTGTGAGACACCATTAGGAGTACTGCATGTAGTTGTGGAGACCTCATCTCTGCAAGTACATAGACAGGATGGAGGTACTACAGAGGAGGGAAAATAATATGGTGCAGGGTCTGCAACACAAGACGTACGAAGAAAGAGCAAAGGAGCGTAACATGTATACCCTTGAAGAAAGAAGGAAGAAGGGAACATGATAGAAACTTGTAAGTACCTCAAGGGAATCAACTAACTCCAAATGGTAGCATCATTCAGAAAGAGAGATGTGCAAGAATAAGGGGACACAGTTTGAAGATAGAGAATGTGTACAGTACAACTCAGGATCAATGTGAGGAAGTGTTTTGTCTCAGAGAGGGTGGTGTTCGCATGGAATGGCCTTCCTGAGGAGGTTGTGGAGTCAAAAACATTGTGGGAAATCAAGAATGCACAGGACAGATATAAGGCAATTATTGTAGGGGTATAGGAAGAAATAGGGTGTTGGTTAAATAGGATCTGCCGATTATCCAGTAGGTAGGGAAATGTGAAGACTAGGTGATCCAAACAGTCTGTATGTGCCTCCAAAGTCCATGTTTGTATGTTTCTCATCACAGTGAAGTATCTCACTGGCAACAGAGAACAGAAATCTATGCTGCATGTGAAAGAAAACGTTTGTTGAGGATGGGTGATATCATGACAAAATTGCCAAAACCCCTACAATTTCATAGCATTTCCACTGCTTTACTGTTCTCATACATCCATACATTCATAAGTGTGTGTTTAAAAAAACAAAAAAAAACATAACTGGCAAATGGAGTATGCACAATCGCTCTATCTATTCTTTACACCACCCCCCAACCATAATAGGAAGAACCAAGAGGGAGGGATGGTACTGGAAGATGGTAAATTGTAGCACAGGAGACCGTGGGACCCCGGAGGAGGACTCCGCAAAAATGCAGAGGTGGGTGTAGCAAGGGTAGGAACTACAAAACCTGTGCAGAAACAACAAAGACTGGGGAAATTAGAAAACTGTGCAAGAACAAACCAGGCAGGAATAAGGGATACAAGGGACAGGGAGTTCTACAGGAAGGAATGGGGGCATGGGGGCATGAACCAGAAATTAAGGTAGGGGTACAGGGAACAGAGTGAAGAGTCATGGGTGGTGGTGATCAAATGGAGCAAGGTACAAGGGCAGGTAGCACCATGAATGAGCCAAGAAACCAGCCAATTATGCAGGGAGATGAGCAGGAGGAGCAAGATGTTGAGAGGAAGTCTCCAGAAGATTCAGGGTGGGGGGAAGAGCAGCACTGAAGAGCCAAGGAGCAAGGCATTGCCTCAGGAAGATGAGCAGGAGGAACAGGATGGGTGGAGGACATCTCAAGAAGTTTTGGGGGGTGGGAAGCAAGGGTAAGGGTAAGGATATGGAAAACTTGGGTAAGGGTGGGAGAAATGCAGGTGCGAGAAGCACCCGTGAGGAGGAAGGGGACAGGGGTTTTAATAGTTGTATTATTAAAGGTGTTACATGGGGGAGAAGGGGAGACATGCGGGGAGTGAAATATCGGTGTAATGCCTGCCAGGTATGACGGCAACCAAAGTTCTGCACTGCATGCCCTCATGGGGTAGGGCTATGGATAAGAAAAAACATCTGATCTTCCATTTAGGTACAAATGACCTTGCAAGTAGTAGTGTGATGGAGGAGCATGCAAGGTGTATGGCACTGCCTAGGTTATGCAAAAGCTTGTATTTAAAATCACTGTCTTTTTCCAACATGCTGACAGTACCAAGGGCCAGCATGGGGTGAAACACTTGGCTAGCAGGTTGTTGTGCTCACAGGGGATATGGAGTGGTAGCAGATTTGGGAACAATATGGAGCAACTGTGGTCTGTATGGCCCAGATAAGCTGCACTTAAATGGGGAGGGGAAAGCAGTGAAGAAATGCAAGCTGGATGATTATGTTGATAAACACTATTATTTAATGTAAGCGTGGGTGGACAGAGAAAGGGAGGCTACGATTCAAAAATCAGGAGGGGAGAACTTAGGGAACAAGGGAAGTTGAGGCCAGAGTGAAAACGTATGGGGTAAATGGTCCAGTTTAATGGAGGGGGGAGGATGTCAGGTCTGGAGAGACTGATATGGGGCAGCCTAGAAGAGCAGACAGAGGGAAAGTTGACCAAAAAGAGGACAGGTCAGGAGGGGTGGATATGCGGCATTCAAGAGGGGCAGTCAGGGGGAAATCAGAGCAGGAGATGGAGACCGGCATAGAGTGTTACAATAAATTTGATCTACTAAGAAACCTAGAAAGTGAGGAAGTGGGAGGTGGGAATGAGGGGAATGAAATTGAGTGCAGAGGGAGGAAATTGGAATCCCAGAGGGGGTCAGGGACCGGGAATGAGAAGGTTAGAAATAGCGCCAGCGGGAGAAGTGGGAACTTAACTGTTAAGCAAAAGGGAGAGGCATCATATAGTAGGCATGGGGTTTGAGGGCATGAGTGACAGGAAATGGAAAGATAAGGAGGAGAGGGAGGGAGCCCCTAAAGGATGATGTAATGTACCATAGAGGAGGCCCTAGGCAAAGGGGACCCACAGGGGCCACTGGAGGTAGAAGTAATAATATGAGGGGGGAAGATGGCAATCTGGGAGAAGGGGAAATGATCAAGACCAGGGGGGTAGGCACGGACAAGAGAGGGATAAAGGAGATACCCAATCAAGGGAGTCTGAGGCTACTGGGCATACAAAGGGTAGCAGGAAGGGGAGGGTGACAAGAGGTTCTCTCATAAGAAGGCAGCAGGACTCCCCGGGGAAAGAGATATTGGATCAAGGAGGGGAGGGAGGGTCAGAAGCACAAAACAGAGGAAATCAAAAGGAAGAAGGGGTCATTAAGGTTCTACTGCTGGGGGATTAAATTCCTGGTACATGAGCTGGCTAGAGATTGTGGAGGGAAACCAGATTTCCTGGTGCATCTGGGGACAAATGATATAGAGGGAAATAGTGTACTGGAAATCCAAGCAAGGTTCCGAGAACTAGACAGAGTAAGTCGGGATAATGGGTGCAACATTTCCATCTCGGAAATATTGCCAGTACCAAGGGCCTCTGTGGAGAACAAATCGAAGATAGCAGAGGTGAATAACTGGCTTAGAAAGTGGGGTAAAGAAAGGGGGTCGGGGGCATTGGGGGACTGTGAGGGGGTTTGGGAGGATAAGGGACTGTATGCCAAGGATAGGCTTCACCTTATCTGGATAGAGAAGGAAGTCCTTAAGCAGGGGTTGGCAGGCTATATTCAAGCTTAGTGGGGTTTAAAGTTGTGAGGGGGTTAAGGGAGGGGCAGACCGGAAGACCCTACCTCTCAACGAGAGGCCTAGCCTTCAGCCCCAAGGGGGGGGCAGGCAACAGATGAGTAGAGGGCGATACAGTGGTGGGGCAAAAGGAGGTCAGATCCATATGGTATCCGGGGAAGACATGGCAAAGGGGAGCAGGGAAAAGGATTGGGAGCTGATGCTAGTAAATGCCAGGAGCTTTGGAAATAAGGGGTCGGAGTTCCAGGCCATGTTGTTCGAAGGAGGGGTAGATGTGGTGGCAGTAACAGAAACTTGGGACAGCACAAACCATGATTGGGACTTAAATGTAAAGTAGTACACTATGCTTTGGAAGGATAGAAAGGAGGGCAGAGGGGGAGGAGTGGCTATGTTCATCAGGGACAGCATAGAAATTTCTAGGATAGAAGAGGCAGACAGAAAAGTAGAGGCCGTATGGGTCACCTTGAGAACCCCAGTAGGTGGAAAGGTCACATTTAGAGTGGTCTATAGGCCCCCAGGGAGGTGGGATGTTCTGGAGGATTGTCTGCTGGATAACATTATAGCCTAGTGTGGACCAAATGGTGAAGGAGTGGTGTTGATGTGGGATCTTAATATGCCAGCTACAAACTTGGAAACCATGCCTTCTGAGGTGGCCAAGGAACAGTGATTTCTGGACTTCTTTCAGGATGTTTTCTTCACTCAACATGTGTTGGTGCCTACAAGAGATGGGCATGTCCTGGACGTGGTCCTAGCAGAAGGGGAACTGGTGAGGGTTCTGACAGTAGAGGATCCCCTGGCTGGGAGTGACCACGACACTGTATTGTTTCAAATAAATCTGGGGGGGATTCTAGGACTTTGTTTATGGATCTCAGGGAGGTGGATTTTAGAGGCATAGGAAAGATATTCAAGGATCATTTGAAGAGGATTACAACTAGGACAGATGTTGAAGGGAGATGGGAGGTCATTAAATGGAGACTGCAGGAGGCAGGATGTGTGCAAAGGTGAAGGGTAAGGGGGTGAGGTCACGTAAACCATGTTAGTGGACCAGGGAGGTTCAGGAGGCGGTCAGGGAAAAGAAAGCTGCCTACAGAGATTACAAAAAAAACAAGTGTGGAAAGGGAAAAGGAAGCTTACCGTATCGCAGCAAGACAAGCCACCCAGATGGTAAGGTGGGGGCCAAGTCCAGTAAGGAGCAGCGGCTGGCACAGGGGATATGCAGAGGGGAGAAGAAGTTATTTAGGTATATTGGGGAGTGGAGAAAGACCAAGGGCCAGATCAGTAGATTGAGAACAGAAGGAGGGTGGGCGGAGGAGGTGCTGGACCAGGTGGAGGTCCTAAATATGTACTATGCCTCCGTGTTCACTAAGGAGGGGGATGGGAAACTTACAAAGAGGGATTGGTTGGAGTTAGAAGGGACTGGGGGCAGGAATGGTGGAGCAACAGACAAGGAAAAGCCGGGAGGGATGGGTACCCCAAGGGTTTCACATCGGGATAAATTGGCCAGTGGGGGGGGTGGACAGATGATGAAATCCACACTGAATGGGTGTGGAATGCCCTTAATGCCCTAAAAAATGAAAAAATCTCCAGGGATGGATGGCATATAGCCAAGAGTTCTATGGGAATTGGCGGATGTACTAGCTGCACCCCTGGCAAAGCTCTACAACAAGTCACTTGAGATGGGGATAGTGCCTAGGGATTGGAGAGAGGCAAATGTGGTGCCAATCCATAAAGGGGGATCAAGGGAAGTGAGGAGTAACTATAGACCTGTCAGTCTGACGTCAGTGGTGGGTAAAATAATGGAGAGTATTCTGAAGGAACGTTTGGGGTGTTCTTGGAGGAGACAGAATATTAAGATAGTCGCCAACATGGGTTTCTACCAGGAAGATTGTGTCAAACTAAGCTTGTGGAGTTCTATGAATGAGTAACATCAGAACTAGACAGGGTGAAGCCTGTGGATGTGCTATTCTTGGACTTTAACAAGGTGTTTGACTCGGCCCATCACAAAGACCTACTGGAGAAACTGAGGGGGATCGGAGTAGGCCCATTGATGGTTAGATGGATAGGAAACTGGCTGGTTGAGCACACCCAGAGAGTAGTCATCGGTGTGGAGATCTCAACCTCAAGAGGGGTCATTAGTGGGGTACCACAAGGCTCGGTCCTGGGGCCGATCTTGTTTAATGCATACATCTCAGATATCAGGGAGGGTATAGGGTGTGAAATGAGTCTCTTCGCTGACGATTCCAAGCTAAGAGCAGTGGTTGAGGGGGAGGGGGAAGGGGAGGAGGGGAGGGTGGCTCTGCAAGGAGACCTGGGGACCTGGATACCATGGATAGGTGGACTCGCACCTGGATATTAAATTTTAACTCTTCCAAATGCAAGGCATTACATCTTGGGAGGGGGAACCCTAAACACGAGTACACCATGGAGGGGAGGTGTTGGAGGCCACAGCAGAAGAAAAAGACATAGGGGTCCTGGTGGATGCAACTATGAATAACTCGAAGCAGTGCAAGAGGGCAGCAGTCAAGGTAAATAGGATGTTGGGCTGCATCGCAAAGGGGAGCACCTTAAGGTGTAGGGAAGTGATTCTGCCTTTGTACAATGATCTGGTTAGACCACACCTTGAGTATTGTGTGCAGTTCTGGAGACCGCACCTGAGGAGGGACATACAGCTCCTGGAAAGGGTACAGAGGAGGGCAGCCAAGATGATACAGGGTTTGGGGGATTTGACATATGAGGAGAGACTGGAGGAGCTCGACCTGTTCTCATTGGAGGAGAGGAGAGACCAGGGGGACTTGATGGAGGTCTTGAAGTACCTCAAGGGAATAAATAGGGTAAACAAGGAGGGGATCTTTACATTAAAGGAGAGGGTATCACCAGCGGGCATGGTTTGAAGTTGGAAGGAGGAAGGATGAGGGGGTAAAAGAGGAGGAGGTATTTCACTGAGAGGGTGGTGAAACCTTGGAATGTGCTGCCTGGTGAGCTGGTTTTGGCTTCTATGGTGGAGGGGTTCAAGAGGGGGTGGGACAGGTACAGAATGGGGATCAAGCAGGGGTGAGCCTGGCCCAGGGGGACTGGGATGGACAACAGGAGAAACAGAAATGCGATGGGGGGGGTCTCGGTACCCAACTGGGGTCCTGAGGCATGATCAAACTCAACAGACTGTAAGGCCTATTCTGCTGGCAGTTAGTATGTTAGTATGTAAGTGGGGGGAGGCCAAAGGAATCTGGGTCTCTTTGGTGGTGGAGAAGGGGAGGTGGTGCGTATAGTGGTAGTTTACAGACCCACAGAACAGTAGGAATCAGTGGACAAAAGCATGGCCGATGAGTTCTGGAGAATGGCCTCAAAGTGGGAGGTGGTACTGATGAGGGACCTCAACCTACCAGATATAGAGTGGGACATCCTATCGGCTGCATCGACCAGCAGCAGGGAAATATTGGACTCCCTGCAAATGTCCCTCCAAAGTACACTGGTCAGGGAGCCAACAAGGGCAGAAGCTACTGTAGATCTACTCCTGACAAATGGGGATAGGGTAGGAAATGTAGTGATGGGTGAACACCTTGTTATGAGTGAGCACAGTACAGTCTGGTTCAGAATAAGGAACACTGCAGATGTTTACCGGTACAGGCTGAGGGTGCTGGATTTCAAGAGCGTAGATTTCAGGAGAAAGGGGGTGAGTAGAGGAAATGGCTTTGGAGGGGTGGAGGAGTTGACAGATGTGGAGGTGATGTAGTGGAGGATAAAAGAAGCTATTGTGGAGGCCACTGACTTAGTCAGAAAGACAGAAATCAAAAATTAGAGGAGGAGGAAACCTATTTGGTACAATAGGGTTGGAGCAAAAAAGGTCACAGCAAAGAGAAAGGCCTTCAGGACGTTCAAGGAAACACAGGCACAAGTGGACTGGGGAAGATAACAGGTGACTTAGAGAGAAGCCGGGGTTGAGGCAAGGAGGGCGAAGACACAGACAGAGGAGCGCATAGCTGGAATGGTCAAACAAGGGAATAACATTTTTTTTTTCAGTACGTCAGTGAATGGAAGAAGCCTAAGCAGGGAATACTGTGGTTAAACACAAAGGAGAGTGAGTTGATACAAGGAGACAGAGAGAAAGTGGAAGCACTGAATAACTATTTTCCCACAGTGTTCAGTAGGGAGGAATAAGGCGTAGACAGCAGAGCAGGAAAAGGTAAGGCAGGGGAGGGGGAAGTGGATATGAGTCCAGTCCGGGTGGAGGAATTGTTGGGAGAACTAGGTTGCATGAAGGGTGTTCAAGGAAGTAAAGGATACACTGGCAGTACCATTGACTGCACTCTTCAATAACTCCCTGTAGTCTGGTGTGACACAGGAACACTGGAGGCAGGGAAATGTGGTCCCTCTGCATAAGGGAGAAGGAAGTGAGGAGGTGGGAAATTATAGTCTCGTGAGACTGACATCGGTGGTAGGCAAGTTCGTGAAGAAAGTAATGAAAGTCAGGATCAACAACTACCTGGAGGAAAGTGGCCTGATGGATCCAAGGCAACATGGTTTTATGAGGGTCAGATACTGTCAAAAAAATTGGAGAGTTTTTTGACACAGGAACATAGGAAGTGGATCAGGGGAGGGACTGCTATATAAACTGTCATGCCTGGGGCTGGGGCAGAGGGTGCTTTAATGGGTGGTAAACTGGCTGTGTACAGGAGGCACACGGTCATTATAAATAGGGTGGCATTCTGGAGAGGGCAGGGTCACAAGCAGGATCACTCAAGGATCGGCTTTGGGGCACCTACTATTCAATCTAGTTGTAGAGGATATTGTGGAGGTCCTTGAGGGTGGTTTGAGTCTGTTTGAACACGGTATTAAAATGTTCAATAAGGAAGACAATCACAAAGGGGTAGAAAGAATGCAGAGAGATCTGTGGATGCTCGAGGAATGGTGAAAGAGGTGGTAGCTTTCACTAAACACAGAAAAGTGTGAAATCATGCATCTTGATTAGAGGAACCAGAGGGCAGGGTTCTGCACTTGGGGCAAAGACCTGGAGGTAATGGAACAAGAAAGGAATCTAGGCATCACTATATCAGGGGACCTGAAGGTGGAAAGGTAGTGTGGGAGAGCAGTGGCTAGGAACAGTAGAATGCTGGGATGCATTGCAAGAGGGATCACCAGTAGAAAAAGAGAGGTCATAGTACCCTTGTACACCCATCTGGTTAGACCGAATTTGGATTATGGAGTCCATTTCTGAAGGCCATACCTAAAAAAGAATGTTGGGAGGCTGGAGTGAGTTCAGAGGAGAGCAATGAAGATGGTGCAGGGGCTCAGCTACATGTTGTACGAGGAATGGTTGAGAGATTTAAACATGTACTCCCAAGAACAGAGGAGGGAGAGTGGGGACATGATTGAGACCTTCAAATACCTTAAGGTTATAAGCTGGGTGGCAGTGGAAAGCATGTTCCAGCTGTAGGGAAATCAGAGGACGAGGGGGCATGGCTTGCAAGTGAATGGGGGGGCATTTCAAGGGTAACATTAGGAAGTACAATTTCATTGAGGGTGGTGGATAAGTGGAATAGGCTCGAGGAGGGGGTGGTTGGAGAAGCCTCAGTGGAAGGATTCAAAAAGGCACGGGACAGTCACAGGGGAGTGTTGGAAGGGCATGTCGTAGCACATAGCTAGACAAATGTGCAGACTAGGTGGGCCTGTCGGTCCTTTTCTGATGTCACACTTCTATGAATCAATGAACCAGCATGTATGCAACTTAAGAATTATTATGCCCCTAGTGCATGACTGCACAGTTTTGGCTGCCACGCAGTACTCCAATAGCATTGGATATTCCTTCATAGCTTATGAACATACATACAAAGAAGCCAGCTGAAGAAGGCCATTTGGTCTATCTAGTCTGCTCAGACACAGGTTACACAGCTTGAGATACTGTCCCTGCCCTCCCTCCCTCCCTCCTCCCCACTCCTCCCTACCCATGATCCTTACCATCCCCCATGTCTATCCCAGCATTTCTTAAATGCTTTCCCCACCCCACCAGAGATGTGTCCATTGTGAGAGTGACAGTTCGGGGGAAGGGGAGACTGGGACTCCTTCCTCTAGATGTTCTGGGATCAGCCACTACTGGATGGCATTCCACATCAGCTTGGTCACTGTGATTGACTGGTCCAGGTGCTCTAGACGTTGTGACTACTGAGAGCCCAACTCCCACTGCAGGTGCTGCATCTGCCATTGAGCCCACTGGACCATGCTGATGCAAGATTCCACGTACCCCACCAATCTCAGGAAGTCTTAGGCAGAGCGTATGCACTCAGTCTGAAATGATCGGGCAAAGGAGGCAAGATCCAATGCCCAGTTTGTAGGGAGGCAGGCCATGACCCATAGGAGTCTAGGTCTGCCCCAATGAAATGAATCACCTGTAAGGAGATCAGTTTGGACGTGGCTGGGTTGTCCAAGTGGCCCAAGTCATTGCAGGTCTGAACAGCCAGGTCCCTGGACTGCTCCACTGCCCCTTTGGTGCATCCACTGTCGTGCTGCTTTTTTTTACAGCTTCAAGAAGGCTGACCTCAAGCTCTCCCTGCAACTTTTTATGTTGTTACACAAGGGACTGTGTTACTTAATAAACAATGTTATGTGGGTCATACTGTAAAAGGCCCTAACAAACCACAGGTAGGACATGTCCACTGGTCCCACCCCACAGTGTACAGACCTACATTACTCCATATAACTGGTCACCTTCATCAAGCATGTCAACTGCAGCAAACTATGTAGTCTGCACCTGATCCTTCTCAAATGCGTGTTGTACTGTCACTCACACTATACCTTTAACCTGAATATACTGTCTTATTTTCCACTTCTCAACCATGTCCCCAAAGAAAATGTCATCCACCTATTGGCATATTGGGCAGATTTTTAATCCATTTCTTTTGTTGCCTTGACAATCCTGTGCACTGCAGCCATAGGTTTCATAATTTAACTGTACCAGTCCTTTGTAACCTGCATGCTGTTTCATTGTTTGAATGGTCTTGTCTTATCACTTATTGTCCAACTCACTTTGCTCTGCAAACAGAAGAGTGGCATTCATCTTGTGCTCATACTAAACAACCTTACACTGCTGACTGTGGCTGTTAGTAACCATACCACTACATCTCACTCCAAAATTCTCCCACCACCCTTCTATGTTCTGCATCAACTTCATCCATATTTGTATTTCAATGCCCCCTCCTGAACTCCTTGAAGTTTTGGATGGTTTGAACAGACTCCTACCATGCTGTGACTCTGCAGGACACTCTGTTATGGTCATTGTTTAAACACCTGACATCCACCACACTTGTTAGTAGGCAAATGGTATGCCTGTATATCATAATGTATATATGTGGGTTTACACTTGAACACCCGGTCATTTTCTACATTCTCCTGCTCAAGCCTGACCGTGATACCTTCCCTGATGTACAGACCATCACACACCATTTTCTGCCATACAAATTATGTTGCTGAGACTGAGACAGAAAGAGTGAGAAAGCAGCCACAGCTTCCTTGAATCAAGGAGGTTATTTTCTAGACTACACTGAACTGAATTATTACTTTTGGACATGTGTAAGTAACTAGTATTGATTCTGTTTTCGGGGTGGACTTTTCTTAGTTTTAACTTTAATTTGCCAAGGAGGAACTGTAGCTGGGAGATATTTGCAGTCAGTTGTGACTAGATCTGTTACTTAGCCATTGTGAAATAGGTGTCTGAAAGGAAGGAAGGCACTCCCCGGGGTGGAGGGTAAGAGTTGTAGGTGATTGTTTCTGGACGGCATAGGTTTACTCCCAGCCACCCTTCCCCTCACCCCATCCGCCCCAAGCACATAACTTCCTTTATATCAGGGGCTCTGACATCACTTCCCCAAAACTGCTAACAACATACACCTGTTCATATCCTTAAAGGCACAGCACACTGAATAGGGGGTAGAGACACTCACTAGCATGCACACACTAAAACAAGAACAAAAACCAAAAAATAATCTGTAACTGGAAAGGACACAGACATGTGGGGAGTGGTGCAATGCACTTGCTATGGAGCAGCAGTCTTCCGGGAGACATTCTGGAGACTGCATTGCTGCCCGATTTGTAGGCACCTCTCTGGTCTGAGGGAGGAGGTTGCTCGTCTCCATGCTGACCTGGCAAGGATTCAGGAAACCTGCTCCCCACCCAGGGACCATCCAGGCCACTGCCACTACCTCAAAGGTTGCCAAGAAAAAGGAGTGGTTGGACCACAGTGGGCTCAGGGAGGGTGAGGGTGGTGGAACAGAGGTGCATTCCTCCAGTTGTGCCTCTCCACAATTCATTTGCCACTCTGGCAAATCATGGTTCCTCTATGGAGGCACCTGCAGTGGAAACCAAGGAGGATGCTGGGAACCTCCACAATGGAGACCCACAGAAGGGTGGCCCAGGACCCCACAGGGGAAGGAAACAACTCCTGGTGGGGGACTCAGTTGTTAAGGAAGCAGAACTGGGGGAGGGAGGGGAAAAGGAGGTAAGGTATCTGCCCGGTGCCAAGGCTTGGAGGGACAGGAAACAAATCCTCAGGATCGTGGGAGCAGCAGCAAGGGGGAGGGGGTTGGATGTCATTATCCACCTATGGATGAATGACCTGGCTGAGAATGGGATCAGAGCAGTGCAACAGGAGTTTGTGGAGTTGGGGAAGGGTCTTAGACAAGTAGCACACATGGTAACTTTCTCAGAAGTGCTACCTGTCTATGGCATGGATGAGGCTAGTCTACTCCACACCATGGAATTCAATGACTGGTTGAAAAGCTGATGCAGAGCTCAGGGATTTGGCTTCCTTGGGGACTGGGGCTCCACCTAGAGGGATGCAGGTCTATACAGGTGCAATGGTCTGCATCTATCCTGAAGGGGAACCAGGATCCTAGGTGATAGGTTTAAATGCTTCAATGGCAAGCATTTAAACTAGCCAAGGGGGGCAGCACTGAAGAGGAGAAGGGAAATCCAAGCCTATCCCCAAAAATCAGGGCAATTAGTGAGGTAAACACCAAGATAGAGCAGTCAATAGGGAGAAGGGCAGGGGTAAATGAAGACAAAGACAAAGGCAGTAGGGACAGGGATGGGGCAAGAAGAAATAAAGCCATAAAAAATGGAGGATAATGAGTACCAATGCCCATAGTCTAGGTAAAAAGCTCCCTGAAATGGCAGCCATGATGGAGGTGGGATGCCTGGATATTGTGGCAGTCACAGAAACATGGTACACAGAGAACCATGACTGAGATGTCAATATACCAGGGTACACAATCTACAGGAGGGACAGGGAGGGAAGAAGAGGAGGAGGAGTAGCTCTCTATGTAAGGGAAGGGATCAAAGCAACAGAACTAAAGGATAAACAGGGAGGACAGGAGACAGTGTGGGTCATCCTGGAGACTGGAAATGTCACCACAATCCGCACAGGGATTGTATACAGACTCCCATCTCAGGGGGAAGAAATGGACAAGGAAATGATAGAAGACATCCTTAGGATGGCAGAGAAAGGGGAGATATTGCTGATGGGGGACCTGAATATGCCAGAAGTTGACTGGAGCACCTTTGCTGCAGCCACATCCAAGAGCAGGGCCGTTCTCGATGCCTTACAGGGGGCATGCCTCAGACAGCTAGTTTTGGAACCCACTCGGGAGAGAGCAATCTTAGACCTGGTACTCTCAAATTGGTATGGGGAGAGGATCTCAGATCTAGAAGTGGTTAGCCATCTGGGAACAAGTGACCACCAAACAGTGTGGTTCACGATAAATTTAGCTGTAGAGTCAAGCCACACAAAAGTGAAGGTACTGGACTTCAAGAGGGCTGATTTTGTCAAAATGGGAGAGTGCCTCAGAAAAGCACTAGCAAACAGGCAAGAAGGAAGGGTGGAGCAACAATGGGGAAACATCAAAACCATCACAGAGGCAACAAGCCTTTGTGCAAAGCAAATAAACAAATCAAAATGAAAGAAAAACCACTATGGTTCTCAATAGAAGTGGTGGGGAAGGTAAGGGAGAAAAAGATAGCATTCAGAAAGTATAAGGAAACACAGAAGGAGCAGGACAGAGAACTGTACCAGTTAAAGCAGAAGGACGCGGGTAAGGCAGTCTGAATAGCAAAGACCCAAACCGAGGAAAAGACAGCCAACTCGGTTAAGAAGGGGGATAAAACCTTTTATAGGTACATTAGGGAGCAAAGAAAGACGAAGGTAGGGATACTGAGGCTGAACAAAGAGGAAGGTGGTTGGGCAGAGAGCGACAGTGAAAAAGCAGGGATACTGAATGAGTACTTCTGCTCAGTATTCACAATGGAAAAGCAAGGGGAAATACCTAATCCGGTCAATAGAAGCACTCTGGATAGGGAGGTTGGAATTAGTCCTTTCACAGAAGAAAGGGTTCTGAAAGAACTCTTAAAACCGATGGTGGATAAAGCAATGGGCCCTGATGGGATTCACCCCAGAATTCTAAAAGAACTAAGGGAAGAACTAGTAACACCACTGACTACCCTTTTTAATAAATCATGGGAGGATGGTGTGGTATCTGAGGATAGGAGAAGGGCAGATGTGATTCCCCTTCACAAAAGTGGGAGCAAGGCAGGCAGGAAACTACAGACCTATCAGTTTGATCTCAGTGGTAGGGAAAATGATGGAATCACTTCTGATGGAAATAATTGTTGAGTACCTAGAGGCCAGGGGGGCACAGGACCCAAGGCAGCATGGATTCACAGCAGGAAGGTCATGTCAGACAAATCTAATTGATTTCTTTGACTGGGTGACAAAAGTATTAGACCAGGAAGGGGCTGTGGACATGGCCTACCTAGACTTTAGCAAGGCATTTGACACATTCCCGCACAAAAGATTAACAAACTAATTAACCAGCCTGGGAGTGGGTACCAAGGTGGTAGCCTGGGTAAAACAGTGGTTGGACAACAGGACACAGCAGGTAATAGTAAATGGAGTCCACTCTGAAGAAAAGAGGATTACTAGTGGGGTACTGCAGGGTTCAGTACTGGGGCCGATCCTTTTTAATGTCTTTATAAGTGACATTGCAGAGGGACTGGAAGGGAAAGTATGTCTGTTTGCAGATGACACAAAGATCTGCAACAGGGTTGATACACAAGGTGGGTTGGAAAGGATGAGAAGGGACTTGGCAAGGTTGAAGGAATGTTCAAATGTATGGCAGCTTTGATTCAATGGAAAGAAGTGCAAAATAATGCACCTGGGAAACAAAAACCCAAGGGAAGAGTACACAATGGGGGGGAGGGTGAGATACTGAAAACAACAAAAATGGAAAGGGACCAGTGGGTAGTCAAATCAGATGACCTAAGGTGGGCCAGCAATGTGAGAAGGCCGTAAGGAGGGCTGGGGGATATTGGGATGCATAGGGAGAGGCATCACCAGTAGAAAACTGGAAGTTGTTGGCCCTCTGTACAGACAGTTGGTAAGACCACATCTGGAGTACTGTGTACCGTTCAGGAGACCCCATCTCTGCAAAGACTTAGACAGGGTGGAGGCTGTCCAGAGGAGGGCAACCAAAATGATGCAGGGTCTGCATCAGAAGACATATGAATAAAGACTAAAGGAACTAAAGATGTATAGCCTCGAGGAAAGGAGGGAGAGGGGGGACATGATAGAAACTTTCAAATATCTCAAGGGAATCAATAAAGTCCAAGAGGCTAACATCTTTCAGAAAAAGAGATGTGCAAAAACAAGAGGGAACAATTTGAAGATGGAAGAGGGACGGCTCAGAGGTAATGTGAGGAAGTATTTCTTCACAGAGAGGGTTGTGGATACATGGAACAGCCTTCCTGAGGAGGTTGTAGAGTCAAAAACAGTGGGAGAATTCAAGAATGCATGGGACAGACATAAGGCAATTCTAGTGGGGGGTAGGAGGAAGTAGGCTGTTGGTTAACTAGGATCTGCAGCTTAGGGAAATGGACAGACTAGGTGGGCCAAGCAGTCCTTATCTGCCATCAAATTCTATGTTTCTATGCATCAATCTATTTGTAGGTGACATTGTGGAGGGCTTTGAAAGTGCTGTGAGCCCATTTGCAGATGATATAAAGATGTGCAATAGGGCAGACACTCAGGAAGGCATGGAAAAAATGCAGAGAAACTTGAGGAGGATAGAGGCATGATCAAAGAGGTGGCAGCTTTCATTCAACAAAGAAAGGTGTAAACTCATGCATCTTGGTTACAGAAACCGAAGGGCAGGGCACTGTATTGGGGGCAGAGATCTGGAGGCAACAGAACAAGAAAGGGTCATGGGCATCACTATATCGGGGAAACTGTAGGTGGAAAGGTACTGCAGGAGAGCAGTGGCTAGGGGTAGTGGAATGCTGGGATGCATCGGAAGGGGGATAACCAATAGAAATAGGGAGGTCATGGAACCCTTGCACACCTATCTGGTTAGACCACATTTGGAATACGGAGTCCAGTTCCGGAGGCCATTCCTCAAAAAGGATGTGGGGAGGCTGGACCGAGTACACAGAAGAGCGACAAAGATGGTAATCAGACGACAAGGGGGCATGGCCTTCAGGTGGAGGGGGGGCAGTTCAGGGTAACATTAGGAAGTACTATTGCACAGGGAGGGTGGTGGATAAGTGGAATAGGCTCCCGGAGGTGGTACTTGGAGAAGCGACAGTGGAGGGATTCAAAAAGGCATGGGAGAAACACAGGTGAGTGTTTAGGGTTGGGGTGCAAGTCCTTCCAGGGAGATGGACAAATGGCCACAGTGGGTGGGCCTGTTGATCCTTTTCTGCCATCACACTTCTATGAATCTGTGAATATCACATTCTCCTGTACAACCGCATAACAGGCCTGGTGGTGAAACAATCTACAAGCATGTAATGTGTACAACGTCAAGTGCCTCTACCTCCATTATTGCTTACAAATGTAACATCTTATTTGTGAGCTCTGTGCATTTTTGTAAACTTCATTTGAGCATTCACTCATGCTATTCAGTACTTCACTCCCTACAATGTCTGTTCTGTGTCCTGCTCTCTTTTGAGGCAAACACATGCTCAGAAACACCACACAGCATACCTTGAATACATGGAGCTGCAGTATAGTTATAGTGACCTGCATAGAAAGTAGTCAATGAAAAGTCAGTGGTAAATGATGATGGGGTACACATATAATTGCATAAATAGACATTATTACCTATCTGGTGCTGGATTAGGGGGTGAGGATGCCTATAGGAGCTGCAGATGGAAATGAGTGCTAAACGCACAATGAAGGGATCCAGGCATGCAACATTAAACTGGGGATGCTGGGAGATGCAAGCGATGTCATCTAATTTCTCCCCCAGTTGATGGGACACCTCCTGGCAGCATACTGATTCCCTAACTGTGGGCATTAGAATACAGTGGCCACATGTACACCACACCAAATCTGTCAGATGATTCAACATGGCATGATCGGAATCGTCAGATGTTATAACATCAGCAGTGCTTACTACATTCTCTGACAGGCCCCTTGCTCTCCTGGGCACCTACTAGGATTTTGGTGCCAAAACCTAGTTTGAATTTTTCCTTGGACCAGGCTGACATATGTGCAGGTTTCATCTAAAGTGTCCCTGCTAAACTAAATAACTTAGCTGCTGATTTTGGCGGTATAGACCAGGATTAATTTCTAACTCCTTTTATTATCTGTTTGCATAGCTTGGTCCTGTAAACCCGTACTGAAAATTCAAAGCTGAACCCTAAACCTGCTTTCAACCAGTAAATTATATAGAAAGCAACAAATTCAAGTTTAAAGCAGCTGTTAGGTAATTTTGTAGAGCCGCTTGGAGTGTAGACTGAGCAGCTCCTCGCGTCCCGGGCTCTTGAATTTTTCTCTTCCTCTGACACTAGCAGTAGATCTGCTTCCTTGCTCTGCAAACACAGCTGCTGAAACCGAATTTCATATCACTAGCAGCTCAGGAAGGAGACTATTAATTAATTGTAAAGTGCCCCTACAAACATTATTTCTCAGTGCCAACTCAGGAGGGAAGACTATAAATTAATTTAAAACTGCTCCCACTAACTAATAGCTTCACAATCGCCTGCAGCTTAAGGAGGGTAACTTGATTTTAACTGCAAGAGCTGCTTTCCACACAGTCGCTTTGCAACTGCTCCCCACTTGCCCCCCGCCACTCGCACCCTTAGCCGGCTCCCGCTATATAGCAAGAGGAATACTGTAAACCACGCACACCAGCAGAAAATAGTGTATCTCCTCACTTTATCATTAGCAGGTTTCTTTTCCTGATAGGTAGAGGGTGCCAGATATTAGTTTCTATCTTTCTGGCTCCCAACACTAAATCCTGCCAACAACACAAGCTCTGTTACTCTCCTTTTGAGCTTCCTTCCCATACACCCCACTTTCAAATGACCCTCTCAATTAAATTCAATATGCCATAAATCCTTGTGCTACATTTCTACTAGTCTCTATTTTTCCAATCTCATATGGCTCTCTATATTATACTACCCACCAACCATGAGCCATCGCTACACCCACCCTGATAACCCTTCGTTCTTTGCTATGCACTTGCCAGCACACTGGCCCGTGACACCTCCCCACTTCTCATCCCTTATAAGTTCATCTACCACCTATCCTAGTCTCTGCATAAATCCTCTCTGCTCAACCCCATCCTGCCTACCCCGTTCATCCATCGTAATCTATGGTACCTGGTACTGTTAGCCTTAATGTTAGCTGGGGATATTGAGCACAGCATAAGGCCCCTAAGTAACTTATCCCACTATGATACAACTTGGAATGACACTAAGGGCCTCCGCATTGTACAGATGAATATTAGGAGCCTTCTCCACAACATAGCAGAAGTAGAGGCATGGGTTGCTCAATCTCACCCCGATATCCTCTGCCTATCTGAAACTTGGCTAAAACTCTCCACCTCTGATACCCACTACTCTCTACCCAATTACAATCTCATCAGACAAGATAGGCCATCATCAAAGCATGGAGGTGGTGTAGCCATCTTCTATAAACCTCATTTGTTGCTATCCCACAATGTCCTGCCACCCTACTTCAATGTGAAGCGTTCCATGCAACCTTACAACTAGGCTCAAAGAAATTACACATCGTTTGTTCTTATAATCCTCCTGCTGGTAGTAGCAAGGGTCTTGAAGAACTCCTCTCCCAAGTGGACAGCACCATCGGCCGTAATGAAGTCCTTATATTGGGGGACCTCAACCTAAACTGAACTAGTAAATCAAACCAGTCCTCTCATACTATGATACAGGGCCACAACCTTCATCAACTAATCACAGACCCAACAAGGGTCATGGCTCCCCCTCAGACTAGTACTCTTGTTGACTAGGTCCTTACAAACTGCCCTAACAGCATAGTATGTGCAGATACCCTTGCAGATGCCATAAGTGATCACTCCCCAATCTACTGCATCTGGTGCTCTACCAATAAACCATCTCCACCTCCAAAACTTATTACCTTCCACAATTTGGCCAATTTCAACTTAACACATTTTACTCATGATCTCTCCTTGATTGATTGGACTTCCATCTACCCCTCTACTAATGCCCAGATGGCACTTGACTACTTCCTGGTTCATTTTGGCCTGCTTCAAGACACCTATGCGCCCTGTGTCACTCGTCGTATTCGTGGAACTCAGACAAAGTGGTTAACCAAAGACCTACTTACCCAATTAGGGGCCAGGGACAAATTGTGGCGATGTTTCAAAACCACTGGACTGTAGACCGACTATAACCACTACCAATCTCTGAGAAACACATGCAAAATAAATATTCGCCTAGCCAAAAGCCCTTTCTGTAGAGACCTGCTAACAAAAGCTGCTGGTGACTCTAAGAAATTCTGGTCTACCATTAACACACTCCTCGGAAGTAATCACAGGGCCCATACAAGTGATATGCTGTTAAATGGCATACACTGCAATAATCCGGTGACCATAGCCAACTCTTTCAATCACCACTTCTCAGATCTGACAAACTATTTGACCTCCTTCCCACCTGTACACACCACCTCACTCCCTAGTGAACCTCTACTCACGCACCCTCACTTTAGGTTCCAGAGTATCACAAGAGGAGAAGTGTTAAAACTGCTACTCTCTGCTCCTGACAGTACCAACTTGGGGTCTGATGGTCTGGAACCTAGGCTCCTGAAAGCTGCTGCCCCTCTCATAGCCTCCCCCCTAACCAAAATCTTCAACCTTTCTCTATGCCATGGTATAGTTCCTGATATCTGGAAAGTAGCTAAAGTCACCCCAATTCCTAGAAAGGGGGATCCTAAAGAAATTAAGAACTATCATCCCATAGCAATTCTCTCCATGCTTAGCAAAATTCTGGAAAAACTAGTGGCCACCCAATCTACAGAATATCTTCAGAAGTATAACCTTCTTTCATGCTCCCAGCACGGCTTCCACAAAGGCCACAGCACCTCCACCGCACTCCTAAAACTCAATGACGACATCTATGCCTCTATGAACTTGGGCCTCCTGAAAGGTGTGGTTTTCATCTATCTAACTAAGGTTTTTGACCTGGTTAACCACACCCTTCTTCTTGCTAAAATACGCTTTCTAGGTTTCTCCTCTGATGTAGTGGCCTGGTTCAAAAGCTATCTATCCGACAAGAAACAGGCTGTAGTTTTCAACACAGCCACATCAGATTTTTCCTCTATACATGTTGAAGTGCCCCAGGGCTCTATATTTTGCCCCTTGCATTTCTCTGTTTCCATTAATGACATCCCACTCCTTGCTCCTACCTGCTCATCTCTGCTGTATGCTGATGACCTATTTACTGTATTTACCACAGTGCTAGAAATGCGCTGACATAAACCACCCTCTTGCTTCAGACTTCGCTAGTATTCAATCTTGGCTAACTGAGAACGAACTTCTTCTCAACACTAGCAAGACATACTCCATGCTGTTTGGCTAGCCTGCTAGGCTTTAAGTGAATCATAATGTCCTAAAAATCTCGTATGCTGACAGATCCCCTCTGGTTAGCACCAGATCCTTTAAATATCTGGGTGTTACTCTTGACGAATCTCTAGATTTTGACCTGCACATAACAACCATCTGTAAATCTGTCAATGCCAAGATAAGAAGTGCCTACAGAACTAGCTATGCCCTTACCCCCTCGGCTAGACTAGCTGTGGCACAAGGCTTTCTGCTCCCAGCCCTGGCCTATGGCTCAGTCAGTCACTTACCTATCAGCCTTTAAATCCTCCCTCCATAAATAGGACACCACCTATAATAGCATCTGTCGCTATGCCTCTGCATCCCCATGTTACAAACACCATTGCTAGCTCTATGCTGACTTAAAATGGCCTTGCCCTTCCACCCACTGACTCCAGTCTTTTGGCTCACTAATTGAGAGCATCGCAAAATCAGGCCTCCCCCTATCCCTTGCCTCCCTGCTGCACTCACAACCTCTCTCCTATGGGGCTACGATTTACAGGCCAAGCACCTCTTCACATCCCAAGATGCAGAACTAACATGGGTGCACGTGCTTTCTCATACATGGTTCCAAAGAACTGGAGCTCCATACCTCAAACTATTCGTCAAGCGACCACCCATGCTAGTTTTAAGAAACTTCACCATGAGCATCTGCGTGCTACTAGCCCCTGCACCTGCTTTAATCCACCTTAGGCCATCTTTTCTCTGCCCTTTTCCTAGATAATCCACTTCTCTGACACCTCTTTCCCACCTGTCTTAAACTCCCTCCTTACATGTCCTCTCTCTCGTTCCCAACCCTCTTTTCTCTGCTTCCCACCACTCTTCCTTCCTCTCCCCCCTGTTTCATTCACCACAAAACTGGCACGTATGTTTGTCTTTTGTTTTTATGCATGCTCTCACTTGCAATGTATGTTTTCTCGCATTGTTTTGACTTGTATTTACTTGTACAAACTGTATTGTAACTGCTTTTTACTGTACAATATTTCTCTACACCCCAAGCCTCTCTTTACCCTAAGTTTGATTGTATGTTGATCCCCTCTAAACTGTGCTCCATACCTCATGTGCTGCATCACATGTAGATTTATGTATTTCGTTGATCCCCTCTAAACTGTGCTCCATACCTCATGTGCTACGTCACATATAGACTTATGTATTTTCAAGCTGTTTTCTCCAGAGTCGTGCCTGAAAATAGACATTCTTATGCCTAGTGCACCCACCCAGTTACCGAAAGCAAATAAATAAATATATAAATACCTGAGGTCACACTGAGGTTCAGCATTTCAAACACAACATCAGAAATACCACTGTCACTTCCACTATCTGTATCACAATCACTGTCAGACTGGGACTCATGCAATGTGCCAGTAAAATTACTTGAGCCACCAGTTGCCATCTTAGGCAAGTTTCTATAAAGACAGTTGGAGTTCAACCCCTTATCGCCCGCAGTACCCCCAGTAACAACACATAAGCCAATAAATATGCAGGCATAGCAGAATTGCAAACTAAGTGGCTGAACCACTAAAGCACAGTCCCGAAATGTCCAGCAGAACTTCCGTGAGCAGAACAACCCCCTAATTGCTACACAAGCCTGAAGAAAAAGATGGTGCAATAAAATAAGCTCTTCCAGCAGCCTACAGAACTTTAAAATGCTGGTTCAAGTTCACGCACTGCTCCGAGATACCAGGAAGTACCGCAAATGAAGCGCTTCACTGAAATGCGCTTGGAGGTACAGTACTCAAAAGCCTAACATCGTGAGAATACAGTGCCCATGAACACACAGACAACAGAGCGTGAACCAATCACAGTCAGAGAGCAACAGTGGGATTGAGCACATAGTGCTCATTAACATAGGCATTGCGGCGATCACACTGCAGGATTCAACATGGCGTGGCAGTACCCAGGATGTATTTTAAAATGTTCAAGAGCAACAAGCAAGCACACGAGAAGGGGGACACTGCTCTATGGCACAGTGGTAAGTGACTAATTTGAACACTGCATTTCTCCAGGTTTTTGGCTGCTTTCCTTTAATATATATTTTTTTCTTCCCCAACTGACCCTCCCTCTCAATTCCCCCCTCTGAAACATAAGAGTGATACTGGGGGTGCCCAGTCCCCCAGTGTCATCGGGAATCCTCGGTCCTGTTTTTTTTTTTTTCACCTGTAAAATAGAAAAACATCCATCAATGTCTTTTGCGACCATTCCTTACCCCCTACCCGACCCTCCACACAGGATCCACCACCCCACACCACCCCAAGCCCTTACTTACCCATCGGGATCCAATGCCATAATCCTTTCTGGACTGTAGACACATCTTCACTCTTTAAAGCCAGACTACAAACTGAAGAAACTGGTATGCTGATCAATGTATTTCAGTGGGGTTTTGAACTTAGTGGCATAACTTGGACATTTTGACATATTTGACATATTTTTGGCCCAAAGTTTCAACATGCCTTTTTTGGGACCCCGCCTCATGAATAATTGCATTTACATTAGCCAAGTCTGTCCCAAAAGGTGATTTTGCATTCCCTGAGGAAAATCACCTTTCAGGCAGGAGTTGAAAATTTTCTCTACCCTTCTTCATGAGGTGGGGTAGAAAGAAGGCTATATTGAAAACTTGGTGTAAAACTATTAAAAAGCAATTACATTATGAGACTACATTCAATTTTTTGAATGCAGGCTTGTAACATTGCTAATTTCAATATTTTACCCCAAATTTACAAAAAAAGCCATATCTTTACAGCACTTCATGAATGTGACAGCTGTCATTATTAAAAGCCTGACTAAAATGTTTTTTTACATCCCGAAGGGTGACTTCGATCCCTGCATGAAATCACCTTTTGGGCAGTAGTTGAAAATGTTCTCTGTCATTGTTCATGAGGTGGGGTCATAAGAAGGCTTGGTTAAAAATCTGGTGTAAAAATACTAAAAAACTATAAAGTTATGAGCCTACGTTGAATTTTGAAGACACAGACTTGTAAATTTGTTAATTTTCAATATTTCTACCCCCAATTTACAACACAGGTATATCTTTACAGCACCTCATGAATGTGACAGCTTTCATTTTTCAACTCCTGCCCAAAATGGGCAAGGCTAGTTATGGGTGGCCTGTACAGTCGGTAGATAGACATCACTGTAATACTTCCGTAGAGACTCAGGCATCTTGCTGGACCTTTGCCCAAGGGTGGGATCCCTTACTGATTTAATTTGCTTCCATGGACTTAGAGGCAGCCCCAATGAGAAATTCCTGCCATGTAGCTGTACTGATCCCTCTTCCCTTGCTGGGGGTCTTCGGGAAGGCTTCACACTGGAGGTGGCAGATGGTAACTCCACTGGCCTTCCTCTTCCTCTAGTGGTGGGTTTCTGACTGGGCACAACAACTTTGGCTTGATTCCCCACTGAGGGCTCTTGAGGGGATTTGGAATGATAAGGGTTTTCCTCCTCCAAAGGGTAGCACTATCTGCAGTGAGGGTGCTGATATCACTTGACTGTAGACTAGCAGCTCTGTCTGAAATGATTCAGTCCTCGATAATTTGCTTTGGTTTGACATTTCCCCAGTGTTTTGGTTTGCCATTGCCCTAGGAGGAACATTCTCTGGCCTCCTCTATTTCCTCACCCTCGCTGGTGGGCCTTTCCCAGGACTCAAGGCGGGACTTTTCAGATTCCTCCTCCTCCTCTTTTTTTAATGTCATTGTGAGCCACATGGCCCCTAAAACAATGGATATGCCCCCATCCTTACAGGCATCGTGTAAGGGTACATATGTTGCCTACTCCCCTTTGGCATTGCATTGGAAACTTGTGTCCCCTGGCACTCTGCAGTCAGAGCCTTGTGGCTTAAGAAGACCAGCAGGGATCTTGGGATTGTCACCTCTGACTCAGTGATGTTTTCTGCCTCAGCCATCCTCAGTTGTATCAGCTAGCCATCAGAGTTCTATACAGCAGTCCTTTTTCTGCAACAACAAAGGAATATCCTGAACATTTCTTGATTTCACAGTCTCAGCCAATTTGAATAAAAAGACTCTTTGTTGGCCTTCTAGAGTGTTTTTTTTTTTCTCAATCTAGAGTGTTTTCTTCCTTAGTCACAGTCCCACTCTCATACACTGCTGCTTTGCATTGGCTTGCTTGAACTCCTTGCCTCTGTTTTTTTCGCCACAGTCTTTCACTGACCACTATATACACATTTTTTTTTCCACTTTCATTCATCCTTACTTCACATTCACTCACCGTCTTTCTTCCCTCAGTTCACCAATTCCAAGTACTAATTCCAAGTTTTTTTCTCTCTATTCTCAGCTCCCCACTTGGGGAAAATCACTCGAGCCCTGATGACAGGCTGCCCACACGTCTGTTATAGAAAGAGGGTGTTTTTTCTCAGTAACAAGGGCATCTCTAACCTTTAAGACTGCAGCTGCTGCATCATCTATTCACTGCAGCATTCCTCACACTCTGGCTTCACCCAGCACACTGATAGCATGTTGTCCCACCACCTGGTGTGTCAACTCCCCAGGCGATGATGCTCAACCAATAATTCAACATCTTTTCTTCTAACATTTACATATTCATTGGGAGATCACATGTGGCTATGCAAGACTTTGAGCTGCCACATCCTCCTTACTCAAGTACACAGCTCATGCTTCCCACTCCCACCAACATTTGATTCAGTTAAAACTCTTTAGCACCATTTTTCTCCTCAGCTGGTGCACATAACACTACTTTAACAAATCCAAAACCACACCTGTCACCCTTTGAAGTGCCAGGGACCCCAGAAAGGTACCCCAGAATCCCAGACTCAAGATCCCAATTAGGGTAGTACCTCCCAGGTGTTTAGGGGTATCAAGGATGTTACAGTTGCCTGGGAGGGACCCTACACTAAGAAACACACAAAGTCCACATACTTTACCTCCTGGGCACTGAAGTGATCTCCCAGCATCGACTGGTCCATGGCAGGGCTGACTAGGTTGTGGATTAAAAGGGTTAGCATAACTTGGAGGCAAACAGATTGAATGTCCAAATGGGTTATTTTAACTAAAAACAGAATCCTTTATTTTTAATGAGCTCAGAAGATGTTGCCATTTTTCGAGCTGACAGTTAATTTTGCAATCACTGAAAGATGGTAGTCTTCAAAATACTCTTGGGTTCGAGTCAACTCTGGTGGGACACTTTTTCAACCTTTTCATGGCCTTGTGAGGAAGCACTTTACTGCATCGGTTTCCCACTTCCGAAAATGAACAGTGACTCAATGGACTTTTGGTAGCCCATTTTCACAGATGCTAGCCACTGGGCTAATTCACAGTCTCTTTTGCATAATTTCAGTGTCATTTCATTCTGTGAGTAATGCTCATGGATCCACTCTGTTCTCCTTAGAGCACATTTTTTCTTTATTCACTTTCACACTTATTTCTGTACTTTGAAGTCACCGACATCTGAACCCATCTGGGCATAGCTGAGGTGCCTACTGGGCACAACACATCTTCATTTCAGGCAGAATGGCCCATACACACACTTTCTGAGGCAACACTCCTGTTTCTGACTGGAATTCGCAACTAGTCAGGGACTTTCCCTCTCTTGAGAAGGGTAGGCACTGCTGAGTGCCACCCCAAGCACTGTACATTTTTTGAGTAAGGATTTAATATCACCTCAAATCCTTGGCCAACAGCATTCTCTGACACACTTTTCCTCACAGACAGACCTCCGAACTTTTCTTCAAAATGAGTTTTTCTCCTCCTGGAGAAGGTCAAAACCCTTTCAAGGTCTTTGTTCAATGGCAGCTGCCCAGAATAAACACATTTTACATAAAGTCTGCCTCTAAAGAGAAACTTGCAGACAGTGGGAGCTGGTACAGTGTCCCAGTGGCACCTCCCACAACTCTGACTCAGCAGAATCCCTGCCCTGCTGCTGAGAACACTGACTTCTCCCAATTGGAATACCAGGGCAGTGTTCCAAGGGCATAGAAAGTGGCATTACCCTAGATGTCAAGAAACCCTCTTAAGGGGATATTTAATTAATTGCTGATGGGAGTTACAATACTGCTTAATTTTGTGACTGCTCCCTTAGGTACTGGATAGACAAAATGTGCTTTGTGCAAATAAGTCTCACTTTCCCATCCTCACCTCTGCCACCATGTGTGATGATCAGATCACCTCATAGTCCTCAGTGAGCCTCTTTATCTCTTTCAGGCCTTTGCCTCTGAGACCATCTAGACCAGCATCACCACTGTCAAGGTCCCCTCTTTAGAAAGAGCTCAGACCCCGGAGCTCTGATGGCCCTTTTCTGTGACCTTCTAACCTTTAGGTTCCCCATAGTCAGGGTCTCTGCTCTGGGTAGGACACAACCTACTCTCTCTGAGACCTTTTACTATGCATCCCTTTTTATCCAGGTACCATTCCCTCAGAGATGCAGTCACAAACAACCAGTTACTTCAGTCTTTAGAAAAATAAGTAACATTAACAAACACTGGTTGTGTAAATACAACAGTGATAATTAGGTATAACAGTATTTACATATGACATAGTAAAACAACAGTCACATACATTATTATTTAAGAATGCTTGCACACTTGTGGAGATAAATGCTTCTATCTTTCCTACAAGTTATAGAGTCTTCTTACATCTCTGTCCACTAGCCTTGTTACCTCGACCTCTTTCTGCAGACCTATACTATAGTTTCCTTCTTGGACACACAGGAACCACAGTGGAAAGAGAGACTATCTGGGTTAAAATATCTATGCCCTCTCCCTTTCTCTTTCCGTTATCTTGTTCAGTTGATGCTGATGTCACTTCCCTGTACCCAGGGTCATCAGATTGGCTGAAACTGCTTCAGGCTTGAAATTTTGGGTGATGGCTACCTTGCAATAGTATCTGCCCTTGGTGTCCCTGGGACCCAGCTTCCTCTCGCTGAATATTTATTTATTTATTTTTCAGTTAATCGTTTTTATTTATTTTCAAATTATAACATCATACTTATGGCTTCAGGGATTATAAATGGTTACAGGTATATGCTTTGGTTTAAAATCTGTATACAAGAATTGTTATATATATTAGCTTATTACTTTGGATTTGAAAATAAATAAAAGAAATTACATCCATTTCTTTCAGACAGTTGAAACAATAGGGCAATATCTGATTCACAATGGTGGCTACTCTCCACGGTGCAGGATTAAGGCGCAGCAAGCACGTATCTCACCCATGGAGGTCTGCACCCAGGAGACACTGCACGGTGGACATATTCATAGACACTGACCACTGCGGGGACCCCTTCCATGGCCTTTCCCTCATGGTGCACAGGGGAGCATCTGAAGACATGGGTGGGCATCCAATGGGATGCCCTGTCCCGATCCATCACTGGATCCCTTGTGCCCTGGGGTGTAATGAACATCAGGTGACTGTGATAGTGGCTGTGACATTTGGGCAGGAGGGTGCCCGATCGTCCACCCGAGGCACACCATTTGCATCCCTTGGGCTGGGACGGCATGTTGAATGGCCTGTCCGTGCCCTGATGTCCCTGCTGCTTCAGGCAGTGGTATCCCGTGGGGGGCACGTACCAGCTATAATTGCTCTTGGGTCACATAGACTGTGCCCCCTCGACCAGTGCTCTGCACAGTCAAGCATAGCGTGGAGCATGGGCACGCCCTTCGGCCAGCCCCCATCGTGGATCTCGTGACACAGGCTGGGGATTGGTTGCATGCCAGTCCCATGAATAGGGTAGAGGATGCGGTGGTGGGCACAGAGTTGCTACTTGCCCCAGATCCATGGTGCGTAGCCACTTTACACATTGGAGAGTAACCGCCAATAAGAATAAGCATGTACATTACATAGTAAGGCTCTTAGTTAGCTATGTGTAGACGTCTTGAAACTACACCCATTGATAGTACTATGGATGCACCACACAGTTTCATTCTCATTAGTTATTAAGCTGTTATCAACAAGTTTGGATTAGGTATTTGTTTGATAAACAGAACTATTTACATCAAAGGGAAGAAGAAAATAAAAGACAAACTGATTTGTCTTAAAAAAACAATCTAGGGCTGAGCTTTCCAAAAATTGGGGAACCCATTCTGGTAACACAGTCTACTCCAGAGCAGGTCCAGTATGGGTGAGAAGGGAGGTCCAATAGGCCAGGTAAGTTCCTAATTCTGGTTGGGAAAAAAGAGTAAGTCACTCATCCTCCAGCCAATTCTAGTGTGAGATAGGGGTGCTGGATTTCTAGGCTGTGACCTAGAAAGGGAGGTGGTTTGTATAAGATACTTGTGGAATTGTGACAAGGTTTTATCAAAAAGCCCTATATAGTTTGAGGCCAGTGTGAAAGTCTTTCATATTGAGCTATCTGTACTAAACAGTTCAGAAATTCATGTATAGTGGGAATCTTCTCAGTACACCGTATACCAAGCAGTAGTCACTTTGCCTCTATACTGGCATTACGTTGCATTTATGTTTTTGGAGATGGGGTTCCCTGTGCTTTGCTCCCAGTAGGAATAATTTGGGCACATTAGGAAGATCTGGAGATCTGTTGTAGGGTATCTCAGATATGTTGCCAATAAATCATGATTTTGGGGCAATCCCACAATATATGATACAGGTTGCCATTCAGTTGGGTATATCTCCAGCATTCATTTTTGGGGATTAGGTGTGCAGCATGTAGGACTGTGGGTGTACAGTACCAAGAATGCATGATTTTGTTCTGTATAAATCTGCTGTTTGTATTTTTGCTGGAGCTCGGGTGGATTTCCAGCAGGTAGACCATTCTGTATCATCTAGGATTAAATTGAAGGTATCTTCCAAGTATTCCCTGGCCCGAGAAGTTTGATCTGGTATACTGTCTGTAATGCTGGAGTAAATGCAGTTGACAACTCCTTTACATTAGGTAGTCCATTTAATCAGTGGGTGTAAGTATACATTTACTGGCATATCATTTATTCATTTCAAGAGAGGTGCAAGTGCACTTCTTAGTTTTAACAATCTCCAGAAATCTGTCTGTGGTCAGCCAAATCTGGTTTGGAGATCTTGAAGTGAATCAAGCACATTTGATTTGGGTAGCAATACATCCGATATAGTGAAAATGTGTTTGGCCTTCCAGGTGGGCCAGTTCAAGGGTCTCCCCCAGTACTTTCATTAATTTAGTGCCCCAGAGGGGGTAAAAGCTGAGTGAGAGAGAGATCCAATTTTAACCAATTTCCCAGTTGGTTCCAGGTCATTCTTGATGCAAATGTGGAGGGAGAGAGTCAATGTGTGATCTGGGATCCTTCAAACAAGCTGGCATGGGAGGACAGTTCCCTAACAAATGGGTTTCTATATCCATCCATAATGGATGAGTATTGCCTGGATCTGGGAACAATCTCAGGGTCTGGGCTACTTTAAAAGCCCAGTAATAATGCTTGAGCCATGGAAGGCCTAACCCTCCTCTGCACCAGTGTGATCATAGTTTATTCCAAATACATCATGGTTTTTGCCCTTCACAAAGAAATTGTCCAATAGGTTTATCAATGTGGGTAAACCATTCATCAAGAATGACTGTCAGAAGATGTGATATGAAGTGGAGTAACTTAGGAGCTGTAATTATTTTTATATCTTCTATTTTGTCTATCAAAGATAATTGTAATGGTTTCCATCTGTCAAAATCTGTTGTGATTTTATTTTTTGGGGGGGGATGGCTAGCAGCCCAGCAGACTAAAAGCACTTCAACTGAGCTCCTCTATTTTATATTAATTTGATACTAAAATCTCTTTTGTAAGTGCACCTTGGTTAAAAAATGGACTAACTGTTGGACAATAAACCTCACCACACCTGGAGCAAGGCTTTCAAGATAGGACCTCGGCTTGACCACTAACACACTTCCCTTATAGAAATAATTACATGAAATGTTTTCATGCTGCACACATAAACCTATACAAGTGATATCATGCTGCAAGCATGATTTAAATGTTAAATTTATTTATTTTATATGTTTATTTTTATTTTCATTTTTAACCAGGAGAGACACACTAAGCTGAAGCTTGTTTACAGGTGCGACCTGGGAGCACAAGGAAGTTAAGTGATTTGCTCATGGTCACACAGCATGCAAGTGGGGGCTGTGAAGTTCAAACCCTGATTTTCAGGTTTGCAGCTCAGAACCTTAAACTACTGTGCTATACTGCCTCCCAATTGGAATAGATTGATTGCATGTGGCATGCATGCAGCAATCAAGTGTGGAAAGCTTGCTTTAAATGTTAAATTGAAAGACTGAATGCATGTGGCATGTGTGCAAAAAGCAAGTGGTCAATGATAACTGCACACCTAAAAGTTAAGTGACTTTCTCATGATCACACCATATACAAGTGGGGGTTGGTGAGATTCAAACCCAGGTCTTCAAGTCTCCTGGTTTGCAGTTCAGTGCCTTTAACCACTAAGCTATACTGCCTGTACACATATGGCTTGTTTGTACTTCAACACAAATCTGCTTACATCTGCATGCAAGCAGCATCTTTATAGCCACTGTTATACTTTTTTGTTTTCTTGTCCCCTCTCATCTCAGCTGCACAGCTGAACTGTAGCACACACACACCAGTGGAAACACATGTGGTTCTTCCCACCCCCAATGCACACACTTACCCAAAAAACTACTTAATTACTTATGTCTGGCCTGTACTCCTACTATTTTCTGTTCAAAGTTTTGAATGCTTCCACATTGATGTTGTTGTCCACTATGAACCATAAGGGATTAGCCGAAGAAACAGGAAATTGTCATTTTTATAATTTCACTTATTTCCATTTCCCATAAAGTTTGTAGTTTTTGTGGTATTACTATTTACTGTATGGATCAAGTAAATTGTCTTTGTGGAAGTTGGAAGTTTTAATCTTCTAAAGCCTATATTACAGCATTACGTGCTAACAGTTTCGCTCATAGAGTCCTAAAAAAGTGCTGCAAATTCACCTCCAGATTAAATCAATCTACAGGTTGGGAAAAGTTTAGGTAGGCTGAATTACACACTTTGGGTGACTAAGAATATTTGAATTCACTGTTTTAAGTGTAGAAAAAAGGATTTATGCAGAATCAAAAGTAACATGTAAATGTCTTTATTATTCATAGAACTCAAACATTTGAAAAAAGAAGCTTAAGCACCCCATGAACAAGCTCTATGAACAGAGCGAAACATAGGGGGAATTCAATAAAAAGAAATTGGAATACACCAGCAAGTGTCTGTTGCCTTTGTGAAGGACTGAAAAGGGCTTTACTCCCCTCCATTGGTGTTGTTGTCCTCTATGATCCATAAGGAGGTTAGCCAAAGAAACAGGAAATTGTCATTTTTATAAGTTCACTTATTTCCAATTCCCATAAAGTTTGTATTTTATGTGCTACCAATAACCCACCAAGTATAGATATAAGTCAAGAGTCTCTTACCTGAGTACTAGGGAGCCAGAGGCAGGAGTCTTTAAGAGATGATGCCCATGGGTCAGAGTGCTGGGGCTTACACCCTTGAAATGAATGGAGTTATTTTTTACTAGTTTATACATTATGATGGCAAGTTGGAGAATAATGAAGGCCACTGTTCTACCAAAATGGCCCTTGTTAGTCTAGCGGTGGCCTTCATTAATCTTCACCTCTCCCATCAATAATGTATAAAATAGCAATAAAAAATACCTCCATTTATTTCAATGGTGCATGACCTTGCAGTCTCCCTTGCCCTATGTCATAATGTGCCTGGGCAAGGGAATGTGGAGGTCATCTTCACTGGGGGAGGGGGGCATAAACCTGATTATAGTGGGGCCCCAATAGTCTGTGCATACCATACTGCTCAACTTTCCCTGAATGCAAGGGATAGCCTCATTTTACTCCTGAAAACTGCTCTGCTCCTCACCCATCCCTCATGGAAAACATGCTGCTCATACAGAGGATGTCCTGTAAATTTAGACTTTATGGAAGGGGCACTATTTCAGATTTCAGCAGGGGAGAACCAACAACAAGTGGAGGCCAGGTGCTAGTCAGCACCTAGGTGGCAAGCTCTAGAATGTCTGGAACATCTCTAAAAGATAAATCTTATTTGTTGTGACTGAAAATTGATATGCAAATAGGAAAAAATTCAAATGTATAAGATTCATCTCTCTATACCCCAAAGCAGTGCATCAGATTTGGGGCTGAAACCCACCCAGTTACTAATTTTTTTTCTAGCTGAAGTTCTGAACAATTTCCCCCAAAAAACTTTGCCCCGATTTCTCTCTCCAGTCCATTCCATTCAATACTCATCCCATATGGCTTGTGAAGCTGACCAAAGGCACAGAAATGTGAAAAACATATCAATATTTCAGCCCTTCTTCTTTCCCCAATCCCCCTGTAAAAAAATTATTTACTTCTACTTGCATTCTAGCCAGAACCTGTGGTCTGGCCCTGTGTGCCACCCTACCAGTCTTCAGTCCACTCCTCCTCCTCCATCCTTCTGCCAGAAGCTGGATGCTAGAACCGACCATCCCAGATCATCAATGTGGTCCGCAACCAAGTCACCTCACCAACCAAACCCACCCAAACTGTATTGCTTGATTCTTGTTTGCTGCTGCCATGGCTGCTGCTGCACTGCACTGATCAAGGCCTATGAAGGCTACCCGCACTGCTGTCACTGCTGTTGCTAGGCTAGCTTGCTGCCTCGGGGGGTCTATGCTGCTTATTTTGTGAGGCCAGCCTAGCAGAGTAAGTAGGTAGCCTAGTCTCAAGTGAGCTTCTAGCTCACCCTCTGCCCCTTCAGTCACCAGGGGAGATGGAGACTCATTAAGTGTAGACCAGCATAAATATGCTACCACACCACTGCTATTGAGAGTTCAGTGCTCACTGACTCCTCCACGCTGTAGTGTGCAGTCTGTCTACTCTATGGCAGGAAAGACAGTGTCGCACTCACGTAACTCATGTGATCTTGCTTGGATGGAGCTCCTCCAAGTACTCCAAGTACTGTGTGATGGTGCCACCATTAATAGGGGGAAACAGTGGACAACACAATACAAACACAGTTGAGTCAGGAGTGCACCTGCAGTGTGAGCATACACAGGCCAGGGGGCACTTCTTGTACAAAAGATTAAATCCAAATTTAATGCCATTATTGCCATACCATAAGACCAGCCTAGGCACACATATGGGGGGGGACTGCCCCCCTCTGCCCTACCTAAATGGTACCCCTGCTTTATGGCAGAAATTCATTCTCAGGTGCTAATATCATTACAAGTGAATACAATTGTTTCCTCTGAGTTTAGAGGTACTATATCTCCATGTTTCATGATGTGCCCTGATCATCATGAGGGTTAGTGTCCTTCATCATCCCGCATTTTGACTGTCCTTGTCTCTCATTTCAGTGACAAAATCTGAGTTATGGTGCATGCTTCCAAGAACCAACTCAGCACAAAGAGTGCTTAAGCATGGCCATAGTGTATTTGCTCCATTCAGAACGACAAAGGGAAAGTAAGTGAGCCGAAACAGTTATGGAGAAACACATTTGTAGCAGTAAATATGCATAAGGAGATTTGTATGGCCCAAATCAAAAAAGTCAGGCTTCATCACACAGAGGCCCCTCTTAGTACATCTGGAATGGGGAAGTTGGCTGTCTGTATCCTATGTATTTAATGCAGTAAGCACGCAATACTTTACAAATTAATGACAATTTAATAACAAAATCAAAAGCCATTAAACAACTTGCAAAATGATCAGCATTAATGAATTTAGCTTATTTTAATGGGAAATCAATAAAAAACATATTTTGATGGTTCTAATTGTGAACAGTAGTATGAGGAAATAGAAAGTGATTTTTTTTTATGAGATTTGCACCAGCTTAGTTGCTGCACACATGGCAAGCATGCAACATGTGAACCTGATGTGATTTTTAAATGATGTTCACTCCAGCTCAACTGCTGCACACATGTCAAGCTTGTAGCATGCAAACCTAATTTGCTTTTTAGACCTGGTTCACTTTGTCTATGCGAACTGCATGCAAACATTGCACAATTAAGCATGTGGCATGCAGTCTACATGTACACAGCACATTTATATTTCTGTAAGGGTTATCAGGAGATTTCCTGATCACGCTGAAAACACAGGAGACCATAGTTAATGCTCTCACACAACTTTTAATTTAGATAAAACAATGGACACTTATGTTAAGTATTTAACTGTTGTTGAACATAAGGTGGAAAGTATGGCTGGGCACACTGAGGAAGTGAAGAAGCTCTCGGGGAAGGCCCTCACAGAGGTAGCATCTTCTTTGAAAGAGCAAGGACTGCTCCTAGGGATCTCTGAAGGGACTGAGGGGGATTATGTGGTCACCTTTCTTGAGTGCTGGTTACCAGAGGCCATGGGCTTTGGATTCACCCCGAGACTGATGAAAGCACAAAGAATTTCCCCCAGGAGAGTGCGTTCAGCCAAGGACAGTCTGAGAACATTACTTATGGTGTTGGACCCATCTGGGATGAGAGACAGAATACTGAAAGCGGTTCGGGAACATGGGCCAGTGTATGTAGATGATTCTTATTTCCCTGACTACTCCTTTGTGACCAGAGCCATTAGGAAAGCCTTCGAGGGAGTTAATGGGAAATAGAAGGAGTTGGAGATACCCTTTTGAGTCAGCTTTCCAGGATCCTTGCAATTTCCCTTACAGACAATATGTACTAATTTTTGGACCCAAAAGTGTCTGGTGCTTGTATAAAAAAACTGATTCAGAATTCCAGTACCCAGGACTGCATTGAACCCTCCTCCGAGGAGTGGAGGGACTGAGCTGCACCATTGTGAATAAACTCCACTGTACTCTTTGTTCAAGATCAGTTGCTTGCTGATAGTATTTGGGACCTGCCTAAGAACTGGTTTCAGCACTATTTCTTTTTTTTTTCTGATAGAGTTGGAGCCTACAATAACTAAACCAATGTTTGGTGTAACACGGTAGAAAGTTTTAAAGATCTACAAAATTGGTTTGATGCACAACTGTGTTAATGATACCTATTTAGTATTATCATAAATCAAAGAGGAGTCTGTATCTCTCTATGTTTGGGGCAGGAAGAAAATATAGAATAATGTATGGGGAAGTGTGTATAATGAGGATTTTATGCACACCCGAGATGTGTGATGTCCCATAAACACCGAGGGTGCAGTCTGAGGGGTTTATCTGGACATCACACACTGAGAGTGTGAATAAAATCTGAGTTTATACAGTTCACCATGTTTTATTTTTTATATTTACTGATTAATTTGTTATAGCATTTGTTGTTCTGGCTGAATTGACAGTAGAAGGCACTGCTGTATGAGTTCAGTAAGACATTTATGAGCTGGTTTCCATCCTCCCCCAACTTCATAAGTGCCATTAATGTTTTTGTTACTTAGGTGAGCTCAGGAACAGTTTAGTACATACCTCTCAACTGTACCACATTACGAGGAACGTTCCTCATTTTACTTCACAAAAGCTCCCTGTTCCACATTGTGAGGACTTGTCCCACATTCAGTGTTATCATTTTAAAGCAAAAATCTATAGCAAATGTTGCAAAAAATATATCTTTTAATTAATAACAGACTTTCTGAACATAAATGCAAACATGTTAACAGTGTTCTGAGCTTCTTAGGTAAAGATTTGATTAAGTGTTCCCCATTTTGCTCATTTGTTCCATATTTTGAGAGGCAATGTTCCACATTTGGGGGACAAAAGGTTGAGAGGTATGGTTTAGTACCTGGTAGATATATGAAACACATCTGGGACAAGTAGTTGTGTCAGTGTGTTTGAGGAAAGCTGTTTGATGATGCAGGCATGACCATGCTTTCTAGCCTGATGTCCTGGGTGGCTAAGATGAGAGTTCATGATTAGACAAATTATCTTTTTTAAGGGAGCATTTTTGGAAATATGTCACTGTTTTCTCTTTGCTTCTTTTTTTTAATCAGAATCAGCAAGGTTAGGAAAGGGATGGGAAAGAGGACCAAGTTGGCTGGAATGTGCTGGGATGTTCTGTTTCATTCGGAGGGATGCATCTTGATGAACTTGCCATTGTTTTATTGTTTTTCCTTACAGTTTTTTTAGAAAAATCAGTACTAACTTTAATTTATTTTAACAGCTGAGATTTCCATTGTTTGCACTGGCGGTTTCTATGAGAGTGGGAGAGAACAACCAGCATGAGGACAGGAACCTGGCACAGCTGCACTGTTTGAGTAAGGGGCATTTTTAGAACAGCTTCAAAAGGTGGTTTACAGAACTCAGTAATTCACATGTGTGAAATATGGAGTTTGTGAGGGTCTGCCAGTGGTGGTTTATTGACCCTAGCCAGTAAATATACGGTGTTCAGTGGTGAACTGTGTATAATTATTACTTTCTTTTTTATGCTAAAATGGTGGCAGACTAAGGCAGGAAGCTTCCTGGCATGGTGATATTTTTTCTACTGCGTATGAGGGCCCGTAGCATGTACGCTCCATGGAATAGAAGATGGAGGTTGCTCTGTCTATTGACGCTTTATGTCAACCCTGTTTAATGTTTTGTATGTGTTAATCACCTGCTCAGTCTGTCTCCCTGATAGTTCCAACTCCCACCCACAACTGATTCTGTCTGTGTTTGTTCTATGTAAGTTAATTATGCTTACCAGTAGCAAATTAATGAAAGTGTTAATCTTTTATTATACAACAGTTCTCAATAGAAGTTTTGAAGACTGATGTATGTCCAGCCAATAGGAGTGCCTTAAATCAATTAAGGCCTCTCTACCAAATTTGTCTATTTTCATTGTGTGCTACAATATAGAAGCCATACGTGGCTTGGTTAAAATTTTCTGTTATAAACATGTTGAAAAAGTCCTATGCATTGGCTGTGAATTATATTCACAATGTGTCATAACTGACAGTTGATAATATTAGTTTGCCTTCTAATGTTGTACCACTTAGAAGAGTATTTCTTATATCCTGTATTAAGTGATTGTGCAATGGATTATTGTACTTATTGTGTAATGGATTATTGTACTTATAACACTGTTCCTGTAATGCAGTTTTATTACTCATGCACTAAAACTCAATAAAAATAAAATAAAAAAAATCTGTTTTGAGTTTGTCTAGGAGAGGCTTTATGTTTAGTTCACCAACACATTTGATCTCTGGGGTAATTTTGATCCCTAAATAGGTGATTGATTCTGGGGTCCAGTAGAGGTTTAGAGCATTAAAATCTGCAGCCTGACTTAAGGAATTTAAAGGAAGGACCTCTGTTTTACCCTGGTTAATTTTAGGCCCAGAGAGGGACATAAAGGTGTTCAACAGTTGTACTAGGGGGTGAACAGAGACAGTCGCTTCTCTGATCAAGACGAGGAGATCATCCATGTATAATAGGGTTTTATATTGGTCATTACCTGCTTGGATGCCTTTTATATCTGGATGATGTTGTACTGCAGCTGATAGAGGTTCTATTGTTACAATGAATAATAATGGGGAGAGAGGGTAGCCTTGCCTGGTGCCCCACTGTAGAAAAAAGGGGATAGACAGAATGCTATTGGTAAGGACTTGAAGGTACCGGGTTAATATAGCGCTACCAAAACAGCGCATGAAAAACTGTGCAATCTATAGCACAAAATGCATTAAAGTGACAGGGGTATAATAGCGGCAGGACACTACCACTACCCCTGTTGCACTCTATGAACTGGAGCAAGATCTGAAGAAGACTCAGGTGCTGTGCCTGGTCAAGTCTCTCCTGTGGTGGAGTGGTTAAGACACATGCACCTGGAATAGTGATGTCCCAAGGATCAGGGTTTGATTCTCTGTCCGCCAAGATTTTTTTTTGTGTGTTCTACCAAAAAAACCTAAGTGCCCTTGCTCTGAGTATTCCCTTTTCTCCTCGGTCCACACACCCTTCTGAGTTAGTTATATTAGTTTGGGAGGGAAATCCCCCATCATAATCAAATGTTCTTTATTGTTTCTAATGGTGTGCATGTTCTTAGTAAGGTCAGCACATTTACCAGGTCTTATTTTGCCGCACATTATTTTCTGTGCGGCCTTGTTGTAATACACAAATTTGTCTGCAACAATGTGACGCCATGTTGGACTTGAGCTTGGGGAGCAGAGTACATGGCCTGTACTGTTGCTATAAATGGAGCCCCAAACCTTGGATGTTTAAGTACTGCATAGAGATACTCCCACCCCACTGAGTCGAATGTCTTCTCAAAATTCATGGCAATGGCAGTGGATGGAGTGGGAGTATCCATGGCTAAATGCATAAGATCTAGTAAAGTGCCTACATGATCTGAGCTTAGCCTCCCCATGACAAATCTCACCTGTGAAGGATGGCTTGGGGATGGTCGAAGACTGTCTACTCTACTTGCCAAAACTTAAGCATATACTGCAATCTATGAAATAGGGTGATAACTAGCAGGGATTTCTGGGTCCTTCCGGGGTTTTGGAAGAACTGTGATCGCAGCCGTGGCCATGGCTGAGGGGATCACTCCTGTATGGTGTATCTCAGAGTAATAATAATAATAATAATAATAATCTTTATTTATAGTGCGCCTTTCAGAAATCAAGGTGCAGTACATTTAAAATAACATCATAATAAAACATCATAAAAACACTAAAATCAATAATATCAGTCCATGTCAATACCATCCCCATATGCCTTTTTCCATAGGAAAGACTTCAATCCTTGTTTAAAACCTCCCACAGTCATGCACTCTCTAATCCAACAGGGTAGAGAATTCCAGAGGGTCAGTGCCATGAACATAAAAGCTCGGGCGCTGGAAGATTTTAAAGCTACCCTTGGAATCCCTAGCAACCCCTCGTTGGCTGAGCGGAGCGGTCGCTCTGGAAGGTAAGGAACCAGAAGCTCTTGCAAGTAGTCAGGGCCCAAGCCCGTGTAGGGTTTTATATGTCAGTAAACCAACTTTAAAGGTGATCCACCACTGAACCAGCAGCCAGTGCAGATCCTGCAGCATCGGTGTAATGTGGGAAGAACGAAGAATCCCCATTAACAACCGGGCTGCTGAGTTCTGCACCAGCTGCAAGCGGCGGATATCGACCCCTGGAAACCCAAAGTAAAAGGAGTTGCAGTAGTCCAAACGCAAGGTCACAAAGGTGTGGATCAGTGTAGGCAAGTCGCCAGACGGAACAAGGTGCTTGATCCTAGCGATGTTCCTCAGATGGTAAAAGTATACCTTAACAACAGCCAACACCTGAGCATGTAATGTCAGCCGGTCATCAAGGATCACCCCTAGGTCACACACCTGTTCAGAGACAGGGAGCTCGACATCCCCCAAGAATAAACCTGAGGGATGATTTGCTCCCCACCCCCCCCTATCCAGCGACCAGGATCCACGACCATTACCTCCATCTTCCCAGAATTCAACTTCAACCAGCTGGACCTTATCCAACCTTGGATCTCACTGAGACAGTTGTTAAACACCGAGAGTGCTCCATTCTGGTCAGGTGCAAAAGACAGATGGAGCTGGGTATCATCAGCATAACAATGAAACTCCAGCCCATATCGTCTTACAATGTCTCCAAGGGGAAGCAAGTACACTGCAAACAACATGGGGGACAGCCCAGAGCCCTGAGGCACCCCACAAGACAGAGAGGTAGGATCGGAGGAAAATACCCCCAACACCACCCTCTGAGTTCTACCTGTGAAGAAAGAGGTAAACCATCTGTGAACCAAACCTGACGGCCCACAGATGCATCTCAGGCGCTGAAGCAACACCCCATGGTCTATGGTGTCAAATGCTGCTGACAGATCCAACAGAACCAAAATGGACCATTTTTTCTGGTCTCTTGCCATCAAGAGATCACTGAGTACCTGAACCAGCACAGTCTCGGTGCTGTGCCTCTTTTGAAAACCTGATTGAAGAGGGTCGTACATGTTATGGATGGTTGTCCAACTGGGCAGCCACTACTTTCTCAATTACCTTCCCCACAAAGGGAAGGTTCGAGATAGGTCTATAGTTAGCGAGGGAGTCTGGGTCCAAAGAAGCCTTCTTCAACACTGGTGCCACCACTGTTTCCTTCAAGGAGCAGGGATATTCACCAGAGTCTAAGGAGCACCAGACTATCCTTGCCAGAACTGGGATGATAACCTCCCCACAGCCCATGATCAGGGCTGTAGGACCCGGGTCTAAACTACAGCATGTAGTGCGCATACCCTTGACAATCCTCATAACATCTTCAATTTCTGGCCTTTCAAAGGAACTCCAGGAAAACTGAGGGATTGCGACAGGGGGCTGGTCCACGGCAATTCCCATAGAGAGTGCTGCGTGGGTCTCAGCCCTGATGTCGTCCACCTTATCTGCAAAGAACCGAGCAAGCTCCTCACACTGCAATTGTGAAAAGGCTCTGTGAACCTGCAGACAGGCTGGGTTGCACAGCCTGTCTATGGTTCAAAAGAGCTGGGCTGGTCGGTTCTGTGCAGCAGCAATTTCTCTGGACAGGAATACTGCCTTCTTATGAGTAATTGCTGACTGATAGAGTTGATAATGCTCTAGGAGTCTAAGATGGTCAGCGTCTAAGCCGGATTTCCGCCAGCACCTCTCTAACCTGCATTCTAGTCGCCGCATCTTCCTCAAGTCCCCATCAAACCATGGCGACCGAGGGCGAAGGAAGAGAGGGCACACATGGGTGGGAGCAATGGAGTCCAGTGCAGAGGTAATGGCCTTGTTATAGGCCAGAACCAGAACCTCTGGATCCAAGCTCATCACAGGAAATTCTGATAGATCAAGCACCATAGTTAGACCATTGGGAGTCACATCCGTAAAGGGCGGTACTTGACCATCTCCACAGGGGTTGGCCTACGCAGAGGGGTGCAAAAATTGAATCTCACCGTGTAATGGTCAGACCATCCAACAGGTTCCACCCCCACATCGGAGACTTCCATCCCCAGAAGGAAGACCAGGTCAAGGGAATGGCCATGTTTGTGAGTGGCAGAGGTAACCACCTGTGAGAGGCCCAATGAATACATCAATTGGAGGAAGTGCTGTCCAAATTGCGAGAGTTCGTCATCGATCCAGGCATTAAAGTCACCCAGCACCATCAGCCTGGGTGACTCAAACACCAGGTCAACGATGAAGTCCGCCACTTCCTTAAGGAATAGCTTCTCGTCTCTGGGTGGACGATAGATGAGAGCCATCGTATAGCCTCCACCTGCCACTACGACACATTTGAATGATCTGGTCTCCTCAACTGGGACACTAGTGAGATCCAATTCAGTCTTAAAACAGACTGCACCCCCCCCACCCCCGCGATCCTATCTCGGGCGGTGTATCACTGAATACTCAGCTGGAACTGCTGCCTCGAGTACGGGGCCAGCATTACCATCCAGCCAGGTTTCGGTGATGCAAGCCAGGTCCACTGTACCCACCAAGTCTGCAACAATGGCAGTCTTGTTCACAATGGACCTGGCATTGCATACCACCGCTGAGTTGGACAGAACTCCTGGGATGCCCCAACCACCTGCCCACCATTTATAGTGGTGGTTCCCTTGGGTATGGAGACCAGATAGGAAGGCCTATGTTCTGCACTCCATTTCACCCCAGGGTATCTTCTAGACTTTACCACTCCGATGCAAGCACCCCCCTCATCCATCCTCCGCTGTTCGTATCCCCCGCCCCAATCGCTCTAGGACAGGGGAAACTAGGGAGGCCAGTGTCTGATATAATTCCATTTGGAATCCATTACCCCCAGGGCTTTTTTAAGGTTCAAGTTGCAGATCATGGTAACAATCTCTTCTTTGGTGATTGGAAGATCTAAACTGTTGGTCTGCATCTGATTCAGTTTAGGGAGGTTCACTGTTAACAGAAAGGTTGCCAGTCTGGTAGAACTAGGGGCTGTTACCAACGGATATAGTTCCAACTAGAATTCTGTCACAGTAGCATTGATGCTGGATGGGGAAGTACAAAGTTGATCCACAGTGTTGCATAGAGAGGCTCTCGCTCTTTTAGATTGCTGTTTCTAAAGGTGTAGTTTGCTGCATTTTTCACACCCTTCCCAAATCATGTGTTTCAGTCTTAGAATTGCCATTTCTGCTTTTCTGGCCATTAGGGTGTTAATTTCTCGATGGAGATTTAAAATCTCCCAATACAGTGGAGAGTTGATAGTGGCTTTTGGATTAGATTTGTGAAGAGATTCATTTTGGGTGAGTAGTTTCTCTGTATCACCAAACTCTTGCTCTCTTTTTTCCTACAACTGGCTGTATAAGCCATGATGAAACCTCTGACTGAAGCTTTAAAAACCTCCCACAACACAAAAAGGGAAGTTCCTCCAGCATCATTTATTTGGAAGAACTCTTCAGCTGTGTCCTTTCAGCAGTGTTCAAAGTGCGGGTCAAACAGTAAAAGCAGAGCCATCCTCCATCTCCAGGGCTTACAGGGGGTGGCCCCATATAAAAGATCAAGTTGAAGGGGTTCATGGTCTTAAATAGAAACATAGAAACATAGACTTTGACAGCAGATAAGGACCGCTTGGCCCATCTAGTCTGCCCATTTCCCTACCTACAGGATAGGCCGCAGATCCTAGATAACCTACAGCCTATTTTTTCCTACCCACCACAAGAATTGTCTTATGTCTGTCCCATGCATTTTTGAATTCTCCCACAGTTGTAGACCCCACCTCCTCAGGAAGGCTGTTCCATGCATCCACTACCCTAACTGTAAAATAATACTTCCTCACATTGCCCCTGAACCTCCCCCCCTCTATCTTTAAATTGCATCCCCTTGTTCTTGCACCTCTCTTTCTGAACGATGCTATCCTCTTGGACTTTGTTGATTGCACTGAGGTACTTAATAGTTTCTATCATGTCCCCCCCTTCCTTCTTTCCTCAAGGGTATACATAATAAGCTCCTTCAGTCTCTCCTCGTACGGCTTCTCTTGTAGACCCTGCACCATTTTAGTTGCCCTCCTCTGGACTGCCTCTATCCTGTCTATGTCCTTGCGGAGATGGGGTCTCCAGAACTGGATGCAGTACTCCAGATGGGGTCTCACCAACTGTCTGTACAAAGGGATAACAACTTCCTGTTTTCTGCTGGTGATGCCTCTCCCTATGCATCCCAGTGTACCACCAGCCCTTCCTACTGCCTTCTCACATTGCTTGCTAACCTTAAGGTCATCTGATATGATTACCCCCAGGTCCCTTTCCTTTTTTGTTGTTGTTTTCTACCTCCCCCCCCTCATTGTGTATTCTTCCCCTGAGTTCTTGTTTCCCAGGTGCATTATTTTGCACTTCTTTGCATTGAATCCAAACTGCCATACTTCTGACCATTCCTCCAACCTTGTCAAGTCCCTTCTCATCCTTTCCACGCCTCCTTGTGTATCAACCCTGTTGCAGATCTTTGTGTCATCTGCAAAGAGGTATACCTTTCCTTCCAGTCCCTCTGCAATGTCACTTATAAAGGCATTAAAAAGGACTGGACCCAGTACTGAACCCTGCAGTACCCCACTAGTAACCCCTCTTTCTTCAGAGTGGACTCCATTTACAATTACCTTCTGTGTCCTGTTGTCCAGCCAATGTTTTAACCAGGCTACCACCCTGAGACCGACTCCCAGGCTGGTTAATTTGACTATTAATATTTTGTGTGGGACTGTGTCTATGCCTTGCTAAAGTCTAGGTAGGCCATGTCCACAGCCCCTCCCTGGTCTACTACTTTGGTCACCCAGTCAAAGAACTCTATTAGATTCGTCTGACATGACCTTCCCGCTGTGAACCCATGCTGCCTTGGGTCCTGTGCCCAATTGGCCTCTAGGTACTCAACAATTCTTTCCTTCAGAAGTGACTCCATCACTTTTTCTACCACAGAGGTCAAACTGACAGGTCTGTAGTTTCCTGTCTCTGTCTTGGTCCCACTTTTATGAAGGGGAATCACATCCACCTTCCTCCAATCTTCGGGTACCAAATAAATAAGGGAGTTATATAAATGTAACCCCCTTGTTACCTGGGGTTACTAGAATCCTAGTAAGACCTAAGACCTAGTGGTAGACAGGGAAGGCAGCTTGTGAAACTCCAGTTAAATGGATTTCTCACTGTTTCACTCTGTTCTCAGTCTCATCTGAGACTTAAGGATGACATCACCATAAAACTCTCACAGCTGCATGAGCCACACTGGAATGCTGCAATTGGAAGTTAGGATAGAATGTTGGGGATTTTTGAACAGAGAGTCTTTGTGCAGTCTTGAAGAGAGGAGCAGCACAGCAATCTGGTTGCAGGCTCTCAGAGCCTTAAGCTCTGTTTTAGAGCTACTGTAAGGGAAGTGTGTGTTTCCACTGAAAGAGGAACACAGTAAGCTGATTATGAAATGGTGGAGACCGCTGTTACTGGTCCATGTGCCCCATCCCTGAGGGGATGGGGTAGAAAGGTTTGCCTGTCTTCCAGGGGCAACCCTCCTGGTTCTGGCTAAGGAAGAAGCTGCCTCATTTCAAGTCGTACTGCGGCACCAGAAGCTGTGGGAGAGAAATTCCTGTGAGGAATCGCCTGTGGGGCACTTGCAAACAAAGGGTGAGCTCGCTCTGACAGAGGGCCTATGTTTTCACCGAACTGTTGGAACGTGGGGATTGGACTACTTAATTTGTAGGAGGTCTAGTGTAATAGACATTGCCAGTTAATTCAAGTAGGTTCAAGTCCAACACAAAGAGTAAAGTAAAGTGGGGACTGGACTGCTTAATCAGTGGGAGGCCTAGAGCAATGGGCTGAGCCAAGTAAAAGTATGTTCAAGTCCAGCACAATAGGAAAGCAAGACAAGTAGAGGAAATGTGACATACATTTAGCCTTAATCTACATTGCCAAGCTTTGCAGAATGAGATGTTTAATGTCCAGAGAAATGGCTGGGTACGAATTGTGGAAGCGAGAGGTGGGAGACCCCCCCCCAATCAGTAGTAACCAAATTCACCTCTACAGATTTGCTCTGTGGCACCTTTACTTTCTCTCAGGTACTTGGCCAGTGCCTGAGGAAAGTACTCAGATGTGGGATTAAAAGAAGAACTCCCTTATAGAGCTGGGGTGCTCCTAGGTGGTTTAGGGAGCCACCAGAAAAGGTTTCCATGACATATGGAAGGTATCCGAGTGGCTGGCAGGGGAGCCGAGCCAGGGACAACCCAGAATAGTGTACAGGTTCAGGCTGTGTACCCAAAGCACCGAGCAAGTCCGGGCTGTGTGCCCGGTGGGATCAGAGCCTGAGGGCAGGAGTGTTGAAGAAGTGTTTCTGATTCTTTTATCTGCATTACCAGAAGTGTAGCCCCGTGGGGGTCCGTCTACGCTTTGTTTGTTCTGCTTGGATGTGAATACAAGCCACACTTTAGAATCCCATTCTTGGTATTGGACATTACAGTTATTACTTCCTGAGTTCAGAATTACTTGGGTGCCCCTGTGCAGAGTAGCCAAACCTAGCCCTTGTGCCGAGTAACCTATTCCTCCCCAAACCCAGTCCCTACCTGGTACTGCTGTCAGATTCAAACAGCATACCACCTGTCATTTGCAAAAAGGCAGGGGGGTGGGGGTTACATAAACATAACTTATCATGGATGTAAGTTGTGACAAAGTAAGCCACATATTCATCCTAGTATAGGTACCATGTACCATGCAATGATAGGTATAATCCCATAGCCTAGGACTATGGATGCGCCACTCATCTAATAGAGCTTGATCTGCCATCTGGAACTTAAGAGCCTTTACGGCTGCACATGGGGCTCTGGTCTCCCATGACTTCTATCTATCATATGCTCTGATGTTAAATTAAAGTCACTTTCCTGCTAGTCAGTAGCTCTGGATTTATTAACTGGTGCCATCTGTGATGCTACTGAATGAAAGCAAACTCTGGTCAAAGCCAAAATGCATTAAGCTGATAAAAGATATACAATAAGTGTGGGTTGGATTGTAATGTATTTGTTATATTGTTGTCATATAAAAATTCCAGATTTATATCACAATAATAGGGAAAAAGAAAACCATTAAGGTGAAGATATTATCTATGTTTACAATGTATGCACCCATGTATTTACCCAGGATAGAATAGCTGAGAAGCAATATCTCATTGTTTTCAGTGGGGTATCTGTTTGTACAAATCTTTACACTGTATTTTCCCAAGCTAGCATAGTAGAGATGTAATAGTTAATTTTCAGTACGTGTCTTGCTTATTACGAGTTTTTTTTTTACACTGTATTTACCCAGGATAGGCCATTTAAGAGGCAAAATCTCATTTTCAGTGGGGTCCTGCTGTTACACATTTTGGCACTGTGTTTACATAGGATGGCACAGCAGAGATGCAATATGTCTTTCAGTGGTAATCCTTCTTGCACAACTTTTTACAATGTATTTACCTCTTCATGGTGTCCAGTGGTCCCCCAACCCAATCCCCAATCTCCCTTCATTATAGTACAAACCCAACCTGGTGTCTAGTAGTCCCCGCACCCCCCTACCACAGCAGGTACTGCCCCTCTACCCTGTACCCACCATCCTGACCCTGAGATGGTGACCGGCATAGCCCCCTTATCGCCAATATGGCTGGCTAAGCTGTCAACAAGAGTGTACTGTTGAATCAGCTGTTACAGTACACACTTTTTGACAGCTCAGTCATCAGCCGGGTGTGGTCATGAGAGGAGGGTCATGCCAGTCACCATCCTGGGGACCAGAATGTGGGAGGGAGTGGAGTCAGTGGGGCAGTACCTGCCAGGGTGAATGGACTGCTAGACAGTGTGGATGGTTTGTATTATAATGAAAGGAGATTGGGGATACGGTTAAGTGATCACTGGACACCTGGGAGAGATTTTAATTCAAAAGGGAGATAGGGAAAAGTGAGGGGTACATGCAGCACCAGGAGGGTTTTATTATAATGAAGGGAGATCAGGGATATGGGGGGGGGTCCACTAAACACCAGGGTAGGCTTTTATTATGCTGAAAGGGAGATCAGAGGTAAGGAGAGGGAACCACTACACACCATAGTAGGGGTTTTGTCATACTGAAGGGAGATCAGAGATAGGGAGGGGGGACAACTAGACACCAGGGAGGATTTTTATTATAATGAAGGGAGATCAGGGATAGGGAAGGGGTCCACTAAACACCAGGGTAGGCTTTTATTGTACTGAAAGGGAGATCAGAGGTAAGGAGAGGGAACCACTACACACCATAGCAGGGGTTTTGTCATACTGAAGGGAGATCGGAGATAGGGAGGGGGGACCACTAGACACCAGGGAGGGTTTTTATTATACTGAAGGAAGATCAGGGATAGTGAGGGGTGAACCACTATACAACAGGGAGGGTTTGTTTGCTGCTATGATTGAATAAAAAAATTGCACTGCCTCTAGGCACCCATTCATATTTGGGTGCCCTTGGCAACTGCCCTTTCTGCCCAGTGGTTAATCCAGCCCTGCCCACCCCAAGCACCTATCTTTAGGAGAATGAAGATATCCAAGAAAACCCGCCTCCTCCATGGCTGCCTGCCTTCTCCAGAATGAAAGGTCTTCTGTGCTTGCTTGATCTGACTGTAATAGTAAAAACTTTTACTATTACAGTCAGGTCAAGCAAGCACGGGAGCACTTTCACTCAGAAGAAGGTGACCGGTCATGGAGGAGGGATGTTTGTGCCGGTTGTCTTCATTCTCCTAAAGTTATGATCTGGGAGGTGGGAAGAGGGTTTGTGGGGGCATTATATTGTATTTTAAGCACAAACAAGTGTTGAAAGATGGGGGCTGGCCATGGTTGTGCTGGTAGGGGCTGTTTCTTTTCTTTCTTGTTTTCTTTTTTAATCACCAGCCCATTTGGTAAAACTAACACACACACACATACACACACAGTTGTTTGAGACTGTTTGAGCATAATGCCCAAAAAGAGAGCCAGGACAAACATGAGGGGGAGGCGTAGAAGAAGGAAACACATTTTAGTGAATGGGGAGGACACTGACAGATTTGCAGGAAGTTATGCTTCGACTCCATTCTGCCATAACAACACAGCTATGCTGTGTTAGGAATTCAGGTCAGGATGCTTCTTCTGATAGCAATATATCAGTATAGCTCTGATACTATGCAACTGTAAAAATTAGTCCTGAACATTTCCAACATGAAAGCCCGGCTGCTTGGTTCAGCCCCTAAAATGAAATGCCTCTTGGAGGACCTTAGTATCTGAACATACTAGAGATACATTAAGCTGTGAGTCAAACACACATCTTCTAAATGCTGTCACTCAGAAAACAAGTCACAATGCTTTATTTGATGCTTCAGTTTCATCTCTTAACAACATCCCAACGTTTCACCTATATTTATTTGGGCTTTTCAAGGGGTCTTTTGTATGTTCTTTCTGAAACAAATGTAATAGAAAATTATATTTCAATATTCATTCATGTACATCTTTTTACATAATTAGTTTTAATAATCACTTTTGTGATGTGAAATACTCCCTTGGAAATGCGTGTACTTGATATTCAGTTTCTGTTTTAAAAATGTCCTTACTAAGTCCACCTGCACATCAAAAAACAGTAGTCACTATTTCATATCAATCAGATATTTTCCTAAAATTGTTTAACTCTAAAACAGGTGTTGAGTCTTGCTGTATCAATTATTTAACTGTCGTATATAAATTGCAGCCTCATAACTCCAACTGGTTTAAATGATTCATATTCATTCAAATATAAGAAATAAAAATAGAAACAGAGTCACTTTTATGTTTGCTTGCGCACATGCGCAAGAAACATGTTGCAGCAGCTTGGGAAAGAAACGGGTTGTGGAGGTGCAGCACTGTGGCGGTCGATGCCACCACTGCATTTGCAGGCTTGGTCCTCTTTATCCAATGCAGTGGCATGCTGCTGCTGTCACTAGTTCAGCAAGTGTGCCACCACCTTGAAAGAAATTGGCCACTGCAATGAGGGGGTGACCTGTCATTGCAGGGAGTGCCTGAAAGAAACTGGCCTGCAATGAGGGAGTGCCCCATCATCATTGCATGGCGTGCCTTGCCTGCAGAAACATTTCTGTTCACCCCACTCTCTACATTCTGCATTATGGCACCAGGCATGCCAGTGAACCCTCCCGCTCCCTGCCACTGCATTCTGTCCGCCCCATTCCCTCCGTTTCCCATCCTGGCACCAGGAATGCAGGTAACCCTTCCTGTTCCCTCCCACTGTGTGCTGTCTGCCCTGCTCCCTCCGTTCCTCATCCAGTCACCCGAGTGCAGACAAGCCCTCCCACTTGTTCCCACTGCGTGCTGTCTGCCCCGCTCCCTTCATTCCCCGTCCAGTCACCTGAGTGTAAATAAATTCTCTCACTCACTTCCACTGTGTGCTGTGCACCCCACTCCCTCCATTCCCCATTCAGACACCTGAGTATAAATAAACCCTTCCACTCCCTCCCACTGCATGCTGTCCGCCCTGCTCCCTCCATTCCCCGTCCTGGCACCTGAGTGTAAATAAACCCCCCTGCTCCCTCCCACTGCATGCTGTCTTCCCAGCTCCCTCTGTTCCCTGTCCAGGCATGGGAGTGTAAATAAACCCTGGCATCCCTTGCTCTTGGTATTTTGTATGCTGCTTTACAGTTATAATTGTTACTGTAAATGTTGTCCCAGCTCCACCTGCAGCGTGATGCACAGTCTTTGGTCCATAACAAAACAGCCAAAAAGAAACCCTAGACTGGGCAAGGAATGCTTCCAAAATTGTAGCTAAACAGGTCTCTAAATCATTCCTTCTTCACCTTTGCTTTTTTCCTTTTTCTTCTTTCTTCTAGACAGACCCAGAGTACAGTATATTATAAGAGGTACTCCACCATTAGATTTATAAAATCTGCAAACTGATTGTGTGCTGATGCTCGTGATGTCATAACACCCCAAACAACCGCCTCCCCCCCAAAAAAAACCATAAGAAACCTTTCAACAACCCCAGCATTCTGCATGTTGGAAGGCTGTACATTTCTCATGTCCGAACTGGCGCAATATTGATATTTATCTTTATATGTATCCTGCACATTCTCATGGGGGCACAACTCTGCCAAAAATGAGCAACTAGATCTGCTCTCCCAATTGTTTTACAAGAACCCACAATGGCTGACTATTACAGTACACTTTTGCAAAACAAAAAAACAAAACAAGTATATATTATAGATATATACAGGATATATAACTATGGTCTGAGATATTGAGACTTCAGATTGATAAGAGTTGGAGTCTGATCTGAGTATCCCCATTTTGAACCATTCTACTGCTCTGGAGAGAAAACGGATTATAAAAATGTTAAAATTAGAATCATGTGTCCAGAATTTAGTAAGTCATGCTATCAAGTGTAATTAAGTCATTCTATAAATTGTAAATGTAAAACACTTAGTATATACAATGGGTCAATCAAGAACAAACCATGCTCCTTCAGACCATCATATGTGTTAGATATGAAGTTTGTTTTTGGCAAAAGCACAAAATATATTCAAAATATAAACTACAGTCATGCAGATTCCTAATTGTGTTTTGAAGAAAGGGAGAAAAACGAGGATGGAAGAGGGACCGCCTTCCCATTGGCCATTTGGTGACATAAACAATAGTATTTAGCATATTGAACAGAACTGCAATTCTTTAGAGAAGCCAAGGGGAAAAATAATCAGAGGTGCAGGCTGAAGGGGAGTGGGGAGAGAGAGTGAGCGAGAGAGATTTTTTGTTTCCATTTCATTCAAACCTTTGTTTGTTTGTTTGTTTGTTTGTAAGTATGTATGTATGTATGTTTTGTGGTGTGTTAAACTAAACAAAAGTAATTCCAATACCATGGTTTCAAAAATATTATATGAAATTAGCGTTGTTGTATTTCATTAGATAGTTCTTCCCAAGTAGCCTCATAAAAGATGTTTTACAGATAATAAGTAATGCAGACACTGAATCTGTATCAACCAACTAAGTTATGGAAGTGTCCTTAATACCTGATTTGAATATAATGTGGGGCCTTCCAGAATCAGCCAGAGCCTGGAGGGAGATGTATCGGAAGGGAGTGTTGTGCCATCTATCCCAAGGGTGGGAAGGATAGTGCCATTAATCAATTCCTGTTTAGGGACGGGGAAGCCTGTGTCTGGAAAGATACATTTTCAAGCTGGTTGCCAGCACAAACATACCTGCAACACTGCCCCATTGTTATACACTGCTAAGAATCTAATTTAGGTTGACACAATAATAAGCATTGTCAACATACAGAAGCTGAAGCCGATCCATTCCAAATCCAACTGGCTCACTTGAATATCTGGAAATTTCAAAGTGCCTCCGGCCTGGCAAGCTGGGCTCATCTCCACCCTCAAAACCCTGAAAACACTTGCATTTATAATTGAGAGTCTCGTTTTCTGATCACTGTAAGTAAGCATAAAATGCAAACACAGAGTCACTTGTCAAAGTTGTAGTGGAATGTTAAAACGAATGTGTCATCCCTGGCCCCCACCCTATCTAGTTTCCACGTGCCTACCTCCTCCCTCCAGTATGAGTTTTCTAGGTGAGCCTGCTATACCACAGTCCCCCCCAGGGTCTGTTGGTGCAGCCAAAGTGCTACACCCATAAGCTGGTGAGCTGAACTCAAGAAGGAGCCTGGGTCACTGGAAGTTGACCAGAGGGAGGAGAATCCAACATCCCAGAGGATGTTCTCCTCCTCAGGGAGGAGTAGGTGTCAGATGTTACCCTGTGAGCACCTCCTAGGGAACTGGGGTGGCACCACAGGGCAGTGCTGTAGGGAGACTGGATGCTGGCTGGTGCAAGGTGCTGCACTTGTGTGCATCCACTTGCACGTTCTCATCACCATTGTTAATGGGGGCCAGAGAAAAGCCTAAAAAGCCCCATTTAGAGCAGGATGGAGATGCCCATCTGCAGGCCCCACTCTGTGGACTTCAGGTCCTCTTTCATTTGCATTTGTTCTCTTCTGTGGGTCTGGCCCATCCCTACAATCAGCCTCACCATGGAAGCAGGGTTAGTCTGGGATACAGGGGTCCAGCTGGAAAGTTGATACAGGGGCCGCCTGGGAAATCAATAGCAGAGGGCCCAGGATGACACCCTCACATAGTATTCCACTTCAGTTTGATAGACTAGCTCTGTGTTTATATCTTACATTTGCTGGAGAGAGGATTACAGATGTAGAAGTGGGTAGCCATCTGGGAACTAGCGACCATCGAACAGTATGGTTCACAATAAACACAGCAATAGAGTCAAGCCACACAAAGACAAAAGTACTGGACTTTAGGAGGGCTGACTTTGCCAAAATGGGTGAGTGCCTAAGGAATGCACTGAAAATGGGCAGGAAGGAGGGGTGGAAGAACAATGGGGAATAATAAAACTGCCATCACAGCGGTAACAGACGCTTTGTGTGAAGCAAATAAACAAAACAAGACGATGTAAGAAACCACTATGGTTCTCAAAGGAAGTGGCAGTGAAGGTTCAAGAGAAAAGAAAGCATTCAGGAAGTACAAGGAATCGCTAGAAGAAGCAGGACAGAGAACTGTATCAGTTAAAGCAAAAGGAGGCTGGAAGGCAGTCAGAACAGCAAAGGCCCAAACCGAGGAAAAGATAGCCAACTCAGTTAAGAAGGGGATAAAACCTTTTATAGGTACATCAGGAAAAAGGAAGACCAAGGGAGGATAGTGAGGCTTAATAAAGGGAGGGAGGGTGGGCAGAGGAGACTGTGAAAAGGCAGAGATACTAAACAAATATTTTTGCTCAGTATTTACAAAGGAAGAGGGGGTACATAAAACAAACAGTAGTAACCGCTAGATACAGAAGTTGATACCGGCCCATTTACAGAAGAAATGGTTCTGAAAGAACTCTTAAAACTGAAGGTGGACAAAGCAATGGGGCCTGATGGGATTCATCCCAGAATTCTAAAGAACTAAGGGTAGAACTAGTGACACCACTGACTACCCTTTTAACAAATCATGGGAGGATGGGGTGGTACCCGAGGACTAGAGGAGGGCAGATGTGATTCCCCTTCACAAAAGTGGGAGCAAGGCAGAAGCAGGAAACTATAGACCTGTTAGTTTAACCTCAGTGATAGGGAAAATGATGGAATCACTTCAAAAGGAAAGAATTGTCGAGTATCTAGAGGCCAGAGGGCACAGGACCCTAGGCAGCATGGATTCACAGCGGGAAGGTCATGCCAGACGAATCTGATAGATTTCTTTGACTGGGTGACCAAAGTAGTAGATCAGGGAGGGCTGCGGACATGGCCTACCTAGACTTTAGCAAGGCATTTGACACAGTCCCACACAAAGATTACTATACAAGTTAGCCAGCCTGGGGTGTGTCCCAAGATGACAGCCTGGGTAAGAATTGGCTGGAGAATAGGACACAGAGAGTAATAGTAAATGGAGTCCACTCAGAAGAAAGGAGGTTACTAGTGGGGTACCGCGGGGAGTTCAGTATTAGGACTGGTCCTCTTCCAATGTCTTTATAAGCGACATTGCAGAAGGACTGGAAGGAAAAGTATGTCTCTTTGCAGATGACACTAAGATCTGCAACAGAGTTGATGCACAGGGTGGGGTGGAAAGGATGAGAAGGGACTTGGCAAGGTTAGAGGAATGGTCAAATGTATGGCAGCTTAGATTCAATGCTAAGAAGTGCAAGGTAATGCACCTGGGAAACAAAAACCCAGGGGAAGAGTACACAATGGGGGGTGAGATACTAACAACAACAAAAATGGAGAGGGACCTGGTGGTAGTCATATCAGATGACCTAAAGATGGGCAAGCAATGTGAGAGGGCAGCAAGGAGGGCTGGGGGGATACTGGGATGCATAGGGAGAGGCATCACCAGTAGAAAACAGGAAGTTATTATCCTCTGTACAGACAGCTGGTGAGACCCCATCTGGAGTACTGTGTGCAGTTCTGGAGACCCAATCTCCCGCAAAGACATAGACAGGATGGAAGCTGTCAGAGGAGGGCAACTAAAATGGTACAGGGTCTGCACGGAAGACATATGAAGAGAGACTTAAGGAGCTTAATATGTATAGCCTCGAGGAAAGGAGGAGAGGGGACATGATAGAAACTTTCAAGTACCTCAAGGAATCAACAAAGTCCAAGAGGTAGCATCTTTCAAAAAAGAGGTGTGCAAGAACAAGAGAGCACAATTTGAAGATAGAGGGGTGGCTCAGAGGTAATTTAAGGAAGTATTTTTCACAGAGAGGGTTGTGGATGCATGGAGCGGCCTTCCGGAGGAGGTTGTGGAGTCAAAATCAGTGGTGGAATTCAAGCATGCATGGGATAGTCATAAGGCAGTTCTGGGGGGTGGGGGTAGGAAGAAGTAGGCTGCTGGTTAACTAGGATCTGCAGCTTATCCAGTAGGTAGGGAAATGGGCAGACTGGGTGGGCCAAGCGGTCCTTATCTGCCGTCAAATTCTATGTTTCTTTGTTTCTATGTTTCTATGCTTGCAGTGCCCAATATGCTCTTTTTAAGATGATAAATCTAAAGAATTTCAGAGTTTGTAAGGTGGCTAGGTACTCATGGGGGGGGGGCACCTGAACATTCTAGCTATCCATGGAGGGCACCTCATAGAAAAAGCTGTCAGGGACAAGTCTGGGGAGAAGGAGGGTGATGGACTGGTGGGACTATTACAAGGGGTCCAGGCTGATGGGATCATTACAAGGGAGCCAATCAGAGAGTAAGAGGCATTGATTCTAACTAAAAGCACATGGAAGTTGAAGATACCACTATTATATTTAATTATGTGAAGGGATTTGTTATTCTGTACTTTGTTTTCAATTGTTTGAATGGCTGTCTTTCATGTTCTATTTTTTTTTAACACGGTAAAAATCATTTTGTCCTGCAACTTATCAGCTATCAGCCTGCTGATATGAAAGCAGAGGCATCCAAAACCATCAAGGCAACCCTTCTATATTTTTTTCTTTTACTTAATACTATAATCTAAATCTAATAAGAACACATTGCTTGTAGGTGGCTTATTTATATATGTTATGCTTAAAATGTGCACACAAAAAAATTCCACTTGTTTGTAATGTTATTATAAGCAGGGTGTCCCAGTACTGGTTCTTTACACTGAATTTTAATATTCAGGAAAATAAAGCAAACATGACAAATGCTGTATCCTGAAGACGTCATTGTGACCTCATGCGAAATTCCCATGCCCCCCCCCCCACTAGGGTTGCCACCTTTTAAGAAGCCCAAAGTGAGACATTTCTTACTGAAGCAGGAATTTTCACAGGACAATGAGTATCATTGATCAATTCAACATACTTGTTTTCTTTAAATAATCAGAATTAAGACTAAATGTAGTTTTTCAGCCATTTCTAGGGTTACTTATCATTTTAAGGTATTTTAGTTAAGGCATTATAGTTCTTTGCAAAATTTAGAGGAAAGTCCGAAATAATTTTTTCTACTATAATGTCAGGACATGTAGCATTTTTCACATTTTTTTGCAGGACACAGCTGCCCAAATCACAACTGTCTTGCAAAAATGGGGACAGGTGGTAGCCCTATCCTCCACACACACCCACCCCCACCATCCTTGCCGCTCCTGCGCTGCACCTCTGCCTGTGGACACCCAGACAGTAGTGTTGGCTTGGAGTAAGGGAAAGGGAACATTGTTTAACCGGGAGTAGCACACTAAGCTGAAGCTTGTTTCCAGATGCCACCTGGGAGCACAAGGAAGTTAAATGACTTGCTCAGGATAACACAGTATGCACTGAGGTGGCTGTGGGGTTCAAACCCGAGTCTCCAGATCTGAGCTCAGAGCCTTAACCCACTGTACTATACTGCCTCCTTAAGTAAGGCAGTCTCCCACCATGGTGAGAAAGAATGTCCACTGAGACAATCCCTCTGCCACAGCTGGCCCTTCAACAGCCTGGGTGCATTCCCAAACCCTTGTCATTAGTGTTGCGAGTGGCAGCACTGCTACTGCACTTGTTGGTGGGCAGGAAACCCATTGTTTATTGATTTATTTATTCACAGTTCATTTTTTAAGTCAATTTCAATGTTTATTACAAATCAGAAAAAGTATAATCCCCTTTACAGAATCCCATTACTGTCTTCCAGTGCAGTAGCCAATATTACAGCAAGCCTAATCTACCACCATGAAGCAGTTCGATAACTGCATTTCCAATACATTTTGATTTTGAAGTGCGTGGTCTCATTTTAAACTAGATAATATTATACTAAAAAATACTGATGTATATTGATGTGTAGCAACACTGGCAAACTGCATTGACCTGATATTGTCATGACAGCCTAACTTCAAACTTTAACTTAAAAAAATAGGTACATTTCTAGTCCTAATGTTGCCAAAGTTAACCCTTTCAAAGACATTAGGCTGGGTTAACTTTGAAACTAATTAGTGCTAGGATCTTTTTTATAAATAGAAACTTAGGATTATGTCGACCCGGATATGTCCTATTGGTACAATTCCCATATGTCAGTACACCTTGATGTACATCTATTCACTTTTAACCTTAATGTTATCATTTAAAGTGTTTTGATGTTGGCAGCCCAGTAGCAAGTGGTATCTGTACTGCTCGCTGTACGCTGGTGACCCAGGTTCTATGGTGAAATCAGGTCCCTTTTGGGGTGGTGGAGAGAGGGAAGGCTGAGCATCCCAAGGACAGCTCACCTACCTTGTGTTTGGGGCCTCTGCAATCCGGTCTCAGACTGCCCCTGGTGCAGATCATGTGGTAGTACAGTAGGCACAGTACAAATCAGGAGAGGGGAACCTGCTGAAGCCAGTGATGTATGCATGCCTCCTCACGTAATGCAAGAGTGTGTATCACTGCATGCTGATACCCTCCAAAAGGAGAAAACAGAGGAGAAAATCTGTGGGCCACCAGGTTGCCACCAGCATCCACCTCAAGCTCACGCAAGACTGACAGGACAGGTGTGCTGCTGAGTAGTTGGAGGTAGCCTGGGGCATAGAACAATAAAGTACTATATAAAGTGTTTTGATGTAAATCTGTCTGCATCAATGTATATCGCTGCAAGAAAACTGAATCAACAGGACACAGTCATGTCAGCCTAACTCAAAGCATTCATTAACAAAAAATGTTATCAATGTACCCAAGCCATTTTATGCGTACCAATATCTAAGTGTCCACATTTTAGTACTGGGATCTGTGCTGGTGGTGTCCACCTCATGGCATTTGTTCCTTCTTCTGAGCATACAAATTTTATGGGTTAGCACAATGGGGTACCTCATTGTGCTCTGGTGTAGAGCCCATAAAATTGCTGTGCTGGTTTTCTAGCTCTTATGGATCCAAAGATAGCCCTTGCTAAAGATAATGGATTGGGTTTTCAATGGAGATGTACAAGATGTAAGTTCCAATTTTGGACTGTGACTACAGCATCCAAAGTTTTTGAATGCTATTATTAAAATGTTTCAGTGAATTTATGGTACTTGTCATTTTTTAATGGAATAATAATGATGCATGTGTCATATATCATAAATCCATAATGCTCCCAAAATGCCATATGTCAGGGCAGTTGCACGCACAAGTTGTCATAGATAATAATGGATAGGTAAGTGTGTGTTATGGATTTTTTTCACACACCCAAGGTGTATGATGATCTATAAACCTCAAGAGTAGAAGTTCGAGAGGTTTATGTGGTCATCACACACTGAGGGTGTATGAAAAAAATCCATAACATCAAACTTACCTATCCTTTATTTTTATGTTTGCTTGCACTCATGCACAAGAAATATTATGTGGCAGCTTTGGAGAGAAGCAGGTTGCTGTCCGCTCCACTCACTCTGTTCCCCATCCCGGCACCAGGAGTGCAAGTAAACCCTCCTGCTCTCTCCCACTGCATGCTGTCCTCCCCATTCCCTCCATTCCCTATCCCAGCAACAGGAGTGCAAGTGAACGCTCCAACTCCCTCCCACTGCATGCTGTCCACCCAACTCCTTCGGTTCCCCATCCCAGCAACTGAGTGCAAGTAAACCCTCTCACTCCCTCCCACTGCATGCTGCCCTCCCCACTCCCTCCATTCCCTGTCCCAGCAACCAGAGTGCAAGTGAACCCTCTCGCTTCCTCCCACTGCATGCTGCCCTCCCCACTCCCTCCATTCCCTGTCCCAGCAACCAGAGTGCAAGTGAACCCTCTCGCTTCCTCCCACTGCGTGCTGTCTGCCCCGCTCCCTCTGTTCCCCATCCAAGCAACCAGAGTGCAAGTGAACACTCCCACTCCCTCCCACTGCATGCTGTCCATCCAACTCCTTTGGTTCCTCATCCTGGCAACTGAGTGCAAGTAAACCCTCTCACTCCCTCCCACTCATGCTGTCCCCCCCACTCCCTCCCTTCCCTGTCCCAGAAACCGGAGTGCAAGTGAACCCTCTTGCTTCCTCCCACTGCGTGCTGTCTGCCCCGCTCCCTCTGTTCCCCATCCCAGCAACTAGAGTGCAAGTAAACCCTCCCGCTCCCTCCCACTGCATGCTGTCTGCCCTGGTTTCTCCATTCCTAACCCAGCACATAAGTATACCCTCCCGCTCCTTCCTACTACATGCTGTCCACCCCGCTTTCTCCATTCCTGGTCCCAGTATGTAAGTAGACCCTCCTGCTCCCTCCCACTACATGTTGTTTGCCCCACTCCCTCCGTTCTAGGTCTCAGCATGTAATTAGACCCTTAAAAGTTTTGATCTGGTGCAGTAGCGGTGGCAGCAGGCAGCAGTGTCGGTCTGTTGGTCCCAGAGAGAATCAGTCTACGAATGTGAGAGACAAGGCAGCGTGTTTAAACAACTGCTGAAAGGTAAGCAGTACTACTAGTTTTACCCTGACTTTGGCCCCTTTCTCAAAAAGTAAGAGGATCTGTTGAAATCCGAAGCAATGGTGGCCAGAAATGTGGTGGAACAGGACAGGAGCGGGTAGCTTATGTAAAGAAAATTACTTTTTCCTGCCCAGAAGCTGCTATAAAACAGACATAATCTGTTTTCTAGCAGCTTGTGGGCAGGACAAAAGTAACATTCTTTATATAGGCTCCCCACTCCAGTCCCACAGGTCAGATGCAAAGATTTGAAAGATATGGTGACTAAGCAACATTTTTGTATTTCTTTACCCCCCCATTGTTACAAGTGCTCCGGTAATGCTTGTCCGCAGTGTACTAAATAAAATTTATTCTGGCCGTATATATAGTACAAGTATAATTCCAGCAAGCTGTCTTTCACTTGTTCCTGTTTTTCTAAATGGTATTCATTCCCTAGTGGATTTGAAGGATGTCAAACACAGAGGGAGCAGCCGTCACTTTTCCAGCTGCTGGCTGCTGCTCCATTTCGCTCTGTCCCCAATACTATTGTGTGCACACCTTAATGTTAAAAAAAAAATTTGTTCTCATCCTTTGTTTTCTCTAAAGCTCCCATAATAATGCTCCAAGTCTGAGCAACAAATTTGGGTTGCTGCATGACCTTGAACAAGTAATTTGACCTCCATGTACTTCAGTCCAACCAGCTCTAAAGTAGAGGCATGAATCCCATAGAAAATGAGATGCTGCATCTCAGTTGGGTTACTGTGAGCACATGTTATAGCCTAGAGGTTAGAGCAATTAGCTGTGAATAAACTTGGTACATTCAGTAGACCCTTTTTCATTCTCACAACCTCCACTTACATGTTTTGTTGCACTGATCAAGTTACTTAATGCCCCAGTGTTCCCTGTTACCCCTGTAACGGAGCCTTGTAACCAGTCAGCTTTACCTGGTTACCAAAGCAAAAAAAAACATTTACCTAATTATTTAGTTACCAGACCAGGATAGATGTGCATATTTTGAAGTATTTTGCACATGCTGGATTGTGATATTTCACACATTAAATGTGACAAATGATTAATAAATATGGAAAACATTAAAAAAAGCACCTAAAAGTTCAGTTGTAGAAGACTCTACCACCACTGCTCACTGAAGAATATATAGTAGAATTCAACTTAATAAGTACAGCATATGCAAAAAACCTTTCTGGACTCCACAAGCAAGATGTGTGGATGCCAAGTAGAGCCCTCCTGACAGCATGGGCAACACCTTCTCCAATCCCTGTTGACAGCTTCTTCAGGCACCTTATGGATAGGTACAAAAATATACCTTTGCTGCTTACCCCAGGGGAAACTACAGAAATAATATTCCTGTGCTTGTCATCCCTTGACCTCAGCACAGCTGCATATAGTAGAACACATGTAAGGTAACAACTCCTCAGATGTCACATTGATAATTGTGCAGTACCCTAGGCAGGCAGTTTTATTATGATGAAAAAGAGTAAAGACACTGGTCTGGCCTCCATTCAAAGTTTATTCCCTATAGATTTATTAGGTTTTGAAATAATCAATTATAGTACAGTGGTTTAAGGCTCTGAGCTGCAAACTTGGAGACCTGGGTCTGAATCCCACAGACCCTACTAGAATATTATGCGTCCCTGAGCAAGTCACTTAACTTCCTTGTGCTCCCAGCTTGCACCTGAAATTAAGCTTTGGTTTAGTCTTCCTCTCCTGGTTAAACAATTTCACCTTTTCCTTTCCTAATCAATTAAAATACCATATTTTAGTTGATCATTTCATGAAATATCTATCATTAAGTAAAGAGTTTTGTTCAAACTTTAAGTAAATCATTTCCATTAGGAAAACATTTAGTAAATGTTTCAGCAGAGCACACTCAAATCAAAGACAGGTCCTATATTGTTAACATAAGTAAGATGCTTACTCAGAAAACTGACTCGTGTCAAGAGAAACAATATTTTTAATTTTGTTTACTTGGTTTTACCAAGACTGCCTTCCCCAGACTAGTGGGGTGAATTTAATTCTGCTTACCCAATAGAAATCTGTTCAATTCTCTTTTAAAATGTTTAAATCATTTAGTCCTTTTTGATAAGCTCTTTTTGTAGTCTGGTTTTGAATATTTTCTTTAGGGTGCTACAGGCCACTGAGGTGAGACTAATCAGTCTGTAATTCCTGATATCTTTCTTGCTCCCTTTCTTTTTGCATATTGGCAGCTATTCTCTAAAGTGTGCAGAGCCGGTGCGTAATGGCGTGAGCAGCTCTGCACCCATGAGAGATCCTCACAAGGACCACATTCGTGAAGCAGCAGTCCCTGCCTGGCATCCCACCATGGCCCCACCCCCAGTGTGCAGATACACTGGGACAGGGTTGCGGACCAGGTCAGTGGCCAATCAGCTGCCCTACCTATGTTTAAGAGGATACTATGTGCTGGGCTGGCGCCATCCCAGTGTAGGTGCATTGAGCACCAGTACAGCTGCTGGGGGGGGGCATGTGTTGGCCACCTGTCCCAGCCCGATCATCATCCCCCGATACAGGTGCTCCATACTATGGGAGTCCGATGACCTCCCACCTGCAATGATGGGTCCAGCAGCAGTGACCTGAGTGAGTGCATAGCTGGTATGTCAGCCCTTCGGATGCACTGCCACTGGTACCCACGTATGGCACTCTGCATGTTGGCGAATGGTGTGGAGTGCCGGCACACCACCCACAGATTTCCTGGTCCCCATTGTGGATCCCGGCATACGGGCGGGGGATAGGGTGCATGCCAGTCCTGCACCCACTTGGTGAATCTGGCACTGTGTGCGGTAGGGGGTGCAGAGTGGCTATGCACCCCTGATCCACGGTGCGTAGCCACTTTGTGCCTTGGAGAATAGCTGCCATTGGGATTAGTGAAGCTATTCTCCAGTCATTGGGTATCACCCCTTCCTTAAGTGGCCTGTTGAATGTTATATATGATGGTAGTTTGATTTGATTTATTGTTTCCTTTAAAAAATAGGGGTGTATGTTATCTGGCATGTTATCTGTTGTAAGAAATACAATTATTGGAGGTTGGAGATTTGGTTAATTATTTCTTTACAATTTTATTTTTCAAAACATTAAATATGTTTTAAACAATTTTGTTTACAAAAGCAAAATAATTTATTTGATTATTAAATACTGGCTTGGACATCATATTGTGGGCAGATATATGGAAGCACTTTACCATAGACCAACGCATATAATATAACAACTTTAGAAAATACTGATATTGTTATTTTCCTTTTTGTACTCTGCAGTTCAATTAAGTTGTGCAATATCAGACATGAACTGAAATATCTTGTAATTTTTAAACAAATACTGGAAACTACCGCGTAATGCCTAATTTGAAGCTAATAGTGATATGTACATTATACAAGGGTATTGTGCGAGTTTTGGTACTATTATTTTTTATCCTGCCTAGATCTTTGGACCCAGCACCTCGACCTTTAGTTTGCATGTTAAAACATCATGTTAGATTGTCTGCCTTTCAAACAAGACAATATAGGCAAGCTGTCTAGTTAAACAATTTATTTATTTTTTATGGGGTGCATTTTTCTCATTGTAGGAAAGGAGCCCTCTGGTACCCAATGAGAATTTTAATAGTCTGCTGAGGGTCAAGATTCAGATAAAACTGTTTGTACTTTCTCTGTAAAAGTACTTTGCTTGAATTCCTGACTTTTGAGAAGTCAGATTCTAATTCTAGAGCAAGGACTTCGGTAAGATAAGGTGACAGCCACTGAACCAGGAGTGTTTCCTAAAAAGGGAGGAAGGATCTTTGACACTTCCCTGGCTTATCTTATCATAAACAAAGCGAGATGCTTGTCTTCCCTTGCTAAATCTTTGGTCCACCACAGGATGCTACTCCCATTCAAATTCCAAACTCCAGAGGACTCTGTTCTATGGGTCTCACCACATGGCCAGACATCAATGAGCCCTCAAGGGCACACCTGCACCCCCTGCTCTGGAGTAATGGTGGTGATGGCATACATGTTCTAAACTGTGTCAAATTACCCCCAAAATGCACCACAAATTGCAAAACATTCTAAAGTTTCTGGGGCCCTGGGTGGACCCTTGACTACTCCTAGCCTTCTGGAGGCCGCCCATGCTCCCACAACCCCTGCCTTTTGTAATTGCATACCTTTCTAAAAAGGTCACTGTACACCACTGCCTTCTGCTCCCTCCCACTGTATGTTATACATCCCACTTCCTCTGTTCCCAGTCCTGGCATGTAATTAGACCCTCCCGCTCCCCTCCACTGCATGCTGTCAATCCCGGTTCCTCTGTTCCCAGACCCGGCATGTAATTAGACCCTCCTGCTGCCTCCCACTGTGTGCTGTCCACCCCGATCCCTCCATTCCTGGTCCCGGTATGTAATTAGACCTTCCTGCTCCCTCTCACTGTGTGCTGTCCACCCTGCTTCCTCCTTTCCCAGTCACAGCATGTAATTAGACCCTCCCACTCCTCCCACTGCATGCTGTCTGCCCCTCTCCCTCTGTTTCCTATCACGGCAACTAGTGTGCAGGTAAACCTCCCACTCCCTCCCACTGCGTGCTGTCCATCCCATACCCTCTATTCCCGGCATTTAATTAGACCTTCCTGCTCCCTCCTACTGCATGCTGTCCACCCTGCTCCCTCTGTTTATGGTCCTGGTATGTAATTAGATCCTCCTGCTCCCTTCCACTGTGTGCTGTCTGCCCCACTCCGTTCCCACTCCCAGCACATAATTAGACCCTCCCACTCCCTTCGACTACCTGCTGTCTGCCTTGCTCCCTCCACTCCTGGCATGTAATTAGACCCTCCCGCTTTCTCCCACTGCATGCTGTCCACCCTGCTCCCTCCATTCCCTATCCCAGCAACTGGATTAGAGAGGGGGAGGACCCAGGAGTTGTTCTCACTACACATGAACTAGGAGCCTCGGTCAGTTTGCAGGGCAGCATGTGTCGGAGGTCTGTTTTAAATGACAAAATGTTTCCTTTGAAAAGCTGCAGCAGCTCCATGCAGTCAGTAATTGGAGCACAATTCAAGCCCAAGAGCCTGAGTAATGGGAGGGGTGGTTACTGACAAGATTCACAGAGACAGTCTCAGCATAGTATGAGGTACTGCTGCATTGAAAGTAAACATGTAGAAGCATTCTTTATTGTGAGTATTCCTTGCTTGCTGTGTTTTTGTAGAAACAGTGAGTCACAGAAATGAAGTGTGCTGCCAGTGAGAAATGCAACCCAAGTGCAGAGCATTAATATAAGCAGCACATGGCCACAGAAAGTGCCTCTACTGTCAGCAGGTGTTTGAACTCGACAGCAGGATTTGGTGTGAGGCAGGGACAAATGGTGGTTGCATATTGGTTACATCATGTGCAAGGTTCAGAGAGAGAAGGACCGAGGGGTGCAACAGCTCTTCTTACCTCACTCACCCGGTTCAGTAAATATTTAAAAATCTTTATGTAAAAGTAATGTCATGCAGGTTAATGTGCAGTCAATCAGGAAATGCTGGTACTGCTGGCAGTAGCAGAGCATGCAACTTCAGTGGTGACAGCTGGGGGCAGCAGTTTTTAAATGTGGTTCAAAAAATTGGAAACAAAAAGTTGATACTGATGTTGTGTGGCAATGGGAGCATGAGTTGTTTGCAGAATGTGTGTGTGTGTGTGTGTGTGTGTGTGTTGGGGTGGGTCATCACTCGCTAAAAGACAAAAAAATTGTCTAACATCCTTTTTTTAACATTCTGCTCGGGCCCTGATTTGGCTTACAGCAGGTTAGACTTGATCTTGTTTTTCCCCAGTCTGTACTGGCGCATAAATGTACCCCATTGCCATGGAACTCAGCCAGTCAGAGGGTAGGACATTTTCAATCCATTTTCTAAAATATTTTACATAGCATTAAATGCTACAGTTGCATAGATGGAAGTGGGCAAACATAACGTCATGTTTTTGCAACTTATTTTGGGTGCATACTTTAATGGCATCTAATACTTGGTGCACAGTACTTGCATTACAAACTCAGGAATTTTCCATCCCTATATCAAAGGGATGTCCATAAGACCACATTTATTTGGTCTAAAGTGTATCATTATTGGGCCCACTTGAGCGCATCTTGGGGCATCTTACATCTGTGTTTTAACAAAAACTGGACAAAAGGACAAGGTACTCCACAAGCACCTATTTTCATTGCTGCACCTCTATATGTGGACCCAGTTCCCACATTTGAAAATTCTGCCCTTGTCTTTTTATGTTTGCTTGTATGCATGCACAGGAAACATGTGGAAGCTTAGGAGAGAAGCGGGTAGGGGAGGTGCAGCACTGTGGCAGCCAATGCCACCACTGGATTTGTAGACTTGGCTCTCTTTATCCAATGATGTGGCATGCTGCTGCTAACACTACTTCAGCAAGTGTGCCACCAACTTGAAAGAAATTGGCCGCTGCAATGAGGGAGAACCCCATCATTGCAAGGTGTGCCTTGCCTGCCCAGACATTTCTGTTCACCCCACTCCTTCCTTTGTCCATTGTGGCACCAGGAGTGCAAGTAAACATTCCCGCTTCCTCCCACTGCGTGCTGTCCACCCCACTCCCTCCATTGCCAGTCCAGGTACCCACATTGTAAGTAAACCCTCCCTACCTCCCTCTGTGTACTGTCCACCCCGCTCCCTCTGTTCCCTATCCCAGCACCAGGAGTGCAAGTAAACCCTCCTGCTCCCTCCCACTGCGTGCTGTCCTCCCCACTCCCCTCTGTTCCAGGCATGTAGTTAGACCCTCCCACTCCCTCCTACTGCATGCTGTCCACTCCACTCCCTCCGTTCCTTGTCCTGGCATGTAGTTAGATCCTCCCACTTCCTCTCACTGTGTGCTGTCTGCCCCACTCCCTCTGTCCCCACTCCTGGCACATAATTAGACCCTCCCACTCTCTCCCACTGCGTGCTGTCCGCCTTGATTCCTCTGTTCCCAGCACATAATTAGATCACTTTCTATCACTGCATGCTGTCTTCCCCACTGTATCCATTCCAGATCCTGGCAACTGGATTAGAGAGAGGGAGGAGCCAGGAGTTGTGCGCACTGCACATGAACTCGGAGCCTCAGTCAGTTCGTAGGGCAGCCTCAGTCAGTTCGCAAGGCAGCATGTGTCAGAGGTCTGTTTTAAATGACAAAATGTTTTCTTCATAAAGCTGCAGCTGCTCAGTGCAGTCGGTAATTGGAGTACAATTCAAGTCCAAGAGCCTGAGTAATGGGGGTACTGACAACATTCACAGAGACAGTCTCAGCAAAATATGAGGTACTTCTGCGCCCCATCATTGCAGAGCGTGCCTTGCCTGCCGAGACATTTCTGTTCAACCAACTCCCTCTGTTGTCCATTGTGGCACCAACAGTGCAAGTAAACCCTCCCGCTTCCTCCCACTGCATGCTGTCCACCCCGCTCCCTCCATTCCCTATCCAGGCACCCACACTGTAAGTAAACCCTCCTTCCCACTGCATACTTTGTGCCCTGCTCCCACTGTTCTCCATCCCGGCACCACCAGGAGTGTAAGTAAACCATCCTGCTCCCTCCCACTGCATGCTGTCTGCCCCGCTCCCTCCCTCTGTTCCTTGTCCCAGCACCCAAGTACAAGTGAACCTTCCCGCTCCCTCCCACTACATGCTGTCTGCCCCACTCCCTCCATTCCCCATCCTAGCAACCAGAGTGCAAGTGAGCCTTCCCACTCCCTCCCACTGCAGGCTGTCCACCCTGCTTCCTCCATTCCTTGTCCTGGCACATAAGTAGACCCTCCTGCTCCCTCCTACTGCATGCTGTCCACCTCTCTCCCTCCGTTCCTAGTCCTGGCATGTAATTAGATCCTCCCACTCCCTTCCACTGTGTGCTGTCTGCCTTGTTCCCTCTGTTCCCACTCCCTGAACATAATTAGACCCTCCTGCTCCCTCCCACAACATGCTGTCCACCCCGATTCCTCCATTCCCAGCATGTAATTAGACCCTCCTGCATTCTCCCATTGCATGCTGTCCACCCCGCTGCCTCCATTCCCCATCCTGGCAGCTGGATTAGAGAGAGAGGGAGGAGCCAGGAGTTGTGTGCTCTGTACATGAACTCAGATCCTCAGTAAGTTCACAGGACAGCATGTGTCACAGAACGAAATGGGAGAAAGTGTGGCACAGTCATTGATTCATTGTTCTGTGGTGCAATGCACAGGTTTCCTGAGTCCCACCATCACCCTAGTGAAGTCAACTCCACTGATCACTAGACAGCAGGAGGAGGGACTGACATAAGAGAGAGGGAGATGGAGAAAAACATTGGGAGAGAGAACAGTAGGAGCTGGGCTGGCCAGCGGAAGAGCAGCACCAAAGAGTCAGAACGCCGGACTGAGTGGGACATGACAACAGATGGCCATGGGTGGCCACTGAGGTGAGTGACTGAACTTTAGGATCGGTGACACGGGGCTGATGGATTTCGATTCTGAGACACTTTCTTTGGACTGTTACCTGTTGGTTTACCCTGTAAATATTAAAAAGGTTTAATCATTTTGAGGTGTTAGTAAGTGTCTGAGAAAGAGAAAGCAGCTTGCACCATAGGCATTATATGGATGGTACTGGTGCCCTTGTTTAGGTGCCACCGTGAGAGAGTGAGAAAGGGAAAGCTACACAGTCAGCACTCAAAGTTGTGAGCTGAGTATTTCCCGATCCTATTTCAATTTTCACCCCTTTTACCTTCTTTTCCTAACTTGCAGCTCTGATAGAGACAGAGAGAGAGAGAGAGAGACTGTGTGTGTGTGTGTGTGTGTGTGTGCATGATGCCAACTAGTTAAGTTTTGATGCGAGTTTGTCAGTTTGTATTGAATTGCAGCAGCAAGCCACTTCCTTCAGATGGGCATGCCTGGGGTACTTCTATATTTGCACAGCAGGCAAGAGGTACAACTGCAGGTGCACCAAACAATAAATGAAGTATATCAATGAGAAACCAGTACTCCAAACAGCAGTAGATTCAGTTCAAAATTCATTTTACTGAGATGTTTTATAAAACAAAGTACTTACAAACAGTAAGCTCAGTAGTGCCAAAAGTGCTGAACTGCAACCCCCACACGTGTATTCTCTGCTGAAGCTAACATCTGCTGAGGCAGAGCACACACATGGGTGGGGATTGTAATTCAGCACTTTTGGCAGTTTATTTCTGTGCAATACTGAGTTTGACTTTTTGTAATACTTTGTTTTATAAAACTTCTCAGTAAAACCAATTTTGAACTAAATCTACTGCTATTTTGCATGCTGGTTTCTCATTGGCACAACTGCAGGCAACTGCAGGATGAGTGTTTCTGTCTGTGGTGCTAGGAGCCCGCAGGTAGCAGTCATCTGTGACCACTAAAATTGTTTTCTATAGGTGCTGGGGTACTGAGACTGAGTAAGCAAATGAATTTCTAAACACGGCTGGAAAAATAAAAGTTTTTAGCATCAGCCTTGTAATGTAACTGCAGCAGTTTAGGAGCAGAAGTCGCAACAATGTTTGGGGAAAGCAATAACTAAAGGCAGAAAAGCAAAGCAGAGACTGCGAGAATGTGACAGCACACAGACTTGTGGCATGCAGTGATGAAACAGGACTCACTGGACAGTGGTAAACTGAAGTTCGGTTCTGTATGTGTGAACCCCACCCCCACTTGTACAGTGTTAGTTAGGACTTTCACAGCCTTTGCTAGGGCAGGGGTCCAGGACTCCGTGGAAAAGGAAGCACAATTACAGTCTCCAGGACTGTTAGTCCCTCATTTTTCACTAGCACTAAATATATCATACTTTGTGTAAGTCTGCATTGTTCCAGCACACACTGTATTGAAGTGGTGGACTTTAAACTCAAGTGCTGTCAGTCCTTCACTTATTGCCAGCACTAAATGTACCACAGTGTGCTCTGTACCGGATTTGAAGTGTATATGACACTAGATAAACTGAGAGCTATGTCCTTGTGCTGTAGTGTACCTGGCATAAAAACGTAAACAGTGATGGCAGGAGACCAATGGTTCATCCATTCTGCACTAACAGCCTATCATACCCCAAGGCCTTTTGTCAGTATGGGGTATTTGCCACCGCCCTTTGCTCCCTGACTTACTACTTCCCCCCCTGAGTAAACTGTTAGCCCATCACTCTGCCCCAGCCATGCTTGAAACCATCAAGGGTTTTGTGCCCACTTCCTTTGCTGGTAGGCTCTAGAGAGGGAGTGGGGGAGGGGGACTGTGAGGAAGCTATAAATGCATACCAACAGAAAGCTCTTAGTTGAGGCAGGGTGTTTTATGCTTACATTTTTGTTGCCATTTTGCCCCCTTTACTGCCTTTTTCTAAGCTGCAGCTCTCTGAATGTATGTGAGTGCGGTGTTGCAAGTACATAAATAAAATTCTGCAGTGGTGGGAGCTGAAAAAATAGATTGAAGTTTCTTCATTTAGTTGCAGTCATAAATTTTAAACTGGTTGAAAAAAATCAGTCATAATGGGTTACAAGTCAAGCTGGCTCAGTGCCGCGGAGGGCTGAGGCGGTGGCGCCTTACTTCAAAGCACACCAGCAACCCATGTTGGGGAACGAGCACTGGCTGCTGGGGTTGGCAGAGGATAGGAAGGACTGAGTGCCAAACAGCTGCTCTCCTTCTCTGGGGTGGGCGATCTGTAAACCTCACTGCAATGCCACCACCCGGGGGAACTCAGGTGGTAGGTGCAGTATAGAGGTAGCAGCTGTGGGAGGGTGGACATCAGATGAGGACGGGAGCAAGGAGCACGTGTCAGTGTGCCATCGGCTACTTGCCCTCCTAGCATGCTGATGCCCTAAGGGGTGGGGAGAAAACACAAGGAGGAAAAATGCCTTTGTTGGTGCTGGTAGACGGGCTTCGGGAGCCTGCGATCGGGGGAGGTCTGGGGCCCGGTAGGCGCAAGATGCACACTCTTTGCAGGTCTGGGGGAGATTAAGGGGACTCCCTCCTCCTGACCGGGGGGTCATCCAGATATCAGAGGTACACAGAGTGGGGCACCCATATGCGTCGATGACCCATGGAGGGGCTCTGACGTAGGATACCACAGGAATCCTGAAGAAAGGGGCTAATGCAGGCACAGGTAGGCAGAAAAATACAAAGTAAAAAAAATAAATAAATAATGGATTGCAAGTCAGTCATAATTGGTTATTCAACTGACTATGGGGTCTAAACACTCCCGCTCCCTCCCAGTGTGTGCTGTCCACTTTGCTCCTTCCACTCCCTGTCCAGGCACCTGTACTGTAAGTAAACCCTCCTGCTCCCTTCCACTGAATGCTGTCTGCCCCGCTCCCTCTGTTCCCTGTCCTGGCACCAGGAGTGCAAGTAAATCCTCCCACTCCTTCCCACTGAATGCTGTCTGCCCCACTCCCTCCATTCCCCATCCTGCCAGCTGGACTGCAGGTAAACCCTCCCACTCTCTTCCATTGCATGCTGTCCGCTCTGCTCCCTCCATTCCCCATCCAGGCACCCGGAGTGAAAGTAATCCCTCCCGCTCCCTCCCACTACGTGCTGTCCACCAGGCTCCCTTCATTCCATGTCCCCACACTCAGAGTGCAAGTAAACTCTTCCGCTCCCTCCCACTGCATGCTGTCTGCCTCGCTTCATCCATTCTCCCTCTTGGCACCTGCAGTGAAAATAAACCCTCCTGCTCCCTCCCATTGCGTGCTGTCCACCCCACTCCCTCCGTTCACTGTCCCGGCACCCCAAATGTATGTAAACCCTCCTGCTCCCTCCCATTGCATGCTGTCAGCCCCGCTCCCTCTGTTCCCCATCCCAGCACCCGGAGTGCTCATAAACCCTCCCGCTCCCTCCCACTGTGCGCTGTCCACCCCACTCCTTAATGCTCAAAAACATAAAAATGAGATGCAGATCTGCCTGAAATTATTGGTAGTTACTTAACTACATCTTTTTGCATATTCTTTTATCGTCTTTTCTCTGTTTTTTATTCCATTTGTCACCTAAATCTTTTAAGGGCCTTGATTTTAGTCCTCTTAGAAACTGAAGTCATTTTTATGTTGTCTTGCTAGTGCGCAATAAACATATTGTGGTAGCTTGGAATAGCAGGTTTTGGAGGTACAGTCGTTTTATGGCCAGTGGCACCATAGCTTTTGCAGACTGGCTCTGTGGCAGAAATGAAATAGCACGCTGTCTATGACAGCAGTGTAAAAGCCTGCCACCAATATGAAACAGTTTCACCACTGCAATAAGGGAGTGACTCATCACTGCAGGGCGTTCCTTGCCTGGTGTAACATTTCAATAAACATGGTGGGCTGCTTCTCGCTGCCCACTGCTCACAGTCCCTAGGAATAGGAAGCCGACTTCAGGAGTTCCCAATCCCCCTATTGGCATATGTGCCCCCTTTAGTGTTGTAGTCTGCGAGGGGGTGCCCAATCCCCCTTGGCATCATGTTCCCAAACTCAGACATGCTTGCTGACAGGAGTGCCCAATCCCTCTGTCGGCATGTTAAACCCCCCCCCATCACATCGGCATTTTCTTCACGCAGCCCCACCCCAATTGTGTGCCACACTAGCAGACCACCCCAGTGTGGCTAACATGAACCCCCAAATCAAATGTACCATACTGGGAGGCCACTCTATTGTGGCCAAAACCTGTCAAAAAACAGAAAAGGGTCCGTAGTGCTGTTTTTTTATTGTTGTTACCTGAAACAAAGGAAACGGACCCTCACCGTCGGGTCTTCTCCCCCAGTATACACCCACCCTCTGCACACCTTGCATCCCCACTCACCCCATACTTATCTCCGGAGTCCCTCATGATGATCTTCAGTGGACCGGGAACACTTCTGCACTCTTCAAAGCCAACTGCAAACTGAAGAAATGCCGGTAAGCTGTATAAAGGCATAAATGTTTTTTTCCTTTTTCAACTTAGGTGGATATCTTGGCTATTTTTGTGAATTTGTGCTCCACATTTTCAACATGGGGTTCTTGGGACACCACGTCATGAATTCAGTCACTATCATTTTGTTATTTGGTCCCAAAAGGTGATTTTACGGTCACTGTGCGGAATCACCTTTTGGGACCGATTACTGAAATGACAGTGTCAGTGTTCATGAGGTGGGCTCCCAAAAAGCTTTTGTTGCAAATTTACTGAGAACAATAAAAAAAAATGACTGTTGTGAGCGTGCGTTGCGTAGTTTTCATGTATGCGCGTAACTTCTAGAATTTTTGATATTTTCACTCCAGATTTTCAACATTGTCATTTTTTCACACTTCCTTATGAACAGTACAGCTGCCATTGTTCATATCCTGCCCAAAATGTGTTTTCACACATCCCGTGCACAATGACGAGGTCGTAGTGAGAAATCAATGTTTGGGACAGATAAAGAAAATCACAGTGACACTGTTCATGAGCAGAGGTCCCAAACTGCCTATGTTGAAAATTCAATGACAAAATTCCACAAAATGCCTATGTTATGAGCATGCGTTACACAGTTTCAATGCACACTCAAAAGTTCGAGAATTGTTAATACTTTCACTCCAGATTTTCAACATTAACATTTTTGTACACCTCCTTAGGAAAAGTATAGTTGTCATTTCTCACATCCTGCCTGAAAAGTGGTTTCGCGCAGAATGGTGCGATCACTGTGGGACTTCAATGTTCAGGACAGATTAACAAAATCACAGTGCCACCGTTCATGAGCAGAGGTCCCAGATGCTTTCATGAGGTGGGGTGACAGAAAGCCCATGTTGAAAATTTGGAGTGCAAATACCAACAAATGCCTGAGGTGTTAGGGTTTCTAACCATAACATCCCACCCTGAAGAGACTGACCTGTGTCAGGGGTGTGACTTTGGATTGACAGCTGTAATACGCATGCCATTCCACACACCGCCCCCGCAGCTACTGACAGGTATTGAGGTGTACTTTGGACTCTTCGGCCCCAAAGTTTACCCCATTCTCCTATACTGCACCCATTTTAGCGTATTTCCTTATGGAATGGGATGACTATGAAGCCAAACACCCCAAGGCACACCTCAACACTTGTCAGTTTCTGCACGATATGGTGAGATGAAATGGTGTGAGCATTAGGTGATGCCCCAAAGGCCCACCCAAATGCATGCCCATTTCTGCAAAGTGGGGGGTGGGGTTGGCATCACTTCAGTACTTCACTGCCCTTCCTATTCTGCATCTGTCTACCTCAATGCTAATACCAGCAAGCAAACATTCAGCATTGATAAATGCTTGTTTAGATATGCATTATATAACATTTCTGTCCCTTTAAGATTCAAATAAGTAACATGGTTCGTTAAGCACATTAAAAGTTCTTGGAAAACTATATCTGGTATGGCTCAGTTAGTAAATGGGAGTTTCTGAAGCCATCTCAAGTGTTTTTATAAAACAATGCTGATTATCTACAACCCCTCCAACAGAAATGTGCTCAAAAACTTTTAAAGTTAAAAAGAGATTCCTTCGGTCTTTGAGGAACAAGCTTGTGATGTCTAAACAGCTCTCTGTGCAGACAAAACTTTTCTACAAAAGGTGTGAGAAAATGATTAAACATCTCTTACACAGAGCTCTCTTTTTTGCTTTTCTGTTAAAGCAATATAACAGAATGCTTTCAGTGTAACATGCAATCATACCTCTCAACTGTCCCTGATTTTCAGGGATGTCCCTGATTTTGCCTCAAAATGTTCCTCTGTCCCTCATTAAATTTGTGTTTTTGTGACAGAACAGTGCGGATTAAAAGCACAAAATGATGTCAAACATTAAAGTTACAGACTTGTTCTTCTTCAGAAAATGCATCTTAACACAAATCCTTTCATTCTATCAGCTTTCTGAGTGAATAGTACCAATTTTTAAGATGTGTCCCTCATTTAGGGTCTTTGTCCCTGATTTTTTTAAGCCTTGTCCCTGATTCATGAGGCAAGAGGTTGAGAGGTATGCATGCAATGATTCAAAGAGAAGCTCAAACTCACCTCTCTGAGTCTGATCACTGTGCACTGCTGACAAGAGAACACCAAACCAGCAAGCAGTCTCTTGCATCTACACACTTAGACTCCTCCCATGCATGACACTGACATCACACCCTCATTCATCAGCAATCAAGAAGTAGTTGATGGAAGTTGTTAAGGCAACCATAAACACTGACATAATCTTACTGTGTCAGAGCCAGGGAGACTTCCCACATGGGCATAAGATACTGCAAGTCAGAACCAGGAAACAAATTACAGATGCAGACAAACTCAGACTATATGCTCCATCTATTCAAACAGTTATTTAAGGGCCATACCAAATATAATGTGCCCTTCAAGGCTTTTTAACCATCTAAGAAAAGTACAATTACATGAAAAATATTGTAAAAGCTCCATGAAAAAACATATATTATTATAAGATATGGCCAAGAAAGAATAATATATGTACACACCACAATGACTGTAGAAACGTAATCCCTATTTGCAAATTACAGTACTCCCAATTTTATATTAAATTACAGAACGTGCTCGTTGACAAGCTTAGTCAATGGACAGCTGTGGTGGTGAGAGGAGGGCTATGCCAGTCGGCATCTCTGGGCTGAAATGGTGGGGAAGCAGGGTGATGGGACAGTACCTGCTGGGGTGGGGGGACCATTAGATAGCAGGGAAGGTTCATATTATAATGAAAGAAGATTGGAGATAGGGTAGGATGACCACTGGACACCAGGGAGAGGTTTTATTATATTAAAGAGAGATCGGGGATGTGGGTTACTGCTAGACACCAGGTATGGTTTTTATTATATTGAACGAAAATTGGGGATGGGGGGGCCGTTAGACACCTTGGTGGGTGGACGGCTAGACACAAGGAGAGTTTGTATTATTATGAAAGGAGATTGGAAATAGGGTGGGGGGGGACCACTGGACACCATGGAGGGGTTTTATTATATTAAAGAGAGATTGGGGATAGAGAGGGGGGGACTACTAGGCACCAGGGAGGGTTTTTATTATATTGAAGGTAGATCAGGGATAGGGAGGGGGAACTGCTAGACACCAGAGAGGGTTTTTATTATCCGAAGGGAGATTTGGGATTGGGAGGGGGTACTACTAGACACCAGGGAGGGTTTTTATTGTATTGAATGGAGATCAGGAATAGGGAGAGGGACTGCTAGACACAATGGAGGGGTTTTCTGCTGCTGTGCTTGAATAAAAAACCTGCACTGCCTCTGGGGGCCCCTGTCATGTTCGGAGCCTTGGACAACTGCCCCTTCTTCCCAGTGTTTAATCTGGCCCTGACCACCCCAAGCACCTATCTTTAGGAGAATGAAGGCAACTGGCAAAACCTGCACTCTTTCATAGCTGGACACCTTCTTCTGAATGAAAGGTCTTTCACACTTGTTAACCTGACTGTAATAATACTATTACAATCAGGACAAGCAAGCACGGGAGAGCTTCCATTCAGGAGAAGATGGTAAGCCATGGAGGATGGTGGGTTGTGCTAGTCACCTTCAGTATCCCAAAATAGGAGATGAGGGTGGAAGGAGGGTCCTGGGGGCATTATATTGTACTTTATGCACAAACAAGTGCTGAAAGATGGTAGCTGGCTATGGAGGATGGCTGGTTGTACCTGTCAGGGCTGTTTCTTTTTCTTTTTCTTCTTCTTTTTTTTTTTTAATCACCAGCCAGATCGGTAAAAAAAAAAAATACACACGCACACATATGCACATGCACACGCACACACAAGGTTGTTTAAGACTGTTTGAGCATAATGCACTGAGAGAGAGGGCTGTGGCAAACATGAGGGGGGAGAAGAAGGAAACACATTTTAGTGAATGGGGAGGAAAGTAAGAAAACGGTTTGATGGGGGGAGGGGGAGAAGGAGGAAATACATTTTAGTGAATTTGGAGGATCCAGACAGATTTGCAGGAAGTTGTGCTTCAGCTCTGCTCTGCTGTAACAACACAGCTGTGCTGTGTTAGGAATTCTGGTCAGACCCCTAACTCTCATAGCAATATGTCAGCATAGCTTTGACACTAAGCAGGCATAAAAATGGGGTGAATCAGTATTGGGAGCATACAAGTTTCCCACCACTAGGGGACCCTGAGGGGTATGAAACAGAGCAATTATCCAGTACCCATCTGCATCCTGAGCAGTTTCCTCTTTTTAGGGCTGCAGTGGATGTAGCCCTGCAAACCTCTTGTTACAGAAAAAGCAGGCAGCGCATTTCTTAGAAATTGAACAACATGTTGGAGTTAACACACAGTTGCCTCCATGACTGTGAAGCACTCCACTAGCTGTTTCTATTGGCACTCATACTACACTATGTTTTGCTCTGTCTGTAGTCATGGTGGAACACTGCACACTCCACCATGTCCAAGATGGTCACCAAACTGTATTGCACATCTGTGCCACTAGCGCATATGCAGTACAGTCCGGCAGCCATCACAATGGATTTTGCCATGTTCTGCCATGATCACCAATTTCTTTTTTTTTAATTATCTATATCCCCAACTGACCCTGTCTCTCAGCACCCACCCCCCAGAAACATAATTATGACACTAGGGGTGTCCAATCCCAAAGTGTCCCAATCACAAATCCAGTGGCACTGGGGAGTGCCAAATCCCCCAGCACAGGAATTCTCATTTTTTTCCTACAATTTTAGTCTCCCCACCTGTCCTTCCATCTCAGCACTCACCACCTTACTCCCCTCTCCCCTCAGAAATGTAACAGTGGCACTGGGGAAGCCTAATTCCCCAGTACAGAAATCATTTTTTTTTTACTTAAAAAAAGTCCATCAATGTCTTTTGCATCGTTACTCTCCTTCCACTCAACCCTCCCACTCAGCACCCACCACCATGCTCCCCTACAAGACCTTACTTGCCTATGGGATCCAATGCTACAATCCTCTGTGGACTGCAGACACGTCTTCACTCTTCAAAGCTGGACCACAAACTGAAGAAACAGGTATGTGGTTCAATGTACTTCAATGGTGTTTTGAACTTAGTTGCATAACTTGGACTTTTTTTCTGATTCATGGCCCACATTTTTCAACATGCCTTTTTTGGGACTCCACCTCATGAACAATGGCATTGTTATTAGACAAATCTGTCCCAAAAGGTGATTTCACAGTCCCTGCATGAAATCACCTTTTTTTGGGCAAGAGATGAAAATTTTCTCTGCCCTTATTTGTGACGTGGGTCATAAGAAGGCTATTGTATGTTGAAAATTTGGTGTAAAATATTAAAGATGTTATGAGCCTACATTGAGTTTTGTGAATGCAGGTTCTTAATTTTGGTAATTTGCAATATGTTTACCCCACATTATAATAGCCATATCTTTACAGCACCACATGAATGTGACAGCTGTCATTTTTCAGATTCTGGCCATTATGTTTTTTCATATCCCAAAAGGTGATTTTGTGGTCCCTGCATGAAATCACCTTTTGGGCAGAAGTTGCAAACTTTCTCTGCCATTTTTCATGAGGTGGAATCATAAGAAGGCTATTGGTGTAAAACTATTTAAAAAACAATACAGTTATGATCCTACATTGAATTTTGTGAATACAGGCTCATAACCTTGGTAATTTTCAATATTTTGACCCCAAATTTACAACATAGCCATTTCTTTACAGCACCTGATGAATGAGACAGCTGTAATTTTTCAGCTCCTGCCCAAAATGTGTTTTTGTGTCCTGAAAGCTTGATTTCGCAATTCCTGTACAAGATCACCTTTAGGCCAGGCATTAAACATTTTCTCTGCCCATCTTCATGAGGCAGGGTCTTATCAAGGCTATGTTGAAAATTTGGTGTAAATATATTAAAAAGACACATTTTCAGTATTTTTACCCCAAATTCCTCAGCTGCAGCCCTATCGTTTCTGGTCAGAGTTTGTTTTATATTTGGCAGAACTGTGCAGTTCTTGTCCTAACCGCAGTACAAAAACTTCAGCACCACTCATCATCAGTACAACATAAACCACAGACCAAATTTAGTCAAATAAAGTATAGTTTATTTATGAGAGTGTCAAGATGTCTTACCAGATAGGGAGAGCACCAGTGGGACCCTACAGACCTCCAATATGTTTCGCTAGAGTGTCATTAGGTCTCATTACTCTCATAAATAAACTACTCTTTGTTTGACTAAATTTGGTCTGTGGTGTACGTTGTGCTGATGATGGGTGGTGCTGAAGTTTTTGTACTGTGGTTTTGCATTCCTCTTCTAGCACACGCAGTTGACGGGTGACTCTTTATTGCCAGTATTTCTTGTCCTACCCACCCTCTGGCTACCTTTTGAGATTCCAAATCTCTAAGTTTGGTTTCTTGAAGGAGAGCCAAATGTGTGTGCATCTTATGGAGGTGGGATATTACCTGCTTGCATTTAATAGGGAAATTTAGTCCCCCTAACATTCCAGCTATGCTATTGGATATCAGTCATTATGGAGGCTGGAAGGGCTGACATGAATAGTAATGGATTATGACTAAAAGGCAAGCAGGTTGTAGGATTATGAAATAGGTAAGGTGAGTATGGAGAGCTAATGCCCATAGAGATCTGTCCTCCCATTCTGCCCACTGTGGACATCTTCAGAACATGGAAAGCTCATAGAAATAAGTGATATACAGTGGTTAGACTCAGGAAATTCAAGAATTTTAACTATATACAGTGTATATACACAAAAATTGATATGCAGACAAATACACATTAGGTTACCTAAAAATAAAAAAAAACTGCACAGTTTTTGTATACTGTATATGGGAGCTGAGATCATGACCAGATGTCAGCTGGCACCTCTGGCCTCTCAGGTCTCATTGAGAGTGGCTAATAGCAAACAGACTGCTGGATCCTTCCAGTCAAGAGAGGAAATAAGGTATATTGCATCTTGCAGAAAAAGTAATCCAAGAACAAGGAGCATACATCCACCCTTCCCTATCCAGGGGAATAAAAACAGAAAGGGAAAGGGAAAAGGACCAATCTAATGGTCTCCAGGTCTGGGTAGACACCCTGTGCATCCCATGACAAGACTGATGATTAGAGGGGTTCATCTTATTGTCCCTCTATATAGCTCAACTGCACAGGGTATGAAACATACATCCAAGCATGATGCCTTGCTTTCCATGATTCATGTTGATTATTACCCGAACATCTAGGGGGAGATAACAAGATCTGACCCTATAGGTGTGCTGGTATATAGAGACAGTTTAGAGGTGGGCAGGAAGGGAAAAAAAGGGGGGACAAAGGGGTAGGAAGTGGGATATAAAAAGGAAGGTAGAGTGATGTTGAAATGAAGGTCCGAAAAAGTCTGAGAAGTAAGGGGCCCCAACATTTGCCTTTTTTGCTGCAGATAAGATTGGGAGGTAGGGCTGGTTGTACTTCGTACTGGATAGGGACTGCAGCTTTGAAAATTCCCACAGTATAGGCTAAGAACAGAGCCATGAGTAAAAGTGTGGCAATGGCTGTGCACAGGTGCTGCAAGGGGTCAAGCAATAAGATGGCATCCACTACTGAGTCCTCCTCACAGGTTAGGTGAATCCTTGCAGATGGGACAGTTCCCAAAACTGGTGCCTGTGTCTGCAGGTTCATTAGGTCACGTTACTTTGCATCTCCATGTCTGTTTTTGTTTCAGTCCTGTGGGAGTTGAATTGCTGACTTCATAGTCCAGGACTGGAGACATAAGGGGAGAGGGCAGTAAGTTTATGAGAATGGAAATAGCAGTGTTATAGCATGAAGTGTTAGATTGTAGCTAGAGAGAGGGATACTATAGATAACAGGGGTATGGTATAGGGAAGGGAAGGGGATGGAGAAGAGCAAAAGAGGGGGGAAGGGAAGAAAACTATGTTCAGGAGAGGAACCATGAGAAAAACCTGTAATGTTTAAGATTAAGTAGTTAGTTTGGGATATCTCATGTAACCTAGCAGCTGGGGCTCTGGTTGTATCCCAAACCAATGACAGTGTGTCTTGTGTGGTGGTCCAGCAACTGTGACCACATGTCTCAACCGAGTAGGTGTAGGATAAAGCTGAGCAGTAGAATAGTGAGACTGTGCAAGCAAGATTTCTAGGGATAGGAACTTTTATTGGTATATACAGTTGGCCTTCATGCTCACAACCCACATTTAGTGTTATTGGGTATATTATTTGAGACCACCAAACCCTGGAAACCAACAGTCACATTCATCCTTAATATGGAGAAAAAAAATGTCAATTCAGGCTTGTGTACCTACAGCAACTATCAATAGCACAGCTAGTGAAATTATTAAAATACAAGCTTTACAGCTAAACAGGTTGGGGACATCTGGCAGAAGTCTCCAAGCATTGAAGGTTAACATACTAACATTTCAGAACAATAAGCTGTTAGAAAACTGTTAATTAGAGAAAGTGTATGTGTACAACCAGCATACATATATCACTGAGCCCTGTAACTGAATGTTAGTTGGAGGAAGAGTAAATCAACTGTGTCACCACTCACGGCTTAGATGGCTTCAGTAGGGTATGCACAAGGCCACAGATTTGAGTAGTTCTTACTTGCTGACTGCAGTAAGTTGGGAAAAGATCAACTGAGCATTGCTATTACTTTTTTGTTGGTGCTGCTCAGGTCTCTAGATGAGCCATTGGTGATACCTCAGTGGGAGTCCCTATTGGGTGGGTTGATGTGGCCTTCAGAGGGTCTTCCATGGGATTCTGCGATGAGTTGGTGGCTGGAAGACTTTCTTCTACTGTCAGTTGTGGCTGGCATTCTGTGAGCATCCAGTCTTCCTGTCTAGGGTGAGCTACTGCATCCTACTGCAAATCTTTGAGTCTGGAAGGCAATGCATAGGCCTGGGGAGTCTTGTAGCAGGGCATATCGGTTGGCAGAGAAAGGAGGGTAAATCTTCATCTGGTGCCTCCTAGATCTCACTTCTGCTGGCACTTCTGGAGTGGGAAGCAATGCAGTATTGAGGGTAATTGGGTGATCTCCACCATTCATACTGTGCCTTTTCTACTTAGGTGGTGGTTGTCTGACATGGGCTTCTGATCCCATCCCTTGGGACTGGGCTGATGTGGGCTAGTCTTGGATCTGCCTGGTGTCCATTTGTCAAGGTGAGGAGTCTGGGCTGTCTCTCAGCTACATTGGATCTGTTCTGCATGGATTGGATTTACAACAGCCACTGCTGATTGATATAATCCATGGGTGATTCTGGGGTAAGAAAAATTCTGGCTACCCCATTGTGGATGATTTTTATCTGTGCAAGGTATCTGTAAATGAACTGAATATCCACCAAGTGCAAAGCTTGCCAGACCTGGGTAAAAGCTCTTTGGATTAATCCGGGAACACCACAATCTTATTAATGTCATTCCATGGTGCCGATTTCCCAGGCTCTGCATAGTATATTTTCTTTTACCAGAAAACATAGAAATCATGCTATTAAGCTTTGAGAATGTTCACTGGCCTTTGGGGCAGGGGCTGGGGAATGACAGGCCTTCTCTATATCGAATTGTAGATCTCCCAGGAGCTGAAGAATCTGTGGGAGTACATTCTACAGAAAAGGTACCACATTCCCCAACTGAACCTGTTCTGGAAAGCCAACAAAACATATAGTATGTTATTGCAATGGGTTTGGTTTTCTAGACAATCCAATTTATGCTGCATATTCTGTATAGTAGTTTTTTTTTGTTCTCTTAAGTGGGTCCTCAAATCATCACAGGAGCGTTCTGTAGCCTCCACTTTAGTTTCAGTTGCCACTGCATGAACATTTAGTTATTTGATCTGATTGGAGACTGAAGTTGTGTTTATTTTTATTTCTTTTAGCTCTGCAAGAAGCTGGGTGAACGCCACCTCCACCTTATCCACCGGGAGTGGATGTTACACATTGCCTGACCACCGGGTCTACAATGTCTTGTGGGCTGCAGTTGAATCTGGATTTGTGACAAAACCATAAGTCTAAGTGAAAAACTTAGATCAGCAGGTAGGTGTCCTACAGCTTCCCCATCAAGGGGTAGCTGTTGTTCTGGGCTTCACCATTGGATAGTGGTGGATGGCTGATTATTCAAGAGGTCAGTGCAAGAGCTGAAGTTTCAGGTGCCATCTTGGTTGAAAACCAGCCATGCCTCTCTTGCAAATTATTTAGCATCTGAATGTAGGTGGCCAGATGCTGTTGAGACAGAAAGTCTCTGATTCCTCTTTGTACTAATTAACTTAGCTCCCATTTTATGTTGGATCGTCCTTGCACACCAGCCAACATATTGCATTAGTAGCAGATTTGGGGGTGTGGTCACTGTGGGCAAATGCAGGGCATGCATCAGTAGGTGGGTCCCTCATTCCCCAATAAGGCAGCATGCAGGCACTGACATCAGCAATATGTAAACTGGCCACCAGATTAAACAAAAGTGCCACTGCAATAAGAAGCAAGCTCATCATGCAGCGGCACGATAACATGCCTCCTGACATGCCTTTCCTGGTGAAGAACTTTAGTAAACATGGTGGCACTGACTGCCATAGCAGAGTGCCAACTTCAGGGGTGCCCAATCTCCTTGTCGGCATGCCCCAACCCACTTCATTTGCTGAGGGGGGAGCCCACTCAACGTCGGCATAATGCTTCCTTCCCATTTTAAAGTGTGTGCGAAGGGGCGGCCCAATCTCCCTCAGCATCATGGGCACCCCCAACACTCTGCCTTTGCCGATGGGGGCCCAATCCCCGTTGGCTTCAGTTCCTTTTCCCAGTTTAATTTGACAATGGGGGAGCCCACTCCCTGTTGGCTTAATGTCCCCCCATTTGTTGTGTGCCAAGGGGGATGCCCAATCCCCCTCAGCTCTTGACCCCCTTTGGTATGTGCCAATGGCCCAATCCCCCGTCAGCTACAGCACCCTCCTAAAAACTCAGGTGGCATGCTAGGAGCCAACCCCAGTGTGCCAAATGCTCCTGTAAAAAAAATGTCCTGCAATGTTTGTTTTTTTTAACCTGCAAACCAGGAAACAGTCCCTTGTTGAGTCCAGTGGCCCTCCCACAACCTGCGCCCACCCTCTGTGCACCCTGCCTCCCTACACTCCCTCACCCCATACTTATCTCCGAAGCATGGCACGACGATCTTCCATGGACCAGGAGCACATTTGCACTCTTCAAAGCCGACCGCAAACTGAAAAAATGCCAGTAAGCTATATAATGGCATAAACAGAGTTTTTTTTTCCACTTTGATGCATATCTCAGGCAGTTTGGGGAATTTTGGCACCAAATTTTCAACAAGGGGTTATTGGGACCCCTGATCATGAATTCAGTCACTGTCATGGCGCTATTTGGTCCCGAAAGGTGATTTTGCGGTCACTGCATGGAATCACCTTTTGGGACAGATTAACAAAATGACATTGCCACTGTTCATGAGGGGGCTCTCAAAAAGCCTATGTTGCAAATTTGGTGAAAAAAAATCCCAAAAATGGCTGTTTTACGAGCGTGTGTTGAGCAGTTTCCACGCACGCTCGTAACTTCATAAATTTGTAATATTTTCACTCCAGATTTTTAAAATTGCCATTTTTCCATACTACTTTATGAACAGTATAGCTGACATTTTACTTATGCTTGCCCAAATGTGTTTTCGCATGTCCGACGCAGAATAGCACGGTCTCTGTGCGAAATCAGTTTTTGGGACAATATCCACAAACTCACTTGGCTCTGTGGGGAGAAGGTGCAGGCCTGTGCATTGTTGCTTTTGCTAGACTCCACTGTGTACATGCAGTGTTTTCACTCAGTGATGTTTTGCACCAGGGGACCTGTTTGCACGCGATGAGCTGATCGCAATATTTTTTACCCCTTTATCTTTCCAGTGATATTAATGCATGTAACCCTAAGGAAGGAATACCATAGCCTAAGGCTAGGAACTTCCGCTTGCAGAAAGGACCATTAGTTGCCATTGACCCTTTTCCTTTGGTCCCTGCTCAGGTGCCCACTCTCTATACAATACAAGTTTTCCAAGTATTTTCTCCTTTTTACCATTTCACGTAGAGTCACATTTACTCCTGACTGCCTCTTCTCTAAATTTGTGTAGGGATGTGTCAGCTTGATGTGACCTGGTAATCTCCTCATACTTGACTTTCCCTATGGTATGCCCTCCTTTGAGTGGACCAGCTAATGTATGGGGTCTCCACTGTCTGTATCTGTGGCAATGCACTGCTGCTACCAGCTAGTCCTACAACAACAGTGTCTAAGTTTGTTGCTCCTGGGGTGGGGGTTACTTTTGGCAGCACTGCTCCTACTGTATATTTTTTCAGTAGCCTGTCACCTGACTTGAATACCACTGGTGAAACAGACAACATTGCATCTCCTAATAAAATAACTGCCCATAGTTACATCATCTGAGAGATCTGGTACTACTTCCATCTCCTGTATCTCTTGGCTACCCTCCCAGCTCAGGAATACCTTTACCATTGGCACTGAGCTCACTGAGCTCACATGACTGGTCACTCCCCAAATTCTGGAAAACTGACCCAACAGAATGTGTTCCTCATTTATTAAGTTCTGCTTCACTACGGAAAGGGAAGAACCTGTCTCTCTTAACCCCTGGTTATTTTACACTTAACAAAGACAGGGTGCATATAAGCAGCAGGATCAGCATAGTCAATACTCCCTGCTCAGGCCACTAGATGCTGCTTCTTAAAGGACCATCCTCTTTCTCTACATACTGCCACTTATTTCTACGGTATGGGTAATCACATTCTAAACGCCCTGGTTTCTGGCATATATATTACCTCTTTTATCCTGATTCCTTAATTTTGGGAGAGTTATTTTCTACCTCAGGCCAGGCTGATTTGTCTCAGCGTCCTACCTGAGTTCCTTTAAAAACATGTTATGTCTCTCCCCCATTGTGTCTGTGCTAAACGTGTGGCTTGCTGAATGCAAACTGATCTGATTTGTCATTTGCCTTCTTCACAGTGTGGGGCATTTAGTACAAACACACAGGCAGAGTCCTGAGAAATTGTTCCACTAAAAACACTTCTTTTGTTGTTCACCAGTAACTGTTTTAGCACTCTTCAACTACTGTTTCCTTCTAAAACATTGCACAGTTGAACATACATTTTTGTGTAACTCTCTTTCCACACTTTTAGACCTCTAAATTTAAACCTACTGTATATGCCTCATGAGTCAATTCAAAATATTTCCATGAATCATTTTTCACTTTAACATAGTCCATGCAGTCTGCACTATTTTTATGAATGCTCTAAGGCTTTGCCCATGATTAATGACATGAGGCGAGTCATTGAAGAAGCCTTATCAATTTAAACTGCCCACACAGTCTTTCAAAATATTTCAGAAAAATGTCAAGATGCTACTTTCTCCATAATGAGGAAATTATTTAGAGTTATTTTTGGCATCTTGGAGAAGGGATAGAAGCACAGAACATAGACATACCAGATAAACACCAAGGGTCCATCCAGTCTTCCCAGAACAATTTCCTTCCCGTCTCACTGACCCAATATCTTAATGGAGTAGTTAGAACTATAGCCTACCTCAGACCATGCCCCTGCCCCTAACCCTCACCTCTCCAACTCCTTATTTTTATATTAGCACCCCCCACCACCACCATTACCATCCATTTCTGAACATGTTTTTAGTCCCTGTCCCCTACCACATTTGCTGGTAATTTGTTCCATGGTTCCATCACCCTCTCAATGAAATATAACTTTTCTGTGTCCCTCCGGGAAGTTGTCACCAATGAGCCTCCATTCATGCCCTCTTGTCATTTCACTACTGTTTCTGGGGACCAGGTCCTTACTCTTCACTCTGTTAACTCCCTGATGTTGCCCCCTTCCTTCTAGTCTCCAGCATGTACATGTTTAGGACCTCAAGACATTCCTCATTGGATCTGCTCTGTTAGCCATGGTTTATCCTGTTGACCCTGTACTGCACAGTCTCAAGCCTGTCACTCTCTTTTCTCAGGTGCAGACTCCAAAACTGAGCACATCCTATCTTCAACCAAGCCCACACATTGTAACTCATCCACCTGCCTCCCCCCCTTGTTGGTCTCAGTATCCTACCTCCCAGATGCTAACCTTCACATCACTTATAAGGGCTGTCCGACCAGCCCCCAAAGCCATCTTTTACAGCCAGGAGATTTAAGTTCCCTGCTGGATACTCCTTCCTCCACCTCATCTTACTCCTTGCTGGTGACAATGATCCCAACCCAGGTCCCTAGGCTAGTCCCCAACCACTAAGCTCCCATAAAGGTGTCTCTATTGCCCACATTAACATCAGAAGCCTCATGCCTAAACTTGACCAACTAACCTGCTGGATGATTGTGCACTCTCTTGATATCCTATGCCTGACTGAAACCTGGCTCTCTGCAAGGACCCCCGACTCCTCCCTCAAGCTCCCTAACTACACTCTACTTGGACAGGATCATGGCAAGAGAGGCAGAGGTGCAGCTATCTACACAAAACAACCCATCTCATGCTCGGTCACTTTTAAGGAAACATGCCCAAGCTCCCACAAAATCCTCCTGGCTCAACTCGCCCTACCTGCCTCTCTCCCTTTATATATAGGGATGCTTTATGCCTCTCTGAATCTAGCACTTGATTCTCTAGTCTCCACCCTAGCTACCTTACCTGACCTGACCTCCAAAGGGAAACTGGTTCTGCTAGGCGATTTCAACCTGGATTGGCTTGCCCCCTTCTCAAAGGCCCACATTTCCAAAATAGATTCCCTTAATCTTATCCAGCTGCTCAATGAACCCACCTGCTTCAACCCTCACTCCTAAAACCATTCTCTAATAGCATGGATCCTCATTTTCCACCCACACAGGGTAACTACTTCTGCCATCCTCACAAATGCAATCAGTGATCACTGCATTACATATTGTGTCAGAAAAACTTACATGCCCAAGTCTGCACCCAAGTACATTAATTCACTCTCCCTAAATGCCCTGGACACTAAATCCCTGCTTACCAGCGTTAGTCATGACTATTGGCACCAGGTGTTTTCAACCCCAAACATCAACACCACCCTCTCCAGCTTCCTGCACACATTCACAAAAATTTAGGCTTCCCACACTCCTCTGAAAAAGTCCAGGGTCAAGAAGTGCCACCATCAATGGATCTCTGCACCCATTCTCACCAAATGCAAGGCCCGGGATAAAGCCTGGTCTGTTTTCAAATCCCACCCAAACCCTCAAAATAGGCAAGCATACAACACCCTCCACAATTGGGCTGGTAGTATAGCCTAGAGGTTAGAGGAATGAGGTGTGAACGAGCTTGATACATCCAGCAGACCGGACCTGAGTTTGATTCTCACAACCTCCACTTGCATACTGTGTGACTCTGAGCAAGTCACTTAACCGCTCAGTGCTCCCAGGTCACCCCTGAAAATAGGCACTTGTGCCTAGTGGGCCTTACCTGGTTACTAAAGACTAAAATAAAAAAAAATGTATGCACTAAGACCATAAATCAAACGAAAGCGGATTACTGCAAGTCACAACTGTCTCATGATCATCCCTCCAAATTCTGGAATGTCATACATTCACTTCTAGACCCACTAGCACAGGCCAGTACCCCTGCTTTCATGCAACATGGCCAGCCTATTACCAACCCCATTAGCATTGCTGACATCCTCAACAAAGTTTTCACATCCTGCACTGTCCCGCATGGACCCCTCTCAATCCTCTGTCCCCCCTCCACCCCCATCACAACAACTTCAAATTCTCACCTATCTCTGAACAAGAGGTTCTTACAGCCCTCTGGTCATTAAATACCACCAAATCCAGCCCAGATGGGATCCACCCAAACTCCTGCAGATCTAGGCTCCTGCAATTACTATGCCTCTAACCCATTTCCTCAGCCTCTCCTTTTCCTCAGGTTCTGTCCCTCCAGCCTGGAAATCTGCATTCATTATTTCTCTCCACAAAGGCGGTGACCCCTCTACGCTTGGAAATTATAAGCCGATCTCACTCCTCCCTGCTCTTGCCAAGCTACAGTAATCCCTGGCCCATTCCTTGCTATCAGAATACCTCGCTGCAAACAATCTCCTATCTCCCCACCAGTCAGGTTTTAGAAAACAGCATTCTACTATCTCCTCACTCCTACACATCACAAATCACATCCACAGTCCCTCCAGCCAAGGCCTTCTAACTGCCGCAGCATTTGTCGACCTAGCCAAGGTCTCTGATACCATATCCCACCCTCTCCTCCTATCGAAACTAGAGGCAGCAGGCCTAGCTCCTATCACCATACAGTGGTTCAAATCCTACCTTTTCAAAATGCTACAGTCAGTCAAAATCGCTGATGTCTCATCCCCCCCTCCCTATCCTAGCAGGAGTACCTCAAGGCTCAGTCCTAGGCCCCATCCTCTTCTCCCTCTTCAAAAACAACCTTCCTTCCTCTCTTCTGCACAACATCCAGCATACACAGGTATGTGGACGACACTATCCTCTTTACCTTATGCCCATCACTATGCGATGTTCAAGCTACCCTCCAAAGCAATTTCAACAACATTCAACACTGGTGCAGACAAAACCAATAAAAATTAAACACTTTCAAAACTTCATAGATGCTATTTGGCACAGCGCAGAAACTTAGTAGGTCCCCCCCATCCCTCAATCACTTCCCTGGATGGCACCCCTCTAGACCAGGTCACTAAATACAAATACCTGGGCATTTGGTTAGTCCCCCACTTATCCTTCTCAACTCTTCCAGATGCAACCGTCTCTAAACTATGCCCCAAACTTGGTATGGTATACTGCCAGAGAGAATCCCTTCCGCTACCTGTCAGATGCAAAATTTTAACTAAAATGATCCTTCTAATTTTTGATTATGCAGATGTAGTCTACAGCCTTGTCCCTGTAATCACCCAGTCCAAGCTTGATACCTTCCTGAACTCTTTATGCTACTTTATTACCAATTCCCCCCCCCTTAGAACTCATCACTGTGCTCTTTACTCCCTTCTAGGACTAACCCCGCTGTCCCACAGACGTTATATCCACTCACTCAACTTCAAATCAAAATTCTGGTTCAGCATGCTACCCTCCTACCTGTTGGTTAGTTTCTCTCCAGCCTCCGACTCCCCTTATGAACTGAGACACAGGAATAAAAGATTCTTTAGCTTTCCTCGACCATCCTCCTCATCTGGCAAAGCCGCTTTCTCCTACCGGCCCCCCAGCTTGTGGAACAAACTAGCCCCTTCCATTAGGAACTCCTCCTCTTACTTTGCTTGAAAGCAACAACTATGACTCTTACCACCTCCCTTCTGCATCTGTCCCAGGTGATCTATCTCCACCCCACAGTCTCTCCTGACTAGTGCCTCCAAAGCACTTACTATACTATGCATTCAGTGAGTGCACTTACTATTGTAAAAGTCATATCATATTGTCTCATTACCTGCATTTGATCAATACTGCTGTATCTGTTGCTTATGAATTATCCCAGCCACCAATGCCTACCCTAAACATAGGCACAACCATGGTTACTTCTTCTTCACTAACTGCACTGCTGCACTGCTAGCCTCTCTCCCATTTCCCCCACCTCTCCCTCCCCTCACGCCTAACCAAGCACCACCGCACACCTATTCCTTCTCATTCTGCCCTATTACACCACTAGAGGTGTACAATGCCCTCCTTGCTCTCAGTCCAACCAAGGGCAAATGCCCCTCTGGCCTTGATGCAAAAATGTTGTACCTATCAGCCCCTCACATTGCCACCCCCCTGGCAGCATTTTTCAACTTATCCTTCTCTCTAGCCTCGATACCAGCTAAGTGGAAACATGCCATGGTCATTCCACTCCTCAAAGGCGGAGATCCTTCTGCCCCCGGAAACTTCCGCCCCATTTCCCTCTTTCCCATATTGGCTAAACTCCAAGAAAAACTTGTCCTCTCTCAACTCTCCTCCTTCCTTAACTCCTCATCCTTCTACATCACTTACCAGTCTGGTTTCAGGAAGTCCCATTCCACCACCACCACCTCCCTGCTGAGGCTCATGGATTCCATCCTCTCTGCCATGAATAAAGGGCACATCACCTCAGCTATCTTTGTCGACCTTGCAAAGGCATTTGACACAGTATCCGACTCTCTCCTCCTGACAAAGCTCTCTAGTGCATGGCTCTCTAGTTTGGCCACTGCCTGGTTCCATTCCTACCTGGTTGGCTGGATGCAGTCTGTTAGGATCGGTAACTCCACCTCTGATCCCCTATCTGTCATGATGGAAGTGCCACAGGGCTCTGTCCCGGGGCCACTAGTGTTCTCTATCTTCCTAAATGACCTACCTTCTGTCTGCCAACACATCTCCATTCACATGTATGCAGACGACATGGTGTTGTATACAGCTGGCCCCTCCACTACTGATGTGATGACCAGACTGCAGCAGGACTTAAACAGTGTCCAGCTCTCGTTTTGCTCCACTCAGCTTCACTTCAACACCAAGAAGACATTCTCCATGACCTTCAGCACAAGGCAGAGATTTTTGCAGCTCCCCTCCTCCCCGACCTTCCACACCCTGGACGTGACTTCACTGGAGGCCTGCCCCTCCTTCATATATCTAGGGGTCTGGCTCAACCAGCACTTTGACTTTTCTGTACACATTGATGACATCCACAAAAAAAATTCCACCCCAGGCTAGGTGCCCTTTGCCACAGTCATGGCTGCATCCTGTTGCCTGCTCGCTGAGCCATTGTACAGAAAATTATTCTGCCAATTTTTGACTACGGAGATGTGGTCTACAGTGCCACCCCTAAGTCTGTCCTGACCAGACTGGACTCCCTCTTCCATGCCTTCTGTTGTTTCACCCTTGACTGTCCCTACTCCACCCATCATTGGGTTCCATGTGATGACAACGATTGCAATACAGTGATTGCTATCATAGCGAATGTAGGCCGCCAAAAAGCATTTCGGTGATATACAAAGCTCGGCAACCCATCTTCCAGCATGCATTCTGTAACTACCCTGATTTAAGATTGTTAACTCCGGGGGTGAATGTCAAAGAGGGGGAAAAACACAGTGGTGAAAAGAAAACAGAAGACAGGCAGCCTCAAACAGCGGAAAAACAATTGCCCCCGGTCAGTCCCAAACTCAGTGCCTACTGCACTGTAGCCAACCACCCTCACCACTACACCACAGGGGTGGCTCGGCTGCAGTAGGATCCCCTACCTATCCAAACCCATCCTCCTATCCCTCCCCTACACCTCCCTATCCCTTCCCTTCTGGTCACTTTGCTTGCTATACCATTGCTATCCTTGATGGTAGCCGATGATGATAGCTCTATAAATGAGTCACTGCTTTAACAGTCACTCATTTATAATTGCCATCATCACTGAATACCCCATCATTGTACCCTTTACCAGTCCCTGGGTCTACCCTCCCCACAGGACCACAGACCGTCACACTGCACACACTTCATTGCCAAGTTCTGGTCCCAGTCCTTGCCCCTTTACCTCTCTTCGGTCATGACCGCTCACTCCACCCCAGCCTATGAGCTCAGGCAAAATTACACTAGACTCCTACATATTCCCCACAACTCCACCTCGACAAGCCAGGCAGCTTTCAGCTACTGCATGCCCAAGCTATGGAACTCCCTCCCTTCCTCCAAACATTCGACACAGTTCTGTTCCTAATTCTCTGAGCACCCTCAGATATAAGCTGTCTGATCCCTGCACCATATCTACCTAAAGAGCAGCAAATACTTTCATCACTTTGTTAGCCATGACCCTCACCCTCACCATTTCTTGTACTCTCTGCCTGGATACATTTATACCACTTTCTGGTAGTGGCCCCTTGCCCGCTGCCATGAATACCAAGCAGAAGTCACTGCTCAAAACATCTGCTTTCTGTCCGTCATCCTGCAGTATTCTCCCCCTCAGATAGTTGAATAATAAACCCTTTTTCCATTCTTTTCTACCACTATACCTAAAACAAACACCTTTTCCCCTTCTTAACACCCTTGCCTATGCACAGGACTCCAATTTCTCTGTGGCAGTTTAGGTGTAAGTTCCATGGCAAGTCTCCCTGTTGCCATATAACATCGGCAGCATTAGTTTTTTATTTCTAAGGAATTTCTGTGGTAGCAGTTGGGGGCTTTGGCAACAGACAGGGTTCCCCAGCACCTACATAGAGGGGAAACATGTTTGTTTGAGGCTTTGACCCATAAACCAGGGTAGGTTGTCAGTTAAAGAGCACCTTTCCTGCTCTTTTCTCAATTGACACTAAACCCATGTATGGACCCTTACCTTTCTCCCTGCTCACTGCTGAATACTACAACATTCTTTAATGCCACTATTTTGGGAGTGAAAGGATCATATTTTGGGATCCAAGGAGCCAAGAGCATGATCCTTTCCACTTCCCAGTCCTAAGAGCCACCACTGCACTAGCAAGTTATATTATGTAATTATATGGATAATGCGGGGTTGAGCTCCATAGACTACGATAGAAACAGTTTTTAATGTTCTTTTTTTTTAATATCTTAAGGTTCTGATTTGGACAAATCAAGGTCACTGCTCAAAAAGGCCCTTGATCCTGGTCTCAATGCACACCAGAGAGGGCCTATATGAAATATAACTTTGTTTGAGCCTCATACAATAGGTGAGCCCTTTCCTTTAACACAAATTCTACAGCTGTGCATCATTGACTGCTTATTTATTCCAGGAATATTGCCTTCTCACTATACTACTCTTACTTTGTAGATCTTGCTCTGTGACTGAACAGGCAACATTTTGTAGCAATCTATTTGTCTGAGTAAGTTTCTGTTTTCCGTTGTTTATACTTTTTTAGCACCCATGTGCCTGAACAGAAAACCTCATTCCATCATCCATAAGGTCCCTTTTCCTGTCCATGGAAGCCTGACACTCCATTCCTGCCTTCTCACACTCCTAACTCATGCAATTGGGCAGGTTAGCTGTGGCTTCTTTTTTCTGCAGGTGGGTCCTCAGAGGGGAATCAGGCCTCAAAGGAAAATACTCAACATGGCTAGGTTGGCAGAGGGAGCAGGCGTGGAATAAAGGACATAATCTGTCTCATGTCTGACATTATTTTTTGCCATATAGCTGAAACACTTATCCCACCCACAAGGTGTTCTCATGTAAAAAGACTCAGGCTTGCAAATATCAGGGCTATCAGAGGGATGAGTGAACCCCATCCCTCTTTCAGAACTCCTCTTCCAGCCCTGCTCCCTGTATTTTATGCCTTCACATCAAACACTAAGAGATCATATGCATGCTGATGAAAGGTCACTGTCCTTTCCTTCATAACAATCCCTATTTAGGCCACCAGGGATCAGTTGTGCAATGGAAGGAGGTGACCTCCCTCACTGAGTTAGGAGGCATTCGAAACTGATGAGATAACCCTGCCTCACTAGTCAGCACCAGTTGTCTCAGTTTCAGGGCATGAACACGAGTCATTTTGATGGCAGGCTGCTTACCTTTTAATTCCACACACTGCACTTTTAACCTCTTGACACCCATTTAAGAATGAGCACACACAATCCTTATCCCACCTATTGCCACCGGTTGGTTACATCAGCAAGAACACTTTAGGTCATAATTGTTGTCCAGTTTGCTCAGTCTTTCATGTTGATACCAACCTGGTTACAACTTACTTAGGGCTGTTCCATTCATGTTTCACCATAGGGTCTTGTTCACACAGGTCACTTTTCAGTCAATAAGATGTTACTATAGCTGAGGACATAATCATTCATCATTCTACATCAGCACAATGAAGAAGGCATCTCACTAGCTCCAGCTCTGGATGGTTTTCTTTTTCATCAGATCAGATTGATATACAGTATATCCTTATAATTTGGGGCTGGGGGAGGAGGGAGGTTGGGTGCCAGAGGGTAGTAGGGTAATAGGTTTCGTATGATTTTATGACTCAGGGAGGTAGGCACATTGAAGGTGAGGGCATGCTTAATTAATGTGGCATATGAGGAAGAAAGGGTTATCTGGATTTTTTTTGGTATTTTTTTTGTCATTTAGATTTTATTGATTTTTAAACATAATAAGAAAACAATTAGGGACATACAGTATATGATCATTACCAGTCCATTGCAGTGTGTACAGAAAGCAAGAGAAAATAGAAAATAAAATAAAACTGAAATTCCATGCAGTAGGACTTCAAGTGGCATCATCCTCAAGATGGCAGCTTGAGGACAATGACAATGCATTACTCCACCCGAAACCCCAGCAAAACATCCAAAAGCAACAGGCAATACTGTAGAACAACTACTGGGGAGATGTTGCAGACACTATAGAATGGCAAAAAATTGGTTATTCTGGCTAGGAGTGGGAGGATGGAGAGGGATTCTGATCAGGTGGCTACAGGAGTGAATATTCCCAGGCCTTGGTCACATCCTCCTATTTCAGCTGCAAGAAGGGGAATCAGAAAAAGAATAACACTAAGTCACCCACAACAGAACAGTTACATAGAAAAGTTGACCCAATGATTGCAGAAATGTGTGATTTCGGGAAAGAAATACACAGTCAAACAGCAGCCCTATGGACTGACATCATTAAGCTGTAAAAATACACTGCTGAACATGAGGCCCAAATAACAAGTAATGACCACCACATGGACCAAGTTGAGATGGTCATTCTGCACCTCACAAAGCTGTTACAAAGCTGGAAGATAAACTGCAGGATACAGATTGCTGAAGCTACCAAATAATCTATGGTTTTATGACTTCCCGGAGGGCACAGAGGAGCAGGACTTTATAGAGTTTTACAGACATTTCTATGAGAGGCCCTACAACTAACACTGGAGCAGATATTGGAGCTTGAGCAGGCTCACCAGTCTCTGGGACCCAAACCCACAGCCTCGGGTGCCAGGCCTCACGTAATCATAGCTAACTTCCTGAGATGGAATAATAAATAAGACATTCTTGCTCGAGCTTGGAAAGCAAAAGAGGTCTGTTTTGCAGGTGTGTGGATTTACATGGAAAATTATTATCCAGCTTCTCAGTGGCAGAAACGAAAAGTGTATCTTTCATACCTGAATGTCATCCGAACACCCAACATCAAGTTCTTTACACAATACCTTGCCAAGCTTGTACAGATTAAAGATGGACACATGACTTGTACCGTGGCAGATCAAGCTGTTGTGGACTTTCAGACCTGTAGCATTCCAGTTACAGTCTCATTGCCTGCACCTACGCCTCAGTCACTGTCAGCTATACTTGCAAAACAGGCCTGGAAGATGTTACCTGGGAGATCTCAGAAGTCAACAGTTGCAATGTAGGCAATTTTACAATGGCAGAGAGCAGACAGCAACAAATCTGGTGGGAAAACTTCAGGACTGATAAACTAAACTCACCACTTGTTATTTTCTCCATGGGTAGACAGGTAAGCCTCATATTTCTTCCTTCCAGATGATTTGCTCTCACTGATGCTAACTCATCTCAGATTTCTGTTTCCTGGATGTGCTGGATGGCCCAACCAGGCTACTCACAGCCTGAGTACTTCATTCCCTTCTGGGACATGAGTTTAACTGCTACTCAGCACCATTACATATAGTGTAAAATAAAGCCTGCTGTTGCATATATCTTGTAGAGTTGGGAGAGACTTTTCTCTAGTTGCTCCAGAGAGATGGTGCTGTTGCCCTGTGGTTCATGGGCTGCTGGCAGCCTAGAGCACCCTGCCTGGCAGCCTTATCATTGAATACCTGGAGGGGACCCACAATCCCACCAGAGAGTTTGGGGGGGAGGACACTTCTTACCCACCTCAGAGGTGTTTACTTTAGGCCTGCTCACAGAGCTGGCCAGAAGACTCAGCCTGGTACCAGCTTTAGTAGCTCTCTGCTCAGTATGGAGCAGAATAAGGAGATCTGCCTGACAAACCATGAAGGTACCCAGCTGCCAGTAGTGGAGGAGCTGACAGGCTAAGGGTGTGGACATTGAGCAGGAGAGAAGCACATTGGCGAGGCCAGTGGGGTACACTTCACTGACTTCACTTCCTGGAGGACTCACGACCCATAGTTTCTGTGTGGATTTAATGACTTGTGGTGAACTGGCACAGCCTGGCTTCTTATGTTATAAACATCATTATTTGGCATTCTAGATTGCATACTTGAGATTGAACCCTATCTTGAAGGGAATGAAAAAGTGGGCTCAGGTCCTTGATTTGTATTACTAAGACTCTTGAGTGAATGGCCTGTATTGTCCAAGCCCTGCTGTCCTTAACTCTTTAGCCAATTTGAGGGGTTTTGGCACTGCCACATTTCTTTGTTTCATTGTTGGACATGCTTGCAGTGAGGATTCTCTCACTCAGCAGTGTCTTCGTGAGTACGGATGATCCAAACGTATTGGACCCCTGGACTTTCCAGAGGCAAATGATCTGCTATTACTGGGGTCCCTGAATGATATTAGAGCTCCCTGTGGGGCTTCAGTCACTGAATTGTTTGCAATTTCTATGTTCTTAAAATAGTTATACATCCCTGGTTCTATCTACTTTATATTGTTATGCTAGTGTTCTACTATTACTTGGTGCAATACAATTTGGTGTAGTTTATTGCCAGTAATTTTGACCCCATGGCACTTGAGGGCTATGTTGGGGAAGGCAGTGCTAGTACTGCCTTTTCTTTACATCAGGTCCCAGATTCCCTTAAACACAATAGTTCTTATGGACTATAGGTAGTCCCTCAGCTGGAGGGACGCCCCCCCCCACACACAGTGCTGTTTCTCTACTGGCACAGGGCTTGCAATGAGCCCATACTATGGAGGATTGATTCTGCCACATTTAGCCAATCTGTGCCCTGTTGGCACACTATGCCCCACACTAAAGGTATTTCCCCATCCCACTGTTGTGTTGGATGTCCTGTTGGCACTGATCAGGGATCCACTTTCCATACAATGCTACCATCTCTGTGAAGGTATGCTATGCATTGAATTGCTAATGTTAAGAGGGTGGGGGGAGCAGGCCAAAGGATGCCAAAGATGCTGGGAAGATGGGTAAGGAGGTATTATGGTATTCACTTAATGTTAGTGGACTAAACAATCAAGTCAAAAGAGCAAAGGTTTTTTACCACATCTAGAAGGAATGCCATGGGGTAAAATTCCTGTAGGAGACTCACCTAGATGCCACTGAACATGGGAAATACGGGACGTTTTGCTAACAGGAGGAGTATAGTTCTAAACTACCAAGGGGTAAGCTTAGAGGGGTGGCGATCCTTCTGCCATAAGCCAACCCTTTCCAGGAAACCAAGTGGTGAAGGACAGGGAAGGCAGACTTGTTTTGGTGGAGTGGTTTTCTTTCAGCTTTAGGTCACTTTGACTAATATCTATATGGTCACTCCAAGGACTCGGCCATCCAGCAAGGAGGGTCATGAAAGCTCCTGATCACAGTTACCCTCCCTCCCAACACACTGCAAACCAGCTCTTCCTCTAGGACATTCTGAGGCCTTGTCCACCCAGCAAGGAAGGTCCTGTTGGCTCCTGACCTCAGCTGCCCTCCCTCCCAACACACTGCAAATCAGCTCTTAGTCCAAGACACTCCAAAGACTCGGCTGCCCAGTAAGAAGGATTGTGAGGGCTCCTGAGCACAGCTGCCCTGCCTCCCAACACACCACCAACCAGCTCTTCCTCCAAGACACTCCGAGATCTTGGCTGCCCAGCAAGGAGGGTCGCAAGGGCTCTTGAAGGCAGCTGCCCTCCCTGTCAACACACAGCAAATCTGCTCTTCCTCCAGGACACTCCATGGACTCATCCACCCAGCAAAGAGGATCGCTAGGGCTTCTTACCACTGTTGCCCTCCCTCCGAACACACTGCAAACCAGGTACAGCACAAGTGCCTTACTGTAGGTGCCGACCATGCATTTTTTGGGGGTTTGGAGCTGTTATAAGCAGTACAGCTTTAAGAAATGTTCATGCAGCTTTGAGAAATGTACTTCCTGTGACTCTTCCTGTGTGTGTGTTGAGATGAGTTGTCCCTTGTGTCTGAGCTGAATGGAAGTAAACAGAGAAAGCGTTCATTTCTGTGGTGTACGTTTTTCTTACTACCAAGACCCTGATGTGTTTAAGGTACTTATTTTCGGCCACCAAATACAACAAGCTGGTGGCAAGGATCGTGAAAATTTTCATGGCTCCAGCTTATTAAATTACACCATTTTCTGACTTTCTGCATTGGAGGCAAGTAAGCAATTTGGAACTGTGGAGTATCATGGCAACTTCAGCCAGCTTTGAGATGTTTACAGGAATGGACTGGGATACATGGTCCAGAGAGTTTGATCAGTGGTTATTATTTAGTCCTACCATACAAGCTGCTAAAAATGAACAGCTCCAGGGTGAGCTTATTTGAGTTGCTTTTTGTACTTTCTTGGGAAGTGAAACCTTAAAACTTTTGTGCAGTCTGTGTGCACTGGACCAGCTGGAGGATTTGTCATATCAAAAGCTAAAGGCTAAGTTGAATGCACAATACAGTTTAACAACTTTCGCAAGGGCTGAATAATATAAATTCTATAGTTACCAGCAGAAACCAGGTCAGTCATTACAATCTTATTTGGCTGAGATCAAACGCTTAGATCTCACATGTGAGTGGAGCAGGCAGCATCTTAAATCTAATTTAGCTGATAAGTTTGTTATGGGGTTGAATAATGAACATCATATTAAGCAATTACTTTCTGTAAGTGTCAAGGAGTCTGCTGATGAACTTTTACAGATGGCACTAATGTATGATGCTGCAGAAAATGATGTACACGCTAAGATGAACACTAAAAATGAGGTACAAGTGTCTGCAGTAAACCCCAAATTGAAAAAGCTCAAACTTAAGTCTAAGCCATTGTTTTTTTTTGTTTGTTTTTTTTTTACTTTGGAGCACCTTGCCCCATTTATACCCCCCTCCTATACTCCCTCAGTGCTCCACTCCTTCAGGCATTGCTCATGTCACTCCTAGGTCTGCAACCATGGTGTCTGTCTCTAGAGTGCCCAGTTACTTCTTACCTCCTCCTCCTCCTACTCGTGGAGCACCTGCACAGAGGAGATCTGCCTGTGGGTTCTGGACCTGGATGGCTGTTGGAGCTGCTGTCATCTAGGCTCACTGAGGCTTTTTCCATTTTTCTGTGGTTCCCAGTCCCCTTGGGGCACCGGCACAAGGATGTACGTCCAGAGGTGACGTGCTGATGCATGCCTTCTCCCAAGTGCCTGACAGCGTCCCCCCTTCCCGACTCCAGTGAATGGAGCCACCAGAACCCTGGAGAGCTCATGCTTCTACCGACTCTTTTGGGATGCGGGTGCACAAGGCACCCCCTGGTAACCCTCCCCAGAGGGAGGAACGCCTCCGTTGGAACACCAATCCTCCCTCCCTCAGCCGACCCCCGCTGACTCCAGTCCGTTCCTGAACCCAGGTCACCGGTGCAGTGCGAGGTGTGGCTTCCAGCACCTCAACCCTCAGTGCCACTGGGCTGGCTGCAAGTAACTGTTTTCAAAGAAAAAAAATTAACCAATCCACCCAAACTGCATGGCCAGTACAAATGTGCATCATGTGGGTCATCTCAGCATCGCAGGGACCAGTGCAAATTCAGAGAAGTTCAGTGTCATGCATGTAAACATTAGGGTCATATTGCTAAAGTATGCAGAAGCTGGACAACTGCAGTGATCAGTTCAGAGAGCACAGACAGTGCAGTGGTTCCTATTCCACCACAAATGCAAATGTAAGATGTTCCTCCTTTCTATGTGTTAACTTCAGTTGCCACAACTGATGTGTCAGTTGCGTTTAATGGTAGATTTTGCTTTCCCAGTTACTTTTATTAATCATCAAACATGGTCTGATCCAGATAAGCCACCATTAACTCCTTGTAATAAGTTGCTGCATGCATTTGAAGGGCAACCAATTCAGCCACTGGGCTTGTTTACCACTTTGGTATGCAGGACTGATTCTCCTAGTACATCTTTAACTTTTCTGGTTTCAAAAAAGAGTGTCAACATTTTGGGCAGAGATGCTCAGGTTCTTCCAAACATTCATATTGATCCAGCAGATTTTGGCTTACTTGTTGCTGTCCAGGTACCACAATGTAGTAATCCATCCAAGCTTGGGGAGCTTTTAGACCTGTATCTACAGTTGTGGACAGGACTGGGATGTTGCACAGCAGCTAAAGCCAAGCTAGTTACAAAGCCTAATGTAGTTCCTAAGTTTTGAAAACCACAGAAACTTTTGCCTTAAAACTGGTGGTTGGGCAGAATTTGACAGACTAGAAAAAGCAGGTGTGCTGGAAAAGGTTTCAGATTCAGATTGGGCTATTCCAATTGTGGAGGTATCTAAACCAGGTGGCAAGGTTGGAATATGTGGAGATTTTAAGGTGACACTTAATCCAGTACTTAGCACAGGTGTATTTCCTTTACCCTTACCAGAGGAACTTTTTCATAGACTGGATGGTGGTGTGGGGTTCTCTAAACTGGACCTTGCTGATGCATACCTTCAAATGGAGCTGGATACAGACTCTCAGAAATTGGTAGTGATTAATACTCACCAAGGACTGTACAAGTACAAGCGGTTATGTTTTGGCCTTAGTTCCATGCCTGCTATTTTTCAAAAAGTGATTGAGCAAATGGTGGGTGATATACCAGGTGTTGCTTGTTATTTGGATGACATCATTGCCATGGGTAAGACAGAAGCAGAACATTTACTTAACTTACAAAAGACTTCAGAGAGACTTCAACAGAGTGGATTCAGACTCAGGAGAGAAAAATACCAATTTTGTCAACCAAGTGTCACGTACTTAGGTCACGCTATTGACAAAGATGGAATTCATCCAAATGAAGAAAAGGTGGAAGCCATTTTACACATGTCTGAACTGCAGAATGTTTCAGACTTGTGCTCATTCTTGAGTATGGTGCACTACTATGACCATTTTATACCTGGCTTAGCTACTAAATGTGCTATCCTAAATGAACCGTTACATAAAGGTACTCCATGAAAGTGGACCAAGAGCCACAGTAAGGCAGTTCAAGTCATCAAGCTTTCTCTAATCAATGTGAATAATTCAACTCATTATGACCCAAACTTACCTATCACATTGGCCTGTGATGCTAGTTCTGTGGGTATAGGAGCTGTCTTTTTCCATACAGATCCAGAAGGAGTGGAGAAGCTGATAGCCCATGCTTCATGCAAATGCACTGCAATTGAAAGAAATTATGCCCAGATTCAGAGAGAGAGGCATTAACGATTGTGTTTGGAGTCCAGACATTTTGACAATACTTGCTAGGTCACAAGTTTCACCTGAAGACAGATCACAAGCCACTAGTGACAATTTTCCGTCCAGAAAAAGGAATTCCAGAGACAGCTGCTAGACAACTTCAACGATGGGCATTAATTTTGTCTGCCTATAATTTCAAGGTTACATACCAACCAACAGACCAGCATGGAAATGAGGATGCCTTGTTGAGGTTACCAATATCCAGAGAAATGGAGTTCGATGAGGGACTTGAAGTAGAGCCATTACTATGCCAAGTGGGGCCAGACAGTTTTCCAGTGCAATTCAAAGTTATGGAGGACTGTACTGTTGTGTGTGCAACAGAGTTACAACAGCTAGATCAGCTTCTAGTACTAGCCAAGGACATTGCAAAAGTGACTAATCAAGATGTAATTTTGAAACGAGTGTATCAGTATACGCGTGAGGGTTGGCCTAAAGGCACTACTTGTTCAGCTGAACTACAACCTTACTATAAAAAGAGACAGCAATTGTCCATTGCTGAGGGAGTCTTCTATGGGGATTGCGTCTCATAGTACCCCAATGTTATCACTCAAATATATTGACTCATTTGCTTGCAGGCCATCCAGGTATTGCTAAAATGAAATCCCTGGCCAGACTTCACATATGGTGGCCTTCCATTGACAGAGACATATACCAGGTTGTGCAAAGATGTGAAGGTTGTGCTGTATCAATGGGAAATCCAGCAAGAGCTCCAGTTCACCATTGGGAACGACCTGACAAACCCTGGCAAAGGTTGCATATCGATTTCACAGGACCTTATTTAAATTCCATGTGGTTACTTGTAACTGATGCCAATAGTAAATGACCAGAAATTCATCAAATGTCTTCGACAACTACTGAGAGTAACATTAAAGTACTGAATTCTAACTTTGATACTCATGGTTTTCTGCAAGTCATTGTCTCGGATAATGGACCACAGTTCATGTCTGTTGAATTACAAGCATTTTGCCAGCAACGTGGTATCCACCAAATTGTCTCACCTCCCTACCATCCAAGTTCAAATAGCAAAGCAGAACACCTGGTTCAGACTTTTAAAAAGAGTATGGACAAAGCTAATCCTACTACACTGACAGCATTTCAAATAGCCCTTTTGGACTTTCTTGTGATGTATCGAACAACACCACATTGTGTCATGGGAGGAATAACCCCTGCAGAATTGTTATTTGGACATCAGATTCAAACTCAATTGGACCTTCTTCATCCTCTAGGCTATAAGTCAGTAACTGAAATGCTTCCTAAGACCAGATCCTTCAAACCCAATGATTTTGTGTGGGTCAAGATGTATGCAGGCCTGAAGAGATGGATAGAAGGCGTGGTGGGAAAAAAGTTTGGAAATGTTGTCTATACTGTTCGACTAACTAACCAGAGGAGAGTGAAAAAACATGTGGACCAATTACATAATAGAATTGAGACAGAACAAAAAAGTGATACACAAAGTCAGGGTAGTCATCCCGCATTATTTCTTCCAGAACAATAACAGGAAGAGATTGTGGAACCACAGCAATTGAGACAAGATGTGGCTGATGCTAATCAGGTTTCAAAGCACCAGCCTCCAGTCCTACTATGTTAGTTAGGATGTATAGGACGTTCACCAAAGAGAATGGACTTGTAGAAATACTGCCTAATGACACAGACTGACTAAACAGGTCATTGCAGTAATAACTTTGATAGTGTCATACTATTTTCTAAATTATTGACTGATGTACTTTCTAGCTAAGTCAGGAAGGATTGTTATATACAGTACAGCTTTAAGAAATGTTAGTGCAGCTTTGAGAAATGTACTTCCTGTGACTCTTCCTGTGTGAGTGTGTGTGTTGAGATAAGTTGTCCCCCTGTGTTTGAGCTGAATGGCAGTAAACAGAGAAAGCCTACATTTCTGTAGTGCATGTTTTTCTTACTACCAAGACCCTGATGTGTTTAAGGTACTTATTTTTGGCCACCAAATACAACAGGCACCATTTTACAACAGTCCATATCTAATGACTGTTTTTCTGTACATGACCTCACTACTATGCTGGTGGGACTTTAGCTCTGGTTTCTGTGGTACCTTAATGATTTGCTGTACAATTTTCTGTTCTTGATAACTGGAGTTTACAGTGATTCCTCAGTCTGAATTTGTTCAGGCTGAACTGTTTAATTGTACTAATTACAGCACTTATCATACCACACTGTGCTGTTTTAAATGCTGCTTCTTAGCTTCCAATGTGAATCACCAGATAACCATTCAAGTCCAGGCTGTATTTAATTTCCTGACATTACACATATTAAGACTTATCTTTAGTAAAAGTGTAGAACACTGTTCACTGTACTCTAGCTCTTGTTCTGTAACCTTCTCTGCTTTCTGTTTCCTGATTGCCTCACCCACTCTTCCCACTTGCTTACCTAGAATCCTGCCCACCCCATTATCTGCCTTTATCTTCTCTCTGCTCCATAGCTCATTCTTCTAGGGCAATCCAAGGACTTGGCCACCCAGCAAAGAGAGTTGTAAAGGCCCCTGACTGCAGTTTCCCTTCCTCCAAACACACCGCAAACCATGTACAGCACAAATGCCTTACTGCAGGTGCTGACCACATGTTTTTTGGCATTCTACGCCATTTTACAATGTCCATGTCTACTGACTGTTTCTCTGTATCTGACCTCCCTACTCTGCTGGTGGGGCTTTAGCTCTGGTTTCTTTGGTACCTTAATGAGTTGCTGTACACTTTTTTCCTGATAACTGGAGTTTATAGTGATTCCTCACTCTGAATTTATGCAGGCTAAACTGTTTAATTGTACTAATTACTGTGCTTTTTGTACCCTAACTCTTATTCTGTAATCTTTGCTGCTTTCTGTTCCCTGCTGGCATCACCCGCTCCTTCAGCTTTCCTACCTAGAATCCTACCCACCCCATTACCTGCCTTTATCTTCTCTTTCCTCCAGGACTCTCTGAGGACTCTGCTACCCAGTAAGGAGAATTTCAAGGGGGCTGCTGGGAGATTTACATGGCGGCGCATTTGTTGTTTGCTCCGCAGTGCTGTTTTTCCTTTTGGAGCTAAAATTACCCATGGCTTCCACAGCAAGATCTAAAGTACAGAAAGAAGCAGCTGAAAGCAAATCATCTACAATTCAGAGAATTCTTTCCCCACAGCAAGGGAGGGCAGCTCCGATATGGGGGGGAAGTATCAACTGCCGGCCCTGAGGGAGACAGAGAAGGAGAAATGTCCTCATCTGTTATTGGATGTCCTGCACCGGGCGCCAAGTCCAAACAACAAGCTAAGCTTTCTCTTTTATCGATCCAGTACATGATTTTGGGGTTTCAGGAGGAGATGCATATTTCACTTGATAAAGTGAATGTTTCACTTGGTAATATTACAGCCCACTGCCAAGAAAACTGGGGAGAAAATCATTAACGTTGAAAATCAGGTTGAAGCTGCTGAAAAACTGAATGAATCTCTTTCTAATCATTTATTGACTACAGACAGTGCAGTGAATGCTGCTCTGCATGAGCAGCTGGTTACTATAAGCAAGTTGGAGAGGATTGAAAACATGCTTTTGTTAAAGAACTTATGCCTTATAGGTCTTTTGGCTGAAATACCTACTCAGGATTTGAAGGAGTATATAGGAAAAATGTTTACTACTGTTTTGTCACTTGAACAACCTTTGGTTCTTGAGTCTGTTTTTCAACCACAGTCTAAATCATTGCAACCGGGTCAGGATGTGGCAGTTTGTTATGTTATATGTACTTTCTCTTCAATTGCTGAAAGGACTAGAATGCTGAAAGTAGTATAAGTTCATATATCTCGTCAAATGTTAAATTTCAGCCAATCAGCGCGTGCCACGTCATTTGACAGGTGGGCGTGGTCTAAAATGGACCAATCAGAATCTCCCCTTGTTAAACCGGAAGTCCCTCCCTAAAATGCGCTAGCCCCGCCCACTTCTGGCGGAAGTGATGCAACCTCAAACCCGTGCCCGCCTTGCGCAGAAATGATTACCTTCAACCCATGTCCAGCCCTTTAAGCGGAAAAATGACATGCTCCAACCCCAGTGCCCCGCCTGCGCAGGAAATGACCTAACAGCACCATTTTGTAAGCGTCTTCGCCCTCTCCTTCGTGACACTCCTCAGCCCCTGCCAGACCATCCTGTCTCGACCCCAGTCCCACCATGCTAGGCTGAACTCCTGCATCCCCACCTGTCTCCTGCACTCCCACCATCCTGGCTCGAACCCTGTCACCCACCCCTCATTCTCGCACTCCTCGACCCCTGCCAGACCATCCTGTCTCGAACCCGAGTCCCACCATGCTAGGTTGAACTCCTGCATCCCCACCTGTCTCCTGCACTCCCACCATCCTGGCTCAGACCCTGTCACCCACCCTCATTCTAGTACACTCCTCGAGCCCCTGCCAGACCATCCTGTCTCGAACCCGAGTCCCACCATGCTAGGTTGAACTCCTGCATCCCCACCTGTCTCTGCACTCCCACCATCCTGGCTCGAACCCCTGTCACCCACCCCTCATTCTCAGACACTCGAGCCCCTCCAGACCATCCTGTCTCGAACCCGAGTCCCACCATGCAGGTTGAACTCCTGCATCCCTCCTGTCTCCTGCACTCCCACCATCCTGGCTTGAACCCCTGCCCCCACCCCTCATTCTCGACACCCTTGAGCCCTGCCAGACCATCCTGTCTCGAACCCAGTCCCGCCATGCTAGGTTGAACTCCTCATGCCCCTCCTTTCTCCTGCACCCCACCATCCTGGCTCGAACCCCTGTCCCCTCTTCATCACTGCGTTCCTTCCACCCCAAAAATCAGTTAGTGTTTATGTAGTGGTGTGTGACCCTGTAGGCCTATTGTATAACTGCAGGGGGCATGTGTGTGTTTGATTAGGATATTTTCAGAAAGAAGTATCTAGGGAGGGAACCTGATCGTGCAGAGATGTCACAGATCTGTGTGGAGACCCCCACCCCGAGGGAATTCATCTGCCTTGTGAGTACCCCTTTTTCTGTTTTGTAACAGTATACAAAATTATTTAACATGCATCTGTAGGACTGTGTCAAACTTGCATCAAAAGGATAGCTTATGTATCGCATGTAACATTTATAAGCTAAAACAGGGGACCTCTGTGTAAATAAGATGGTTCAGCAGTTTTCTGGATAGCATTGCAACAATCGCTAAAAACTAATTATACTTTTGTCATGAATTAGAAAGAATAAAACTATATAAGAAAAAAGGAATACACATACCTATAGTTCACCCCCCTCAGCTCTGTGTAGTATCAAGGAGAAGGCTGAAATGAAATGTGTGTGATATTTATAATGTTTTGAAAAAAATGATATCTTACAAAGAAAAGACAGAATGTAAAATGATAATGTTTCTCTTTCAAAAATAATTTTAAAGCACGCAGTCTTAAAATGTATATACAGCATTGCTTAGAGTCGTTGCAAAAAAATACACACTTTGTGTGTGTGTGTGTGTGTCCGTCCCTCATTAGGCACGTAGGAAAAAGCAATGCTTTTTGTGGATGTTTAAAATTTAGATGGACTTTTTGGAGCTCACGGGACTGTTGGCTGTGTGGTAGGGGTCTTTGTCTGTTAAGGCGTGACAAAACATCTGTTGTTCATTTACACAGCCATGGTTACAAAAGGCCTATTGATTCTCTTTGAAGCGATGTGTCTCAAAATTTTGGGATTACAGGGTCTGTAAAAATAGCTTTATGCTTTTGTTGCAAAATGTCTATAGTCACATTATCAAAAAAAAAATTAAAGTCATGTAGTATAGTTACATTATCAAAAATTAAAAGTCATGTAGTACTAAATAGAAAAATAAATGATATGTTACAAAGATTTATATTCTGATTAGTGGTATGCAAGCATTTTACCGAATTACTAATTTAAAGGACGTAGCTGTTTAAAAAAGACAGAATTTCTGTTTTGCCTTTTCAAAACACACCACTGCCTCTCTGTGTTTTAAGAGTGATAAAAAGCATCTGTTTTAATTAGCAGTATGGCATTTCTTTTTGAACTGTCCTACATAGTAAATGTGAAAAACGTGTTTCTCATGATTAACTTTTTAACAAAATAAGTTTTATATTCTGATTAGTGGTAGGCAAGCAGTTTTAACGAATTACTAATTTAAAGGATGCAGCTGTTTAAAAAAGACAGAATTACTGTTTTGACTTTTCAAAGCATAACTTAGGCTTGCACTCCACAGCCTCTCTGTGTTTTAAGATTGATAAAAAAGCATCTGTTTTTAATTAGACTGTGACCAGCCTATTAGCAGAAAGGCATTTCTTAATGCCTTCCAGCTGTCGCAGGAAATGAGAAACAAAGCCTACATTGACTAGCATAGGGTCTTTTATAGCCCACCCTTGGAGAATGGGAGAGGGGTGTTGGTCTGATGGACAGTGCCAGATGTTTTTTCACTGCTTGACACATACTTGCGGTGGGGTGGTGAGGGAGGGAGGGGGTCTAGTCATTTTTATATAAGCATTTGAAGATACTGAAGCTCAAGTAGCAGTTGTGTTAGTATCGCTCTGTCCTTTGTCTTGAGCTGAAAATTAAAATATTCAACAATTAGCCATGGAACCGTGGACTCCTGATGAAGAGCTTATCAAACATTTAATCGTTTGGCTAATCCCCAGATTAATGCTACAGAAGGTATGTATTTTTAACTAGAAAATAGTAGATGCTGCATGTTTTAGAGTTTAAATGTTGTCTTATAAAGTTTTAAAAATACAGAAGTAGTGACAGGGCTTATTTTCTGTTTTAAATAGAACTGAGAGAAATCCTGGAGGGTGAGGCTGGCTAATCCCAGATTACTGCTACAGAAGGTATGTATTTTTATCTAGAAATAGTAGATGCTGCAGGTTTTAGAGTTTAAATGTTGTCTTATAAAAGTTTAAAAATACTGAAGTAGTGACAGAGGGCTTATTTTCTGTTTTAAATAGAACTGCAGAGAAATCCTGGAGGGTGAGGCTGGCTAACCCCAGATTACTGCTACAGAAGGTATTTATTTTTATCTAGAAATAGTAGATGCTGCAGTTTTAGAGTTTAAATGTTGTCTTATAAAAGTTTAAAATACTGAAGTAGTGACAGGGGTTTATTTTCTGTTTTAAACAGCCTCACAGACAAACCCTACAGGTGTGAGAGGAAAAAGAGATCATTACATGAGCGTGATGTTTTCAAGGCATGGCAGAATTTCAACTGGGGTCAGTGACCAGAATACATATAGCATAACTGAACAAGATATACAACCACCTACGAGCAATGTTTTAAGAGTCTCTGCAGCTGTAAATGAACCAAATGTGCCAATAAACATTGTACACCCATTTAGGAGCAGCGGCTCAAGAGTTTCTGACCAAAGGTTTCAAGAAGTGACATTGACTTGATCAATATTGGGAAAGCCTATATTTTAAAACAATTGATTGTTTGTTTAATGCCTTAGTAATTGAGGGCAGATTATCTAGTGAGGATTCTGATCATCAGCTGCTTAAATCTGAGCTTTTAAAAGTTCAGCTACTGTACTGAACAGTGGTGGTTTAATCAATATTTCCAAATATTCTATCAGAGAACTGAAGACTGCTTTTAGTGCAGCCGTCATGTATAGAAAAGTACAGGGGCTTGGAGAAAAGCTGCCAAAAACAAAGAACAAAATCTAAAGTGAAAGCACAAAGCTCTCATAAACTGAGTACAAGGGTTGCATCACTAGCAAAATGAAAAAAAATAACAAATGGGGTCAAAAGAAAAATCTGGGTAAAAATAAAACAATACGAGAAAAGTTGATCAGAAAAGTAAAACATGCCAGGAAAATAGTTCAGCGTAGGTTGTTACAAAATGTTACAAATGGTCTGCAGTCTGAATTAGAAAACCATGATGATGATGAAGATCAGGCTAACAGGGCGCCCCCTACAGTGTATTTAGAAGCTGTACAGGAATATGAACGCAGTTTAAAAAAATTTAATGCTACAGAATTTCATCAAAGATATAAGTTTATAAATCTAGATAAAATAAAATCTTTTACAGAGGCTATTGCAGCAATGCACCAGGCTATAGAAAGTTTGTTAGACAGTGTGAAGAGAAAAACACAATATGGGATTTTATACAGGTAAGATTAAATGCTGCTTCTTTGAATCACCCTTGTTCTCAAGAAAGACAAGTCCAAATGAACTAAATGCTGCAACCTTCTTAGATCAGATAGCTGATATGCTACAGAGCAATACTGAAGTAATTGCTGATTCCTCTATACATCTTGTGATAACGACCATCAGAAACCACCAGGGTCGGGGTGGGGGAGACGGACACAGAGCTCCATCTTGTATAGCAGGATTTTACAAAAAAGAGACGATACCTGATTGATTTAAATAACAGAGACAATAGTTTGTGTTTATTGGCTCCATTCTGCACTCTTAAATCCACATATGGTGACAGTCAGTTGTTGAACAAGGCTAAAATATTGTATGCTGAGCTAGGTTTGTCAGACCAAAGCCTGTCACTTTTAGTGATGTCACAGTTTGAACAGCTTTTAGGAGTCAAAATTAAGATTTTATATCATAATGAAAACTGGCAAACATTTTCAACAGGTCCAGAAAGATTTCCTAAAACACTGTTTGTATTATTACATGAAAAACATTATTATGGTATCACTAATGTAAAAAATTCATAGGAACACGGTACCTCTGTGAATATTGTGATGTAGCCTACAGCCATAAGGGGAATCATATCTGATGCACAACAATTGCAAAGTTTATTTCGACCATGTTGTCTCGAAAAAAATTGGCACAGTATCTTGTCACAAATGTAAGAAGATCTGTAGGTCTTCAGCGTGCCTAGAAAGACATTTAGCTAGAGCTGATGGTGATACAGGGTCTTGTAAATCCATGAAACTGTGTGAACAATGTTTTGTTTTTTACAAGGGATCTCATACATGTAAATTGATTCAGTGTAGCAGATGTGGTTCTTTCATGACAGCCGACAAGCATCTGTGTTACATGTCACCACTCACAGTTGTAAAAGCACTAGAAATATATAGTGTTTGATTTTGAAGCCACACAAGAAGCAGGGGTGCAATACCAAATTTGTGTATGCTAAGCAGTTAGATGGGAAGAGGTCCTGGGAATTCGAAGGTGAAGATTGCATAAAAGATTTTGTAGGACATTTTATGATGCCCCATTGACACACACATTTATAGCACACAATGCCAAAGGCTATGACAGTTACTTTATCATTAGCCAGCTAGTCAAGGAAAATTGATATTAAATTGCTCACACAAGGAGGAAAAGTACTCTGTGTCACAGTGACATCCCTACACATCAGATTTATTGACAGCCATTGTTTTCTTCCTTTTAAACTAGCAAAACCCTGCAGCCCTTGGATTTGAGAATGAGATTGCTAAGGCTACTTCCCCATTTTTTAACACCAAGGCTAATGAAAATTATGTAGGACCCTGCCGATGCTCAGTTTATGATCCTGAATATATATTGCCTGCAGAAAAGCAAGAGTTTTGCAATGGTACCTAGCTAACAGACATAGAAATTTACTCTGAAAAGAGAGCTTGCTACTATTGTCAGTTAGATGTTGAAATTCTTCGAAAGCCTGTGTCAGATTTAGAAATGAAGTACTGGAGATGACTAGGAAAAGTATTTTAAAACAGTCAGACGATGATACCGTGGAGTATGAAACAGTATCCTTAGACCCTTCCATGCGTCACCATAGCCTCAGTTTCTATGGCGATGTACAGGTTTCTTTTTTGAAAGAATGCACTGTTGCTGTTCTCCCCCAGACAACTACCACAGACAATTGAAGGTACTCCACCTGCTATTCAGTGGCTTATGTACATATCTGAGAAGAAAACATTTCTATTCAGCATGCGCTAAGGGTGGTGAATTTAAGGTGGAGTCCGTACTTTTGGATGGCTATTCAGTCATAAATGGAATACCCACAGCATTTGAATTTAATGGTTGTTTTTTCATGGCTGCAACATCTGTTACTGTGAGAAGATAGAAACCACATGACAGGGACTAGTTTTGGCCAGTTATTCAATAGGACCATGCACAGGTTTACCCTTAATGTAGCCAGCAGTAAACACATTAATTTTGAAAGTCTGAAGGACCTGGTCTTTGACTATCAAAATTAATGTGTTTACTGCTGGCTACATTAAGGGTAAACCCTTTCACTTTAAGAACAACCTCACCACTGGACAGCCTGTAACCATACGTTTTGGGGCCTGCAGAAACGAACTCTGTAATGTGTTCATCAGCAGGAACTTCACTGGTCAGCTCCCCTAAATAATCACCCAGAGGGGGTGCCCAGTCACCAGTCTGGACACAAAAATGACAGAGTCTAGTGTCGTGGTAAAGGCACCTGTCCTGTAACCTATCTAGCAGGTTGTGAGAGTTCGACTCTGTCATATGCCATTGTAAAACTAGCTATAAATATGTTGATATTATTGGAATTTGTGTAATGATGGCTGGTATATTTCCAGCTTAAACAAGCTATTTCATCATCGATGAAAAAAGCACGATGAGATAAATATCGAAATGAGGGCGAAGACATATTGAAATAATTTCTATGGGTCTGTTACTATGCTCGTTGTCGGTAAATTAGCTCTCTGCCAAATTTACCCCAAAGAGAATTTAAAAACAGTTTAGATATCTGTCTTCTTGCAGGGTTAACAGTTATGGCTGCAGGGTTCAAATGTACATTTTCCCTTTCAAAATACTGTTGTATGTACCTGACTTTATCCTCTTCAGTTTTGACCCATGAAGGGAAACCAGATGCCTCTTGCTTGCCTTTAGATGCAGCTTGATGTAATCTGCAAAAGCTCTGTGCATGACTCTTTAAATGCCAAACTTCATAAATGTTAATGATTTTGTAGCCTTTTCCAGTGCCAGGTTTAGTTCTACGGTACAGTAGGTACCAGTAAGTGACCGTTGCTCTTCATCATGTGTGCATGATGTTGTTTGAAGAATATTTTCCAGCGCTTGCCGACATAATGTAAACACAAGCTTTTACCAATCCTGGATGGCAACACTGGAAAGAAAAGACCTCTAGGGGTAAGACTTTTACTTTTGCTAAACCAAGTACTGAGGAGGTCATCAAAATGGTCATAAATGATGTCAGGATGACCGACCGGATACTGTTTGGTTTTGTTAACAAAGGGTAGAGGCTGGTAAAATCATAATAGTGTATTTTCTCATCAGGCTGTGTCTTATAGTACAGACAAATGGCATTTGTTCTCCCCAAACAGTGACTGCCTAGAGTTGAGTGGCTGTGGTAGCTGCCTGTCCCTCAAAAATTATCAAACCCTGATCCGTGGTCTGCATTGCTTTCCATTCATGTTCCCACAATACTCCTAACTGCAAAACCCTGTCTTTTTAGAAATGAAATTTGTGCATGGTCCTATTGAATAACTGGCCAAAACTAGTCCCTGTCATGTGGTTTCTATCTTTCTCACAGTAACAGATGTTGCAGCCATGAAAAACAACCATTAAATTCCAAATGCTGTGGGTATTTCATTACTGACTGAATAGCCATCCAAAAATCTGGACCCACCTTAAATTCACCACCTTAGCGCATACTGAATAGAAATGTTTTCTTTCTCAGATATGTACACTAAGCCACTGAATAGCAGGTGTGAGTAACTCTTCAATTGTCTGTGGTAGTTGTCTGGGGAGAACAGCAACAGTGCATTCTTTCAAAACAGAAACCTCTACACGCCATGCCATAGAAACTGGAGGCTATGGTGACGTACTGGAAGAATCTAAGGATACTGTTTCATACTCCACGGTATCATCGTCTGACTGTTTTAAAATACTTTTCCTAGTCATCTCCAGTACTTCATTTCTAAATCTGCACACAGGCTTTGAAGAATTTCAACATCTAACCTGACAATAGTAGCGAAGCTCTCTTTTCGATAAATTCTCTATGTCGTTAGCTAGGTACCATTGCAAAACTCTTGCTTTTCTGCAGGCAACATATATTCAGGATCATAAAACTGAGCATCGGGCAGGGGTCCTACATAATTTTCATTAGCCTTGGTGTTAAAAAATGGGAAGTAGCCTTTAGCAATCTCATTCTCAAATCCAAGGGCTGCAGGGATTTTGCTAGTTTAAAGGAGGAAAACAATGGCTGTCAATAAATCCCATGTGTAGGGATGTCACTGTGACTGACATAGTACTTTTCCTCCTTGTGTGAGCAATTTAATATCAATTCTTTCCTTGACTAGCTGGCTAATGATAAAGTAACTGTATAGCCTTTGGCATTGTGTGCTATAAATGTTTAGTGTCTAAATGGGGCATCAATAAAAATGTCCTACAAAATCTTTTATGCAATCTTCACCTTGAATTCCCAGGACCTCTTCCCATCTAACTGCTAGCATACAAAATTTGGTATATGCCCCGTTTCTTGTTGGCTTCAAAATCAAACACTATATATTTCTCAGTGCTTTTACAACTGTGAGTGGTGACATGTAACACAGATGCTTGTCGGCTGTCATGAAAGAACCACATCTGCTACACTGAATCAATTTACATGTATGAGATCCCTAAAAACAAAACATTGTTCACACAGTTTCATGGATTTACAAGACCCTGTATCACCATCAGCTCTAGCTAAATGTCTTTCTAGGCACGCTGAAGACCTACAGATCTTCTTACATTTGTGACGAATACTGTGCCAATTTCTTTTCGAGACAACATGGGTGAAACAAACTTTTACACTATTTGTGCACAGATATGATTCCCCATATGGCTGTAGGCTACATCACAATATTCACAGAGGTACCGTTGCTCCTATGAATTTTTACATTAGTGATACCATAATAATGTTTTTCATGTAATAATACAAACAGTGTTTTAGGAAATCTTTCTGGACCTGTTGAAAATGTTTCAGTTTCCTTCATTATGATATAAAATCTTAATTTTGACTCCTAAAAGCGTTCAAACTGTGACACATCACTAAAAGTGACAGGGCTTTGGTCTGACAAACCTAGCTCAGCATACAATATTTTAGCCTTGTTCAACAACTGACTGTCACTCATATGTGGATTTAAGAGTCGAGAATGGAGCCACGAAACACAAACTATTGTCTCTGTTATTTAAATCAATCAGGTATCGTCTCTTTTTTGTAAAATCCTGCTATACAAGATGGAGCTCAGTGTCCGTCTCCCCCACCCGACCCTGGTGGTTTCTGATGTCGCTATCACAAGATGTATAGAGGAATCAGCAATTACTTCAGTATTGCTCTGTAGCATATCAGCTATCTGATCTAAGAAGGTTGCAGCATTTAGTTCATTGGACTTGTCTTTCTTGAGAACAAGGGGTGATTCAAAGCACAGCATTTAATCTTACCTGTATAAAATCCCCATATTGTGTTTTTCTCTTCACTGTCTAACAAACTTTCTATAGCCTGGTGCATTGCTGCAATAGCCTCTGTAAAAGATTTTATTTTATCTAGATTTATAAACTTATATCTTTGATGAAATTCTGTAGCATTAAATTTTTTTAAACTGCGTTCATATTCCTGTACAGCTTCTAAATACACTGTAGGGGGCGCCCTGTTAGCCTGATCTTTATCATCATCATGGTTTTCTAATTCAGACTGCAGACCATTTGTAACATTTTGTAACAACTTCAGCTGAACTATTTTCCTGGCATGTTTTACTTTTCTGATCAACTTTTCTCGTATTGTTTTTTTTTACCCAGATTTTTCTTTTTTGACCCATTTGTTATTTTTTCATTTTGCTAGTGATGCAACCCTTGTACTCAGTTTATGAGGCTTCTGTGCTCCTTTGTATTTTGTTCTTTGTTTTGGCAGCTTTTCCCTCCAAGCCCTGTACTTTTCATACATGACTGGCTGCACTAAAAGCAGTCTTCAGTTCTCTGATAGAATATTTGGAAATATTGATTAAACCAAGCACACTGTTCAGTACAGTAGCTGAACTTTTAAAAAGCTCAGATTTAAGCAGCTGATGATCGTAATCCTCACTAGATAATCTGCCTCAATTACCAGGCATTAAACAAACAATCAATTGTTTTAAAAATATAGGCTTTCCCAATATTGATCAAGTCAATGTCACTTTCTTGAAACCTTTGGTCAGAAACTCTTGAGCCGCTGCTCCTAAATGGGTGTACAATGTTTATTAGCACATTTGGTTCATTTACAGCTGCAGAGACTCTTAAAACATTGCTCGTGGGTGGTTGTATATCTTGTTCAGTTATGCTATATGTATTCTGGTCACTGACCCCAGTTGAAATTCTGCCATGCCTTTGAAAACATCGTTCATGTAATGATCTCTTTTCCCTCTCACACCTGTAGGGTTTGTCTGTGAGCTGTTTAAAAACAGAAAAATAAACCCCTGTCACTACTTCAGTATTTTAAAACTTTTATAAGACAACATTTAAACTTAAAACTGCAGCATCTACTATTTCTAGATAAAAATAAATACCTTCTGTAGCAGTAATCTGGGGTTAGCCAGCCTCACCCTCCAGGATTTCTCTGCAGTTCTATTTAAAACAGAAAATAAGCCCTCTGTCACTACTTGAGTATTTTTAAAGAACTTTATAAGACAACATTTAAACTCTAAAACCTGCAGCATCTACTATTTCTAGATAAAAATACATACCTTCTGTAGCAGTAATCTGGGATTAGCCAGCCTCACCCCTCAGGATTTCTCTGCGGTTCTATTTAAAACAGAAAATAAGCCCCTGTCACTACTTCGGTATTTTTAAAACTTTTATAAGACAACATTTAAACTCTAAAACATGCAGCATCTACTATTTTCTAGTTAAAAATACATACCTTCTGTAGCATTAATCTGGGGATTAGCCAAGCGATTAAATGTTTGGATAAGCTCTTCATCAGGAGTCCACGGTTCCATGGCTAATTGTTGAATATTTTTAATTTTTCAGCTCAAGACAAAGGACAGAGCGATACTAACACAACTGCTACTTGAGCTTCAGTATCTTCAAATGCTTATATAAAAATGACTCAGACCCCCTCCCTCCCTCACCACCCCACACGCAAGTATGTGTCAAGTAGTGAAAAACATCTGGCACTGTCCATCAGACCAACACCCTCTCCCATTCTCCAAGGGTGGGCTATAAAAGACCTATGCTAGTCAATGTAGCTTTTGTTTCTCACTTCCTGCGACAGCTGGAAGGCATTAAGAAATGCCTTTCTGCTAATAGGCTGGTCACAGTCTAATTAAAAACAGATGCTTTTTTATCAATCTTAAAACACAGAGAGGCTGTGGAGTGCAAGCCTAAGTTATGCTTTGAAAAGTCAAAACAGTAATTCTGTCTTTTTTAAACAGCTGCATCCTTTAAATTAGTAATTCGGTAAAACTGCTTGCCTACCACTAATCAGAATATAAAACTTATTTTGTTAAAAAGTTAATCATGAGAAACACGTTTTCACATTTACTATGTAGGACAGTTCAAAAGAAATGCCATACTGCTAATTAAAACAGATGCTTTTATCACTCTTAAAACACAGAGGCAGTGGTGTGTTTTGAAAAGGCAAACAGAAATTCTGTCTTTTTTAAACAGCTACGTCCTTTAAATTAGTAATTCGTAAAATGCTTGCATACCACTAATCAGAATATAAATCTTTGTAACATATCATTTATTTTTCTATTTAGTACTACATGACTTTTTAATTTTTTGATAATGTAACTATACTACATGACTTTTTAATTTTTTGATAATGTGACTATAGACATTTTGCAACAAAAGCATAAAGCTACTTTTTTACAGACCCCTGTAATCCCAAAAATTTTGAGACACACGTTTCCAAAGAGAATCAATAGGCCTTTGTAACCATGGCTGTGTAAATGAACAACAGATGTTTTGTCACGTCTTAACAGACAAAGACCCTACCACACAGCCAACAGTCCGTGAGCTCAAAAAGTCCATCTAAATTTTAAACATCCACAAAAAGCATTGCTTTTCCTACGTGACCTAATGAGGGACGGACACACACACACACACACAAAGTGTGTATTTTTTGCGACTCTAACTAATGCTGTATATACATTTTAAGACTACGTGCTTTAAAATTATTTTGAAAGAGAAACATTATCATTTTACATTCTGTCTTTTCTTTGTAAGATATCATTTTTTCAAAACATTATAAATATCACACATTTCATTTCAGCCTTCTCCTTGATACTACACAGAGCTGAGGGGTGAACTATAGGTATGTGTATTCCTTTTTCTTATATAGTTTTATTCTTTCTAATTCATGACAAAAGTATAATTAGTTTTAGCGATTGTTGCAATGCTATCCAGAGAAACTGCTGAACCATCTTATTTACACAGAGGTCCCCGTTTTAGCTTATAAATGTTACATGCGATACATAAAGCTATCCTTTTGATGCAAGTTTGACACAGTCCTACAGATGCATGTTAAATAATTTTGTATACTGTTACAAAAACAGAAAAAGGGTACTCACACAGGCAGATGAATTCCCTCGGGGTGGGGGTCTCCACACAGATCTGTGACATCTCTGCCGATCAGGTTCCCTCCTAGATACTTCTTTCTGAAAATATCCTAATCAAAAAACACACACATGCCCCTGCAGTTATACAATAGGCCTACAGGGTCACACCACTACATAAACACTAACTGATTTTTGGGTGGAAGGACACGGTGATGAAGAGGGACAGGGGTTCGAGCCAGGATGGTGGGGTGCAGGAGAAAGGAGGGGCGCAGGAGTTCAACCTAGCATGGCGGGACTCGGGTTCGAGACAGGATGGTCTGGCAGGGGCTCAAGAGTGTCACGAGAATGAGGGTGGGGGCAGGGGTTCAAGCCAGGATGGTGGGAGTGCAGGAGACAGGAGGGGCGCAGGAGTTCAACCTAGCATGGTGGGACTCGGGTTCGAGACAGGATGGTCTGGCAGGGGCTCGAGGTGTCGAGAATGAGGGTGGGTGACAGGGTTCGAGCCAGGATGGTGGGAGTGCAGGAGACAGGTGGGGATGCAGGAGTTCAACCTAGCATGGTGGGACTCGGGTTCGAGACAGGATGGTCTGGCAGGGGCTCGAGGTATACGAGAATGAGGGGTGGGTGACAGGGGTTCGAGCCAGGATGGTGGGAGTGCAGGAGACAGGTGGGGATGCAGGGTTCAACCCTGAGCATGGTGGGACTGGAGTCGAGACAGGATGGTCTGGCAGGGGCTCGAGGTGTCACGAGAATGAGGGGTGGGTGACAGGGTTCGAGCCAGGATGGTGGGAGTGCAGGAGACAGGTGGGGATGCAGGAGTTCAGCCTAGCATGGTGGGACTCAAGGTCGAGACAGGATGGTCTGGCAGGAGCTCGAGGTGTACGAGAAGGAGGGCGTAAGGCAGCTTACAAAATGGTGCTGTTAGGTCATTTCCTGCCGCAAGGGGCACTGAGTTCGGCATGTCATTTTCCGCCAAAAGGGCTGGACATGGGTTCGAATGCGTGTCATTTCCTGCGCAAGGGGCGGGCACGGGTTTGAGGTTGCATCACTTCCGCCAGAAGTGGGCGGGGCTAGCGCATTTTAGGGAGGGACTTCCGGTTTAACAAGGGGCGATTCTGATTGGTCCATTTTAGGCCACGCCCACCTGTCAAATGACGTGGCATGCGCTGATTGGCTGAAATTTAACATTTGACGAGATATATGAACTTATACTACTGCTGAATTTGGCCAGACAGCAAAGAGGCATCCTATATGAAGGAATTAAGTTGCGTCTATACCCGGACTTCTCGATGGCTACCCAGCAGAGATGGAAAATATTTTTGAATATCAAATCCTAATTTGTGTCGGCTGGGATACCGGCCATGCTGCAAGCACCTGCTAAGCTAAAAGTGGTATTTCAGAATAAAACATACTTCTTTACTGACATGGATAAGGCTAAAGAGTTTTAGGAAAATAATATCGCTCTTCCTACTAATCTGGGATCTGATATGGAGGAAGAGGCAGATGAGACCCAATATACACCAGTGGGTTTGTGAACAATACAAGATATGCAAAGATAACCTCAGTTACCCCTAGATATCTGGACAATTAAGTTTATGTTATTGTTTGGATTTAAAGAATAACTTTAAGTTTAAAAACCTTATAAAGGGGAGTTAAGCTTGGAGCAATAAAACATTATAACATTTTAAGAATTTTCTTTTTCTAGATCTCCTAATTCACTCTTTATGTTTGGTACTTTTTGACCCCTCTAAAAATAAGAAAACACATACTTTAGTATAATTAATTTTGTTG